>CM067306.1:17440261-18640261 GCA_034231615.1 Meghimatium bilineatum | reverse complement strand
TTTGACGGCTGCATACATCCATAAATCGCTCAGCAAAACGCAGATACATTTCCAGTCTCCAGCTATAATACGTGGGACTTCTGTAGAACTTTATAGCAATAATACTAGCTTAGAACACAAGTTTGATAAGCTTCACAATGTAGCACATTATCAGACTATAGAGTAATAGTACGAAAAAATATTTAAAAAACAGTATACAATTTTCAAAGTTTCATCCTTAAGATCTGCTTCAAGAAAATCAGACAATCAGTAAAAAATACAGCAAAAATAGTAAAAAATAACAGCACTATCACAAAGCATTAGACAGCAAATATTGAGCAGTAAAGACATCCAAGGTAACAATGACGTACATTAACTCAATTATTGTCATAGAGACAAGCATTAAAAATTATCAGAAGAGTGAGAATGGAATACAAATACTATTCATGAAAACAATATGAACGACAATACAACAAAGCCCCACTCGTCAAAATGTAAATAATGGAATGATCTGATTTACTTTCTTATCGCCGTCAAGTTGCTAAAACAGCTAGTTCATCACAGCCCTTCTGACGCTTAGCCACTAAATTCTCAATTTTAAAGTAACTTATAATTTCCGTTTATTACCGCGACGCAAGAAAACTTATACGGAGACAAAGAGATCAAATGGCTCAAAGGTACCAAACTGAAATATATAGCCATTTTGAAGAGTGTACCTTACTGCACTGTATCGTCTGTGCAGGATCTAAGCGATGTCACCCAAATATCACGGGCACCACGATAATCAGCGCCATCGAAATGTATGGCGACAGGAGATGATTTTTTGTTAATGGCATGAAGATGCCAGTAGAAATGGTCACTCAGTCTTAATTCAGTTTCACCTATACACTTCTTGCCACAGCAACGTTCATGATAGCATAAATGACGTTATGGGATTCACATGTAAAGGCTTTCGATAGCGAAAGGTACCTTTTGAAAAGTATTGGATCTGCACTAAATAGTGACATGTGTATCCGCGGCAGCTTATGCATCGAACCCTGCCAAAATGATCTAAAACATAAGCCCTGAGGAGACTATAAACCAAGATGTCATTATAGTTTTTTTGTCATGCCTATAGGCAACCAGATGAAAGTCTTGGAAAATTGCACCAGTTTGAAGATTAGTCTGGAGAAGGAAACAATATTTCTTCTTCTTCTTCTTTTGTGTTCATTCTCTAACTCCTACAGATTAGCAGTATGTAGTACGGAGAACAGAATGCGTTATGTCATGGTTTACAGCATTGCTGCGATATCTGCGCCTTTCGGCCTGTCACATCCGACTTCAGCATGGCTTTGGGTCACTGACCTTATATGGGATGGGACAGCCAACTCCATCCCATAACCTCCTTAGTCGCCTTTTACGACATGCATGGACGGTAAACAGTGTTTGTATTCTTTGCTCCCCTTTCGGGCCCCGGCAACACACGGGCGGAAAAAATATTTGAACAAGGTTCTATGGACAGTAGAGTTGCGCGGATGAAAAGTTAGGATAAGTTTACCTCTATCAGAAGAGGAAGTACCCTGAGAATTAGTCAATATAACTTGACGAGAGAATGTACGAAAACGTAGCCAAGTCGATGAAAGAACGCTGTCACGGTATGAGCTTCTACAAAAGAAATCAATCATGTCATAGGATTTATCAAGAAAGTCGTCATCATCACTACGCAAGCAAAGAAGTTGGGAGAATAGCAAGAGTTATGACAAGCAGATGGATGAGATTAAGTTTAAAGCAGAAAAGTATATGCATCAAAATTTGTGTAGCATTTAGATGTGCTAAGGTAAGAGGGATGAACTGTGACAATTATTTCAAGAAAGTTTAACAAATAGTAGAGATTTCAGATGTGAATTGAATAGCAAGATTAAAATATTTGATGAAGTTGATGAAACGAGACTCAGGTATGTCAGTAATAGCTATATTATTGGCAATGTATTATGAAGAAGAAATGGAAAAGGGCCTTCATGGGTCTCCCAAACGTAATATTCCAAATGTCCCTTGAAAAGGCAAGCACAATTAAGCCCCCGTCTTAGTACCCAAAGTAACTCCACTGATCTAATCTAACGTCGTTTACGTTATCATGTGTAAGCTCTGTGACAAGAAATATATAAGTGACACTAGGTTCAGAATAAGTGGCCGTTTATGTGGGCATCTTCATGCCGTTGACCACAGAACACCTACTCCTTTTACCATGCATTTAATGAGCGCTGATCGTCCTGGTGCCAGTGATATTCAGAGCGCTACAGCTTAGAGTATGCCCCACGATAGAGTTATGTACATCCTTGAAAATTGCTATATATGTCAGTTTGGTACTCTGCTAATTTTGTCGTAATTCAGATCTAGAATTCGGTGGAGCATTTGATGTAATGTCATTTATGTCATTGTCAGGTATACGTATTTTTTTCCGTTATTATCACCCTTATACTTTTTTTTATTGCACGTTTCTATGACATTACTTGTGTGTACGTACGTCATTGTTACTTTAGACATCTCTACTGCTTAATGTCTGCTGTCTAATGATTTGTGATAGTGTCATTGTTTTGGTTTTTTTTTACTATTTGTCTTGTATTTTCTTGAAAAAGTTCCTACGGTTGAATGGTTGAAAATGTATTATATACTTTTATTTGTAATCTTTCATACCATTACCATATATTCTGATAACCTATGGGCTAATAATAAAACTTATCAAACGTGTGTTCTGCGTAAGTACTATTGTTACAATTTCCAGAGCACACTTAGCGTAGGAAGGAGATGAAGAGAAATGGGCAGCTCTGTTTGCATGAATTGGTGAAAGAAACTAAGAGATAAGAGTTAAAGAAATTTGTTATAGACATCTGCACAAGCTACAATATAGAAAAATAACAATTATATTTAAAAAAATAAAAGCTGCAGTGAAACGGTAAAAACAAAACACAGAACATGGACCAGATATGTCATTACGTACGATGATCTTAGCATGGTGACGGATGGAAAACTGTAGCAGTTGGAAATCATGATTAACAAGAGTTTGATAAAATACAAGATTAAAGAAGACTGGTTGTTTGTCTATCTGATTCCATTGACCAAACATCATGGAAAGGATCAGGGATAGGTACAATGCAAAACAAAGTTTGGTTAAATAAATTTATTTAAATATTTAATTAATTTAAATTAAGCTGTAAGGACATTGTTTTAACTTCCTAGGAACAAGTTGATACAAATAATGTGATTTTTTTGCATGGTGTATTTGAAGTATTCGATTCATGAATGGAGAAACTTACGGCGAGTAATAGACCTGGAGGATGCGTACAAACAGAGTTCCCTTGAACTTAATGACTTAGTTGCTACACCTTGATTAATTCCCTATCATATCAACTGGATTGCTAATGCCCTGCTTCAAAGACAGAAGATTGTTAAATGTTGTAGGTGTGCATCGCTGTCAACAGTCATAAGCCCTAGACTTTCACAAGTGTCACCGCTGGCCCCATTATTGTTTACTTTCTATAAAGTAAACTTACAGGCAGGCAGATCACACGGACTTGTAGAACTACGTTGTTTGCTATGAGATTAGTGAATCCATTTAAACTGTCCATAACGTAATTCTCTCCCAATAGCCACGTTGTAAATACTATTACGGTTTGTTTTTGTTTGGATTTTTTTCGGGAAAACTCTTGAACGAACCAGTACAATGAAATATTAGGAAGTGTGTGCTTTTTAGCATAATTATGAGATTTATGAAGCATCTTGACCACATAAATCTAAAGACAGGTAGATGAAAGTTGCGCTGCTGCTGTGTATGAACAGAAGTTACTATTTCTCCATAGCAGGACCTCGTTGTTTCTTTGACAGAGTATGCATTCGCAATTCTTATGCTCAGCCAGATGCAGACTGAAAGATTTAATAAGATCCAGGTACAACAGTGAGAGCAATATATTCTTACTGGATTGCCCATCTGCAGAGCACATTATATAATTTAACAGTGCACACGCATACGTCCAAAGCACAGCTGATAAAGAACACCCATTGCATTCTAAAATTCAGAAAGTGAAACTAAAAATACAGGAAAGTCATGGATGGGGCATGAGGAAAACGTAATACAATGTGTATGCGATTTGGAAGATGTGGCACTTAGTGTGGAATGGTTAAGTGTGCCCGTGAATTGTCAGACTTCCTTGAGATTGATAACTCTCAATAGACAATTTAAAGAGTTGTTCCTTATTGAAGTGGAATCTGTGGTACAGGCATTGATCAGGCGAAAATTCTTGGAAAGGAACATGACTATATACACAGATTGTTGGGATGATAGACACTTGCGTAGTGTTTGGGTTTTCACAGTTCAGTAAGGAGGACTACCAAAGTTGAAAGTGATTTGCATGCATGACTAGATACGGCATGATTATTGAGATTATTGCTGTAACCAATTGCTTGAACTGGATGAGTACTCAGAGGGCAACATGTCTGCATACTTAATGAATCGATGAGTATGATCGGATACAAATCTAAATGTGTTACATTCGAGAACTGCGTCTGAGGCAGTCGAGAGATCGATGTTGGAATGTATCACATTCGCTGTCCTGCTTGGTCATGTGAGTGTTCAAGGAGAGAAAGGGATCGGCTGGCCTGCACTACTGATGTGAGTGGAGATTCACATCAGCAGTTGATCGTGCGAACATTTTGAACTTGGTACAAGAAGCAAATGGGGCAAATGAAATCAATTAAGGGTGATGAGTCCTTGTCGATGTCTAGAAGGATGGTTGGTGAGCCAATCATCTCGTGAAGAATAATGTTATCTAATCGCGGAAAGTCTGGCTGATTGGTTGGTGAGCCAATCATCTCGTGAAGAATAATGTTATCTAATCGCGAAAAGTCTGGCTGATTGGTTGCTGAACCAATCATTTCGTGAAGAATAATGTTATCTAATCGCGGAAATTTGGCTGATTGGTTGGTGAGCCAATCATCTCGTGAAGAATAATGTTATCTAATCGCGAAAAGTCTGGCTGATTGGTTGTGAGCCAATCATCTCGTGACGTCAACCATCTCGCGAAAACAATCATCAATAAACATTGTGATGGCTCGGGTTCATATGGTAGTAAGGACTGGACAGGTATCTTTAAGAGATGAAGTAAAATAGTAATGAGCTTTTCCACGTTGTAGTTAGTGGTTGATGTGATTAAACACAGTTTCTGGTACCACTGGTATAATTATTTATACTCTTCTGAACATGTAAAAAATAGTGTTGTCTTTAAGGGAAACAGGGTAATATTTGGAGTAAAATCCACATATTGACATTTCTACCAGCATATCTTTATCAGGAACACGGTATAACGCAAGACGAGTAAAGAACGGAATTATTCTTCGAAGCTGTGCCACTTCATATAGAAATAGAATATGACGCACAACTCTTCTAAAAGAGCTAGATTTGGTCAATTTTTTAAAAATAAAACATAATAATTAAAGCACATCTGTATAGAAATGGGTTTCTTAACTATTGTTCCATTTTTAGGTAATTCGTTATATATTTCAGTGGACAAATTTTTAGTAACATTGGCAAAATTATGGGATACAACCAGACATATACCTAAAACCACGTTCAATTCGCGCGAGTTGAAATTACCTAAATGTCTCGTTAGCCGATCCTCCAGGAAAGTATAGCTTTTTGCGCCTTGGTAAAGGTAGGTCTCATGGCAACAGACTGCTGTCGGAAATGAAGATAACTCTTCATGTACTAAGCTACAGCTACTTTAGGTGGAGTGACTAGTTCCCATCCTTGTTGTGTTTACCTATGCGCAGGTACCCATTTACATCTGTGTCGACTGGAGAAACGGTTGTGTTAGACGATAAATCACTACCCGCATTTTATTGTTGGTGTGTTCCTTGAAACAGATTTCGAAATTTAGCACGGCAATAAAATAACACCAAAAACAGTGGCTGGGGTGATCGTCAAGTCTAGAATAGCATCTGTTACCAACATCCCATGATATGTTTATCTAGGTATACACAATACTAGACAACTTAACAGCAACGTAACATAAAGCTGAACAGTTTCCTGCAATATTAACTTAAATAAATGAATTTAACAACTTAACAGCAACGTAACATAAAGCTGCACAGTTTCCTGCAATATTAACTTAAATAAATGGATTTAACAACTTAACAGCAACGTAACATAAAGCTGAACAGTTTCCTGCAATATTAACTTAAATAAGGGAATACAGTTTTAATGTAACTTTCTTATAACTTATAACCTCACTGTAAGATTACATTATTCATAATATTAAACAATCTCACTAAAAGTTAACGTTATTCAAAATATTACACAATCATACTATAAGTTAACGTTATTCAAAAAAACTAAACAATCTCATTGTAAGTTTACGTTATTTAAAATATTACACAATATCACTGTGATTTTAGGTTTTTCAAAATATTACACAATCTCACTATTGGTAATAGGTAGCGTATCCTATTTAGGATGTAGTTATCACCCTAGCATTTTCTTTTTGGCTGTAGTGATTTTTTGCAAATCTTTTATATATTGTATACCTTTTACAAATATATAATTTGTATACCTAACTATAAATCTCACTTTAAATTTACGCTATTCAAAATATTACACAATCTCACTTTATGTTATTTAGAATATTACACAATTTGATTGTAATATTACGTTCTACAAAATATTACACAATCTCATTATAAGTTAACGTACGAGTTAACAGAACTCTGAATAATTTAACTGCAAAGTTTATCTAAAGTGTCCCCCGGCCTCGTATACTCACAAACCCAGGTGTAATTAATACATTCCTGACAAGCTAGTTAAAACCAAATGGAACGAATTCCTTCCTCCCTTGAGAGAGAAATCAGTCTGGGACATTTGTCTACAGAATTCGACAGATTAAGCAGTTCCATCTTAACCAGATGTCCGATACAGAATGAGCACTTTAAGTGATTTCCGACGATGTAGCCAGGCGTACGTTTCTACTTGATGATAGAGACACGGCTAAACCTACAAATATATTGAGTTGTTAATTTCAGAATATGTTACCAGTTGTTGACTCGGGTTGTATTGCAAGAGAACTGGACATCTCAGTTCACATTATTGACTTTAGTTTAGAGTACAAATGCAACATTTTTTCCTGGTTACGACGGATTGAGAATTCACTGTTGTATGGGGGTCAAGAAATGTTTTTTAATCGCTCTGAGCTCCAAACTTCCAAACAATATTTTCTGAGCCAGGGGTGGGCGATGAAAGTCGATTCCGTTTTGTAAAGTCGTTTTAAATCAGCCTGATGGATCAGTAAAAATATCTCGGCGGGCGAAATTTTTCACGCTTGCGGTATTTTTCCCACTTCTGGTCTACAAACATGGTTTAGAAATGTGTCTCTTTCTCGATTATTGATAGTTTTCTGTTCTTCTTCTGTGTTTATTTTCCAAGCCCTGCCAGGGAGCAGGATGTAGTTCGGAGATCGGAATGTGTTGTGTCATGATTTACATCTTGACTGATATATCTGAACGTCTCGGTCTGATTCATCACACTTCGCCGCAGCTTTATCTCACTTTGATCTATGGGATGTGACAGCTAACTCCACCCTTAGCACTTCCGTATTCGTCTCTTACAACATAAATGACAGGCAGGGTCATAGTTACGTCTTCAGTAAGGGGGTGAGATTACCTAGAAAGGAAGACAACTCGTCTACTTTCCTGTGCAGTCCCCTCTTTTTCTTAAATAACCCTCTTTTTCATAAATAACCCTCGTTTTCATAAATAACCCTCTTTTTCATAAATAACCCTGTTTTTGTTAATACATAAATTTCCTTTTTCGTAAATAAATGGAACACATTATATGGAACAAAACAACAGCCCACAATGACATGCATATATCACACAATGGCATTGGGTCAAAGGGCATGAGCCCATGGACCGCTGGATCAGCAACCAACCAACCATAAATAACTCCATACTATGTGTGAAATTCCATCTTTTTCATGACAAATTTGATGACCTTTCGGATAATCGTTCAGGAAACAGAAAAAAGGCAGCGGGGGGAGGGGGGTGTGGCTTTACCCACGTTTTTGGGTAAAGTTCTAGCACCAAAAGTCATGTTCTCATCCCTAAGTGATGTGCGTTTGAATACTCCAACCCCCCCCCCCCCCCCCCACTACGGACTTGATAACAGGCCATAGTGCTATTTAATGCTTCCATTTCGATTCATGGAAACAGGCGCTATCAAATCGTGGTAGAAAACTGAACAATTCTCTTTCTGAAATGCAGTAAAAAGCTCATGCCGCTTTACACGTCTTACTAGACTGTTAGGTATATTGTAGACTGTTAGGTATATTGTAGACTGTTAGGTATATTGTAGACTGTTAGGTATATTGTAGACTGTTAGGTATATTGTAGACTGTTAGGTATATTGTAGACTGTTAGGTATATTGTAGACTGTTAGGTATATTGTAGACTGTTAGGTATATTGTAGACTGTTAGGTATATTGTAGACTGTTAGGTATATTGTAGACTGTTAGGTATATTGTAGACTGTTAGGTATATTGTAGACTGTTAGGTATATTGTAGACTGTTAGGTATATTGTAGACTGTTAGGTATATTGTAGACTGTTAGGTATATTGTAGACTGTTAGGTATATTGTAGACTGTTAGGTATATTGTAGACTGTTAGGTATATTGTAGACTGTTAGGTATATTGTAGACTGTTAGGTATATTGTAGACTGTTAGGTATATTGTAGACTGTTAGGTATATTGTAGACTGTTAGGTATATTGTAGACTGTTAGGTATATTGTAGACTGTTAGGTATATTGTAGACTGTTAGGTATATTGTAGACAAACCAACCATGCAACAGAAAACCTCAGTAGATGACATGCCTTTATATTGAGGTTATCTTCTTATAGAAGCTTCATGGCATGTCATCTATACAATCCCGTAGTCGTAACCTTCGATAACAGTTACCATGTTGTTCCGACAGGCCGACGTTGTGCTGGAACTAGTTATGGGCACGGTGTGGGTGGGCGGAACAACAAAGAAACCTGTCGCAAAGGCCAGAGTTGTGCCCAGATGTCGACGTCTGTTTCGGCAACATTGGATTCGAAACACCATCGAGTCGGATGACTGCTGGAACAGAGGGCGGAGCGCTTATGGGAATGCCCCACGTGCCATGAGGCCAGTTTCTAATCAAGAATCAAGTATATTGTAGCTATGTATCCTTTATATCAAAAATATATAAAATCTTCCCTATATGCTCTGTGATAAAATCTTTCCTATATGCTCTGTGATAAAATCTTCCCTATATGCTCTGTGATAAAATCTTCCCTATATGCTCTGTGATAAAATCTTCCCTATATGCTCTGTGATAAAATCTTCCCTATATGCTCTGTGATAAAATCTTCCCTATATACTATGTGATAAAATCTTCTGTGATAAAATTATTGTACTTCTGCCCTGTAGTTTGTTGATTATCAGCGATTGAGGGTTTTATATTTGTATTGTTTGGTATAAGTATTAGTATCCCAGCTCCTCTCTCTTTATCGCATCCTCTAATGATCCATCTGTGGAGACATGAATCCACGGTGAGCTGGGGTATTGGGTGTCTAGGTGATTAATTGATTTTACTTTGAGAGCAGTAGTAGTTTCCATAGTTTTGTTCTCAATTCCTGGGATTATAGGTTTTATAGTATATATTGGTGAGGTGTTTGCGAACTGTCACAATGGACATTTGCCAGGCTTTCCTGCGTATTCGTGGACACATGCATTCATAGATGGATCTCAACAAGTGCAGTCAGAAATGAAGGTGCTGGCATCATTGTAACATGCCCATATGATTTATCTGAAACACAGTCCTTAAATGGACGTGCTGGCATCTTTGTAACATACCCATCTGATTTCTCTTAAACAAAATACTCAAATGCAGGTGATGACATTATTGTAACATGCATGCCCATGTGATTTCTCTGAAACACATTTCTCAAAGGGTCGTTCTATTTCAACTATTGCGATGAGGTTCAAATATCCGAACACATGATGATACCTGACTCTACTTATGACTATCAACAAAGCGTAATATTCACATATGTACTATCTGTTTTGCATGTTCTCGACTGTGGTTAACTCCCGAACATGATAAACAAAATATGCATCACGAACAACATAAAGAGGGGAACTATACTTCAGTGGGTACAATCACGCTGTGGTGTGCCTGGAAGTGATAACTTACGAGCCCGACAAGAAGGAAGGAGAATGTATGCAAGAAGAAAATGAGGTCTCATATCAGAAAAATAAGAGAGCTGTGCAAACCATCAGAAATGAAAATAATAGAGCCAAGGAAACCATCAGAAATGAAATGAGAGAGCTATGTAAACCATCAGAAATGAAAATAATAGAGCCAAGGAAACCATCAGAAATGAAATGAGAGATCTATGTAAACTATCAGAAATGAAAATAAGAGCTGTGCAAACCATCAGAAATGAAAATAGGAAAACCATGCAAACCATCAGAAATTCAAATAACTCAATAAACGATATGTTCCACTATCTAAACCTGCAGAGACTATGATTTATCTGAGCACATAACACAAGATAAGCACAGTGTGGGATTGTGTGTTATATTACTGTGCACTTGTGGAACAGATGAAATGGTAAATGGACCAATGCTGCAGAAGTCATCCCAGTAGGAACAGAGGAGTATTGACCCTACAGGTCAAACTTGTAACAAAGACGGCTGTTGCCCCCCACCCCCCCCCCCCAAGAACAATAGATAGTTATAGAGGAATAGTTTATCCAGGCGACATCTATGTAATCATCAAGCACATAATAATATGTATGAAGATAACATCAACTCTGCCTTGAATCGAACAACTAATACTGGTACCTTACACATACTCACGCATTCAAGACATCCAAAAAACGTAGACATACTATTTTGACCATTGTTGACTGGAATAAAGTTACAAACATACTATTTTGTCCAAGTTTTGCTGCAATAAATTTACAAACATACTAATTTGACCAAGTTTTGCTGCAATACATTTACAAACATACTAATTTGACCAAGTTTTGCTGGAATAAATTTACAGGCGTGCTAACTTGTTCAAAGTTGAAATAAACTTACTTCACACTAACTTCATCAAAATTTGTGAGATATAAATTTACAGATATACTTATTTGATTAGTTGGAATAAACGTTAGTTGGAATAAAATTATGACCCGTGAGAAAATAAAACATTAATTAAGTTCAGCTCATGAATAATATGGCTGCAAATGAACACATGTGTGATCAATAAGTATAGGGACACGCGGTTTCCCCTGAGGTAATCGAATGATGACTTTTCAACTTTCTGTCAATAGCATAAATGTGACAGCGTGAGGTCCTTCCTCTAAACATATTTACTTATCGATTTACCAAACCACACTCCGTGGGAAATTGTTTAAAGTCGTGGTCATTTCATGCGTTAGTGAGAAGACACCAGCAAAGCTCATAGCGTCTATCTCCATCTTTTTTTCTCTGTATTTTTCTCTCTCCCATTCTTTCTTTTTCGATTTCTCTCTCTCCGCATACTGTTCAGACACAGACGAAAAATAGGGTAGATGTTTGTGGAGATTCGTGATCGCCTACTTTCATGACAAATAGAATGTATAGACGCTGGAGAATCCACTGAGCAGTGGAATTTATAGAGAGTGGAGATTCTACAAAACATTGGTATATATAGACGCTGGAGAGTCCAGTGAATATTGGAATGTATAGATTCTGGAGAGTCCACTGAATAGTTGAATGTATAGTCTTTGGATAGTCCACTGAACAGTGGAATGTATAGTCTTTGGATAGTCCACTGAACAGTGGAATGTATAGACAGTGGATAGTCCACTGAACAGTGGAATGTATAGACAGTGGATAGTCCACTGAACAGTGGAATGTATAGACAGTGGATAGTGAAATGTATAGACACTGGAGATTCCACTCAGTGAAATTCATAGACACTTATAAAGTCTACTGAACAGTGAAATGTATAGATACTTTGAAAGTCCACTTAACAGTGAAATGTGCAGACACTTTAAAGTCCACTGAAAGGTGGAATGTATAGATACGTGGAGAGTCAAATTAACAATGTAATGTATAGATACTTTAAGGGTCCATTAAACAGTGGAATGTATAGACACTGGAGAGTCCACTGAAAGGGTGGAATGCATAGCCACTTGGAAAGTCAACTGACCAGTGTACTGTATAGACACTTGGAGAGGCCACTGAGCAGAGCATATGAAATAAGAACTTAATTGCTCACAATTCCAAAGGGATCAAACTACAAAAAAGATATATATATTATATAAACAGATTCATATATTATATAAACAGATTCATATATTATATAAACAGATTCATATATTTGCCGAAGACTGATGTGTCAGGCCATTGGCGCAAATAAAACGGTGACACAACGCATTTCCATTCTCTGGACTACATCCTTCTGGAAATCTAATAGGACCATGGTCCTGATACAAGAGATATCCAGTGGGAGTTTGAGAATGAACGCTGAAGAAGAAGAAGATTCATATATTATATAACAGATTCATAAATTATATAAACAGATTCATATATTATATAAACAGATTCATATATTATATAAACAGATTCATATATTATATAAACAGATCCATATATTATATAAACAGATCCATATAATGACATATTTCCGAGATATCACTCTCCCAGCACATTTGACCAATGTCACTTGCCTCCATAACAATGTGTACGGATGGCATCACGTGAACGGATTTCTATGTATATTAGCTTTTCACGGAACATCAACCAAGAAGATGAAATAGATTCCTGCAGAAAGTTTACTTTGGATAACTGGATTTTGGGTAAACGCGAAAACGATGATAATATCGATGATGAAAATGTAAATGTGCTGTGATATATTTTCTTGTTGCCAAAAGAGACAAACCTATCGCACCCCCCCCCTTTCACTACAGAATAATTCACACAAAAAAAAACGAAGCAGCAAATATATTAGGAATGTGAACCGAAAAGTATATAATATTAGCTAAATAAGTTCAGCAAACTGAGTTAAAGGGGGGAATTTTTATAATTGTTAACATAAAATAAAAGTATATATAAATGAATAATACAATACTGTTGATAATGGATGGGAAAGGTGCGAGAGGTTCAATGCCAATACCTAACGCCCCCTACCCCTCCCTTTAGGAAATCAGACTACTACCGAGAAGCAAGCTAAAAGGTGAGTAGCACCCTGCCCTCCCCCCAACCCCCCCCCCCCCCCCCCCCCCTCCGTTACCGGTACAAAAATGTTTCCACAAAAACAGGTGGTAACAGGTTAACGAATTTCGAGAGATTTATGTTTGTGAGATTAGCTTACACGCCCCTCTGCTAAAGAACAATAATACTGCAAAACTGGATTTGAACAAGGTATGCTCAAATAGCACTCACCCGCCTCGATAATTTAGTCAACACGTTTTCCGAATTTTATCTATTCAGCATCTCTAACACGTTTTTGTCAAAGCTTCCAACACTTCTCAGTTTACCAATGTAACTTCCAGTTTTCTGTCAACTCTCTCAGAATTTGGCTATTTGGTGAACCCTTTGGTCTATGATATTCTGAAGACTTCTCTAACATTTTCTTTTACACGCTTAATTTTGTTTTCACTGTATTGGTTATTGTGTAAGATTCACGTCTATATAGTTCAACTGGGAATATGCAGGCTTTAATTAAAGTTAGTTATGATATTTTGTTGCAGACATCCTTATATTCTTCATATGTATCTGGTTATTTGATGTAATCACCAGTCTACGTCTGATTTTGTACCAGTTCCCGTTTCTGCGTTTAAGAGAACCTGGTATTAGAAACTGATAACTTGCTCCAGTTTTCTGTTATTCATTTAAATTGAAAGATTGTTAATGATTTTGTCGATTTCCCTAATCTTACTCCTACTTTCGTGTAGAAATATATTTTTAACTGTGTTGATTGATGGAATTTATGAGATGTCCGATGCATTATTTTGCTGTGGGACAGTCTATTGTATATATCATCGGCATATCTTAGTTCTGTTATCTCGTGACCTACGATATTAAGTCTTGCATTCTTCATGATGTTCTCTGCATAAATATTGAAGAGATATGGTGATATGAAACATCCTTGTCTGGGTCTACTTAGTTAGATCCGGCATAAATAAACTAATCGCGGGGTTTATCTGAATGGAAACTCTGCAGCTGTACTCTATTCCAAGTGTCATGTGACGTATTCCTTCCAGAACGTTGTCTTCCCAATTAACTCTCTGAACCACTGTCTGTCTTGGGCGATGTGGCTTGCCTTTTCTAGCGATGTATTCATGTTATCTTTAATGTCGTCAGTCCATCGTCTTCTTGGTCTGCCCTTTCTCCTCTACCCAGGTAAGTCCAATGTAAGATGATATGTCCAAGTAGTATATGATTTATTTAAATGATTAGAGCATGTGGGGATCTGCGTGCTCTAATGGTTAACATGTGATCCATGTGTTCACGAGATAGCTGGCTCGGTTAATGTTTTCTTAGCAAGTAAAGCTAGGAACAGAGTAATTCAGTTTTGCTAATAACTGTAGTCACCAATAACACACACAAATCGAGGTTTTGACAATAAAGCCTTTATCAAGAAACCAAACACAACAAAAAACAAGTAAGAGTCACCATATAGACGTTAACATGGCCGAGTTGACTGAAATGTGTAACATTATTGTGCAGAAGAAGATTAAGCCATATTATTAGAGACTGAAAATGACAAACAGAAGTAAAGGAAATGTGTTTACTATACAAAAGTACGCTAGACGTGGCGACACCAGAGAATACAAAATCTGGGACGGACAATAGAATCATAAAACATAACTTAGATCTTAGAAGTTATATAGCGCCAGAGCTTTGGTGCACTCAGTAACTCTGTTCTCCATTTTATATAAATTAGCTTCATTTCGGTTGTGGCGCCCCTGGGTATTGCTTTGGCTATTTTCTACAGGCGCCGAAAAGATCGCCCATGCCTAGTTTCGGCAATGAGATAACATATGTTTGTTTATTTTCCTAGAAACTACGACATATTTACGATTTTTTTATATGAGTAAATAAATAATATAATATAGAAGCCAAGAGAATTTAATAATAAAGAAAAGTTATGCAGCAAACTAGATTTAATTCAGGTTCGCTCAGATGGCACCCAATCGCCTCGTCACTTGAGTCAACACGTATTCCGTCATCGACCACATTCATCCTTAAAAAGATGCGATTTTTAGTCGACTTCCACGTTCATATTCTCAGGCTGGTATGAATATGGACAGGTCGGTTTTTTTGTATATGTTAGTTGGTAGAAGGTGGTAGTGGTTCGGTAGAGCCATATTGCGTTCCCGGAAAAGTTCAACTCTTACCTAAAATGGGTTGCATTGGGCTTTCTGTGGGGCCGTTGACTGAGTTCGTAACTATTTTAACAGCAATTTCACGTATGCGGTTGCGTCCGTGTATCTCACCAATGGCCACAAGACAAACCAACCATGCAACAGAAAACATTAGTAGATGACATGCCGTTATATTGAAGTTATCTTCATATAGAAGCTTCATGGCACGCATTTTACACAATTATACTTCTCATGCTTGTATTCTGTTGTTGCAATGTGTTTTATGCTTTGTTATTTTTATATATGTACACACCCTCTATAGTTGGGAGGGAGCCAAAGATGTACCGCACATCACTGGGGAGGAGGAAACTGACAGAACTGTATTTCCTATGGCCGAGGCCCATCATAGAGGCGCAGTGACTCAGGACGAGACACTCTTTTTGACTTGAACATTTCGTTGCATGCCTGGAGCAATAAACAAGTTCAGCATAACCAGTAGTCAATTGGTGCAGGGGTATGAGCACAGTGAACCCTATCTTGACTGCAGTGGCTTGGAGCAGTACATATGTTGAAACCTACCTTCCTGGTGGTGTGATAGTTATTCCCTGGCTCTGATCCGGTTGGGTCGAAAATCCACAGACTTCCCAGTAATATAATATTGGATCAAAGGGAATGAGTAATCAACCAACAGCAATTTACATTTAATGTTTACTCACATGTGCTTCTACATATCTTTGTAAGAGTGCATTTTCAGCGCTTTCTAATTTGAAAACCAAAACAAGATTCGGATTAAATTTTGAGAATGACAATGAGATTGGTATTATAGAAAAGTCAATCGCAAATTGTAATGCTTGTTTAAGAGTTATAATTGAAATAACTGCATTAGATGTGTCTTCTTCTTCTTCTTCTTCTGCGTTCGTTCTCAAACTTCTGCAGATTAGCAGGATGTAGTCCGGAGAACAGAATGCGTTGTGTCATGGTTTACAGCATTGCTGCGATATCTCCGCCTTTCGGCCTGACACATCCGACTTCAGCATGACTTTGGGTCACTGACTCTATATGGGATGGGATATCCAGTTCCATCCCACAACCTCCTTAATCGCCTCTTATAACATACATGGAAGGTAAACAGTGTTGCTATTCTTTGCTCCCCTTTTGGGCCCCGGCAACACACGGGCGAGATGTGTCTAATATGTTAGAACTTCCATTTATATAGTATTAGATTATACTCAGGGAACAGGTAGGTACAACAATAAGAGCAGAGCAAATTGGATTCAGACCAAAACGATCATGTATTGATCAAATGTTCACGCTTAGAACAATTATCGAATCAGTGGAAGTTCAATCTCCACTTATCATCAACTTTATTGATTTTCAAAAGGCATTTGATAGTCTGCGCTGAGCAAAACTCTGGGTAATTGTCACTAACATTTAACATGAGGTATGTTTTTACATAGAAACAATAGTAAATCAAGGCTGCATTAATGTCACCATTGCATTTTAGCTTTGCTATAGACTAGGTTATGAAAAATTACGACAATAATGAAAATTACTTTTATAATATGGATAGAAGATGGAATTCTTAGTAATTTTGATTTTGCAGATGACTTGACGTTATTAAGTCCCAACTCCTGCTAAGGAAAAAATATGTCATCAGTCAGAAAAAATAGGCCATCAAGTGAAAACTTACAAGACTAAGATTATGAATTTTATTAACTGTAATTTTAAAATAAATTACTCTCAGCGGAGAAACAATTCAGACAGTTTATAACTTTTCCTGTATAGGCATCAAAATGACACAAGATGGAGATACAACAAAAGATATTTCTACTAGAATTGAATGCGTTGGTATCAAGTTAGTTCAACCACGTAACACAAATCTGGAAATAAAAAACACCAAGTAAATATACCAAACTATGACTGTGTACCACCTCAATGTAATATTCGTATTAACATATGGTTGCAAAAGTTGGAAAATAATATAAACACTGGAAAAGACATTTAATTTATTTAAAAATAATTTGTCAAGGAAATTTTAAATAATGGTTGTGCTCAAGTCAATTCAAGTAAAACCAGTAAATACAAGAAGACACCAAACAACAATATTTTTCTACAATAATAATAAGAAAATGATGGACTTATATGTACTTAGAATGAATGATACCAGACTGTTATTACAAGAATTAAAATGGGCACAGATGGCAAAACAAAAAAAGGAAACCAAGAGAGACTCTTGATTCTTGATTAGAAACTGACCTCACAGCACATGAGGCATTACAATAAGTGATCCGCCCTCTGTTCCAGCAGCCTTGAATGTGTTTCGAGACTAATGTCACCGAAAAAGACGTCGACACCAGGGCACAACTCTGGCCCTTACGACAGGTTTCTTTGTTGTTCCTTCCACCCATACAGTGACGCACAACGTCGGTCTGTCGGAACAACATGGTAACTATTATCGAAGGTTACGACTACGGGATTGTATAGGTTACGTACAGTGAATCTTCTATAACAAGATAACCTCAATATAAAAGCATGACATATACTAAGGTTTTCTGTTGCATGGTTGGATTGTCTAGTGAGCCATTGGTGAGACCCACAGACTCAACCGCATGCGCAAGAGAGAGAATCTTATCAGAACAACCATCAAAGTTGGAATGACTATTGGTCTCCACAACACACAAGAATTAAACATAGTAGCAACGAATTGCTCAAACTGTAGAGCTCTGGTTTGTGCCCTATGAAAAGTGTTCGCATCTGAAGAAACAAACAGATATATAGGTAAATGGATGGATAGATAGGCAGACAGACAACTGGTGATATTAATCATCAGGTAGCTACAGAGATGTCCAGTCACGAATAAATATATGTGAAATTATATGGGTGTTGGGGTGCACAGAAATGTGACTGATTCAATAATATATTAGATATGTAGTAGCGAGTCATGAAGAAAGTTCTATAGTTTTCGTTTTAGGCTTCAGGAAAAATTGTCTTAATTGGGGACCACGGCACATAAAACATGTTTAAAACCACTGAATTGGAGAATAGACCAGAGAAGGAAAAAGAGAGAAACACCCCCAAAAAATATTCACTATTTAACAAATTATACAAGAAATATGACAGAAAGTAAAACAGATTAAACAGTCCATACGTGATTTTTTTTCATACCAGACCAACTCCATATTTTATTTGGAAATGACAAACCAACCACAAAAACATAGAATACGCTGAGCTAGAATATACCAAAACAGATCACCATGAAAGAAAGAAACAACAGCAGAAGATGGAGGAAAAGAAATTAGAAGAAACACGATGTCAAAGTAATTGGAAACAGAAATATGAATGAAAACTTAACGGGGGAAAAAATCGTAAGAAAATTGATGAAGAGTAAAATGAATCAAATACATTATGCGGCCTGTTCACTAAATTTCAGAATAAAATATTTTCCGAAAAACCGTAATATGTTTCGTGGTAACAACGGGCCACTGTGCATATTAAACCGAAAGTCAGTAACCTGAGCAGTGCGTGTTCCTTAAGTGAATGTGACGTAATAGTGTTCGTCGCATTTCAAAATTGGACGTTAATATTCGACAACATGTGTGCGTATTTTTGCCATCGTCTAGAGAAAATTAATCCAAATGTTTATAAATGTAGCAATCAGCTTTCGGAGTCCGATGTAGGTCGATCTAATACATTTCAGTGCCTATTCCCGATTTATTTAAAGTGTGACTTTATCTTTTCCTCGCAACTTAAGAGAACAATACAAGGCGGCAGACTATATGAAATTGAGAAGATCCACGCCAACACGCTTGACATGAGGGCTAGTCCGAAACGTGCCTACCAGAGGGTGCTTCTTTCACTTGCAGGAGTGCCGGCAGGGGTTATAACAGTTCTGGCATAAGCGTATCACAATGGAACTACATGTACTTTGAACACCAACTAGTCTGCTAAGTTTGCTCTTTACCCCCACCCCCCATCCGAAAAATATGTCTTGAAACTTAATAAATAGCTCGCGTGTAAGAAAATAAAGAAGAAACTGTGTCAGCTGTTACTAGGAGAGAGGTCAAATAGAACTGTAGTAGAAGATATTGAGTCAGTGATGTCAGTGGGATAGAGATAAATTAAAACTGTAGTAGAAGATATTGAGTCAGTGATGTCAGTGCGATAGAGATAAATTAAATCTGTAGTAGAAGATATTGAGTCAGTGATGTCAGTTCGATAGAGATAAATTAAAACAGTAGTAGAAGACATTGAGTCAGTGATGTCAGTGGGATAGAGATAAATTAAAACTGTAGTAGAAGATATTGAGTCAGTGATGTCAGTGGGATAGAGATAAATTAAAACTGTAGTAGAAGATATTGAGTCAGTGATGCTAGAAGGGGACATATCAATTAGAACTGTAGTAGAAGACATTGAGTCAGCGTTGTTTGTAAGAGAGCGATCAATTAGAATTGTAGTAGAAGATATTGAGTCAGCGTTGTTTGTAAGAGAGCGATCAATTAGAATTGTAGTAGAAGACCAAGAGTCAGCCATGTTAGTGTGTGACAGAGAGAGATAAAGAGAAAAAAAAATTATATTGGAAGCCATTGAGCCAGCGATGTTAGTAGGAGAGCGAACGCTTGAAAAATGTGTAGGAAAAAGAACTCTCATATCAGACGGTGCAGGAAGAAAGTACTATTTCAAAGTTAAAAATTTGACAAGAATGAAATGGAGGAAGATTACTGGTGGAAAGAACAATAGTTGAAAGAGTTTTAAAGGGAATGGAAAGTATAGTAGTAATGATGATGCTGATGGTTGTTATGATGATGATAATAATAACGATATTACCTTTAAGTAAGGCGAGATGCTACATTTTTACCATATGACGGAAGTTCCAGAGGTTTATCAGGTTCTAAGAAAGTCAGTGTAGGCGCAGGGTGTAATGCATAACAACGGCAACATTATACTAATGTAGAAAATTGATAGGAGGATTTATGCTGTGACTTTATTACAATTTGAATTACAATTTGTAATAATTTTAAATTATTGCAAATGACGACCCGTAGTAGTAACCTTCGATAACAGTTACCATGTTGTTCCGACAGGCCGACGTTGTGCGTGAGCTAGTTACGGGCACGGACGGCATGGGTGGCTGGAACAACAAAGAAACCTTACGCAAGGGCCAGAGTTGTGCCCTGATGTCGACGTCTGTTTCGGCGGCATTGGACTCGAAACACCATCGAGTCGAATGGCTGCTGGAACAGCCGGCGGAGCACTTATGGGAATGCTCTACGTGTTGTGAGGCCAGTTTTCTAATCCAGAATGAAGGGACACAGCAGATATAATGTTTCAGGAATTTAACTTCTAGCTGACTATATTAATTATAAATAGAGGCCGAAAGTGAATGAGGTTGGATTAGTGTATTAACTTACTATTACCAACTCGATCTGTCAAACAACGTACTGATCTGGTGTTACTGTTCTATATTTAACAAAACAGGCCTGTATTCGTGGGAGCGTGTGTGTGTTTGTTAACATGATCAAATACGTTGCAAGGATAGACGATAATTTAGCGCTCAAAGCTATGACCAATTTCCAAGGAAAGCACCGTAACAAAAAAACATAAAATATATACTAAATTAGATATTGCACTATAAAGCACTATAACTATTTCGGAGTGAGAATTTATGGTGAACCATGACCTCTAATATTTTTGTCAGGCGCCTTAATATAATAAAAATGTTAATATAGTCAAATTGGACTAGTATCTAATGTTGAAATATACTTTTAATGATCATTATTTAATATTAGAAAAGAACATGTTGGCAGCACTGATAAAATAAAACATTGTACAACATTGAGAAAATGTAACATCTGAATGTCAACTGTTAAATCAGATGTCACATTCTGTAAACCAGTCTAACGCCATTTCCCTTCGATCGATCACAATTTACAATTATTTCGCGCTAAATATCAGACACGTGCTAAGGGATTATTCCCCCTTCCCGCCCCCAACAATCTAGCATGTGTCTTCAGTGGGTTTAATTTTAGCAGAAACTATGAGATGTTGTGGTTAACCCCCCACATCCGACCTCCATAGTCTCCTTTTAAGACATGCATGGCAGGTGAAAGTATTAGTGTTCTTTCGTCACTATTTGTGCTCAGGTGACAGAGATGTTGTCGAAGGGTATCAGGAGAAATAGGAACTAGTAAGGGAAAAAAAATTAGTAGAATGAATAAATAGTGGAAGAATATTAGAAAAAAAGAAGAAATAGTGGAAGAATTTTAGTAAAATGAATAAATAGTGGTAGAATATTAGTAAAATGAATAAATAGTGGAAGAATATTAGAAAAAAGAAGACATAGAGAAAGAATATTAGATAAAAAGAAGAAATAGTGAAATAATATTAGAGAAAAGACGAATTAAATCATGGAGGAAAAGAATGAAAGTAGGGAAGAAAGAGTAATTAATTACCTTGATAACGAGTTATAATTGTAGACGAAGATAAAAAAAAATAAGAAGTAAGCTGTTATTAGCAAGTTACAGAAGAAAGCAAAATAATTAACAGCAGTTGAGCTTCAGATTGAGAAGCTCTCCATAAGAGCTTTCAAAATATAGTGATGTGATAGAGAAGTACCAATGCTAATATTTAACAAATGAAAGCTTTAAATGGAGTAAGTGATAAATGCAACACAAAAAAACAACAACATAAAACAATAACAAAAACAAGTACTCTTACTTTCTTCTGAAACATGTAGCATATAGCTCGCTGCGCAAGTGCTCACATTTGAACTGTGATGCCAGGAAATCAATTTCTGCGTTGCTTAAAAAACTATGCCGGATAGAGCGCTGCCCGAATGGGTAAAATACACATGTGAATAATAATGCCAAAATTTCTGGCCTAATTCTCTGCTTTCGCCCACGTCCGAATACTATTTATATCCAAGCCAAGAATCATCAAATATGCCATTGTGTAAACATCGTAAATTTGGTCTGTATTTTGTGTTGGTAACAGCACAGTAATAACGATTACTCGTAAGCAAGAAACGTGCTCGGCTACCTTCCTTCCTGATGAGTACACAATTAACCTGTTCAATATCAGAGGATCGTGAGAAATGTATCGTTTTGTTACAGAAGCGACGATCCTGATTGATAAATGATGGTGAAACGTGTGTCTCTGAATTCAAGTCTTTCTCCAGAATAATTCTGCGTGGTGATTGGGAACTATGTAATTCACAATGCTTCCCTATTTCTTGGCAGATGCGATTTAGTTCGACACTTTTCATTGGCCGGCGACACAAAGTATACACAAAGGTTACTTAAAGTATACACAGAGGTTACTTAAAGTATACACGAAGTGTACGTAAAGTATACACAATGTGATGATGATGTTATTGTTCCTCTTTCGCAAGCGAAAATGAGCATGGCATGAAAATCAATAAATGTAATGAACAAGTAGAAAAAAACCACATTTGTGATTCTCTAATTTGGTTTATGAGTTCGTAGTTGCCCGATGAGTCCGATTCGTGACAGGAAGGTTCTATTGCACTGAATGCAGGAGTACAGAGGGTTCGGGGTATGAGAGTTTTCGGATTTTTCCTTCCGCTTCCGTCGTCTGTAAATTGCCCGCATTGTTGTTTCTTTTTCGAATTTAGTGATACCAGCAGTGATCTTGATGTGCACAGATGAGCGACTAAGGGCTATAGTCTCCCAAGAGCTAGGGTCGATGCTGCAGTGCTTGAGAGATTTTTTAGGTGATCCGTGAAGCGCTTTATCTGCCCTCTGTTTGAACTTTTACCATTACACAGCACCCCATAGAATAATTTCTTTGGAAAGTGCTTGTCTGACATACAGACGATGTGACCAGTCCAGCGGAGTTGGGACCTAGTCAGCAGAGCATTGATGCTTTGCATACGGGACATTTGAAGGATTTCCGTGTCTGGTACTGGATCCTGCCAACGTACTCCATGACGTATCTTAGGCACCAAAGGTTTTAATCTGTAGATCGTGTCTTGCACAGACGGCCCAGAATGACGCATCATAAAGCAGTGATTGGTAGAACCACTGCGCGGCACAAGTCCAACTTAGTTGTCAAATTGAGACCACGCCTGATCCAGACGTTGGCAAGAAGGCTCCCGAATGCCGCACTGGCGCGAACAATACACAGATGAATATCTTCGTCAATTGTCACAGTTTCGATACGGTGCTTCCGAGATAAACAAACTTATTGGCCATATTGACTTTTAGTCCATTTACTGTGATTACTGATTCTGTGTAATGGACACCTATCACTGGTTTATACATTACTAATGTCTTCGCGGTGCTGATAATGAGACCGAACGCATCACAGGCCAAAGAAATAAGATACATGATGTCCTGCGTCTTTCATACTGGTAGCATTTAGTGCATAATGTCGGCGAACAAGAGGTCACGAACAATGTCCGTCTTAGTTTTGGTCTTGGCCTTCAATCTACTAAGATTGAATAGCCCTCCATTAGCTCGATAGCGAAAACAAATTCCTACTCTGTTATTCAGGAAAGCATCATTTAACATGGCAGAGAACACCATGCTGAAGAGCGTCAAAGCCAGAGTGCAACCCTGTTTGGTACCGTGAGTTACTAGAAACTCGTTTGAGTGTGCGCCATCATCTTCCACACAGGTTGTCATACTATCATGGAACTGGCGAACCATGTTGGTGAATTTTTCAGAACATTCAAATCTGGCCATGATCTTCCATAGTCCTTCGCGATTTACAGTGTCGAACGTCTTAGTTAGGTCGACAAATGTGGTGCAGAGACCAATGTTCTGTTGGCGACACTTTTTCTGTAATTCTGGCAGTGAATATCATGTCAACCGCACCTCTGCCCTGTCGGAAGCCACACCGGCTCTCTGGGAGGAGAACTGACTCAAGATGAGCTTGCAGTCTGTTTAACAGGACCCTAGGATCTTGTCTGCTATAGAGAGCAGGGATATGCCTCTGTAGTTGTTGCAAGCTATGATATTTTCTTTTATATTGAATAGATCTTGTGGTATCGCTTCCAGATTTCACATTGTCTGGAAGAACCCTGATGTCAAACCAGTCTTGATGCCGGCGAACAGCAACGCCCAGAACTTCTTCGGTAGTTCTGAAGATAGTGTCACGGTGGTTTTCAAAGCTTTTTTTGCATGTGTATGGAGTCGACTGTCAATGGTGCAATTTTGATATCTATTGAGCTGCGTAGAAGCTGTTTATAAAGTGGATCTTTCAATTTGGAGACATCGAGACTGTTTGCTATTTTGAAGTAGTCGAAGATGTAGTTTATGTAGATTCATTGTGGAGACGACTAGCAGTCTGTGTTACATCCAACAGTCGGCGCCACACATTGATTTAGTGACTCTCACATCCTGCTTTTCACGTTGTCTCACGATGACATAACCAATTTTATGACACTGTTTTGATCGTGGGTTATTTAATCGTCGAATCATCATTACTGCAAGCTGGACACGTCCATAGTTGCTCCGATCTCTCCCTGAGTGTATCCGCCATTACACTTCTGCAGACAGTACCTGTCATATGCTGGTTGACCAACATTCTTCTGCGCCCTCCAAAATATTCACTTATGGCAACACCGCATTTCATACCTTGATCTTTAATCCTGGCCATTGAAAAGAATAATCACCCACACTAGTCTGACTCTCGTGTGCTATATCTCATAAGGAGTTCAAAAAATCAACTCGATCCATTGCCCCATCGCCCTGTGCCATATCACGCATGACACCAGTTGATTGTGGGTGCATCCATGAAGTCTTATTACGGTGATGTAGTTGAAAGACAGTGTTCGAGATGAGTAGGTTAAATGCTTCGAGCAGTAGCTGTCTATTGCTATTGCATTTGCCAATGACATGCCTCCCCAGCACACCATCCCAGGACGCACAGTCCGAACCCACTCGTGTGTTAAAGTCACCAAGGATGATGAGTTTGTCGGATTTGAGGATCTCCTGTAAGATTTTTTCAAGTCATCATAGAACTTTTGCTTCTGTTCATAGTTAGGGCAAATACGCTAACGAATGTTGCATGCCGCTTTTTAGAAAGCGGATTGCGAACAGTCATCAGCCGGTGGTAGGTCCAGCCGTCTTTCTGGCTTGGCTAGATTTAATTGCAAAGTCATCTCAAGCTTCTCGTTTCACTTTTTTTTCTGCCAATCCAGAAGAAGGAATATGCAGCGCTTTGTTCAACAAGTTCACCTTCCTTAGACAGGTGTGTCTCTCTTATGGCAGCGATGTTAATTGTGTACCTTGCTAGCTCCTTCTATACAAGTGCGGTACGTCTTTCTGGCCGTGCGACCTACACGTGGTCCAGTAGGTGCGCACATTCTATGCGCCAATTGTGAATGGACTCAAAATAATTTTTCTTGTTTTAATGTAGTTTTTACCGCTGAGTAGTGATCTCCACCATTCGAGATATGCTGTCCTGTATCATGGTGAGGTACGCAATGTTTACTGCACTTTTTCTAACCCCTTCTTCTTACTAAGGAGGTGAGCAGTACTTTCCTGAATAGTACTCATTGTTAAAATTATAAATTATACCGCTGGATCAGCAACCAACCAACCAACCAACCAACCAACCAACCAACCAACCAACCAACTGATATATTCATTTTCTGTAGCCATTTTCCTGTCCAATGTTCATCGTCATCAAATACCGTCTCCGCAACGAAGGTAGGCTGCAGCAGACCTCCAACATCCCCTGTCACTTATTTTGGTGAAACACTCTACTAGACTGTAACCTGTTCATCTTGTGATGTTGCTCTCCCAGTTATATCTTTGCCTAACTCATGTACGGTTCTCTTCGACTTGACCCTCAAGCAAGGTCTTCAACAAGGGGTCATGTCTTTTAAAATATTGTATTTGCCTAATCTTTATTTCCTTTAATCACAGATAAGTGCAGCACTACACATTTTACCCTCTCACTAAAACAAAAAGCCGGTCATACCAAAACAGATGGAGAGCTCTTGAAAGAAGACAAACAACCCACATACCTCGGAGTTACTTTTGATGATAAACTGACATGGAAGCAGCACATAAACAAAGCAACAACAAAAGCCAGGAGGAAGTTAGCTATCCTGAGAAAACTAAGTGGAACCACATGGGGAGCCAGTGGGAATATACTCAGTAAAGTTTACCAGCAAGGCATAAGACCACACCTGGAATATGGTTCGGCAGCATGGTGTCCTGCATCAAACACCACATTACAAGATCTAGATAAAGTGCAAAACCAGGCACTTAGAATAATGTTGGGAGCAATGAAATCAACACCCATAGCAGAGATGCAGAAAATGGGAAGAATGCAAACACTTGGCGAACGCAGAGACACAAAAGTACTAAATCAGGCAGAAAAGATTCAGTGTATGCCAAGTCATCCAATGAAGGAAAGATTCCAAAATCTAGCAATGGGGCGACTGAAAAGAAGCAGCTTTATCCATCAAGCTAAACGACTCCGCAGACAACTTACAGACCTACCTGAAGTTGACAGCCCCTTAAGGCCTGTACCAGAACAAACCCCATGGAGTGAAATGCATGGAATGCCAATATACATTCAGACCCATGTGAAAGGAATACTAAGCGAGGACGAACAGAACAGTGTGCAGCGAAGGACAGTCACCCTCAGTTTCCTGGATGAGGAATATCCACAAGATATATGGGTCAGAGTATACACAGATGGGTCAGCACAGAATGCCGTGAGGAATGGAGGTGCAGGTGTATATATAGAATATCCGCACAAGCCTAGAGATACAATCAGAACACCGACAGAAAAATTCTGCAATAATTATGATGCAGAAATCCAGGCAATTAGTGTGGCAGCTAAAAAACTGCTGAACTCCAACTATGACCTACAGCCTGTGGTATTCCTGACAGATGCAAGGTCAGTGCTTCAAGCTCTCCAGTCTGAAAAACTAACAGACTTGAAAAAACTACTTAGCGAATTGTCTTACCAGTATAGGGTAACCATGCAGTGGATACCCTCTCACTGTGGAATACCAGGAAATGAAAAAGCAGACCAACTGGCTAAGGAAGGTGCTGCCAAAGACCAACCACATATACCAATCACCTACCATCAGAAAAAACAGATGATCAAGTCAATAAGAAAGCCACAAACACCAACACAAGATGACTATCATATTATGAACAGACCAGAACAAGTTATAATTCTACGTCTCAGAACAGGACACAACCGACTCCGCAGTCACATGTATACAAAGTTCAAGATTGGCAACACAGCCATGTGTACATGTGGACAGGCAGCACAGAGTGCCAAACATATACTTCAATAGTGTTCTGAGCATGAAACGCTGAGGCAGACATATTGGCCAGAGGAAACAACACTGGAATCAAAACTCTATGGGGCACTGTATGAACTACAAAAGACAGTGAGTTTTATTAAGGAGACAGAATTACAGATATAGACATGTTTCAAGTGAACGAAAGAAGAAGAAGAAGAAGAATTTCCTTTAATAATTGTTTTCTTCACATTAAGTGTTGTTAGAGCCTGTTTATTTGTATTCTTCTCTTTCTTTCCGTGATTTTCTCCCTATTCTATATATCCACATCTCAAAGGCATCAATTATGTCTTCTAATTGTTTGTTTAGTGTCCATGCTTCTGAGCCATACATTAATATAGAATAGATGTAGCATTTTCTAATTTTCATTTTTAATCGTCTGTAATTTGTTTAGACGTTAATATTTTCCTCATGTCATGTCATGTTAGACATACCTATTCTCCTTTAACTTCTGTGTTTCACATCTGCTGTCATTTGTGATTATGTATCCAAGATATTGATAGTGTTCTACTTGTTGTAGTTTCTATCCATGTATGTTTATTGTTAGCTCCTGTTCTTCTTTGACTTTGCTGATTATCATGGGGTTTATTTTGGTGATATTATATACATTTTATATTCTTTACTTGATTTATCGACTTGATCTATTAGTCTTTGTAGTTCATGTTCACTTTCTGCTAAAAGAAGAGTGTCATCTGCATATTTCAGGTTGTTTATTATTTTTTCATTGATCCTGAATCCTGGCATTCCTTCTATATGTTTAAAGATATTCTCTGTACAGATATTAAATAGGCTGGGTGATGATGTATATGGGGGTTCTTTGGATGCATTTCTGGTCCCCGAAGTGAGGTGTTCCAGTGTATCAGTGATCTAGTATCGTCACGTCCTGCCAGGGACAAACCATTTAGTTCTGGGCCCATCGTCTCATCACCCTTACGTCAGATTTGTTTTCTAGTAGGCTGTTTTCTAGTCAATCACTGACTGGACAGTTGGATACTTCTAGGTACCGTACTAGCACAGCTAGACACTTCTAGGTACCTTATGCAATGAGGCTGGTTTGCAACTCATAATACCCTCACCTTTACATTTTATATAATAAGCTGGGGAGCTTGTTGATCAGACTACGTAGTTAGTAAGGCATATGGAGGAATCACTCCGTACTCATATTTACCCAAAGGCCTTCATGTTATCGATTCTTTCCGTTCATTTGGTTGGTCGGCTTTGACAGGCAACACGAAGCATGTACCTTTCGATATATCAACGAAATGAACGGGATATAATTGATATAATTGATATGTGGGTTGCCCGCGCATACCTCAGAATAAGTTCTGACATAGACCACCCATTACACAGCGAGCTTCCCAGTGTGAAGGGAAGCAGGCTCAAGAGATGCAAATCGTGAGTGGGTCGCGCAGAGGATACTGTTAAACATAGCTGTGCCCCAGAAGAAATACCTCCTCTCAAGGAATGGATACCTATTCTTGCGGTCTTTCCAGAAGCAGTCAGGACCTTCATTGCACTCAATAGAGAGTACAGGGAACACAACCATGTAAGCGTGGATGCTGAGGTCAAGACGTTAATCTGCGAGAATACCGACGACACAGATGTTGTGATTTACAAGGACGGGTCAGTCATCCGTCACCACCGATGTGCATGGGCCTTTACTGTCAGATCAAATTGAAGAACAGTATACGAAGCCAGTGGTGCCTTTACCGCAACAACAAATTACAATGGAAGTATTCTCAGTAACATAGGCACTTAACTAGCTGGAATCGCAAGTCTATTACCACGCGTGCATGCTAAGTGACTCATTGAATATGATTTAGAAAGTCAAAACAGGTGATGTACGTAGGGAATGGGTGGAGTCATTAGAGAGAGCAGAAATACGGGCATCACTACGAAGACTCGCGCTTTTTTTTGTCCCGGATACGCGAGCGCAGAGGGAAACGAACGAGCCGATCAATTAGCTAGCCTCGCCACCACAACAGATGGTCAGCCTATGGACCGAGCAGATATACTCATTGCTCTTCGTCAATCCTCACGGTCAGAGGATTTTTAGATGAATCAGCGTGAGTCAATATCGAAAATGCACGAATTGGGAGTGAGGACGGGCGTGGCCCGTAGAGAACCCCTGACAAAGATTTCAAAAAGAGCAGAGAACTGGAACCATCAGCCGTTATACCCTGAGAGATTTTCTGAAGCGGAGATTTGAACACCTATGGACATGTCCGGTGTGCATAGAGGATAATCAACATAATTAATACCTAATGAACGGGAATAACCAACATCGTCATGTACGAGGACTTTTTCAATTTTACTTATAAGCATTTACTGTATATATCCGCAGTGAGCGTGAACTATATTGTTGATCCGTGTCTTCCGCTAATTACAAGCCCTGCTGCCCTATCAAGGATCATCCTTCTAATGCTGTATTTCCCAACATGGGGAGCACGCCCCATAGGGTGGGGGGCATTATTGATTTAATTGGAGGACTATATTATTTATTCGGATATCAATTTACTCTAATCTTGAAACATCATTCCCAATGAAAATCAATTGGTGGCACAGCAAAGATTCGATCTTTATACCAATATTGTGTTATTGGTGTCAGATGTAGACATTACTGAAAAAAATGAAATTAAATGTATGTCACTAAGCGAGGAGGTATGAGATTGAAGTTGATATCATAAATAGCAAGGTTTATTTATGTAAAACAATAACAAAAAAACTTTCAAAGAATTGCCTTTTTTTTTTTAGGAGTTGGTTGGACAGAAAACCAAAATAAATTTTTGCTAAAAGGGGGTCATATTCTGTAAAACGGTGGGAAATACTATTCTAGTTTGAAAATTGTACTTTTTCTGTGATTTTCATTGTCCACTTTTGTGTATATTTTGTGTACGCAGCCAATGAAAATTAAGGGAAGATTCGATTGGGTAACGTCAGGACGATGAGGTTATCACAATAATAAACCGCAATAATATCATTTTGAAAACGAATGTCAGTTTTAAAGGTGTTTGCTGTATTCTATACCACACTGAGCGATTCTCGGCGACCGTCTTCCAAGATGTGGAATCGATATTGAAGTTCTGTAGGGACACTTTGAGACTTACTGAAGCGTATTTCCTATCCACAAGCCAGCCGTTTCCAGGAGCTTACGATGCATCAATTGTTTTGAGAGCCGTTTGTCAAGCATGCACACAACATATATGGCTCCATCTCAGTTGGACATTCATGAGCATTGTGCAAATACTTGGGATATTGGCTTTAGTAAGGATTTCAGTATGCGGTATTTTATTCTTGAGCACAGTGCAAATACTTGAGATATTCGATTTAGTAAGGATTTCTGTATTAGGTACTTTATTCTTGCTAATTCATCCTGAAATGTTTATGAATACATCATGTGTGGGAGTGATTTAATACTCTGGCGTGTCCGATGGCCACTCTCCAGGTCACACAATCGTATTGAAAGGTAGTGAGCACAATGTTGTTATAAATATTTAATATTGTTACGAAGCTAATGTCACAAAATCATAAATAATAAAGTTACTGTTAACTCCCGGAGATCGTGTCGACTTGATTACCAGAATCGCGACTTCCACTATTTTATGGTTGTAAAGGTCTGATATAACCAAATTGGACTACGTCCACGTTTCAAAGAAACGTACCTCAAATATAAGGTACATTTTACTATAGATCCCCTCTGAGGAGAAGGTTCATTCAATAGCTATTGCACTAAGCCGAAAGCTGAAGTCACCTGGGTATGAAAGAAAGCTCATAAAAACCACCCCACTGAACATAGGAAGTAAGAGCTAATCTCTCGTAATTCCTGGGATTTTCAATCAATTAATCATAACAAAATCTGACATGAAACGTAGATTCAGTTTTAAGGAATTGCAACTCCAGAAAAATCAAATACAACAATCAAATATACGAGAGTTGTGTACCTTAGACTCTACCAGACTCGTGGAAAATATAGCCTAGTAGGAGTTATGTTTGTAAACGAATTGTCCATTATGTAAATCTTGCAATACATTAGCTTCATCTTACACCCTAATTTGGCATTTATGAGAAATTGTTAATATCTGTCTGTCTATCTGTCTATATTTCTAATATATTTATCTATATATTTATTTATTTATCTTATATATATATATATATATATATATATATATATATATATATATATATATATATATATATATATATATATATATATATCTGTTTATTTATCGAATCTATCTATATATGTATTTATTTATCTAATTTATCTAAATATCTATTTATTTATCTCATCATCATGAGGTGGCATATCCTGAAAAGGATGTAGCTATCTTCACAGCCTTTCAAAATTTCTGTCGATCTTGAGTCAGTCTTTCTGCTTCTGTTACTGTCATGTTCAGATGGTTTTTGATTTCTTAAGTCCACCTTCTTCTTGGTCTGCCTCTTGTTCGTCTTCCTGGCATAATCCCCTCCAGTATGGTCGTCTCTAGGCTGTCGTGGCGTTTCATATGGCCAAAATATTGTAGTTTTCTGGAAAGGACAATTATGTTTAGCCATTTTATTTATACATTCATTTCTCTCATGATGGCTATATCACTGAACGTTTTGGTGATCGCGTGATGAGACAAGATTCTCCATCCAGAAATATTTTGCAGAGAACAGTCGAGGGTGAAAGAAGAAGAGGGGTCTAAGAGATAGTATGGGTTGATAATATTTAGAACGAAAATATATTGATGATACAACATTATTGACACACAGTCAAGCTGGTCTCGAACAGCCTCTCGTTCTGGTATCTCGTGATCTCCGATGGTGATCTCCGACGTTATTTCTCTGTTGATTATTTCTTACACTCCTTTGCATGTTCTCTGCATAAATAATGAAGCTATATAGTGATAAGACATAGCCTTGTTGGTCTCCCTTTTTCCAGGACTAATCTATTAAATGTTTCACGATCTACTCTCACGGCTGCGTGCTGGTCTTGATATAATATTTTGATGACGTAAATTAGATGTAACGGGAAACCTATGTCCTTCACGATATTCCAAAGTTTTTGATGTCGTACACAATCGTATGCCTTGGTGTAGTCAATAAAACATATGCAGATGTCGACATTAAACTCTGCATTTCGCTTTGCATAATGATGTTCCGCATATTGAAAATATGATCTCTGGTGCCTCTACCCTGTCTGAAACCTGCCTGTGCTTCATTTAACTCTTCTTCCAGCTTATGTGGTAGTCTTTTCATGTTGACACTAAGTAGTATTTTGCTGGTGCGACTAATCAGTGCAATGGTTCACCTGCCTGTGCTTCATTTAACTCTTCTTCCAGCTTATGTGGTAGTCTTTTCATGTTGACACTAAGTAGTATTTTGCTGGTGCGACTAATCAGTGCAATGGTTCTGTACTTGGTGCATAGTGTTAGATTTCCCTTCTTCGGTAGCTGTATGTAGACTCATCGTGTCCATTCCTTGGACCAAACTTCACTTTTCCAGATCTCGGTGCAGAGTGTGTGGTAGATGATGATGGAGGTTTCTCCTCTTGTCTGGATAATTTCAGAAGTTATATTATCACACCTGGAGAGATCTATCTATTCCGGATTTTAATAGCCCGTCTGGGGTCATCTAAACTGGGTTCTTGTTCTATTTCACTGCTACTGTGTTATTGTTTGTTTTTCTATGTTTCTCGTACATTTCGCTACAGTATTATTTCCATCTTTCCAGGATATCTTTGTTTTCTGTCAATTTGTTACTATGTTTGTCTTGAATGATGTTTAGTGCTGGCTTTAAATCAATTAGTTTGAAAGTTACATCTGAGCTGCAGCCCTTTTACTTTATTTATCTAATCTATCAATATATTTATTTATCTAAGCATATATCAATATATGCTCCTTCATCGCCAAATACGGTACAGAGCGCAGAAACCAGTAAATATACAGAATGAGCTATGTGATGCTGATGTGTATGGTTCTCGCATGTTGTTGAGACCCATGTCATACCCACTTTGATGGTTGTTCCGCAAAATAGTTTCTCTTGGTATTTCTCTCCTTCCTGTGCCATCTGAAATCGCTAGCCTCAAAACCATCTAGCTCATTAGAAAGCAGCCTTTTTCTAAAATGACTCATTTGGAGAGATTCATCACTTTTCCTGTGATTTTAATTGGTAAATTTGTGTATACATTGTATCAACAGTTAATGAAAATCACTGGAACAGTCAAAAAGTCACTTTATAAAGCAGTATTCCAATACGCCCTAAGCTCTTATATTATTCGCTTGGTCACTCTTATTGGTAGGAAATAACATCGTGTGATGAGGTACAATCTTTTCATTAGGATGAGAATCTATTATTATTATATAAGTGGGACATGGCCAACTGGCCATTACAAATTTTGGAGATCATCCGGCTAATCTTGTTACAACGACTTGCGAGAATAATGACACTGTTTTAGAAAGGTTGAAGAATGCCACCCTCGCTAAGGATTAATACGTGGTATTTAAGTGTTAAAATGACACGTATGTGTGTTCAGAAATGCGTGCCAAAGGGGGGTTGGGCAGAATTATAGTATAAACTATTGGTCGGACTTCGATGGAAATCCACATATGAAACAGATATTGTAGAAACTCCACATATGAAACATATATTGTAGAAAATCTACATATGAAACAGATGTAGAAAGTCCACAAACGAAATAGATGTTGTAGAAAGTCCATAAACGAAATAGATGTTGTAGAAAGTCCACAAACGAAATAGATGTAGAAAGTCCACAAACGAAATAGATGTTGTAGAAAGTCCACAAACGAAATAGATGTTGTAGAAAGTCCACAAACGAAATAGATGTTGTAGAAAGTCCACGTATGAAACAAATGTTTTAGAAAGTCCACATATGAAATAGTTGTTATAGAAACGTGACATCGTCTTCTTCTTTAATTTTTTTGATCAAGTCATGCAGATTTGTAGGATATAGTTGGAAGTACGGAATGCGTTATGTCATATTTTACTGCTTACGTTCGATATATGCGTTTTTCGGCCCGATATAAATGACTTCACGATAGCTTATGGGTCACCTTCACTCATTATGGGTTGAAACAGCTAGTTCTACCCGTAAAACCTTCTTACTAGCCTCTCTGAATTTTACACTATAATAATGTTAGTAGTAAAATAGTTTTTATATTGACTTTTACACGTTACTAACGTTAGTTGAGAAACATAGTCTGATTATGGTATTTTGCACTTTGCTGATGTTAGTATGCAGCTGTGTGGCGGCGTGTACAGAGCGCGTCAGTGACGGCCAAGGTCCTGAATTGGAATCTCGCCCCAGACAATTGTGCATCCGAACCGTTCAGAAAGCAATAGTAACCAAATGACCGTATTTATATTGTCTAGAAAATCATTACGCCAAAAAGTAGTATAGTTGATGTTTACGTCCTGAACAGGATATGCTAGCAATGTTTTTTTAACGTTAATAGTGAAACACAGTTTATGTCTGGTATTTTAGACTAGTGATTGGCAGTATATCCTATTCAGAACGAGGATAACAACCCAGCATTTTTAGGATGTAGTGATTTTCTAGGAAATTAATACGCTCAGTAGTTTGCCGGTGCTTTCTGAACGATCTGGATACGTAATTGCCTGTGGTGGGGATCGAACTCGGTACCTTGGCCGTCACATACGGACCCTGCACAGAGTCGGATTTTTAGACTATACTAACGTTATGATGGAAACGTAGTTTTTGTTTGGTATTTCAATGTTTACAATTTGAATGAACATTTTCATGTGAACATTTTGAGATACGCCATTGACAGCATGCTCTACTTCGCACTGATTTTCTGACAATGATTTAATCAATTTCGCGTTTACTAAAAAAAAACCCAGATAGAACAGCTAATAAGTTATCTTGTAAAACAGTTCTAAAATGTATTTTGTGTTTGCAGCTGTTGTAATTGTATTGTAATTGCTCATGTATGTAAAGATTCTTGTGTTGTAGTCTTTTCTATAGTATTTACAACCCAGACAATGCACGTCTTGAATATAAGTAAGATGACGTTTTCTCAAATGATTAAATTGAAAAAGAGTTAAATTTTGGCAAAAACCACATTTTACGACTCATTCCACCTATTACGTTCACCAGTATACTGGACTGTTCTGATTCTGATTGGTGTGAGTGTATCCATATAGCAAAAAATATAAATAATTTGTTGCTTATGTTGATTAATGACATTATTACGCTCTTTTTTTCCTATAATATCTTAATTTTCTACCAATCAAGCACGGGGCCGCCCCTAACAATTGCGGGGCCCTATGCGAAACGGATTGCGCGGGGCCCAGTCTGGGCAGGGAAGAGGATAATAAAATAAATTATAATATTAATTTATAAGCCTATGAGAGTGAGGGGCCCACTACAGCCCATAGGTTGCAATGGCCTAAGACCGGCCCTTATCAAGCACAACCCGCAACTACATTAACAAAGATACGCCTATGGACTAATAAAATGCAAATAATTGGGAAAATTGTATGCATCCATACATTATTTGTCAAGCACAGGACAATAATATAGCAACCGAGCAAGCTTCTAAAACATTAACATATTAGAATGTCATTGTAGCGTATTTATTACAAGACTACATGCAAAAAACAATTAACTTGTTTTATTACATACGTCTGAATAATTTAACACTAAATATGGGCACACATTTCGGAACGTGCTATAAATAGAATTTCAATTTAGTGACACATTTGGCAGTTGAACACTGTTAATTAACGACTTATGCTATGACCGTGATTCTGAGCTCAACTTACGCTCACAAAGGACGATTCTATCGGAGACGTATATAATTAGTTTGTGACTACAGTATACACGCAATATTACTGAAATATTAGATTAACGATAATTAGTTATTATAACGCTACTCAATACAGTGGACACAGCCAGTCTGGTCCGTAAGCTTTCCATATAAAAGGCTATAAGAATATGTTACTGATCGTCAGTGCCAGAGGCTAATCCGTAATTTTTAAAGACAGGCGACAGATAGTTTATGGAAAGTGAGCAATAGAAAACTTGGGGTAGACTCTCGCAGTGACTTAGTTTGGGGGGCATGATAATGTAGACAGAAAAGGTCGCTGAGTGGTCGACGTAGCTCATGCGAAATAAGAGACAGGCTGGAGGTGGTATACTGTACCACCTATCACAAGAAATAGTCTTCTCATAGTGTATAATGTAAGTTATGTTGTATAATGGGCGCAAGTGAAGTATAGTTCTTCACTGTGACCTTTGTTCTAGTTTCGAGGTGTTACCTGACCTATGCTGTGTGATTTGGCAAGCTTACGAGTAAGTACTTAGAGTAAGGTTAGGATTAGAAATAATATTTCTAATGTGTGCGCGCACCTGGCTCCGTGTGTAGCGGGCAGAAATAATGATCGCTCACCACAAATAATAGGAAATTGTAAAACAATGTGTAAATTGGAAAACAAACAGAATATTCGTAATTTCGTCTGTGTCTAGAGTTGAACTGTGTGATTGTCGGGATGCAGCCGTTATTTTCATTGGTGTTACACGGGAATCCTTGACGTTGGATAGTTAAAATTGTCAACAGTGTGCTATTTATACCACAGTGAAGAACTAATTTTTACTTTTACCGTATAGTATAATGTTCGGCAATCAGTCTGATGGAAGCTGAGTTGCAGAAGGCATTGCTCCTTACTCAATCTAGTGGACGTAATTCCTTACTGGACATCGTGTGGACACATGTGATGGAACAGGTGCGAGAACTCTGACAGTATAAGCGTAAGTAGATTTATGGAATATGCTTATATGTACTTGCCATTTTCTTATAATTGTTATGTAAGTGTCAAGTTTGAGAATGTTTCTTCACACTTCATTGACATGGCACTTTCTTATAATTGTTATGTGTCAAGTTTGAGAAATATTTCTTCAGAATTCATTGATATGTCATTTTCTCATAATTGTTATGTAAATGTGAAGTTTGAAAAATGTTTCTTCATACTTCATTGACATGGCACTTTCTTATAATTGTTATGTAAGTGTCAAGTTTGAGAAATATGTCTTCACAATTCATTGACATGTGTCGCTTACATTGTTGTAATGCCCCGTAGACCTGATGGACTTCCACATTTATGAAATTAAAATATAACTTTTAATACAAAGAATTCAGCCAAGGAATATAATGAGAAATAGCAACGTAAGTGTGGATAACAACAGCCATAAAATAATTCGAACAATAACTAGTCATGGTAGCAGTGTTGCCAAATTGGAAGAAACTTACACAAGGACCCCACCTCACGACGCCCTCAACACCCCCTCCCCCTCCAAATACCGGTGTCTTCAACCAATAGGAAGAGTGGAGAGAAATAGTAAGTTGAATTTTTCTAGATATTCTCAGTCTATAATTTTCTTTCTTTTTTTCTCCCTTCTCCTCAGCTGGTTAACACAAAATAATTTTCTAGATATTCTCAGTCAAGCAATTTCTTTCTCTCATTTCTCCGTATCTGTTCATTACAAAACATTTTTCAAAAGTGAACTGTTTATCCTTACATGTGAAGCCAATGATATATGTACAAACGTGCATATGCAACTGGAAGTTAATAAGTAAGTAATAAATGGCCGAATAAACTTAAGTGTAGACGGACGTCTATACATAATCTCCACTAACATTGATGGATGCACGTGTCCCATTAAAATCGTTCTTCTTCATTGTCAGCCACATTTTACTTTTGATGTTAAACCTCAATGTCATTCGCACAACGGTTTCCACCAAGATAAATTTTGAGTGGACCAAGCAGGTGGAAATCGGTATGGAATGGGTGAAGGTTGTATGGTACATGTTCAGGTAATTTGTCCTCTCATTTGTGCAATCTGCCTTGGGTTATCGAGCCGTATCTAATGTGGCATTATAATAATTTAACAGTATTCCTATAGTCAGCAGGGCTGAATGATTTAATTTCGTCAAATAGTGAAATGAGAAAGTGTGATTTTTCTGGAATGACTAATTCAAACAGAGCATACACCAAAACACTACATATTGTGTCATGCGCTGCATGTTTGATAAAGGATTTAGGTCGAAACGTCGAACTTGTTTTATTTTTAATAATCGCAATAATTTATGCCCTGAATTGTCGCCTTACACCTATTGGATCATAGTTATATTGTTATTAAGCTAAGACTAAAATTGACGATGGATGCCATGGAAAGGTTGAATATGATATGGAAAATTAAGATCAGTATTACAGTGAAGATCAATCTATTCAAACCGGTAGTGCTAGGCATATCTTTTTCGGATATGAAAGTCTTTTTACTCAATGCATACACAGAAAGAAATATTCAGGTTTTTTAGAACAAGCGCTACAGACACTTGTTAAGTAATAGTTATAAAGAACACAAGACAAATATATTTGTGCAGCAGCAATTAAACAAACATGCAGGTTATCAAGAACCACTGTCGGCAGTGGTGAACGACGTACGCTTGTTTGGTTTGGACATGTAACGAGACGCGAATCGCTGTCTAAAATTATTTTGCAAGGAACAGTCGAGGGTGAAGGAGAAAAGGTCCGAACAAATTGTGGATTGTCACATCAAGGAATGGTCTGGAATGGATATTTCTACACTCATCCAAATCGCTGAGCATAAAGTTGTTTGGAGAGCTTTTTGTGATGATGAAGTATCCACTTAACGAACATCAGGAAATCAAAAACAATATGTAAACATACCAAACTACGACTGTTCAACTCCAGTGTTCAACTCCAGTGTGATATCTGTGTTGACATACTACTGCGAGAGTTGTAAAATGACAGAGGAACTAGAGAATAAATTGAATTCTTTTGTAAAAATGTCTTAGAAGATTCTTAAATATCGTTTGGGAAGAATTCCAGTCAAATAAGACAGTAAGAGAAGACAACAAGCAGCAATATTTTTCTACAATAATAATAATAAAAACGATGGACATATATTGGAAATGTAAATAAAATGAATGAAAACAGACTGCCATTTAAACTAAATGGGTACCAGATGGCAAACGAAAAAGAAGAGGACCAAGAGAAAATCATCGCAAAGCAACCATGTACGAGGGTATGACTATGGATCTCAACAACATACAAGAATAACACACAGCAGCACCACATCGCTGGAACTGGAGAGCTCAGATTTATGCCCTATGTAACATATTCCCCAAAAGGAATATAGAATAGAATAGAATAGAATAGAATAGAATAGAATAGAATAGAATAGAATAGAATAGAATAGAATAGAATAGAATAGAAAGTCAGGCTGATAGACAGACAGACAGACAGATAGACAGATAGACAGATATACAGATAGACAGATAGACAGATAGATAGATAGATAGGTAGATAGATAGATAGATAGATAGATAGATAGATAGATAGATAGATAGATAGATAGATAGATAGATAGATAGATAGATAGATAGATAGATAGATAGATAGATTGATAGATATATAGATAGATAGATAGATAGATAGATAGAATGGTGGGGGGGCGATGTCAGACAGAGAGAGATAGACAGACAGGTACGTAGGTAGAGTGTTACAAACCAAACGGATTATGGATCTTTTTATTTATTATTATTATTATTATTATTATTATTATTATTATTATTATTATTATTATTATTACTATCACTATTATTATTATTATTATATTCAACTAATTTTCGATATACCAAGCTAGAAACTGCAGAACTAAGGCTAGAGATGAAATGCATGAAGCAATCATCCGTAGGTGAAAAAAAGAATATGGACTTCCCCCTATGAATATACCTGCTGAACTATCGTGAGAAATCTAGTAATACATTTTACAGTGCATAAAACAGACTGACAACAACAAAACTATAGTTACGAGTATGCAAAATAAACTCAATACACGTTTAATAGTTAGCTGTATACTGTAAACTATATTTTTTGTCAGTCTGTTTTCTAAATAGTAAATGACATTAGTGTGCGTTTTCGTTAATACCTACTAGTAAAATAATTTTACTGTAGTCCCGCAAATTATCGATTGAAAGATTTTGAACATTTTTGAGGATTTACTTCATTGTACTTGTGTTACCACATGTGTACTCCGTTCCTGTCAACGAAGCGGCAAACCGCCTGCCTAAATTAAACCCAGAGCTCGTAGTTTCAAACAATAATCACAAGGTATCTAAAAAATATTCGCTTTGTAAACAATATTTCGCCAGCGGGATACGAACCCTCAAACTCTAGAAAGCAAAGAGAACGGCTTAACGACTACGGCAGAGAGATTATCGATTGATTTAGCATAAACACTTTACTTGAGCGTATAAGAAGAAGAAGTATATCCGCTCTATACGATTTGTGTGTGTGTGTGATAAATATCGATTATGAATATTAATAAACACATTGATCTCAGCTCCACGTTATCTATAGGGATCAAAATTGCAATATTGATTCCTGATCGATAACTGATCAATTTATCAAACTTGCACATTTCCATTGACTAGAATATAATAACGAGAGCCCTTATTGATTTCATTACGTTTTCTTTCACCAAATCCAACCGAACTATAAAAAAAAATTCATGCAGAATGTGTTTGCAAAAAGAGGTTAATAGTTTCTGTGCAGTTAAAGTTTGAGATTTTAACATTTGGTATAACATTCTGGCCTGTGACTGCAGATAGCACACAGATCGTCTCAATGCATGCTTTCTCTTTTCAAACGGTTTCGTATCGGATCGTTATCTTATGCATAATTTCCTGGCGGGGTATTGTATGTGATTGATACGTATACCAGTATGGAACTTGAAAAAACGAGGTAAGTGTGGTGTCTGTGTTTTTACAAGATTGAAAGACAGAAAGATTTGCTGTGTGTTCGTATCTTCTTCTTCTTCTTGTAGTTTGTTCGCGGGATGTAGTCTGGATAGCGTAATATAATGTGTTGTGATCGGCTGAAATGTATGTGCCTTTGACCAACACGTTATACTTCAGACCGGCACTTTTAAAGGCATTTACCCACTAACTAAAATTTACGGCCTGTTTTTGTCACGACAGTATTTTATAGAAGCATAGTGACCCGCAACAACCGACTTTAAAAAATATAAAATTTTCTTAGAGCAGAAAGAAAACATACTGAAAATATATTTTCAGTATAATACAATTCAATATTATTGTGAATTCTTCTTCATTCGTTCTCAAACTCCTGCATACTAACATGATGTAGTCCAAAGAATAGAATGCACATTGTCATGGTTTATAGTCAATTGCGATATCTGTGCCTTTTCGTATGGCACATCAGAATTAGCATGGCTTCTGTTCACTTTGACCTTCTATCAGATGGGACAGTGAATTACACTCCAGTGATTTGTGGTCTCCTTAACCACAGGCATCTGTGCCTCTGGACCTATCAGAAAGCACTTGCAAACTACTGAACGTATATATATATTGCCTAGAAAATCACTACAGCCAAAAAATGCGGGGTTGATAGCCACGTCCTAAAAAGGATATGCTACCTTTTTTTTTTAGTCTTTTAGTAGCCTATTACGATATACATGGACGGTAAAGAATGTTGCTATTCTTTGCTCCATTTTGGAGCTTTGGCATCACTAGGGTTAATTTATCTTACGACATACTTAATGCGCAGATTAAAAGTGTAACTCATTAACAAACTTCAGTATTCGTTGTTGAGTTTTCGTTAATGCCACCCTCACTAATTCTCAACAATTTAAAGTTATTTTTTTTCTCTTCGTCTTATTTGTATACATTTGCTTTAAACAGCATATCCGTGGGAATATAAAATTTAAAATTATTTGTATTTTTATTGCTAATATTCGATTTGTAAAAATTATACCATTCACATTGTAATGCATCAATTAAAAAGGGAAAATTACTTCAAAATCAATATTGTTGCTCAGAATACTATTCTAGCCTGCGATGACACAGAGAACCCTATCATATTTAAAACGGCAATACGATCCATGACTTGGGAACCCATGTTTCCGTGGATTGAGTAACTAACACAAAACACAACATTTCTTAGTCGTATCTTAAAATGCATGCTCACAAGAAATGTATTAATATCTTTGGAATCTTGGAGAAATTATCACACTATTTACTTTGTGTTTACTAGGTTACAGCGTCAAAGTGGGACTGCAACGTCTAGTTCACCTTGCATGTTTTCTGAGCACCCTACAAATTAACCATTGTGCTGTGGTGTTGCTTGCTATACAAGTCTTAGTATACGGCGGAGTACTGCTCAGTTGACAGAGATAAGATTACGTATCGAAAACCAGAGTTCAGTCAAATCAACCCCCCACCTCCTTTTCCCAGCACCATTACAACGTCCACGTTCATATATTTTCGTATTTATGAAGATTATTGTATTATTATAACTATCTAAGGGTCGAATGGATCGAACGCTGCTCCTATAACGACGAGGTTCAGGTTTAAACAACGTTGGGACTGAGTTTGTTCGTCTTTCAGATTTCAGATGTAAAATAAAATATTTTTAACTATACACAACGTGGCGACACGTGATGTCAAATAAATCTTTATTTTTGCAACACAAAACGTTGTACAACCTTAACATGCAACCATAAATGTTTCGGAAATGCGTCTGGTACCCCTAGCATTAACACTATTCTAATGCAGGCACAGACTGGTTAGGCAGGTCATCTGATACATATGCCAGATCATCACCTGTCAAAGATACTTCTCTATTGTGAGTTGCAGAAAGCATACGTTCTCAATGTGGCCAAAAGAAGCGCTACAAGGTTTCGTTAAAGAAAGACCTCACTGAAAGCTTTTGAAACAAATCAAGGTACAAGGGAAGAAGTTGCTCGAATTATAGCTACATGGCGTTCTACAGTAAGAAATAAAAGTCAAAATGAATCAAGTGCCATGCGGAATGGCGTAGGCGATCATGTTTCTCCGTGACTCTCTGTCTCATGTATTGTCAATAAACTTGTTTGGTGAAATTCTCCCGTGCCATATATATATATATATATATATATATATATATATATATATATATATATATATATATATATATATATATATATATATATATATATATATATATATATATATATATATATATATATATATATATATATATATATATATATATATATATATATATATATATATATATATATATATATATATATATATATATATATATATATATATATATATATATATATATATATATATATATATCCTTGTGTCAACACAAAACGTTGATATATATATATATAAAGTAATATGTAAATGTAATTACGTCTTTCCCACAAGAACTCAGCTATCTATCAAGTTCTTGACCAAAAACCACCTAACTAATATCTCCTTCAGAACTTGCATAGTTAGGACATGGACACGACATATTTCGACATTCTCCTAGTATGAGCCCCTATTATGCCTCAAAAAATAGTGACAGCAGAAATAATATGTCTACGAAGAATACTCGGAGTGTCATTAAGAGATAAAATGACATGTAAAAGTTGGATCACAGAAATCAAAGAAGCCACAGGAACAAGCTTACAAACAGCACACAAGAAGGCCATCTCCAGAGAACTCTTCCACCCCTGACACCGCAGGGCAAACAAGGACCACAGCGTATAAATAGATATATAGATAGATAGGTGGATGGATGGATGGATGAATTCTCAAGCTCCGTTGTTAGATATTTCTGCCAGTTTGTCTTCAAAGGAGAGCGCGAGCTGTATTGAAGACCTTCCAACATAATTAATTAGGACTTCATTCGTTACGTATTTTATTATTGTTGGTATTTCGGTTGGTCACTATTTATATATTTGGAGTCGCCTTGACTATTTATGCCATCGATATCAAGTATATAAATAGTGATCAACCGAACGCCCAATAGTAATAAAAAAACAACGTAACGAATGGGGTCCTAATTAATTATGTTAGGTCTTTAGTGAAGACTGTCATCCTTCAACAGCACGACCTAAGAGACAATACATTACATAGAAAAGCAAGCCAGTTACTTTTGTTTAGACAAAACTGGTGGTCCACTGAAAAGATCATTGACCGGAACATACATCAGTGGTCATCAAAGTTTTCTATGGCATTAGCCCACTTTCAGGACACATTTTAATCTTCGTGGACCACCTCAGATCTCTAAAAGAAGCTCTTGAACAATCGTTATGAACTATAGTTATATATGATTTTTCATATCTTACAACGAATTTCAAATAATTATTTGTCTGAGGAAACTCTAGAATGGTCTGTTATTAGTGATAAGACATGTCTGTGATTAGAAATAATCGTGGTCACCAGAAATAATCGTGGTCACCAGAAAAACATAGTGGTTCTATGGTAGTGGGGACCCTATGTCTCACGTTGAAAACCATGAATTTAAACAAGCTAATCTAGTTGCACAACAACAACACAAAACAGAAGATCATGAAATCAACTATCTCAAAAGTTTAGATGTTCGACTTGTGTATTCTCTGGTTTTCCCATTTGTGCACAGTGTCTCTGAACATAGAAGAAAACTGTCTAAAGACTTTATCGTTTATAACACTTCACTCGGTAGCTCCTGCAAACAAGACATTGATGTGGTACTGCGAATCACAATCTCAATTAATTTAAATAGTATAAAGCTTAGATATAACCAAGTTGGACAAATGTCGGCGGTTGAAAGATGCGTACCTGACCGCACGAAGTACTAAACCAGAAAACTGTTGTAAACTACGGCCTGATAGTACAAAAATAGACTCCAGACTTGAGTTGTTCAAGATAAACAAAAATCGGTAGATGTGTTACCAAAATAAAACATAACACATCCTAACAACGAGATACAGGGACAGTTTGAATACTTTAATCATATATTTACCAAACAAATAATGTTGTGTGCTCGTGAATGTGAATACAACCTCATTTGATGAACAACTTCACCACGAAGACCCACAGAGTTGTCTATTGTCTGTCCTCAGATGAATGATTGTTTATCGTATCCACACTTGCGGTTAAGGTAGAGGAGTCCACCCTTCTCACCGACAGAATAACAAGGGGAAATAAGAAAACATCACAAAATATGGAATTACGATGTTCATAATGAGACTGGTGACGATAACGATGATGACAATGATAACGATGAGAATGATGATGATTATGGATAAAATCCCGAAATTGCTAGGGAAGGGGGAGGAGGGTTTGTATCTCGTATTCAGGGCCGGATTTAGACTTGATAGGGCCCTAAGCTATTTGAGATATTGGGACCCTTTAACGATTAAGAATATATAAATAGTGAAATAAAAATGTTTTGGGGGCCCCTAGGAAAGTGGAGGCCCTAAGCTATAGCTTGTTTTACAGGTAAATCCTGCACTGCTCGTATTCCTTGTGTCAGAAATGTACGTCTTAGTTTCGATTCCAGATTAGTTTTGTCTCTTCCTGTTCTGCATTCGTTCTCAGAATCCCGCTAATTAGCAGGATATATTCTAAAGAACTGAATACATTTTATATGGTTTATAGGTTTGCTGCAATATATGCGCCTTGGATCTGATAAATCTGAATTCAGAGTATGTTTGGGTCAGTGTAACCTACATGATTAGACACTTAGTTATCTCTTACGATATGTATGAAAGTAACTGTGTTAATATTATGTGCTTGGGCGGCGGCAACACACAAACGAAAGTAGCGTAAACGTATATATACAAATATATATATATATATATATCCGTACATAAGGCAGTTAATCTATTAACATATTAATTTTACGATGCGTTCAATCAACTACAGCGTCCTTAGCAACCCATAGCGACTGCAGTGCCTCATGTCTTTCAGGCAAATTAATGCCTCAAATGAATAGCGATTGTTCTTATTTCTTTTTATTTGTTTATTTGCAAGACATTGAAGCTTGCACAATGTAATTTTGAAGAGGAAATTAGGTCATTTGACACTGATTGAATGAGTACTGTGTTGTTCAACATTTCTCTATGTTAATCCAGAGGTTTCGATCTTGTCTGGGATTGTGAGCACCGTCAAATTGTCACCACTGTTTAAAAACACAGCGATCAATATGGCGACGAAACAACATATAATAAACACTATCTTTATTCCAATATTATGTTACCAGTGCCAGACATGACCGCTGATAAAAAATACTCTTGAGAAAGATTACAACTTGTGAGATGAAATATCTGAGAAAGGACCGAATGAGAAATGAAGACATCATAAATATAGTAAAGACCGTGTCATGCAAACAATATATAGAGAGACAGCAGATCAACGTATTCGGACACTTTATGCGAATAGAACCATCACAGCTAGTCAAACAGGCGTACAACAGCAGAAAGGACGGTTACAAGTCAAGAGGAAGAACAAGAACAAGATGGCAAGATTTAATCTGAGAGATTGCTAAGAACTATTGAGCCTGACTGACTAAGCAACAAAGATGGCCAAAGACAGAAAACGTCATCTCTTCACAACGTCTGGCAGCATTTATGGAAAAGACAATAGATAAATAGACATGTATCTTGTTAACACACAAAGATATGCCATGGCGTCACAAAAACGGCTAGTTGTCATCAATCACTGCGGGGATTTCCTGTCCTTGAACTACTTTTTACAACAATAGGTAGAATATGTATGACTATTGTGGTGTACCAAGTCTTTCTCCTAAATATTTCTGCGCGCTGATGTCATGCTGTGTCACTCATTTTGAATGTTTGACCTTATCCGCGCTTTTCATTTGCTTGTGAGGCATAATATACGCAGACTAAAGAGCAGTCAAGCAATCTGAATTCGATAATGTAAGACATGTGTGCTAAATTGAGAATCATCCTTCTAAAGTTAATCATTTGACTTTTCACGTTATTTTCATTGGCGATCGACGCGTGTATTTTCAACTACCATCATCAACTGGTGTGTGCATCGTCAACTACCATTACCAACTTGTTGGTGCATGTATCTGCAACTATCGTCATGAATTTGTGTGTGCGTGTATCTGCAACTACCGTCATCAATTTGTGTGTGCTTGCATCTTCAACTACCGTCATCAATTTGTGTGTGCTTGCATCCTCAACTACCGTCATCAATTTGTGTGTGCTTGCATCCTCAACTACCGTCATCAATTTGTGTGTGCTTGCATCTTCATCTACCGTCATCAATTTGTGTGTGCTTGCATCTTCAACTACCGCCATCAATTACTATGCATCTAGTTCGATATTGGTCATGTTTATAGAGGTTAGCTTGAAGTCGTTACAAGGTTTAACAGCTCGGTTTACACAGATGTTCATCTAATCTAGGCCAATGTGTCGTTCTGTGAACACCAAGGTTGGAACATTTCTGTAGTATGCATGATAGGAGTCATTTCAGCAAGGCGGTACGTTTGCTTATTTGTACATTTTGCTTAACCCTAAAATATTATGTCAATTTATGCCGTGCATACCCTTCTTCTTCTTCAGCGTTCATTCTCAAACTCCCGCTGGATCTCCCTTGTAGCATGACCATGGTCCTACCAGATTTCCAGCAGGATATAATCCAGAGAATGGAAATGCGTTGTGTCGCCGTTTTATTTGCGCAAATATCCCGACACATCCGTCTTCGACGGTTTGCCAACCCTGTTTACATCTTGAATTATGTGTTCTTGTGTCTGTGGTTTTACTGCTGTTGTTGATACACACATTGTGTATTTGTATGACTAGAAGAAACGAAAGTCACATTCATTAGAGTTTGTGTGTAGATGTGTGTGTATGTATAACTAAACGCAATTAAAGTCACACCCTTTGTTTACCTACAATTCGTCTCACAATCCAAGCACTGTTTGTCTTATACTAACAATGCTTCAAGAGCAGTTATATCTCTCGCTGTGCATGTGATTGATTAGCTCTCAAATAACCATAAACATGTAATCATGTCCGTATCCAAGATATGCCAGAACCAAGGAGACTTGTCAATGCAAGCCTTATCGAAATGCCATAAACACTATGCTTAGTGATTAATTATTGCATGCGACGATTGAGAAAAGCAATAGTTTTGGGAACTTTAATCTTAATAAGAGCTTTAGATAAATGGTTTACAAAGATTAATTAGAAGACATCTAAACAATTCAGCGAGGATTTTTTGGGTATGAATTAGATTATATGAAGGATTTTTTAAGTCACAGGAAGGATTAGACGACGAAGTCATAGGAAGAATTAAACGCAGAAGTCGTCGGATGGATTAAGTGATAAGTCACAGGATCGGTTAAAGGATGAAGTCATAGGACGGAATAAAATATAAAGTCATAGGATGAAAAGAGGTCGTAGAAAGGATGGAAAGTAAAAGGATTTAAAAACGGATTGAAAAAGGAAGTCATAGGAAGGATTGAAAAAGGAAGTCATAGGAAGGATTGAAAAATAAAGTCATAGGATGGATTGAAAAATAAAGTCATAGGAAGAATTGAAAAATGAAGTCATAGGAAGGATTGAAAAATTAAGTCATAGGAAGGATTGAAAAATTAAGTCATAGGAAGAATTGAAAAATAAAGTCATAGGAAGGATTGTAAGATGAAGTCATAGGAAGCATTTAAAGATGAAGTCATAGGAAGGAATGAGAATCACAGCGTCTTCCAACGACTTTTATCTTCAACGATAGGGACAAGCGAGGAAAACTCGTGTCTTGTCTAGTCCTTGATGTTGACTGTCCATGCTTTTATTTCTTCTCTGAATTTTCTACCCTCGACAGTTCCCTGTAGATGTGTCTATCTACAGGAATCCACACACTTCGTATGCATTGGAGGACGTGTATCACGAGTTAAGGTGGTTAGGTCCAATCACTGTATATGCATTGGAGGACGTGTATCACAAGTTAAGGTGGTTAGGTCCAATCACTGTATATGCATTGGAGGACGTGTATCACAAGTTAAGGTGGTTAGGTCCAATCACTGTATATGCATTGGAGGACGTGTATCACAAGTTAAGGTGGTTAGGTCCAATCACTGTATATGCATTGGAGGACGTGTATCACAAGTTAAGGGGGTTAGGTCTAATCACTGTATATGCATTGGAGGACGTGTATCACAAGTTAAGGTGGTTAGGTCCAATCACTGTATATGCATTGGAGGACGTGTATCACAAGTTAAGGTGGTTAGGTCCAATCACTGTATATGCATTGGAGGACGTGTATCACAAGTTAAGGAGATTAGGTCCACTATTTTTATAGGTGCCGGAGGACTTCCATCAAACATAATATTGACTAGGTCAAAAATTAATTCAGCTATGTTTCACTTTTTTTTCAAATATACTCTCTAAAACAGTATTGAATGTTTTCAACCGCAGAACCCTCATATGCATGGCCAACTCCTTCACAAGAATAAACTATTGATGGTACAGGATGTTCTGATGTGAAAGCTCACGATAAACTGAAGAAAAACAGTGGTTATTTCAGAACGCTGAGTGCAGACGTTTAATCGAACCGGTTATAGTAGATTAAACATGAAAGGATTGTTTGTTTTATAACTTGCTTGTGGCTGGAGTCTTCTATTGATTGTTTTGAAGTTTATTGGAAGCTTTTGAATGATTCAGGTCCGTGTTCTCAATATTTTACAATGTCAGAATGACTTTATTTTGTATTACGTACACATTGACTTATTCTGGATGCAAATGTATACTCTTTTTCTTCTGCGCTCGATCTTAAACTTTTTTCTGGTTTGAGCTGAAATGGTTAAATGTCATGGTTGTTATACGTTGCTTTCCGTACAATTCTGCGACATTCCGTCTGATATATCTGACTTCTTCATGAATTTTTGATCACTTTGACCCATGAAGTGGGTCAGCAAGTGCAATTCAAAACATATTTCGTCTTCTCTTGTAACATGTATGACAGGTCATAGAGTTGCTATTCTTTTCTCCTCTTTTGGTTCCAGCAACACATAATGGTATTAAATTCTAACGTCATAACGTGGATGTTAGATAGGGGTTGAATCATTTATGTCTGGATGCATGCTGCTTCAACCAATGATGCATGTCCACCTTAGTTATATCAAGCGTGAAACTACTAAAGCAGAAGAGGTCAAAGTTTAGGCAATTATGTTACCGTGTGCTATAAAGATAATTGTTTGTTTGTTTGAGAACCCCAGGAATCGAGAGCGATTAGCTCTTACTTCCTGTGTGCAGTGGGGTGGTTTTATGAGCTTTCTTTCAACCCAGGATACTTCAGCTTTCGGCTTAGTGCAATACCTATTGAAGGAGCCTTCTACTCAGAGGGGGGTCTATAATTCTATAAATGACGTTCTACAAAGCGTCCATAAAAGAGCCTCGATATAACGGCATATCATCTACTAAGGTTTTCTGTTGCATGGGTGGTTTGTCTAGTGTGTCATTGTTGAGATCCACAGACGCAGCCGCATGCGTGTAGGGATACTAATAACGTAAATATTTATATCCATAACCCACAACCCGTCAGGGTCGTAGGGGTTCCATATTGGATGCTTTAATATGCAGTCACCCGACGATTTATATCTTCAGCTATGCGGATGTGTAAAGAAAACCCCCAGACCTGTCCAGTCTTTGATGTCTGTACAGTGATGTATACACTCCTATGCTTCTTCAACCCTCAACTGTTCCCTGGCGTCAACATTTAGTTAGGGATGAATATAATGATTGACTTGCATATGTTAGTCCTACCTGAGCTGTTGCTAAAGATTTTTAGTTGCACATAATCGATTTCAGTGAAGACCGGGTCTAAAGAAAGTGATTAGCGATACTCTGGATAAACAGAGCTACATACTGCACTACTTTTGTATTGTTAATGGCTCTGATATAACGTAATTGTTAATGGCTCTGATATAACGTAATTGTTAATGGCTCTGATATAACGTAATTGTTAATGGCTCTGATATAACGTAATTGTTAATGGCTCTGATATAACGTAATTGTTAATGGCTCTGATATAACGTAATTGTTAATGGCTCCGATATAACAATATTGTTAATGACTCTGATATAACATAATTATTAATAGCTCTTGATATAACATAACTGGTCTAAAGTCCACGATAGAAAGAAACCTACCTTACCACATAAGAAGTACATTTTATTTAATCAAAAACACGATTTTTTGAACTAACGGAAAAGGAAAAATCACGCATCCTCATAGAATTTGCGTCTCTTTCAGCAGATGGTGAAGGGTATTATGTTGATAGTTTTCTTAGCCAGTTGTTTGTCTAATTTACTTATCCAACCTCATGTGTGTCCTCCTTGACTAACTCCCTGCGTATATAACGATCTGACGGCAACATAAACAGAACTACAGAAGTTAACAACAAGACTGGAATTGTCTAACAGAACACTTGCCACAGAGATCAATGCAGAAGAGATATATTTTGGCGAATAGGAGTACTAAGTTAGTCCGACCAATATAAAGCTTGACAATATACGACTTGATGATGTATCAACGTTTACTTATCTGAGAGTACAGATTAGTGGTAATGATGTATCAACAGCTCAAGCTAAGAAAAGACTAACAATGGTGATGGCCGCCATGACGGTTGTATGGTATCCATTATAGTACTACCCTTCTTTGGGTGCGTGCTTCTCGCATGGCTTCCTTCAGGTCTGGAAATGTATCGCTGTCAAGAGCTTGTAGGACAGATATAGTATCAGTAAGAAACACTACTTGTTGACATTGGCTTGTTGTGTTTTTAATTATTTCGGCAGCAATACTTAGAACCGCTACTTCTACCGTCTACTCTGATCAACGTCAAGACTCCCTCCTACTTTTTCCAGGACATTTAGTCCTTTTCCAGGACTGTTTGTCCTTCTTAGAACTTCTACTCTTCCCTAGAGACTTGAACGAGAGGCCACAGAGGATGTCTGACATAAAGATTTTCTATGTCAATAATAGCACGAAAAACATTGGATTTCCCCAGCCTCCACTCCCCCGCCAAAGTCGAATGTGTTTGACCATTGGCGCATATAAAACGGCGACACAACGCATTTCTAGCCTCTGAACTACAACCTGCTGGTAATCTAGCACGGCTATTGTCCTGCTACAAGAGAGATCCAGCGGGAAATTGTGAATGAAACCCTTAAGAAGAATAAGTCACATGCCATAAGGTTACACAAAGATAAAAATATATCATAGCGAACGTATAACCAACATAGACCTCGGTCTTATGTTGAACGGATCGTGCCTCGGCTAGAGATTTACTGTAATCTGTCGATACCGTTACAGCCACAGAGCAGAGCTACAAGAACTGTTACACCCACATAGCAACAAAACTGTTACAGCCACAGAGCTACAAGAACTGTTACACCCACATAGCTACAAGAACTGTTACACCCACATAGCTAAAAAAACTGTTACAGCCACAGAGCTACACGAACTGTTACACCCACATAGCTACAAGAACTTTTACACCCACAGAGCTACAAGAACTGTTATACCCAGAGAGCTACAAGAACTGTTACAGCCACAGAGTTTCAATATTTGCAATTGTTACACCCACATAGCTACAGGATCTGCAACTGCTACACCCACAGAGCTACAATATATGCAACTGTTACACCCACAGAGCTACAATATCTGCAAATGTTACATACACAGAGCTATAATAGTTATAACTATTATACCCATGAAGCTACAATATCTGGAACTGTTACACCCACAGAGTTACAATATCTGGAACTGTTACACCCACAGTGTTACAATATCTGGAACTGTTACACCCACAGAGCTACAATATCTGGAACTGTTACACCCACAGAGCTACAATATTTGCAACTGATACACCCACAGAGCTACAATATCTGGAACTGTTACACCCACAGTGTTACAATATCTGGAACTGTTACACCCACAGTGTTACAATATCTGGAACTGTTACACCCACAGAGCTACAATATCTGGAACTGTTACACCCACAGAGTTACAATATCTGGAACTGTTACACCCACAGAGCTACAATATTTGCAACTGATACACCCACAGAGCTACAATATCTGGAACTGTTTCACCCACAGAGCTACAATATCTGGAACTGTTACACCCACAGAGCTACAATATTTGCAACTGATACACCCACAGAGCTACAATATCTGGAACTGTTACACCCACAGAGCTACAATATTTGCAACTGATACACCCACAAATGTACAATATGTAGATCACCTGAGAAGGTTATGTAAAGTTGTCCCAGAAAAAAGAATCCGTGTTCTCTCAAAGAAACGCCCTCAAATAAAACAGACCAAAATAACTTTTCAAAATTAAAGAACTGTAACCGTCAACCGATTGTTATACAACAAAACATTCCTAAATTCTAGATTTATTGTTCAGCAAGTCACTTTCATGATCTCAAACTTGAAATTTACACACACAATATTGACATTCACCAGCTCACAAACTTGAGCCTTGATAAGCAATGTAGAGAGGAGTAATTCAGCAGTTAGCAATAAAGGGGGAACTAGAGATAGTTCATACAGGGGGTAATAAAAATAATTGTTGTGTGAGAGGGAGTGGAGTACTAATTAGGCAGTTAAAACAGAACTTATTATCTGAGGTTAAAATTACGGTGAACTATACTGAAGGTGAGACAACTTACTTGTAAACATCCGCTCATCGGAGGCCTTTTTCGGCGACTTTACAACAACACGTCACAACACAACCCTATTACGCATCACTACGAGAGTGTTACAGATAATAGTGCCATGGTTTAAAAGAACTTGATTGGCGACACTGAGTAACATCTTGAAGTGAAGCGCAATAGGGTAGTGTTATTCTGTGTGTCTGTTGATAGGTCAAATAAGGCCTCCAATGAGATTGATGTTTACGTTAAGTTGTATCGTCTTATATAGGGGCCTATATTCTGCTGTAGGTTAACGTAACTGGTTAAATTTGTATGTCTCTTTTTTTCTTCTCATTTTGTACAATTAGTTTAGTTTAGTTTAGATTTTCTGAAACAAGGTTAACGCATTCTGGGAAAACCCATTGGTGCCCAACCACTGCAAGCACATTACTAAGAGTAATGTTGAAAAGTTGTGTTGCTTCGCAACGTATGTTAGCCAAACATGTTGATTAACATAGAAAATTTACTTATTCTTCTGCTAAAGATTCTATTTTTTTCTTAAATTCCTAGTGGTTGGCTGGATGTAATTCGGAGAACGATAGGTTTCGTACCATGGTTTACAGCTTGACTACGATATGCTTCGTATCATGGTTTACATCTTGACGGATAAAAGCGAAACTAAATAAATTACAACGGGCAGGCACATCTGTGTTCGTCGTTTTTCATTTATTATTTAGTTAAAGACTGATATTTTAAAGTTTGCATGGGTGGGGAAAGACTGAAGTAAGGGTTCGGGTTATGTTGGTGGTCAGTATCTGCCCATTTCCTGTAGTATTTTTGTTTTCATTTCCTGCGTATTCTTGTGTTACTCTGTCAGTCGCAGGTATGCTTAGGAACTTTATGGTAGCCATTGTGTATGTAAAACTGAGCAGGATGGATGTGGCATCACAAATTGTATCAAAATTTCGGATCAGCGCCAATTTTATAAAATCTTGGAACGGTTCTCTTGTCTTGTCTTGTCCTACCTATTTGTGCCGTTAGACGTCATGGGAAGCCGATGTCTTTTTGCCATAGTGCAGCCTTGGTGTTCTAGTGTTTCTCTGGCATATATCCATCTTCGTCTGGGACTTCCCCTGTTTCTCTTTTCTTATGATCTTTTATTGAAGGCTATCGATGGAATGCAATCTGGTTCCATTCTGATTATATGGCTGAATTATTTGATCTTTTGTGTGTCTTTGTATTTTTGCACGATATTATTTTCATCAGACGTCTTAGAGTGCCATTGTTTATTATATCTCTTTTTGTTACACCAGTACTGTTTTCAGGCACACTGTTATGCGCATGGTTCAAATGGTTAAGCAAACGTAAAAACAAGAACCATGTAGCGTCATTTGAGTATCAAATTTCTGGAATCTTAAATATTAAGATGTTGGAAGAAAGTCACTCTATCAATGTGTATATTTGTATTTGCTATGGTACTGCCAGTATAGAGTAGTGTTTTCTTCAAACAGATTCACTTATTTTAGATAAATTATTGTTACAGCAAACTAGTAAAGCAAATGTGAATACATTGATTAATTTTGTGTGTTCATTCTTCTGTTGTCTTTCACATTCATTGTAAAAATTAATGGATTTTTTTCACAACCCTTTTTACATAGGTCATCCAGCATAACCATGGCAACTACAACTGGATGCACCCCACCTGTAAATTTTACAGATGAGAAAGAATTAGCTCCACTTAGAGTCGGATCGATTGGACGTTCAATGACTTGGACTGATAGTATTGAAACGTCAGCCAACAGCCAACCAAAATCTGCTGTGTATAATGCTCAACCTACTGCAACATTTGTAAAGTATCCGAGAATTGTGGTGAGAGATCCCACTGGAAGAATATTGGATACATTTACCACCCTTCAAGAGGCTATATACAGAGCAGGCTGGACTAGGAAAAAAATGGGAGGTAAGTTGTCACGGGTTGTCTATAAAAACTAGGAATATCACGACACATGGATTAGTAACTAGCCAGTATCACATGGATGATGGGGTTGATGAAAATGATGATAATGGTGATGAGGGTAATAATGATGTGGTAGATTTGGTCACTATTGGTGATTTGTGGATACTGGATTGTTTGATGGTGATTCGTGGATGGGCTGTGATAGTAAAAATGATGATGATAATGACAATGAATTTTAGGTAGTGGTTATTTAGCCCACGGATTAGTGCATATAATACTTCTAAATATGCCAGGAGCCCAAAGACTAGTACATATAATGCTTCTAAATATGTCAGGAGCCCAGAGACTAGTACAGATAATGCTTCTAAATATTCCAAGAGACGTGCATATAATACTTCTAAATCTGCCAGGAGCCCAAAGACTAGTGCATATAATACTTCTAAATCTGCCAAGAGACTAGTGTATATAATACTTCTAAATCTGCCAGGAGCCCAAAGACTAGTACATATAATAATACTTCTATATCTACCAGGAGGCAAGAGACTAGTACATATAATGCTTCTAAATCTGCCAAGAGACTAGTACATATAATACTTATATTCTGCTTAGCTGCATATAAAAGTGTCTTGGCTGGTTGAATTTGGCATGTGGATCTTATTTTGTCCATCCCTGTTCAAGATTGGTATCTTTTATAATTTTTTTTAACGAAAGGTTTTCCAGTGTTTTTCCAAGCCTCAGATAACTGTTTTACTCAAAGCCACCAGAGGATTCAATGCAATGAGCTGGCCATGTCGCCGTAGGGTTCAATGCCACAAGCTGGCCATGTCGCTGTAGGATTCAATGCAATGAACTGGCCATGTCGCCGTAGGGTTCAATGTCACGTGCTTGCCATGCTTCTACGCCAGAGAAGACTTTGTCAAAGCTTTCATGCAATCTCGAGACCTGCTCTAGATAAAGGATATTCCATCTTACGTGTTTTTGCACGGGTATTCAGCAGACTTCATCACAAAGGAGATCATGGGTGAGGTAGTTACTCCCACTCCGAATATCATGAATCGCCTTGTACAACATGCTTGACAGGTGTTCGAATTTCTATTCTTTCCTCGGCTACGTTATCACATTGACAAAAATGGGAGTGATCAAATGAAAGGGAAGAAAGTGCATACTCTCTTGAAATATCTGAAGAACCAACAACTGACTAGTACACTAAGCTTATACATCTTTAGATGAATGATGTATCGACGATCTGAGCATTTATGATTATGGACCAGTGCTGTGATACTTGTTCCTAAACTAACGTTATCACCCGGATATTATATAAATATACGAGAAACAGATTAGTGATTAGATAAACAGCAAACACAGAGCAGTATTGCTTTGTTAAAATGGAAGAACCCTTGCTGCCATTTGCACCATATTCTGGACTGAAGAAACGTAGAAAGATAATTTATTTCCAAGTTGTTGTGTTAGTTTAATGTGATAGAGAAAGGAACATTAAGAAAAATGTTATATCACAGATGAGCATTGATATCACAGATGAGCATTGATATCACAGATGAGCATTGATATCACAGATGAGCATTGATATCACAGATGAGCATTGATATCACAGATGAGCATTGAGATCAGCATTGATATCACACATGAGCATTGAGATCAGCATTGATATCACAGATGAGCATTGATATCACAGATGAGCATTGATATCACAGATGAGCATTGAGATCAGCATTGATATCACAGATGAGCATTGATATCACAGATCAGCATTGATATCAATAATCAGCATTGATGATACGTTGATATCATGGATGGACGTTGTTATCATGGATGGACATTGATATCATGGATGGACGTTGATATCATGGATGGACGTTGATATCATGGATGGACGTTGATATCATGGATGAACGTTGATATCATGGATGGACGTTGATATCATGGATGGACGTTGATATCATGGATGGACGTTGATATCATGGATGGACGTTGATATCATGGATGGACGTTGATATCATGGATGGACGTTGATGTCATGGATGGACGTTGATATCATGGATGGACGTTGATATCATGGATGGATATTCAACTATATGACGAATTAGAGACAATAAATAATTGCCAGTGTTTTTCCGAGGCCCTAAATTGGAGCAAAGCATAGGGCCCCTGTTATCTAACATGCGCGTCTTAATTTGTGACGTAGAAGGTTCATAGGGTGGAGACTGTTGTGAGAGCTATAAAGAGCTAAAGTCACACAGAAGCCATACTAAGTTGAATATGTCAAGCATAAAACCTCATATATCGCTACCATTCTGTAAGCCATTACATGTGCATTGCGTTCGTCTGATCACATCCTGCTAATCTGTCGGATTTTGAGAAATAATGCAAAAGAAGAGACAATGAAGACATTCACACAATTTCTATAAAATGTCGTCCATCAGAGCAGATTCATATATTTATGTCATGTAAAATGTAAACATATTTAGATATCTGTGAGGTGTAGAAAGTAAACATAAGATATCATGAATCGAAACAGATTCAGATATTTGGGACATTGAGAAAGTGACCAGATTCAAATATTTGGGACACGTATAAAATGAATAGATTCAGATATCTGTGACTTAGTTATTTAGTCGTCGGATCATTATCACTGCAAACTGGACACGTCTATAGTTGCTCCGATTTCTCCCTCAGTGTATCCGCCATTACACTTCTGATGACAGTACCGGTCTATGCTATTGGCGATCATTCTTCTGCGGCCTCCAAAAAGTTCACTTCTAGCAACACCACATTTCAAACCCTGATCTTTAATCCTGGCTCCTGACCATTGAAAAGGAATCATCATCCACACTAATCTCACTCTCGCGTGCTATATTTCTTAAGGAGTTCAAAACTTTAAATCGATCCATGCTCCATTTTCCTGTACCACAATAGCGCACGACGACAGTTCATCTACTCTTTCATATGCCCCGGAACGAAAACAAATGTAACCACTTTCAGCCACTTTCTCAAGGCCTCAATCCACTGTTCGCGAATGAGACCCACTTGTACCTTCCTAATCATACATAGTCACTCAAGATGCAGACCTGCGTTACCTTCTGTGTGCATACACACTCAAATGCCCTGGTCACCGCCATAATCTCCATGGTCATGCTACTCATAGTAACCGCAAAGGTCCCACTCTCCTCCCTGATTGTTTTACCTGCGCACTGGGCTGTGAAGGCACAAGCGCTGCGTTTACATCTGTGACTTGTAGACTGCAAACAGATTCATCAATTTGAGACCTGTAGAAATAATGGGAGACACGTTTTTCTTCTTTCGTTTCGCTTTATACCCATTTATACCTTGCAGCGTCATGGGTAGAAGAGTTCTCTGAAGATGGATTTTCTTTGTGTGTTTCATATATGTTTGTTTTTGTTGAATCTTTTATTTCTGTAATCCATCGTGTACAAGGTCTGTCCATAGCATTGTATCCATCGTGTCTATATAGTAATGCTTTTAGGCGCACTGTCTGATGGTAGTCTGGAAGCATGTGAAAACCACTTAATATGTTGTCTTCTGATGTAATTCAGGACTGGCATTGTATTTTTAGTCTTCTGATGATTTCGTTTCTGAGTATGTCTCTTATTGTTACTCCAATGATTCTACGTAGACAAGTCATTTCTATTGTAGCAAGTTTTCTTTTGGATTCTGTTGTTAGTGTTCACGTTTAACATTGTTAGCATAGTGATGGTATGATGATTGTTTTATATAGTGCAGATTTGGTGTTCATGTTCACATATTTAAATGGAAGACACGATGTATACAAATAATGTACACGAATAAGAACTAGACCATGAAGATGATTGATGGACATAACAAAAGAAAGACCTACAAAAACAAGGAATCAGTAATAGAAGATAAAGACAAGGGACACATTTGATTAAAGAAGAATCGTGCCTGCATCAATAATCAGTTTTAGACATGCACAACTAAAAGGAAGAATAATATATATATATATATATATATAAACTATTCCCCTACTATTATCTTTTCACCTAATTTTTAACTTTTCACCTAATATTGTCTATTAACCTAACAGTATCAAGTAAGCTTTCTTTGTCACAGAGTGGCCCAAGATTCCTTTAGAATGGAGATTGCCCAAGGCTCCAGTACCTTCTAGACCAGACTACTCTAGGGCTGGACCGAAATCGTTTACTGCTTTCAAAACTGACTTTAGAATTCACCAGCACGGAATGACTTCTTATAGCCACGACCAGTCTTCTACATCCAGAAGAATAGATCTGACCACAGATGTTCTAGTTAACCTTCCTACATTGGTAAGTGTACATAAGTTATAACTCCGTACTTGTGTTTGTGTGTTCTAGTTTGGTATTCCATAGCCAGTGTTAGACTGGCGTACCCAAGCAGCCCTAGATAAAACCCAGTGTCTGATACAGTTGTTACTGTAATATAAAAGTGGCATGAAGTACGACACAATTTGCCCCTGTGTCCTGGATTTTTACACCATAAATGGCCCTGAATAATGGGTGTGCTTGGGGGGTTCAAACCACTTCTTAGAAAATTAGAAGATGATATTTAGTGCTAAGAAATTACAGAACCAGAGTGTAAAACACGCCCCTCAGCTGTTTCTCTATAAAATCATATTGTAAAACATCCCACTCGACTGTTTCCCTATAAAATCAGATTGTTAAACATCCCACTCGACTGTTTCATCAATAAAATAGATTTCTATAAAAATAAAACACAAAAAACGAAGTGATTGGCGTTATTTAAAAAAAAGTGTGTGAAAACGCCCGCTAGGGTAGGTGAGACACTTCTGGGGCTATGCAGGGTCAATGGTCTGAGATGTGATTTGCCGTCAGGGGGGGGGATAACTGTAGGTCATGGTGAGCACATCAAATTGCACCAAACTATTGATAGTACTTGGTAATTTTTATGCACAATAAGTCAGGAGCTGTAATTATGTTTATATTACTTGATATCTGAAACCTGACCCAACTATGATTGTTGAAACCAGGTGACCAGCATCTCTTGAAAAAAAATAGCCTTTTAACTAATAAAATTACAACAATATAAAACATTTCTACTACAGTAAAAGTTGGTTTACAGAGGCAATGAAACCTGGAAATTAACTTTGCAAACTCAATGTAGTACGCAACAGGAGAAAAGTGTTTATAGCTTTTAGTGTGTGTTTATATATTTATATATTAGTACCTTTCTAGCTAGTCTGTGCCACAGTTTTTCGTGAATCATACTGTTGTTTGTAAAATTTCTTTCTCAACCTTGAGTGATGATAAACTTTCCCACAAAATTTTTGTCAGTGCAGTGTTGAATATTTTCAATACGAATTCATTGTCCTTCATAATCTAAAAAAAATATATTGTGATAGTTCTTGATGTGTGATAGTTATTTTTAACAAGGCTACTAAGCCATCGAGAGTAAGTGACAATTTGTGAAAAGGGGGTCAATCACCAGAAATCCTACAAAAGCCTACAAAATAAATATTATTTGGGTGAGTCCCCTTATTAAACCATAACATATATGATGCTCTGCTTTGGGAGTTGGTCTATAAAATATATACGAAAGAGGGAGGTGGCATGAAATAGTTTGAGAAACACTGATTTACAACATTCGTTTTCAGTATTTTATGACATTTTCAGATATATGCATCAATAAATACTTGTTGTTGTATATTTAGAACGTTTGCGAGTTAAATACTTACAGCAGGCATGCAGAGAAAATACCAGCTTTTCAAAAGAAATGACACAGACGAGTATTGTGCATCCATATATTGAACATAAATCAAATAGTTATATTTTACTTCTTCTTCTTCAGCGTTTATTCTCAAAGTCCCACTGAATCTCTTTTGTAGCAGGACAATTCTGCTTATAGATTTCCAGCACTATCCAAATCTAACCCAGAGAAGAGAAATGCGTTGTGTTACCGTTTTATTTCGCCAATGGCCGTCTTCGGCGAGATATACCTATAAATAATAATTATATATAGGGGCCTATATTTCTTATATATATATAAGAAATATAGAAGCAACATACATTCGATGATATATTAACAAATACATGATATATTAACAAGAACATGATATATTAACAAGAACATGGAGTGTTAGCAATGTCGTAGATAATGGAGAGAGTTTTTTAGAGTTTAATCCCGCATCCCTCTCCCAGGATAAAAATAAAATAAAACACTCAGTACACCCTCATCCCCCTTCCCCCACAAAACAAATTAATAGATGCAGTATCTGCGAACATACGGTCAGTGGTGAAACGTTGTCAGAGTGTATAATTTCATGATTCCTTTACCAAGACTTTCCTGCAGGGGACAGTGGTGGAGAAATGCAATGAACTCCAAGTATTGAAGTATTAAGCTCGAATATTGTGGCTATCATTACAATCCTAAGATTGGTATTCACAAGGGAAGTGCTGACATCCTTCTATCCATGTTCGTATTAATGAAAAAAAAAGCACGTTCGAAGTTAGCTACTCGCGTCAATAGTCTAAGTTCGTTTCATCAATTAATCAATTTATGAAACCGTTATCAATTGGTCTAAAAGTGTTATTTATGTTGACTATAGGACTAAATGTTTTATGTATATTGACTATAAATGTGTTATTTATATTGACTATAAATGTGTTATATATATTGACTATAAATGTTATTTATATTAACTATAAATGATTTATATTGATTATAAATGTGTTATTTATATTGACTATAAATTTTATATGTATATTGACTATAAATGTTATTTATATTGACTATAAATGTTATATGTATATTGACTATAAATGTTATTTATATCGACTATAAATGTGTTATTTATATTGACTATATATGTGTTATTTATATTGATTATAAATGTGTTATTTATATTGACTATACATGTTATATGTATATTGACTATAAATGTTATTTATATTGACTATAAATGTTATATGTATATTGACTATAAATGTTATGTATATTGACTATAAATGTGTTATTTATATTGACTATAAATGTGTTATTTATATTGATTATAAATGTGTTATTTATATTGACTATAAATGTTATATGTATATTAACTATAAATGTATTATTTATATTGACTATAAATGTGTTATTTATATTGATTATAAATGTGTTATTTATATTGACTATACATGTTATATGTATATTGACTATAAATGTATTATTTATATTGACTATAAATGTGTTATTTATATTGACTATAAATGCGATCAAATATCAAATCCTAGTGAAGATGATCGATAAGCTAAGGTCACGTGTACAAAAATAACAAACCTTGACAGTTGACAAATAGTAAGACTATTATAAATAATAAATCCCAAATATAGACAGAATACATGAAATTATATAAAATACAATGTCATAGCGTAAATAATCGCCAAAAGAGACTCCTGAACCTATCTCATAACTAGAAGAATTAAACTATTAAAAATCTGCAATATGTTGATGAAAAGCCTCCTACAAATTGTGTAAATTCATGATTGTTCGTCTATCACAAGTGATGATGACCATTTGTTACATCCACTTTTGAAAATTCAATTAGAGTTGTGTCCTTGATTATGAGTTCGTAGATGGCTAATGAGCCCTATGCGAGTTGTAAATGTTCTTGGACAGTTCGGACATGGGATGACGACTGTAGACGGATCTTGGTCTATCCGTGACTTTCTAGCTACTCTCCGCTGTTGAGCTGCTGCATTTCTCCTCTTTTCACAAGATGATGCACTCTTTTTTATTTTAGAACGCCATGTAGATCTATTTTGTGCAAGTTCTTCCCATGTATCGTGGTCTATTTCAAAGGCTTACAGTGAGTTCTTTAACGATTCCTTGTAGCGCTTCTTTTGGCCACGTTGAGATCGTGTGCCCTTCTCCAGCTCACCATAGAGAAGTATCTATGGCAGATGATGGTCTGGCATGCGCACCAAATGATCTGCCCAACAAATCTGTGTCTGCATCAGGGTCGTGTCAATGCTGGGGATACCAGTTCTATCAGGGACAGTGGTATCTGGAATCTGACCTTGCCATCTGATATGCATTACTTTTCTGAGACAAGTTGTGTGAAAATGATTGAGTTTTTTCACAAGATGTCTATACACAGTCCATGTTTCACCAGCGTATAACAGCACTGGAAGTACCACTGCTCTGTAAACTCGTGAATGTGAAAATGACTTGCACTGGGGGTTTTGATTAAAGTGAGGAGGAGTTGTGCAAAGTGTAAATACATAATTATTCAGTTAAAGCTCTGTGGAAGAAAATGTTTATTTTAACAACATCTAATGTAGATATGCACTGCAATTTTTGTGTGGATAAAGTCTTGTAGAGCGATGTAAGTTAATATTTTTAATAAAGTCTAGTAGAGGCATACAACAATAGCCGTTCATCGCAGGCGATGATAACAGTTTTAGACTTATTCGCGCCTTTCTGCTGTGCGCGGAGATGACTGAAAAAGTGAAATACTGGCAAATCCAACCCAGCCACATTTGGGACACGTATGATCAGAATGGAGCGTCTGTGTGTTTATTGTTCTATTTTGATAGAGAAAGCACGTTTTTTTCCCCCATGCCTCTGAGATTTGATGTTCTCGGAGATGCAAGCACTTTTTCCGGTGTTGTTGCAGCACACTGGGACTGGGTTATTCTGAGCGACAGACTCCCAGGATGTGGTGTCCATGTAGAACTTTGAGAGAATCCTTTCAATGTTTTTTTCTGTCCACCAGCCACTAGATTTTTCTTGATAAGCTCACAAACATCCATTATTTAAAAAAAATTATATACAATAATTTTATATACAAATTATATACAATAATAACTCAGAGAACAATTGACAGCTCCCTTTTCATGTCTCAAATGGCATGTCACGTATGACAATTCATCCCAAATGGGTTCCGCATACAAAAAAGGTTGAGAATCAATGTACATATTCTCATTGTTTACGTTTTTCTGTTTTCCTAGCAGTCTCGATGTAGCCGTAGATCCGAGTGTCTCTCAGCAGACGTCAATGTGGCTTATGTTTGTTTGACTTCGTAACCCTTCGCAGTATAAATCATTCAACCTGTTTACATATCCCTGACGCACCTTTCTCTTGTCAATTATTCTGATTGCTAACCGTTCCTTCTGGTGTAGCTACAATGTCAACACAGGAGAACATTCATCGTATCACTTCACTTTTAAGCCCCGTGAAAGCACAGCAAATGACTGCAATTCTAATCTCCATATTGAACACGCCCAACTTCTATACAATTTGTAAAACAACATTGCAAAATAAAAATGAATTAGGCCAAGAATGCAATGTTCTATGATCCATACAACTTTTAGGGATACGTGATCGATTTGCTGTTTTCAAGTGTCTGTTTGATAACATTGCATATTATTTTATATAGGAGATCCCTGATTTCTATTACCACACGCTTTATACATCAATAATAATAATAATAATAATAATAAAACACATAACCCGTCATGGTTGTAGTGGTGTCGCATTGAGATATTTGTTGCAGAAAGATCTCCATGCATCTCTATCCTCTACCATCCTGATGTGTTTGGAAACTTCACATCCTCAACCCTTGCTATTAGGCCATCCCTTCTTCTCTCCACATCGTCTTCTTCTACCCTCCATATTAATTATACTATCCATTGAATGAATGAAAGTCTGCATTTGGCAATATTCTAACATTTTAGGTCAGGTGGACTAGATTACCAGAACTGCGGCCTCCAATATTTTTGATGATTGTAATGATCTGACATAACCAAACTGGACTTACGACCGCGGTTGAAAGTGGGGGCGGGGGGGGGTACATTTTAACCTGCAAAATAACCCTTAACCTGAATAAAACCGTGTACAATATAGTTTGGTAGCAAACTATCCTATTCAGGACAGTTTGAACTGTCCTATTCAGGACAGCGATCAACTCATTATTTCTGGGCGTCAGAAAGAGCGCCATCTTGCCCCATCCCTATATATATATGTATATATATATATATATATATATATATATATATATATATATATATATATATATATATATATATATATATATATATATATATATATATATGGTGTTATTTATAATTTCCCAATGATCTGGGCTTTTTGTGATAAAATTTCATGTCGAACTGTCAATTCTGCGTATTTAAAAAAAAAATCCATTCCCATTTTAATATTTGCACGTTGGGCCTAATTACAAAATGGCGGTCCCCTGTCATTCAATATATTTGTTTCTACTATCCACAGGAAATTGCAGTAGAAGATGTTGCGTTTGTTGCAGAAAGGTCAGTGGAATATGTAATTGTACTACAATATTCTATAGCACTGAATTATTTCTCCTAAAAAAACAGTAGTTTTCATTGACTAAAAAAATATCCTTACAAACCATTCTATAGGCCCCTTTATATTCAATATACAAGCACCAGTACAATACAAGAAATGCCTACAATTTTAGTAAATCAAATTCCTACATTATTTAATGAAACGAAATATCGATAAAGACTCAGGTTACAGTCGCATGTACTGCTGCCGGATTCATCGATATGCACACTATGCACTGAGAGCCCCACTCTTTGATGACCCTGGATGGTCATGCTAAATGTACACACAGAAATATACTGACATACAAAATAGTATACATTTGTAAGATCAATAAAGACACCGGCCCCTATATCAATCAATCAATAAACCCATAACCCTTCAGGGTCGTAGGGGTACCACATTGGATGCCTCGGATGCCTCAGCACACAGTCTTCCAGCGAATTCTATCCTCAGCGATGCGGATGAGTGTGGAAATATCTTGCCCTGTCCATTCCTTGATGTTGTCTGTCCATGTCTTTATTTGTCTTCCTCTGCTTCTTCCACCCTCTACAGTTCCCTGCAGTATTGTTTTTGACAAGGAATCGTGCCTGCATACATGTCTGAACCATGCTAGTTTTCGTCGTTTCACTATTGAAAGCAATGACTCCTGAACACCTGCACACATCTCTACTTTATTTCTTACGTACACATTGGTCTTATGTTCCCTATAGGAAATTCGTAGAATTCTTCTGTAGCATTTGTACTCGAAAGCCTGTAATCTTCTCTCCATGTCCGCAGTGAGTGCCCAACTCTCACAACCATACAACACAACAGAAAGCACCAGCGACTTATACAGTTTGATTTTTACTCCATCACTGATGTTGCTTTTCCAAATCACAGTTAGCCTTGACAAGGACGCTAAAGCCATTTCCATCCTTATTTTTAGTTCTGCTTTGCATTTACCATCGCTGCATATACTGGATCCGAGGTATTTGAAGGTATTCTCCTCCTCAAGCTTAGGGCCTATGTCCATTCATCATGATATTAGTCTGGATTTCTGTGTCTCTGCTGTTTACCAAGATTTGGCTCTTATCTGTATTGATTTCCATTCCGTACTTGCTGGTAACTTTTTCCAACTTTGATGTTAATTCTTGCAATGATTGTTCTGACCCAGCTATAAGATCAATATCATCAGCGAAACGCACGTTGCTGTATGGATAAGGGCCAATAAACAGCATCAAAAATTAACTTCTCTATACATGAAAACAGCATCAAAAATTAACTTCTCCATACATGACTAATATTCCCAGTAGATATGATCAGATATGACTATATGAATAGGTTAGACAATATGACTAGACTCAAGTAATTGATCAAAGACAAAGAAGAATGGGAACGTTTATTGTCATTTATTGCCAGTAGATTTGATTTCGTTACATATTTATTTTAATATTGTAGTAATTTTAACCTACTAATATCACCATTATATTACTAGTATTATTACCGGCTTGTTTTAGTATTATCGTCATTTCATCCTAGTAGGCCTATAGTCACAATAGGCCTATATTTTAGTATGTTACTTTTTTATCCTAATATTGTGATCATTTTAATTTAGTAATATCACCATTAGGCCCCTATAGTTATAGGCATATCTTACTTATTGCCGCCATTATATTTTAGTTTTATTACTTTTTTATTCTAGTATTGTCTCCATCTTATTTTATTACTGTTACCATTTTATCCTAGTAGGGGGCCTATTGTTATTATTTTATCCTATTATGGGCACCATTTAATCCTCGTATTGTGACCATTTTTACCTTCGTATTGGGCATTGACATTATTTTATCCTAGTATTGACACAATATCATTTTATTATGGTCACCATTTTTTTCTTGTGACATAATTTTACAATGAACACATCCTACCATCATCCAGTTTTTGTTTAAATATTCATATACTTTACATAGTAATATTATCAATTTTGTCTTTTCCGTTTACAGCCTCAACCATCTTCCACACCTTCCATCCTTCTCTTTTCTTCGTCAATCCATCTTGTCAGGACAGTCAACCTACATCCAAATTGTAGCTTCAATCTTGCTTCATCAGAGACAACTACAGGCCATACAAGAACATGAAGATGAGTGGCAGTTTCCTGGTTTCAGCATTGGATCGAAGAGGTTTGGCTTCTGCTATGGTTGCAGCAGGAATCCGAAACCGCAGTAAGTACAACCGAGACCATCACTAGTAAACATCTCTGTACAGAAAATAAACATGACCTTAAATTGTAATGTTTGATTATTTCTGTGCTTTCCGTGGTCTGTTGTGGTCTTTGTTTTGGCATGCGAATCAAAGTATAGGCCCTATACATTGTTACCAATGAAAATCATGACAATAATAAAAAGTGTCATGAAAGACATCATATTTATGTTCTGTTGACAGATCTAAACTGGAGCCAGTTCATGGTACAACCCAAGTCCCCGAACAAGGAATTTCTCATGTTTTTATAGTAGGCCTATCCAAAATGTGAATGTATCTGTATTTGTTTTTTATTACTATGAATTGCAAGCAATAAGGCCCTTGTTTGACTTGCGGTATAAGGGGTAGAAAAGTTCTCTGGAGATGGCCTTCTTGTGTCCTGTTTATAAGCTTGTTCCCGTGGCCTCTTCGATTTATGTGACATATCTGTTACGTGGTCTTCCTCTGGCTTTATAGCCATGATGTCTATGTTTCATGGCCATCTGTGGCATGCTGTTTGTTGGCATTCTAGAAGTGTGTGGAAACCACATGATCTGTTGTCTCTTGATGTGTTCCAATACTGGTATTGTTTTAGTTATCTTTCTGATGTTATCGTTTCTAATTCTATCTCTTAATGATACTCCAAGTATTATTTAATTGAGTTTTCAAATCAGCTTGATGAAAGCACAATACATAGCTATAAAAGTATACCTTGCTGCTCTTGACATAGATTCATAGAAAATGAACAAATTTGGAAGAAATGCTATTATCAAAGTAACTGACTACAGATTCAAAGGCTCATCAATATTTGATAGGGCCTATCTTTGAAAAACATTTCATTTTTTAATTTACAACAGAAAGCTCCTACAGTTGTTGGTTGGCATTGCGATTATCTTGTTCACTTAAAAATATGTCTCCCAAATGTTGTAACAATTCATTGTGTAAGTCACTGGCAACACTTAGTAGCTAAACAGATTTTTAACATTTTTCACAAAATTATGAGTGTCATTACAAGCATTATTAATAAACTCATGTCAAAATCCTTGAAGACAGATTATTTCATAAATTGTGAAGTGACAATGATAATGAGTTTGAACATCTCTTATGCACTGAAGTACGATCGCTGTCTGTAGGCAATTTCTGGAAAATATTTTGAGCATTATTTCATACTATTATGGAATTTATTGAGTCAATTAAAGAACTGCCTAGTATTGGAACTGAAATAGGGCCTGCTGCAAAGTATGTGATATCTATCTTTCAGAGATATTTCAAATGTAAAATTGGCTATGTTTATCTTTATGCTACAATAAACTACTTCAGTTTTGCTAAAGTGAAATTAATTATCATGAGATTCATTAGAAAATTAGCAACATATTTAAAAAGAAGCTTAGTTTTATGAAGTTCCTTAGTTTTCTTGTTTGCATCCATTAGTAAGGAAATGCTGAAAGATCAAGATTTGATAATATGTTGCAGCCATTTGGAAGGCTATTAGGGAAGATAAACATAGATAAACAAATAAGAATTTGCAAGAAATGAAAATACCAAAATGGCTTGCACATTTGAAAGAAATGTGAAACTTGTCAGTCAACATTGACTTAAAGATGTGAGTACTGAAAATTACTAAAGCAAAAGCATGGTTTATTATGAAACATATGGATCCAGATTAGACAATGGATGTCATTTTCTTTGACATGAAGCTAAACTACTTTTTACATCATTTTCAACATCATATTCAGTTGAGAAAGGCATTAATTCATTAGTGATGCTGCAAAGACATTGGAATTCATTTGATGTGGATATAGGAGACAAGACTTCATTTAGCAAACACTCATCCAGATATTGAACATCCAGTTGTGTCACATAATTCAGTTGCATCACATGACCAGTTGTGTCACATAATTCAGTTGCATCACATGACCAGTTGTGTCACATTATTCAGGGTTCACATTAACATTCTGTTGTAAGACATTTGAAATAATAATACAATTACTGTGTCTTATTTATCATCATCATTTGGAGCTACCTCCCCATCAAACATTGGCTGCATTAGGCTTCCAACATCTGCTGTCTTTAGTCTTGATGGTACACTCTGTTAGACTGTAAACTGCACATCTCATGATGTCTCCCTCCCACTTGTATCTCTGCGTACCTTTTGCTCGCCACTCCTCTACTTTCAAGTAAATATCTTTAATAAGGTGTTCATGTCTTTTAATATGTGCAGATTTTATTTTGTTTAATAGTTCTTTTTTCATCTGTAGTTTTGTCAGAACCTCTTTGTTTTCTCCTCCTCTTTCCTTGTTCTTCCTATTCTTCTAGAAATCCACATCTCAAAGACATAAATTCTGTCTTCAAGCTGTTTATTCATTATCCATGTTTTTGAGCAATAGTATACATTAATGAAGAGTATTTGTAGTATTTTATAATTATAATTTTTAGCTTGTAATTTATTTGAATGTTAGTATTTACCTCATGCCATTGAAAGTACTTGTAGCCATTCCTATTCTTCTTATAACCTCTGTTTCACATATACTATCATTTGTAATTAGGTGTCTAAGATACAGGTAATAATCAGCTTGTTCTCTATTATCTCACATGTATTTTATGTCTAGCATTTGTTCATCTTTGATCTGACTGATTATCAAGGTTTTTCTTTTTTAAAGATCTTTATATCAAATCCATATTTTTTACTTGACATATTAGTTTTTAGCTCCTTTTTATTTTCTGCTAAGAGGATTGTGTCATCTTCACAACACAGACTGTTTATTATTTTCCAACTGATCTTGTCCTGCATTTTTTTTATATGTTTAAAAATGTTTTCTGTTTAGGTGTTTAATAGGCTGTGAGATAAACAATCATTCATTGTCTTACCCTTTCTTATTTCTATGTATGATGAGTAGCTTCTCTTACATCTTATTGATGCAGTTTGTTCCCAATGTATATTTCTGATGGTTGGTTGGTTGGTTGAGCCAGAGAATAATTATTACACCACTAGGAAGGTAGGTTTCAACCTATACACTATTCCGAGACACTGCAGCCAAGATAGGGTTCACTGTGCTCATTCCCCGCCACCAATTGACTACTGGTTAAACCAAACTTTTCTATTGCTCTAGGCATGCAACCAAATGTTCACGTCAAAAGGATTGTCACGTCCTGAGTCACTGTGCTGCTATGAAGGGCCTCAGCCATAGGAAAAAACAGTGTTGTCAGTTTCCTCCTCCCCAGTGCTGCACAGTATATATCTGGCTCTTTCCCAATCACAGAGGGTGCATACATGTACAAAATCAAAAGGCACAAAATAAATTGCAACAACAACAAATAAAAAGCATGAGAAGCGTAATTGTATAGATGACATGCTATGAAGCTTCTATAAGAAGACAACCTCAACATAACGGCATGTCATCTACTAAGGTTTTCTGTTGCATGGATGGTTTGTCTAGTGAGCCATTGTTGAGACCCACAGACGCAACCACATGCGTATATTTCTGATCAAAATGATTTTTTTTCTATCTAAGCTTTTTTCAAGGAGGAATTCAATAAATTGATCATGTTGGTTTCTGTTGAAGGCTTTGCACTATCTCATTACTTTTTTTCAATTTTTTGGTCAAACATAATTGTTCGTTTGGCATGTAGGCCTAGAACTAGATTAAAAAAATTATAAATGTAAGCTGAAATACATTGTAGCACTTTGTAATATGTAAATTACTTTTATATCATCTTTTATTTTATAATTTAATAAATAAGTTAATCATAACTTTGATGACCATCATTATTGGTAATCAACATATGTGAGGTATAATTTTTGTGAGTAAGGGTGTGGCGTCAAACGATTTTTGACTCAAAAAGGGGTGCTTGTTCAGTAAGGGCTGGGACATGCGGACCTATGTGGTACAACATTTACATATCTATTCTTGTTTTATGTTTTTTATGTCAATATAGTATCATTTCTGATGTCAATAACCTTTGTTTTTAAAAAGTTTCTTATTTGCAATTGATTTCATTAGGAAAAACCCATAGTATAATCTCTACAAACCATATATATCTCCAGTGTCCATGAAGACATTCCAGCCATGATTGGTGGAGGCTTTCGATTTTGGAAACGAGACAGACCAGATGATACACATGGCTGGAAACATCCGGGTAGCTGGATGCTGCCAACAACAGATCAGGAACTGAGGGATATTATTGAAAGTAAATGAATTTCTGATATAAAATTGACATAAAAATAAGTAAATGCTTTACAGAAAATAAGTAAAATTTCTCAGAAAATAAGTAACATTTCTCAGAAAATAAGTAACATTTCTCAGAAAATAAGTAACATGTCTCAGAAAATTTAAGTTAACCATAGTAGGGAAAGAGAAGAACACAAATTATTTTATTTATACACATTTATAATTTTGTATGTTCATGTTTCAATGATGTTATCAGAATTTTATTAACTTTCTGGACTGTCTTTTCTTACCATTCCAAAGTATTTTTTTCTTGTTTATATCTCTCTTCTTTTCTTTATAAGAAACTTTTAATGGGACATCTGTTTCTGCATTCTGTGCAGAGTTATAATTCCAAATCATTTAGTGATTTCTTTTTTTAAACATCTCCCTCTATAGTTACATAGATGTCCAAGTATTTAACTTTTTATCTCCATAAGGGTTTTCCTAATCTGCTATATAACCTATAACGTATTTAGAAGTGCTACAAAAATGAGGGTTTTAGCATCTTACCTGCAGAAGGGGTCTGCTTAACATTATTGATAATAGGTAGGCCCCTATCTCTTAACTATGCTGAATGCAGAAGAAGAAAAATTACTAAAATTTTAATTCCACAATTTTATGATGTTTTAATTTGGGTCTTAATTCAAATGGTAATCCACCTCGTAAACGGTGGATAGATAGTGTATTAGAGACACTCGGAAATATAACAGTGGAAGAGGCAAATAGAAGGGCAAAAGACCATACACTCACTCTCCCCTCAACACTGAAAGGTACATGGGAACAGAAAGAAGAAGAAAGAAGAATGGTAACTTATCATAAACAATGGTTGCCAAGCAGCTAAATATAAGGAGTATATTTCCAAAAAGACCAATTTATATAATTTCAGAGTATATTTATGCAATTCTGAAATTTTGTTTAGAACCATTTAAATGTAAACTGTTACAGTTTAAATAATCTAAGCCATCTGCCATCTGCTAACTTAACACTATGAGAATAATCCTCCTATTAATCAGAATAGTCACCCATCGAGGCCAACTTCTTGAAGTGGAGATGAGGGCATAGTCCAACAGAGGCTGGAAACTAAGATTGGTTGGACCACAGTCCTGCCCACGAAAAAACTGGTGCTGAAGTCAGAGATACCAGGCCAAAGAGGCATACCAGCAACCATTGTATCACGCAACACGACTAGATAACATGTCTTCACAACAACAAAAAATCAGAATAGTAAAGCATTAATTGTAAATATGTAATGATGTGCAATTTCCACGAGAAGAAAGCCTTACAACACAGTCATATCATCTACAGGGGTTTACTGTTACAAGAACTTGTGAGAACTGCCACATGAGAGTCTGTGTCCCACTCTATAGTTAATTATGAAAGTTGTGAATAGATTCACATATCTAGGCAGTACATTATCACAAAATGCCAACGTTGATGATGAAGTGTATACAAGGACCGCTAAAGCAAGCAGTACTTTCGGCAGATTGTAGGCAAATGTTTGGTGTAGAAATGGCATTAACCTGCAGACTAAGCTGAAAGTTTACAGAGCAGTGGTACTTTCAGCGCTGTTATACGCTAGTGAAACATGGACTGTGTATAGACATCATGTGAAAAAATTCAATCATTTTCACACAAATTGTCTCAGAAAAGTTATGAACATCAGATGGCAGGACAAGATTCCAGATACCACTGTCCTTGATAGAGCTGGTATCCCTGGCATTGACACGATCCTGATGCAGACACAGATTTGTTGGGCAGATCATTTGGTGCGTATGCCAGACTATCATCTGCCAAAGATACTTCTCTGTGGTGAGCTGGAGAAGGGTACATGATCTCAACGTGGCCAAAAGAAGCACTACAAGGACTTGTTAAAGAACTCACTGTAAGCCTTTGAAATAGACCAAGATACTTGGGAAGAACTTGCACAAAATAGATCTGCATGGTGTTTTAAATTAAAAAAGAGCGCATCATCTTGTGAAAAAAGGAAAAATGCAGCAGCTCAACAGTAGAGAGCAGCTAGAAAGTCACAGATAGACCAAGATCCGTCTACTGTCGTCATTCCATGTCCGAACTGTCCAAGGACATTTAAAGCTCGAATAGGGCTCATTAGCCATCTACAAACTCATAATCAAGGACATAACTAAAATTGAATTTTTAAAAGTGGATGTAACAAATGGTCATCATCACCTGTGATGGACGAACAACAACATCAGTTCATTATGTCTATGTCATTATGTCTTTTTCAGTATGATACATGTAACTTCAACAATTTAAAAGTGACAATTGTCTGGCAAATATATTAACAAATGACATATTATTGCTTGGTCAGAGTATGGTGGTTTGTCAGCATTTGAACAGGCTGTATTGAAGGCGAAACGGTCAATGTTGGCCAGAAACGCATTGGCAGATATTGGTAAAAATCAAATTTCAGGACTACAGGGGCTAAAAGACCTAGATGCTTGTAAGTTTTAACAAATATTTTATTTAATCATTTATATATATTCACTGATTAGTGAACTGGTTCGATAATCTGGTGATCTAAAGGTGAATTTCCACTTTGACTGGAAGTATTTTTTTCATTACCAGTGGCTCTTATGTCTACCAGCCAATGGAAATGGGTACAGACCTTCTAGAAAAATAAAAGCAGTATGTTTCCTCACCACATCTGCGGTCAATGAATTATAATAGGGGTCTAATACTGTATTCTCAATACGTCTCAATAGCATGGAAAAGGAAATATAATTCTGTTTGATCTTAAATATATAGTACTAAGAAGTGGTTCTCAGAATTTGTCATATTGTGTAACTCCAAGCTATTAAGTTGCATATTTAGAGAGTTAATGTGATACATATTTGTTTCTGCCAGGAGGAGACAACATAGACCCTGTATACAAAAATTGTGCTCCTCTGTGTCATACGTTTGTCTTTATATTAGACTGTCCAATGAAGTAGTCCTAATGATTTCAATTGCTTGTTTTGTTGTGTGACACAATTCCCAGAAAGTGAAAGCAATAGTGCTTCTGTATCCCCTTGTGCAATTCTCTCTCCTGGTGCTTATCCAGAGCTTAATTTCATACCCAAATTACTGCAACTCTCATAAGTGTGCAATATCTTCAGAATGATCATCTTACTCAGAGTTAGTCAAAATATAATTGTATAGATGAAGTGCTTTGTAACTTCCAAAAAGGAAAGCCTCATTATTTGTGCATATTATCTATTTAGGGCAGATGTCTCCTATTTTCAGAAACAAACATGTGAACATGAACACCAAAACTGCACTGGATAAAATGATCATTGCACTATCACTATACTACCAATGTCAACAGTAGACACGAACAACAAACAATAGAAGAAAACGTGTTACAACAGAAATGACTTGTCTATGTATAACTCTCAGACTAACAATAAGAGATAGAATCAGAAATTAAAACATCAGAAGACTAACAAACATAATGCCAATCCTGGATTATATCAGAAGACAATAGATTAATTAGTTTTCGCATGCTTCCAGACTACCATCATATAGTGACCCTAAAAAATCATTACTATACAGACACAATGGATACAAAGCTAGGGTCAGACATGCAAAAAAATGGATTGCAGAAATACAATAATAAATGCAAAAAAACATATAGCCTATGAAGCACACAAAAAGTCTTCTCCAGATAACTCTTCTACCCCTGACACTTCAAGGTATAAAGGAGTATAAAGCAAAGAGGAAAATAAGTGTCTATTCAGTATTTTCTGTTTCAAAGTGTTTCATCTGGTGGGCAATTGATGAAACAGACAAGCCCGTATACACTAGTCTTAATTGTTAAAATGTTCATCTCATAAGCGTTTCTAATTTCTGGAAATATATAGTGTCTAGTAATATGAATTAATTGTTTAGAACATCAACTTAACCTAAGGATTATTATTCTTATTCTTCTATGTTCGTTCTCAAATTCCTTCAGGTTAGCAGGCTGTATTCCAGAGAACACAATGTGTTGTGTCATGTTCATAGTTCGGCTGCAATATCTGGTGCAATATTTCCTGACAAATCTGACTTCAGCATGGCTTCTGGGTAATAGCCAACTCTACCCTCGAATCTCCTTAGCTCCTTAGTTACCTCATATGATATGCATGGGAGGTAGACATTTCACTATTCTTTATTCTGTTTTCAGACCCAACATACATATATAGTTAATCATTAATCAGAGAGTTTATTCCTTCCAGGGCGTCTTAATTATGAATGCTCTGAACTCAATATTCTGAGTGAGTTAACCTGCTGCAGACAGGAACATGTTTACACCAAATCCTTATCGTATAAGTCCTGTCAACTAGTTACAGACATCATCACTCATCTTGGTAATTGAAGTTTTAATTGGTTGGTAACACAAAGTATACCAAAAGTGACCAATGAAAAGTACAGATCAGTCGCATTAGTCAAGATGAGTCATGCTGTGAATACTGGAAATGCAAAAGTTACAGAGTATAGCCACTAACATACAACATACAGAAGAGATACTAAAAGCCTAATTCAGATAGAGAAGTATAGTAGCATGATCACACACTACATGAAGGAAAGAACGACTGGATGATCTAGCACTGGAACGATTAAAATTCAGTAGTTTTGTCCATCATAGAAAAATACTATCAACCAGATCTACCCATAACATTATCGTCCCTGATACCTACCCTTTATCCTGTACCATGGGAGCAAACACTAAACACATCAATTAGCGGTCTCAAAGAAAATGAAGTAAGCGATCACAAAAAGCTAAACTGCCACAATGAGCATGATACATTACGAATTTCCTGAGCAATCATGGATAAAACATTTACAGATGGATCAGCTACAAATCAAATAGGAAATAGAGGGACTGGCATTTTTACAATATATCCTGACCATTGACCTGAAACAAAGTCCATCCCTGCAGGACAGTTCTGCTCCAACTACAATGCTGAAGTTAAAGCAATAGAACAAGCTGACCTCATGATATTTGAGACTGTCTCTGAATGTCAACAGGTGATAATCTTCTTAGATGCACTGTCAGTTCTTCAGGCTCACAATGGTGGTAAACTACAACACATAAGAGACAAACTAAACAATATAGCAAGCAAGAAGAATAAAACTGTACTTCAGTGGGTACCATCACACTGTGGTGTCTCGGGAAATAGGAGGGCAAATGAATTAGCCAAAGAGGGAGAGATTGTGCCGGAAGACAAGTCTCAAATAAAGATAAGAAGAAATGATTACAAACCATCAGAATGATAAAAGATGCCAACCAATATCTAAATTGGCAGGGGCAGTTTACTATACTTCAGCTGAGGACAGGACACAACAGACTGAAAAAATGGATGCGACTGTCTGCCACACGACTGTGTACTTGTGGAACAGATGAGTAGATCTCTGAAAATATTCAGCAGAACTGTCCCCAATATGAACAATTGAAACGTACTAGCCCAATGAAGTACCCTGCAAGCAAAGAAATATGGGACCAAAGGAGAGCTCCATACAACAGTGGAGTTCATCCATACAACTTGTCTGATGGTGCAGATATCGAGTAGAAAGAAAGAAAGTGACACTGTGTCTGACTAGTTAGCAGAGCCTATAGTGGAAAAGGACTTGAGTAAGAACTATGATATCTCATCTTCATCATCTTCTTGGACTGCCTTTAGGCTGTTACTTAATACTATTTAATACCGTTAGTCTCAAAAATACTTACCGGTAATACTGTTTAATATCATTAGTCTAAAAAAATTTTTTTAATTGTCCTCTGGCTTCCTACTTATATTTACTTGTATAAACAATTACTCAAAGCAAAATTGTATTGTCTATATGTTATCCATGTTTACAAGAAGACCTATCGGCCCTTGTATAACTAATACGGATATTGTTATATGTTTGTTGTTACTGGGGATATTTCAATACCTGTATGGGATGTTTGTTGTTGTTGTAATAGTCCTTGTCTCAATCAGTCCGTTCTGATGACTTTGTGTGCACGGTTTGAAAGGCTTGATGAAATCGCATCCTTTATTGGAGATGCAGTTAGTCAAGTACAGAAGAATTCGTGTTCAATAGTTGCTAGGCGATTTGGTGCTGTTGAACGGACTGGTTCAATTCCCGTTATTCTCAAAAATACTTAATACTATTTACCATGTCACTAATTGTCAATTTGTCCACAATGTGTCTCTTTCTGTAGCCAAAATATAAGTCATTATGTTTATTGTTATATATGTATATTGATAAATCTACATAGGAATTTGAGTGATAGAATGTAACATTGAACAAATTCTTTTTTATGGATGTGAAGCATGGACTGTAAACAAAAAGGCTCAAAGTGAGCTGGAGGCTAATGAGATGACATTGTTTTTTTAAGAATAATGAAAATACCATGGACAGGAAAGAAACACAATGCACTAGTCCTCAGAGATGTTGGAGTAAATAGAGAAATTATAGCAAAAGGTTAGAATCAGTCAAGATATTTAGGCAATGTGATGAGAGAAGGAAAACTTGAACATTTAATATCCACTGGAAACATCAAAAGACGACAAAGAGAGCAGTTGTTGGATTATTTGTCATTATGGCACAAGTGAATGCCACCAACTGAATTTGTTAACAACATTCGAGACAAAAAGTTGTGGATCGCCTACATCACTCAACATGTCACTTGATTAGTTGATATATAAATACAACTGATGTATGAAATAATCCATGCACATGCTTGGACATAACACATGATTTCTTCCTTTTTCTCAGATTCACCATTTTTTACAATCGTGGGCACAGATAAGTTTGACAAGGAAAAAACATATGATGAAAATCTAGAGACAAGTTCTACGAGTAGGGGTGAAGTGCAGAAAGATAGACAGAAAAAGGTTGCAATTAAAGAGACACCGAGATCACAAAGTTTGGATTCACAAACTTCAGGTAACGTAGGGACATAGAATAAGCACATATATAAATGCACAATCAGACTAGGCAGATGTTAAAGATGTCATGGTGTATAGGGCCGTAGATTTCTTCCATAAGAGGAAAGGGGTTTGGAAAAAAAAGAAAAAAAAGGAAAAAGTTTGCAACTTTTAAAGAAAAGTAATTTTCTCTTTTTCTTTTAATTGTAATGATTTTTTGGGAAAACATAGTGGGGTGGATGTTTACCCACTGTTTTGGCTTGCTTTCTTATATTCAGTGTCATCTTCTGACATGGGAGAGCTCACAGCACCCCTTCCTTCCCCTCCCTCTATCTACAGGCTTGTGTGGTATTTTCTACTTACTGGGATGTTTCCCCTTTTACTATTTCACTTTAATAGTTTTAATTTGCTTTTATTTCAGTTACTTTCTTCACTTCTTCATGTGTATATTTCTCTTTTTCTTTTCAAATATATGTGTCTATGCTAAGTCCATTGTGTCTATGCTAAGTCCATGTATGATTTCTTCTCTGCTAATTATATTTCTCTTTTAATTATGGGAGCCACAATAGTGTAATGTTAAGTCACTCCCCCTCCAGCCATCTGATGATGTGGGTTGTGAGTGTACTCGTTAATTGTGATTTGAAATACACTTTTTTTTTCCTTGGTTCACCAAGCCACCAGGAACTAGAGTACCAGGACTTATACTCTGAGATGGGTGAATAATGGCACTTTTGCTAATGAGCAAGTGCAAAGACAGCATCAGTTGAGTGGTTTCTGGTCAACCACTGACTAAACAGTTGAATACTAATGAGAAACAGTATCCTATCAAGCTGGTACATAAACTTGTATTATGTTTTTCTTTACCTTTACTTAATTACTGTCTTGCCCTGGCTTACTTAGTTACTGTCTTGCCTTGGTTTACGTAATTACTGTCTTGCTCTTGTTTACTGATACCTGACATACCGGGTATATGAATGAGGTGGCTGGGAATGGCAACACTTGTACCTGATATATACATATGAGGTGGCTAGGAATGGCAACACTGCTACCTGACATATAGATATGAGGTGGCTAGGAATGGCAACACTGCTACCTGACATATACATATGAGGTGGATATGAATGGCAACACTGTTACCTGACATATACATATGAGGTGGATATGAATGGCAACACTGTTACCTGACATATACATATGAGGTGGCTAGGAATGGCAACGCTGTTACCTGACATATACATATGAGGTGGCTAGGAATGGCAACACTGCTACCTGACATATACATATGAGGTGGATATGAATGGCAACACTGCTACCTGACATATACATATGAGGTGGATATGAATGGCAACACTGTTACCTGACATATACATATGAGGTGGATATGAATGGCAACACTGTTACCTGACATATACATATGAGGTGGCTAGGAAAGTTTCAGGGAGGAGATGGTTGTTCAATTCATAAGTGAAGGTGACCTAAAATCAGATGTGCCAGACCTACAGGTGCAGATATAGCAACAATATAGTAAGCTATACCACAAAACATTTCGTTCTCTGTACTGTATCCTGCTAGCTAGCAGGAGTTTGAGAACAAAGGCTGGAGGACAAGAACTTCACACTTTCTTTCTTGTATTTATCATAAGGTTTGGGGTGCAAAGGGAACGCATTGCTCTAAGCGGACCCAGGGTTAGCAGATAACCAGGATCCCAAATGTACCTCCACGCGGTGCACCCTGGAAACAGAAATACAGCAACTCGAGCTGATTCTGGTCACATCATTTGGGGATCGTGTCCGAGAATGTGGAGGTAGCAGATGGAAAGAGATTTGACTGCACAAGAGACAGACAATATCTCCGACACCACCAGCATCACCACATATAGCGACACTGTCGACATACAGTGAAGCTAGTCAGTCCAGTCCGAACATTGGAGGGGCGGCCAATGTAAAATGTACGTAAAGGTAGATGCATGGCGAGAGACAAATAGATTTCATACCGAGTACAATGAAACAATGAAAGGGCAGAACAGCGCTAGAGGGCAGAACAGTGCTAGAGGGCAGCGCGAACTGCAAATAGAAAGTGAAAAGTCTCTAGGAAAGGGGAACTACAAGCTCTGTCAGCTCGATACGAGCATCTAGTTACCTGTGTTCCTTACAGGCAGAGACCCAGACCCATTCATTGGCGTCTGGTAAAGCAAGAACACCTAATCCAACTCTAATGTCGAGCCTTCCTAAACCGGAAATATGCTCACGAAGAGAAAGGGTTCTGTACCCGATGGGCTTAGGCAAGAAAGGGACAACGATGGTAGTCCTGGTCCAACTCTACTGTCAGGTTTTCCTACACCAGAAATACACTTGAAGAGAGAAATGGTTCAGTACCTGATGGGCTCAGGCGCTATTGAGACAAGGAAGCTCAGCTCAAGAACGCCTTGCTCTCAAACGCGTGGTGTGAGACTCGAACTTGGACAAGGGGTACACGATGTCGGTGAATGACACCTCGGCTAAGAAGGCGAAAGAGCCAGGGTCCAACTCCTCTGTTGAGTTCTTCCCCTTAAGGAACCAGGCTCACGGATGAGAAACGGTTCAGTACCCAATGGGCACAGGCACAGCACGTCCAATTACACGAGACAAGTTCATAGACAGTGGAACACCTCGTGCGAGTCAGACGAGAGCAAAAATCGTCTGGGCGAAGATTCGCCACTACGCGTGCCTGGAGACAGATATAGAGGCTGTCAAAGGCTAAGGGTAGCCCACCTGAATTGTCAAGGCATGCCGAAATCAGATGTGCTAGTCCATCAAGGCGCATAACGGTGGCACAACATAATCACGCTCCCGGCGGAAATCGCACGGATATCTGTGATGGTTACAATGGAGCGAATGCAAAACAAACAAACATCATAAGGTTTGACTGTATCCTGCTAGCTAGCAGAAGTTTGAGAACAAAGGCTGGAGGACAAGAACTTCACACTTTTTTTCTTGTATTTATCATAAGGTTTGACAGACAGAACATCTTTAAGAGGAGATACAGGATATTTTGAAGATCTTGTAAAAGATGGAGAGAAACAGAATACAGATTATTTTAAGATGTCAGACAGCAAACGAGAAATAGGTAATGTAGAAATGTAATAGATTGCATATGGTAACATGCCAAGACTTTATATGTAAAATTTCCATGTAACCTGCAATTTTTTTTCATGAAATTAAACTCTTCAGCACAACCCTCTCTACATAAATGAAAGTAAGCTCTGTGCACACAACCCTTGCTACACAAATGAAACAAGATAGTGCAATAATAACATTGGGTTGATTCAATGGAACAAAATAAAAAATACATTTATATGTGTAACTGCTTGACGTTTATCTTGTGTTTGTCTTTTAGAAATCTCCTTCTTGTATGTCCATATGTATGTCTACCTGTCTATATTTATATCTAATTTTTTATTAAAAATAAAAATAAAATTTGAAAAAAAAATGTTCCAGCCCAACTTCTGACATTCTCCACAACCATGCTTGATTTCAGATGTAGTGACTTTGTCTTTCATTTGGAGTAAATAGTGGGGTATAGAGACAATTCGTGCAAAATGGGCAAGGTACATACTCCAAATAAGTTTCTCAGGCACAGCAGGGAACACAAACACAATACATTGAGACTCGACACATGGAACATGACAAGCTATGCGTACCATACTTGACAGTAATAGTCAAGACATAATTATTTTAAAAAACTGCACTTACAGACAAGGAACTCACCATTCTCAGGCTACTGGAAAATATAACTATTTAGCACAGATGGAAAAACCATAAATTACTGAATATCAAGCAACCAGATATGCAAATTCCAGAAAACCGATTTTCATTCAATCCTGGATAACCTCACAGCATAAGCAGAGAAAAGACAATAGAAAGAAAGATAGATGTGTGTTTCCAGTGATTAGCAAAACTTTATTACCCTGTTCCAAGCTTTGCCTGTTGGAATGCATAGGTTACCCATTAGCCATTTTATTATAAAGCCAACATTTTTTTCGCTGTAGTGATTTTCTAGACAATATAAATATGTTCAGTAGTTTGCCATTTTATCACATACACATAACCTATAATTAGACCTAATAATTAAAACATACGCTACATTCATCATCATATGACATATTCTTTCCAGAATGTGGTCTTCCTTATGGATTCTCTGAACACTCTGCGATTCTGGATGAGTTGACCTGCCTAGAGACATGTTTAAATAATCTGTTATACACTGTACCATAATCATCTTTGGCACCTCTTCCCCTGTTTTTGTTAACTTTGCCTTCCACTATTATGATGTTATGACATTCCATGATGTTATGTCTCTTTATATGACCAAAAAAAAACAACAGATTTCTTATTAAGATGTTGTTAAGGAGTCCATCCTTCTTCATCATTTATTGATCTTAACACTTCTTGATTTGTCTTTTTAGCTGTCCATGTTATACGTAAAATTCTTCTGTTGCATCTCATTTCAAAAGAAATGATTCTATTTGCTATTGCTTTATTTAATGCCCATGTTTCACAACCATATATTGCCACTGCACATATGCATGTTCTGATCAAACATAGTTTAGCTATGCTGCTAGTACCTTGTCAAATGTTTACACTACATTAGCCATGTTATTACATGAACTATAATTGGAACTAGCAATTCAAACATAATTTTACAATCATGTTTTTTCTTCATGATCATGTTCTGTCTTCCAATCAAAAGTTGGCTGCAATGCTCTTCAGCATCCTCAAACATCCTCTCTCCTGTCTTGGTGGTGGTACATTTTATCCTGACCATCTCATTATTTTCTCCCACTTGTATCTTTTCTTTTCTCTTGTGTGCCACCTCTCTACCTTCACATAAGGTCTTAAACATTGTGTCATATCTTTTTATATGTTCAAAATATTCTTTTTGTTTGTATTTCCTTTAAAAGTTTGTTTGCATAGGCAGTGTTGTCATAACTCCTTTTTTCTTCTCTTTCCATGACATTCTTCCTAATCTATATATCCCCATCTCTTTGACTTTGATTTAAGTTTGAACTTTGTAGCTGTTTGTCCATTATCCATGTTTCTGAACCTTACATAAATCTAAAGTAGACATCCTCTACAGGACAATTATTTTTTTTTTTTTCGTTATTCCTACTAGCAAACATCACCATGTCAACAGAATCTAGCAGAGGCAGACAACATTCTAGAATACAAACCACATCGTCAAACACTCGCAGTGAGAGCAGTGGGTAAGTTTCTGTACAACAAAGTGGTTCTGAACTTTGGTTTCAATATGACAACTTTGTGGGACACATTTTCTTCCATGATCCCCAGGGACCTAAAAGAAAGAAAAGAACTATTGTTAAGCTTTCTATGAGACATAGTAACATATTATTTATAGATTTTTAAAATAGATATTGTTCAGATAGTTATATTTCTGTGGCCATTCAATACAGGTCAGTGGTCTCCCAATTGTTTTTTAATGGCCCTCAGCAAAGCACTGTGGCCACCAGAGTAGCCATATATTCTATGTTGAGAACTAGTACTGGGTAAACCTCCCCATTGCACAAAACAATGCAAGAGATCCATTAGTCATAATTTTTTAGGATTGAAACAAACAAATGCAAAATACACAAAAAGAATATTTAGCCTTTAAAAAACCCATTTATTTAGAGAGCAGACAGTAGTAAAGAGATTTTCCTCATAGTAAACACAATCATTACAAGTTACAAGTTACAATCGTCACAAGTATCTTTTCAGGTATTTATCCCAATTCAGCAAGCATAGACACAACTTTCTCATACAATATTTATATCTTCTTCTACAAGACCCTGCCCTTGTGGCAACCACGGCCTGGACTTCTAGTTCAGGGTGCAAAGAATAGGGGCCGTGTCTTCTTTCCAGGCAAATGGTAAAGGGCGACTAGGGAAAGTTGGGGAATAGATTGACAACATGTTACCTGTGAAATAAAATCAATGAAAAATCATTATCATTGCATGTTTTATCTTGATTTTTCACTTCTGGCTTCTGTTAAATGGCCCCATAAATAATGAAGAGATAATAATATAATAATAATAATACCCACAACCCGTCAGGGTCATAAGGGTGACACACTGCAGGCATCAGTACAAAAAATCTCTCCAAACAACTCATCTTCAGCCAATCAGACGAGTGCAGAAATATCATGCCTAGACCATTCCTTATTGTTATTAATTCAGCATTTTCTCTTTCCTCTTCTTCTCCTTCTACACTTGACTGTTCCTTGCAAATTAATTTAGAAAACTAGTTGTGTCTTGTTACATGTCCAAACCAAACACATTTTTGCTATTTCACCACTGCCAAAAGTATTTCTTGATAACCTACAAGTTTGTTTATGTGCAGCTGGACAAATATATTTGTATTGTGTTCTATATACTAATTCTTAACTCAATTCATACGTAAGCCCGTTATAACGGGACGGAGCGGCACCCTTTAAGGACGTAAGCCCGTTATAATGGAACTACATATATATTCTCCAAATTAGCCTTGTTTGGTTTGTAAATGACAAGTATTATTGTTCTTACAATTCTTACATTTTTATATTCTATATGAATTTCGCATTCAATTATCTTTCTTTTGATACCTTATATGACTTTCCATAGCTAATACTTTGTCTTCAGGAAGCTTGCGCCTGAATCATTATGCGGTCCAAAAAGTTAGCCTAAAATTAATTACGTCCAAACCCCGGGTATAATTACGTGCTGAAAGAGTTAACCAACATCTGAAGCACTTGTTTTCAAAAGCCTGAATCCTTCTTTATGTATTTACACTGAGTGTCCAACTTTCATATTCCTATAACAGTATAATTAGCATCAGCAATCTGAATAGATTTATTTTACTGTAATACTGGTCTTATTTTTCCAAATCATATTCAACCTTTCCATGGCAGCTATCACCATCTTGAATCTTAGTTTAATCTCATTTCCCGAGTTGCCATCATCACAGATTCTGGACCCAAGATATTTGAAGATGGTAACTTCTTCAAGTTTTACTAGATTTCACAGGCTGAAAAATGGGAGATATCACAGCAAAGCTGTAAACCATGAAACATTGTGTTTTGTTCTCCGAACTACATCCTGCTAATTTGCAGGAGTATGAGAACACAAAGCATGGAGAAGATGACATCTAGTGAACAAAATCAAGACAACCTATTACTAGGGTCAAAAGTTGAGAAAAGAATAATACCACCGCCACCTGTCATGCATGTAGAAAGACGCAATAAATAAAATGAGATATATTTTGGCTACTCCACCTCATTATCTATGCTATGATGAAGTCCGCTGAGGACACAAGCCTGGTCTACAGGGATGAAAGAAACTCTCTTATCTGCAGTATGAACATTACAGAGCAGAAAATTGCAGTTCATGACACTATAACCTACATCCACTTACAGTTATCTGGTACCAACAGAAGATTTGAAATACTTTCAAATAAAAATATTGCCAGAGAAACATCAAATCTGGAACTGAAAATAATCCTCTACACCTCTTAGCATATAGAACAAGAGTGATAAATGCCAACTTCCATCAGAGCGCACTCATTATATCACCTCAGTACCTCAACATTTAGTATAGCTATATAGTATTTATACTGTGAAGGTATTCCCAAACATATTTACCGTACAACCAACTGTTATTGTTAAGTGGAACATCTCATATAATATCCTTGTATCTAGAGATCTGTGGTTCTTTGCATATTAATCATTTAAGAAATTATTAAACAGATAGTTCAAGGGCTGCATGTCTAAGAAGGCACACAACAGCACATGATGGTACAAGCAGGCCTGTAATTCCTTGTACATACTATTGAAGATTCTTTGTGGCTCAGATTGGTCTTGTGAGTCACATTCATCATCACCATGGGTCGTAGGTTACATTGCATATAAATCATCTCTAATTATGTTCTTTATACATTTCTCTAAACAGTGTCACATGGAGAGTATCTGCAAAGGATAAACAAAAGGGAAGACTAGAATATGCAGACAAGGAGAAAGAACTATTGGATGAAGATGAAGCCAGATTAAGACGAGAACGTAAGTCAACTTGTATGTGCTATTAAAAACACTTTAACATTGATATCCAAGCTGGCACAATTAATAACCATTGCTTATGCATGTACGTTGTAACCACAGAATTTCTGTTCAAAGTAAATGGAAGCATTAAATGTTATATTTTTAGGTGGAATAAAAATACATTATTTGCGTGCTTGGTAACTTATGAAGACCCTTGTGTCAAAACATCCACTCTCTTTGTTATTACATGTGCAATGCTGTGTTAATTTTAAAATAATTATTTTTTACATTGTTATGACATTAGGATACAGTGATCTCACAGTTGTGGTCGCCAGGATTTTATTGTGTCCATCAACAAATATAAGATATACCGGTACTGACTCATTGAGAATCATGATTATAAAGTGAAACTATTTGACTATTCCTGTGATTTTCATTGCTCATTTTGTGTATACAACAAATCAGTCTAGTGACTTTGTCCAGCAACTTAATATATACGTATGTATACAAACACGATATGTATGATACAGGCATTAATGCAGAATTATGGGAACATGTTGCGATGGATCGTGTTGCATGAAGGAGAAAGATTAGAAATGGTATGAAGACAAAGAAGAAAGTTATAACAGATAGTTCAAGGACTGCATGTCTAAGAAGACACACAACAGCACACAAGTGTGCAAGCAGGTCTGTGACTCCTTGTACATAATGTGGAAGACTCTTTGTGACTCAGATTGATCTTGTGATAGACATCCATTATCGCCATGGATCATAGATTATATTTCTTATTGCATAGCAATAATACTATCATTTGGAAAGATGGAAAGGTACCTACTATATATATCTCAATGTTCATATCCATCTATTGTGTTTATGAATATATATGTGTGTGTGTGTATGTTAAGTAAATTGTATCTTCTTGTGCATGTACTACATTTTAAACTCAAGTTGCTCATTTTCTCATGATTTCTTAAATCATCCTAACTCTCTTTGTTAAATGTAACTAATAGTGGTGTGTGGTCATTGGAATTGTGGGACTCAGCTAGTTCCCATGTATTTTGGTATTTTAATTATGTTTAGTTTAATTTCCACAGAACATAAATTTTTTTATTTTTTTTACACATATTGAACAAACTGAAGTACTATTCTTCACTTTGTTTATTTGCGTAACAATATATTTCATTAAAGTTACAAATGACATCAAGCTGGCAGTGAAAGCCTTTAGATTTACTGGTTATACCATAGGATAAACCTGAATTAACAGAGTCTGTTACTTCAATAGAAGAGAATGCTGACATTCGTGTGCAGTTGTTAGTAAAATCAATTCCATTATATTCATATAGGGTCCTATAGTGGACTTTATATTATTAAACTTATGTAGTCTAGTCATTTCTGTTAAAGAATTAGATCTTGTGATTCCCATAAGGTGCCAAGAACCAAAACGGGAGCAAAGAGTAGTAATACTATTTACGTTCATTGCATGTCATAAGAGGCAGCTAAGAAGGTTATGGGTTGGAGGTGGCTGTTCCATACCATACCAAAGTGACCCAGAAACTATGATACAGGAGTTTGAGAACAAACATAGGAAATCTTGTGAAAAATTATTGTATTTGAGTGTTAATAAAATTTAACAGTGTTTCAAAGTGAGATATATGAAATGTACTAGATCGAACAAATCTGCTCCTTCAGAAACATAGTGTACTGTATGCAAATAGGATTCTTCCTTTTCTTCTGCATTTGTTCTGAAACTCCTGCAGATTAGCAGGATGCACATCTAGTCTGGAGAACAGTGTGCGTTGTCATGGAATACATAGGCGTTAAATAGGCTAGACCAGGGATCACATCATTTCAAATCAAAATATTACATTTCTTTAAATAAAAATAAATAATGCGTGGTAGAATGAATTAATACAGGACATAATCATTGTTCCAGTTCAGTCTGTACCAGGAGGATATCATTGTATTAACAAAATAAAGCCCTTTTTATTGATGCACCTGTGTTTCAGTTCAGGGCACAGTGAAATTTCGTTATACCAGGGCCATGAAAATAATGATGATTGCAATTCATGTAATTCTGTCACAGAAAGATATAATTAATCTTTGTTTTTTACCTCATAACTCATAATTTAAAAAAACTAGTCCCCATTGAGAAAGTTATGACATGCCACTAGTTACTATCAGTGTTGTATTTATTGCATTACATGTTATCATTGTCATTAGTTTTTCATCTGCACTTTCAGAAGCTAAACAGAGCGTACCTTTTGGTAAAAAGCGAGATGACGTAGATTATACAGGTATTTTCCGAGTTGATAAACAAGTATTAAGATCACATTCTTCTTCATATTTATAGTAGAGTAGTTCTGTGGCTTCAATGTAGAACTGAACATGCATTTACATTTGTATTATTCGTGCATACTCAAGCTTTGCTGGTTGTCTTTTTTTTGTGTTGCTTTTTATTAACAAAAGTTACAACACATATCTATATAAGAAGCTCTACAGTACAATCCAGGAGAAGTGCCTTTATTACAACTTTTTGATATTATGAGCAGTTTTATTCCAACTTTGTTATAGTATGCACATGTTTCATGTCTTCACTAGCAAACTGTGTTGTCACAAAAACAAAATGTCTAATTTAATCCCAGATGTCTGTTTACTGACAGATGCTGTAGGTTTGTTACAAACCTGAGGAGTACTACACAATGAAAAGACCAGGGTCTTCCAATGACCTTATATTATCTGTCCAATGCTTGTCTTGTGTCCAATTTGGAGCTGTATTCAAAGCTTTTTTTCCATACCCAGGAGTGCATATTCAAGTTATGACTCCTACTATGAATTGGGTCAGTTGTGATGGGACATGTGGGCTTCTATATGTTCTTGAACATTAACAGCACTTCTGCTGGTTGGTCTTATGCTGGACAATTGTAGCTTCGTTGAAAAAATAGATATATTGATTCATGTACACTATGCTGTACTCTAGCGTGTGTTTATTCAGATGTGGTGTGTACTCATATGATCACCGTATGTTAGCGGGATCTACCCATACCAGGACATTGACATTGGCTGCCCCTCCAATGTTTCTTCTTTTTAAGCTAGTTGAGACGGAATGCACAGATGCCTTACATCATTGTGTGCCAATGGTTCTGTGGAATGTGATAGCATATAGGTCTCAGAAATATTACCTGTCTCTTTGCAAGCAATTCTCATTCCATCTACTGCATCCATGGACACAAGCCTAAAAATGGTGACCACAAACATAGCTGCTGTATTTATTATGTTTCCTATGTGCAATACGAGGAGGTACTTTTAGCATATTTTTTATCAGCTAACAATGGGTCTGCACGAGAGCAATGCGAGATCATTTTCACCTTGCAATGCTAGATTTATTTAACTTACATTTGTTCTAGATGTATTCATAATGTTGGTTTAACTTGTTGCCATGTTGGATTAGTTTAACTTACATTTTTTTCTATCAGTATTTTGTATTTTAAAAGTTGATTTAATTAGTTGCAGTATTTGGTAAGTTTTAAATTACATCTTTTTCTATAGGGCCTATGTATTGTGTAATCAAAATGTTGAGTTAACTTGTTGTAGTGTTAGATTAGATTTACTTACATCTTTTTCTATATGTAATCAGCAAACAATTTTCCACTAACATATGCTTGTAATATTTACTGCGATCCACATTTTCTGTAGATTATAACAGTGGTCATTAAATTGTGGTTCATGGGGCCCTACACGAGGTTCATGTAGACTTGAAGAAATATTATACGCTTTTACATTTACAATAAAAAAGATAAATGGACAGACATTTTGGGGGTCTGCGGCATAAAATATTTTTAAAAGGCGTCTGCAATAGTAAAAATGTTTATGAATCGCTGGATTAAAATATCATTATTGTGTAGACTTACACTACAAATTCAGTAGAAATGATAATATATTAACTTAGGAATGCATTTGTTTTTTTTTGTTTTTTTAATAATGGTATGATAATTTTGCACAAGATCCTATTTATTTATTTGCATTGGATTACTTCTATGTATGCCAGTGTGTTGCCAGGGCCTGAATGAGAGCAAAGAATAGCAAAACTGCCACCTGCCATACATGTTGTAAGCTGCAGTGACTAAAGAAGTTTTTGTGGATGGAGTTGGCTGTCCCATCCCATATAGGATCATGCAACCCAGAAACCATGTCGGAGTCAGATGTCACTGATGTGTCAAGCCAAAGGGTGCAGATATCTTAACTAAGCTGTAAACTGTGACACTGCATTTCGCTACTGAAACTATGTCCTGCTAACTGAATGAATCTGAGAATGAATGCAGAAGAAGAAACTTCTAAATAAATATACCAGTATATATATATAATTATATAAATTGTATTATAGAATTTCAGTACCTCAGTGGTACTGGTTTCTATTCCTAAGATTCAGATTCCAGTTAAACTGAAAATATTCTTAAACCACCAACACTCTACCCATTTCTAAGAAAATGAATACTACATAGGCCCATATTGTGGAAAAGTGATAGCAGATGGTATTACACTGACCACATCACCCCATAGTATGTTATTGGCCTAGCACAGCAGTCATCAATATCCACAAGACATGGAAAAAGGATACAAGGCTATTATTGTGTCCAAGTCTCAGGTTCATGATTCAAGGTATACAGTGATTCGTTGATAGTAAAGATCAGTGATGGGCATTCTCTTATGGTCCACTGCATGATTGGGTTTTTTTATGACAGTGGGGGAGAATTGCCCGGTATATTTTTGGGTAGACCTTTGAAGTTTTTCAAGCATGTGAAATTCTATAGAATAACAGAGTAGTTGCCGCCAATTACTGAACTTTCTTTTGCATCGTATAGGCTTGCCACATTTGAAGTCTTTCCCGTAGTCGTAACCTTCGATAACAGTTACCATATTGTTCTGACAGAACGAGGTTGTGCTTGAACTAGTTACAAGCATGGCGTGGGTGAGCGGAACAACAAAGAAATCTGCTGCAAGGGCCAGAGTTGTCAAAGTGATGTCAACGTCTGTTTTGACAGCATTAGACTCGAAACACCATCAAGTTGGATGGCTGCTGGACCAGAGGGCGGAGCACTTATGGGAATGCCCCACGTGCTGTGAGGCCAGTTTCTAATCAAGAAGAAGAAGCCTTGAAAGTCAGACATTAAACAAAAAGCTGGTTGTACATAATTCTATTTTCAGTTAGTAACATTACTGGTAGTGGTTTAACTTAATAATTTTCTTGTTATCACTGTTCAGCATCTTGTTTTACAGCTTGGCTCAGATAGCCTATAGGCCTATATATGTTTTTGGATATATGATCGTTCTTCACAAGCTATGTTGAACAATGCTTATGAAAAGTTCAGACTGTTGGTTTTGAGTCTGCAAAACCACTAGGGAATCCAATTCAGGCTGAGAAAATCTTTAAAAATCTGTTAATCTGAACAGGAATGGGGAAACAGGTTTGAGACTAAGGAATGCTTATTCTTTCTTAAGTTTCTTTTACTAGTGTCCTATACTTTACAAAGTGTAGATACATTTTTTAATTCTTGCATTGATCTGGTTATGCAAGGCTGGAAGCTCAAGAATTTTGGTTTTCTACGAGCTCGGTAAATGTAGCAGCGCTTTAGAGATGTTTTCAAGTATGTATTAGAATGCTTTATTTAACTGCCTTTGAGCACTTCCCTAAGCACAGCTCTCCATAGAATGGTCTCTTTGAAAGATGTACATCTGGAAGAAATTAAGCTGTCTTGTGCACGCAGCACTGACAGACCAGGATTTTGTTTTCTATAGCAATGCTAACAACTGCATGATAGACAATCAGCTTGGTTTCCAAGCTAGATTAATATAGAGAAAAGCAAGATAGTGGTGAACAGAGATAATGAACAGACTCTGGTTAGTCTATTGTCTATCCCATGTAATGCTGTCGTATCTTCCACACTTGCTGTTGTGCGTAAGGGTTTGTGAAAAAGATGTAGTCTGCGTTCCAGAGCCAGATGTGTTGCTCTGGTTGAGGTGTAGTCATGTTTATTCAAGATGGCCTTGATGTTGTCTATCCACCTTTTCCTAGGTCTGCCCTTGGCTCTGTATCCTGATTCCATCTTGTTATAAACTCTTATAGAAAGTTGATCGTTCATTTTCTTAAGATGTCCAAACCAATTTATCTGCTATTTATATATTTGATGCATGATGGGATACCTATTATCTTTCTGATGTTTGCACTGCACATTTTGTCAAGTCTGGTGACTCCAATAGTCTTCCTTAGACATTTCATTTTAGAAGTAAAAGTTATATAGATTAATGGACAAAAACTAGATAAATTTAATAACTTTAAATATTTACGGTCTTGTATGAAGAGCGATGGAAGCACTAACAAATTAATCCAGGCTAGACTTGAAATAGTCTCAACAGCAATCTCACAAATGAACACCTTAAAGAAAAGCAGAATAAATAGCCTACACAGAGATCAACTTCTATAAAACTTTAATAAAAACTATTCTTTTGTATGGATGTGAGAGTTTAAGAAATACTGCGGAAATGGAGAGAAAAATACAGGCCTTTCAAAACAAATTGTACAGATAGATATTGTGAACTATACAGAATGTAAAATTAATGTATACATGAGAAATAAACTACTTTCTCATGCAGCTCATAATTTTGACTTCACTTGTCCATTATCTATGGATATTTTGGTCATTGTTCTAACTATTTGCATTACTATTTTTTTCATTATTCTAACTATTTGTATTACTATTTTGTCCATTATTCTATTTGTATTATATTTTGTCCATTATTCTAACTACTCACATTACTATTTTGTCCATTATTCTAACTACTCACATTACTATTTTTTCCATTATTCTAACTATTTGTATTACTATTTTGTCCGTTATTCTAACTACTTATATTACTATTTTTTCCATTATTCTAACTATTTGTTCACATTGTTTTATGTAACATTCTTTTCTGTTCTCTGAATAAATGTGTTCATCATCCTCTACAGCTCCAAAATTCTTCACAGTACAGAAGAAGCCACGGAAGGCCACCGTTGCCAAAGACCCTTTCAGTACAGATCGGGATTTGAATGTTCCAACTGGAGGTACATTTCATTTGAAGAAATCAGAGAAATCGCCAACTCAGTTTGTGGACTTTAAGAGGAGTGACAAGGACAAGGTCATTTATATTATTAGAAGAGTTTCATGTATATTTGGAATATGTAAACATTTTACACTGTTAAAAATCATGGGTTAATCTCTTCCACTAAATAAACAAACTTGGTCTATTTTTACCATTCTTGATGAAACAATCAGTACTCTTATCCCACACTTAATTAAACTATTTTTTCTCTTCATTTTCTCATACACTTCAATAAAATATTAGTCCTGATTTACGCAACACTTATCTAAACTAACCTCTATTTTATCTTTTACTTAACTAAACACAATGTTTACTCTATTTTATCCAACACTTGACTAAACTAAATCTCTATTTTCTCCTACACTTGACTAAACTAAACTATTCCTCTATTTTCTCCCACACTTAGCAAAATACCTTTCTATTTTATACTATGCATAACTAAACCTAACTCTGAAAGGTTGTCTTCACTGATTAGGATGTCAACTCTTCACTCAGCTCAACTGTACATATGGCTAGCCAACTTCCACTGTTGCCAGATCTAAACACTGAGGAAGCAAGATATGATCTTCACTAGAGAAAGAAAGATGAGGTTTATTACTGTGAAGTAGAATATACCAAACATCCATACAGTATCACATGGGACAATTTTTACTAGCATCACATAGGGAAACTTTTTACTAGTATCGCATGGGACAATTTTTACTAGCATCACATAGGGAAACTTTTTACTAGTATCACATGGGACAATTTTTACTAGCATCACATAGGGAAACTTTTTACTAGTATCACATGGGACAATTTTTACTAGCATCACATAGGGAAACTTTTTACTAGTATCACATGGGACAATTTTTACTAGCATCAAATAGGGAAACTTTTTACTAGTATCGCATGGAACAATTTTTACTAGCATCACATAGGGAAACTTTTTACTAGTATCGCATGGAACAATTTTTACTAGCATCACATGTGGAAATTCTTTACTAGTATCACATGTGACAATTTTTTACAAGTTTACCAAGAATTAAATTTAGTATATCTGAAAGCTGATGTTTTTTTTTGGCCATAGTGGGCCCAGAGTAGAGACATAACAGCATGGAAAAATTAATAATGAAAGGTATGGTTGCTGGTAACGTGGGGTAGGGCCATCCAAGCTGATGAGGGATAAGAGACCCTTGGTTGCAGCAGATCAGCTTGCTCAGAATTGTAAGGAGTTTAGAACATATATAAAGAATACAATTTTCTGGAAAGAATATCACCTGAATAATATCTGAATATTATCTGAAGAATTATCTTCATCCCGTAGGTTACTGCCATGGGACCTACCTTTACCTAATATCTATCTTTCTATAAACATGCAACCTGTCAGGGTCATAGGGGTACAACATTGGATGCATAAATATATGGAGTCCTACAGCGATTTCTTTCCAACAATGCAGACTATTGAGGATAAATCTTGTCTTGTCCAGTCCTTGATGTTGTATATCCATGCTTTTGTGTACCCTTCTCTGCTTTTTCTACCTTTGACAGTTCCCTTCAATATTGTTTTTGACAAGAAATCATGTTAGTATACATATCCAGTACTTTATAAATGTTTTCCAGATTTGAATAATAAAAGTTATGAAAATTGGTTACAAATAGTGATATGTATGCTAGATTAGTATGTGAAACTGAAACAAATTGTCCATCAATCAATTAGTGGAGGTGAAACCTAGACTGAAAACAGTTAATAATTCCATTGATACCTACAATACAAATTCACTGTGATATCTGAAAGATAACATTTTTTTTAATATAAAGAATGAGACATATAATTACCAGAAAGCCAGACAGGATGTGTGAGACATAGTAACACAAATATAAAAGCTGATATTGGTTAGGAGTACAAAAGAGGAAGAAATGAGAGATATGTGTTGAATCTTTGACATGACAAACAGTAATTATATAAGAAATAGCTGGAGAATTCTGTGTGGTGATGGATGTAATTTTATATTTTATCAGACTCTTAAATTGTAGGCACAAGATAAAGGTGTGCATAATAAGAATGGAGTATGACACCCTTATGAATAATGTGCATAAAATAGTATACTGATCTACTATTCAGGGTATGCCCAATGTGAGAGTCTGATGCAGTGAAAAACATTGAAAGATTAGCAGAAACAGCTGTAGTGAGTAGCACTGTGATAAGAAGATGCAGGGTTGAGTTAATTAGGTCTGCCATAGATAGCCTATATGTCTATGTATAAGTCTATGTCAGAGCATATACGCCAACGTCAATGAACAGTAGAAATGAGAACGGGTACATCCGATAATTTCCAAATTCACTCGGGAGGGAGACAGGGATGTGTACTATCCCCCCTATAGTTCATAACATACATAGATCACATCTGCAAAGTAGCAAAAACAACGGTAAAAAAAAATCTGAAGGATAACTTAAACGAATTACTATTTGCAGACAACCAATCACTAGTAGCATTATCAGAAGAGCAACTACAAAGACAAATAGACAGATTACATCAAACATGCCAAAATTTAACATGAAGATAACTATAAAAAAACAGAAGTAATGAAGATATATGAAGAACAGAAAGAAACACCAATATATATATATATATATATATATATATATATATATATATATATATATATATATATATATATATATATATATATATATATATATATATATATATATATATATATATATATATATATATATATATATATATATATATATATATATATATATATATATATATAGGAAACTGCAGACTTAAGTGACAGAATTCATGTACCTAGGAAGCAATATAAAAACAGACAGCAAGAGTAGTAAAAAATACACAGTAGATGTAGTAAAGCATACCAAACCCTAGGGAAAATTACACCAATCTTCATAAATAATAATGTAGATTTATACATCAAAATAACAGTATTCAAAATGATTATAGCTAACACTGTGCTACCAATACTAAACATGGACAACGACAGCCCAAGACAAATGTAAACTTGTGACAGCTGAAATGGCATGCTTATACAGAATCCTAGGAATATCGCTAAGAGACAGAGTAAGGACTGAGTATATTAGACAAAGAACCGGCAGCACCCCAATCTTGAAATATATTAAGAGACAACAGATCAATAGGTTTACACAAATCAGCAGACTACCATCAGACAGCATACCTCAGCAAGCTATGCTACACAGATACAGTGACCATGACACTGACCACGAAAACGATGGACCACCGAAATAAAGGAGGCGAAAAATTCCACAATATACTCAGCACACACAAGTGCCATCTCCAGAAACTTTTCTACCCCTGACACTGAAAGACAACAAAAGGTTTAGCGAATAGATAGATGCATATTGCAAAATGAAGATGTGGATGGAAGAGGTAATATACATATATATATATAGAATGATAGAAATTAGTTAGTAATAGATAGGATAGATAGTGCATCTTTTCTGGACAAATCCATAGTATTCACAACCACAGACTAGAATAATTAGCATATATGCTATAAGATGGATGATATGCTGTCCAGTTCAGAACTTATGGAAATTTTCTCAATGTCATGATGCTGAATCCTAATCAAGAACATGAAAAAAAACAGAATTCATGTGGTAACGTGACAGTAGATAAACAAAATTATTATAGAAGTCTCATGTTACGCTTCTCACAAAAAGTATTGTTTTCATAATAGTCCAAGAAATCTGACATCAAACACGATGACTTAAATGGGGCTAAGTCCTCTACTGACGCAGACAAGGATGGAGCTGGCAAGAGAAAGGGAAAAGCAACGGATGGAGAGGTGAGATTTATTTATGAATTAGTTTAAAATGTGAATGTATAATAAGTAAAATAGACATGCACAATTTTGTAATTTCAAAACAGAATAAAACATCACTGAAGTTGTTTGGAGATTTTTTTAAACTATCTATATCTTAATGAGTGTCCCATCTCTCTAAATAATTTCAGATTATGTTATCTAAAATAAGCAAGAGTTGTATTTACCTGGTATGCTATCACTTTCTTTCTTATAATATCTCTATCTACAAATTTAATATAAGCATTTTCAGAAATATATATACTATATAAACTAAAGAATATAAACTATAAGGATATACATCCATGCCGTTGGGTCAACAAACCTTATACTCGTTTGGATGTCACCTCAGTTACTCAACTGAGGTGAACTTGTGCTTTTGTCAGAAAAGCAATGGGCTGTCAAGAGCTTACTACTCACAGCTGAAGGGATTACTTCACCATCTAATTTGTATATATAGATATATGCAGTCCAAATTTACAGGGCACTAGCTCTAATATTACCAAAACCCATGTAAAGCAGATCAAATCAGAATGGGAGAAAACCCCACCCGTATAAGATTTACGGATCCACCCCAAAATTATTCTCCACTCAAAACAGTACAATGTTCTACTATCTTAGATCCACAGTAACATGTACACTAAGACTCAATGAGGAGAATAGCATGCTCAGAGTATGAATATCTACAATTATGGAAAACATGACAGAGAGAGCGTAGAGAATCTGAAAATTGCGAATGAAGACTTAAATAATGACCTATCAGCCCTGCTTACTCAGCATATTGTTGTATGAATCAGAAACATGGACACTTCTAAATTCACAAAAAGAAGATAAAAATGTTTCATGTGCAGTGTCCCCACAAAATATTGAACATCATATGGCAGGAAAAGGTTACTAATACAGAAATTTTGGGCTAAAATATCATCCTTCTACTTGGTTCACAGCAACTTGCCGTCGGAAATGAAGATAAATCTTCGTACACTAAGTAGCAGCAACTAATAGGTGAGGTGACCAATTCCCTTCCTTGCATTATTTACCTTTCACAACCCATGCATCTGGTACCCATTTACAACTCGGTCGACTGGAGGAACAGTCGTGTCAGACAAGAAATCAAAACCCGAATATTTTATGCCCAGATGTGGTTTCGAACCTGGCGTGCTATAATCCGTCATTAGTGAGCAAGCTCTCTATAAACTAGGCTATCGTGCTCTATGTGAGAAGTATGGGTGAGTTAATGGATTCAATGGTTCTTCCCCCCCCCCCCCCCCCCCCCCACCATTAGGAAAATATAATATTCCAAGCACCCACTAGAAACCAATAGTAACTCCCTACACTTCTTTACAATAAACCTACAGGAAATATACTGGTTTTCCCCAACCGTTCTTTACAATAAAGCTACAGGAAATATTCTGGTTTTTCTCAACCGTTCTTTACAATAAAGCTACAGGAAATATACTGGTTTTCCCCAAATCAGATCCCAAAAAGAAAATTAACAACTTTTTTCAAGGTCCCCCATTCCCACTGTGCCTTAGGAAAATCTTATCCACGGTCCTGCTCTGAATAAGTATATTTGATATCTATGCTGTGTTCATTTTCTACTTTTTCAGGTTGTGTTTGTACACAGTTTTTATTCTTTTACAATTTCACTTTGTTCACAGAGTCAAGATGGCAAGTCAAGAAGGAAGTAAGAAATTGTGCCCAATTAACTGTGTATTTTGTTTACTAATGGTTTTGCCTCATATGGTCAAGGCCTGCCCCTTTCAACCTAGGCCTGGTATCCATATTGGTTATATCAGGGTGTTCTGTTTATATTAGTTGTCCATTTAACTAAAGTAGATTGAAAATCATGAGCACATTTTTGTTTCATCAATCTGCACCATCCTATAGAAGGTAAAAGTAAACAAAAACTGTGCTGCAGTTGGATGTGTCAGGCAGAAAGGTGCAAGATATCACATCCAAGCTGTATGTAAACCATAATACAGTGCATTCCTTTCTCTAGACTACATCCTGCTAACCAGCAGGAATTTGAGAAAGAGCACATAAAACTTATTAGCTCCCCTTTCAGGTTTCCACAACACACAGTCATTATTACATGTATAAGTAGTCCACAACACACAGTCATTACTACATGTATAAGCAGTCCACAACACACAGTCATTATTACATGTATAAGCAGTCCACAACACACAGTCATTATTACATGTATGAGTAGTCCACAACACACAGTCATTATTACATGTATAAGCAGTCCACAACACACAGTCATTATTACATGTATAAGCAGTCCACAACACACAGTCATTATTACATGTATAAGTAGTCCACAACACACAGTCATTATTACATGTATAAGCAGTCCACAACACACAGTCATTATTACATGTATGAGTAGTCCACAACACACAGTCATTATTACATGTATGAGTAGTCCACAACACAGTCATTATTACATGTATAAGTAGTCCACAACACACAGTCATTATTACATGTATGAGTAGTCCACAACACACAGTCATTATTACATGTATAAGTAGTCCACAACACACAGTCATTATTATATGTATGAGTAGTCCACAACACACAGTCATTATTATATGTATGAGTAGTCCACAACACACAGTCATTATTACATGTATGAGTAGTCCACAACACACAGTCATTATTATATGTATGAGTAGTCCACAACACACAGTCATTATTACATGTATAAGCAGTCCACAACACACAGTCATTATTACATGTATAAGCAGTCCACAACACACAGTCATTATTACATGTATAAGTAGTCCACAACACACAGTCATTATTACATGTATAAGCAGTCCACAACACACAGTCATTATTACATGTATGAGTAGTCCACAACACACAGTCATTATTACATGTATGAGTAGTCCACAACACACAGTCATTATTACATGTATCAGTAGTCCACAACACACAGTCATTGTTACATGTATCAGTAGTCCATCTATTCAGTTTTTCACAAAAAGTAGCAAACAAATATATAAGTTCTCTGTAGCTTCAGCAGCGAATCTTAGATATCTTTATCCCCTGAGTACATACTCCAACACTGCCCAGGATACAAAGATTTGCGAGGCAAGACATGATCACACTGGACTGAACTGAGGCAAAATCTTTGGGGCAGCCTCTCTGACCTGGAGAAGACTGGGAGCTTCATCATGGTGATAGACCTGAATATCTAGCAAGACCAAAAGAATCATGAAAGCGGAAGAAGAAGATATTTCTATAAATACTAAAACCAGTAATCCCTTTGCTTAAATCAGTTCTCCATGCTATTCTTAGAAATTGATATACATTCATCTATAACTATGTCACAAGACAGAACTTGATTTCAAAAATTATTTTGCAAGGAACAGTCGAGGTTGGATGGAGGAGAGGAGGACATAGAACATCATGGATTGATAACATCAAGGAATGATCTTGATGTGATTTTTCCACACTCTTCCAAATAGCTGAGGGATAGAGTTGTTTGAAGAGATTTTTGTGCTGAAGTATCCAGTGTGGCACACCTACAACCATGATGGGTTATGGGTTTTATTATTTTTTGGTTCTTGTTTGGAACCTGTGTCCCAAGATGTGATTATTAATTTGATTATTCCCCTTGGCAAATTTGTAAATTAATATTATCAATGATTAATTTCGCTATTAATTTTTTCAGGGTTAGGCTTAGGGTTTGTGTTAGGAGAGATTTTATATTACATAACTAACCCTAGAAATAGAAACAATGTACCAGAAAGCAAACACAGTGACCTAAACCAACTTTCACAATTACTTCTTCATCCAAACATCAAGATGGAAATCAAAAGACTAATAATATCTACAATTTTTATACCACAGCTCTGCTACCAATGTCAAGCAGGGTCCTTAACAGCCTCACAGAAGAGGAAAATTGTTACATGTTAAATGAAGTGTCTGAGAAAAGCTGTAATGGTTACTAAACTAGATAAAATAAAAATTGAAGAAATTAGAAAAAGAGTTGGTATAATATTTTTTAGGATTGAGTATATTGAAAGACAGCAAGTAAAATGGTTCGGTCATCTTGTGAAAATGAACCCAAACCAAATACCAATAAGAGCATATAACAAAAGAATATTCAGACATAAGGTCAAAGGTTGACCAAGAAAACAATGGATAGAAAACATCAAGATGGCCTTGAACAAATATGGACTTAATACAACCAAGGCAACATTTCTTCCCTTGGAACGACAGCTTAAGCTCCCACCCCTACGCTTAACGGCAAGTGTGAATACAATAAATCATCATTCACATGGGGACACACACACTGGCCAATAGACAACTAACCTTAACCCTAAATAAATTTATATTAAAATTAATGAAGTATAAACATAAACTGACAAACATTGCCAAGGGAAATAATCACATCAGGGACACAGGTTCCAAATAAGAACCTATTATTATTATATTTTCATAAATATCAAAATATCAACTACATAAATTAACATATTTTTTTTGCATATAGGGGTAGTCGGGGTCAAGATAGCACACTTTTCATGTATTACTATATTCTGACAACTAGAACAAATTAGTTGAGAGAGACCAAATTACCATAATTGTGAGAGACCAAACTACCATCAGTGTATAGCTTATCCATTCATCTTACATTTGTGAGGTTATTGACAACATACTGCTATGTGTAGACAATAAAATGAGAATTTTCTAACATATGTAATGTATTATAATATATAATCTAACCTATGTTTCAGTTTAAACATGTGAAAAAATATGACAGTAATGATAACAGCAGACAAGAAGTAAAAATTATTTAAAAATTAATTCGAGACCCATGAAAATTAATTTAACTCAGTGTTGAAAAATGACCTGTCTGTGAACTGTCAGATTTTGTTATGTCATATAATTTACTTTTCCTGCCAGACCTAGTTATATTTCCTACCGGAAAAACCCATAGGCTTGGAAAAAACCCACTACACCATATTACCCATGTGACATCTTGTCCCGACTACCCTATGGGCTATCTGGTCAAGTGTAATCAATATTGATACTACCAAATGTTTTCACCTATTGATCTTCCTTTTGTCTTCTGTTGAATTGTTCCTATAGATGGTAAAGAGATGCATTTTAACAAACATTGCACTTTTGTTCTTTTAGTGGCAGACTCCTAGGTGGCTAGGGGAATGCTAGGTGTACCATTACTGCAGTTGGATCATCATGTCTGGCAGTATAATGATGAAATAGTTGGTCTATAAGTGCATGCTACACCCCTGGCAGAATGATGAAATAGTTGGCCTATAAGTGCATGCTGCACCCCTGGCAGAACATGATGATCCTGGGATTCGGCCGTACTGGAATGCCTCCATCTTGGGACTAAACATGCATCCATAGAGCTCCCTAACACAGATTTGCCTTTGAGACAACATACCTAATACAAGTTTGGGTGTCACCTCAGTTGCTCAACTGAGATGGACTTGTGCTTTAGTCAGAAGGCTATGATTTGTCAAGAGCTACCAGCTGACAGATAAAGAGATTATTTCATCTTTTATTTATATGAATTAATTGTTTTATTTGTAGAAGTTTAATCACATTCTTGTGAAACACATATTTTCATATTTTTTAGTTGCATCTATTGCACCTTCTCTCTCAACCTTTTGTCAACATACAAATACATACACATAAATGATGGATGGTAGGTAACTCCTTTTAATATGTAATACTTACAGAAGACGACAAGATATCTCCCCAGATTCAGGTCTAGACAATACAAGTAAGTAGATGATCAAGATTTATCATACATAATATACTATGTACTAGATCCATCACGTTTAATCAGGGACATACAACACACCCACACTATACACAATGATTTTTGTGAATAACTATGTACTAGATCCATCACATTTAAACACGCACACACAACATACCCACAATTACGCAATGATTATAATTATTCGTTTCAAAGATGCATGATAAGGTCTACAACTCATAGACTGATAATGTGCAGAATTCTTTGAAAACTTGCATGATTTGGCATCTATGCTGATATGATTCTTTGTAAAAAAATATTATACTACAGGGAACAGCCGAAAGTGGAAGAAAATAAGATAATCATGGAAAAACAACTTCAAGGACCGGACAGGTCTAGATTTTTCCTCACTCATCCACATCACTGAAGGTAAAATCGCTGGAGGACTATGTTGATGAATCCAATGTGGTACCCTTATGGGCTATGAGCTTATCGATATGGATGTGATTAAAGTATATGGGTCTTACCAGTAACCTACCAGACAAACCATCATTCTACATTATACTTCTAGTAGATGATGTGACTATATTGTCAAGGCTTTTCTTCCAGTAAATATCTTTCCAACATTCATCTTTACACATTTATATTTTTAATGTTGATGTATGCCAGATACACCACCACTGAAGAAGGGTCAATAAATATGATAGAAGAATGATAGAATATATAGACCAGAAAAATATGCCATGCTCTTACCAGGACTTGATGATAATGGAATATTGCTGCACTGAAATGCCTGCTTTCAGGGACCTATAAATGCCTACTTTCAGGGACCTAGAAATATCTGCTTTCAGGGACCTAGAAGTTTCTGCTTTCAGGGACCTAACATGCATCCATAATAAATTATTGTTAGAAAAGCAATCCACTTTCAAGAGCTACCTGCTCACATCTACATGGATTACTTCATCATCATCAATCTGTCCATGAATCCATGCATCCATCCATCTGCTTGAAAGTTTTGATCAGTTTTGTGCTGATATCTTATTCAGGAAATTGTATGCTATATTAGTTTAACAGATATAAACATCATTACTCAAGTTAGTATAATGTACGACGGATAATGTACAGCCTATGTTTGGCCATTGGGGCAAATAAAATGGAGATACAATGAATTTTCAATCTCTGGACTACATCCTGCTAGAAATCTAGGACCATAATCCTGCTACAAGAAAGATCCAATAGGAATTTGAAAATAAATGCTAAAGAAAAAGACGTATAATGTACATTTGGTGTAACAAGGGATCAAAGCTTATTGTATAAGTTCTATAAATAAAAATATAAACAAAGAGTCCTTCAATACTACATAGACCAGATTTTGTCATATGGAAATGAATCAAGGACTATAAATAAATAATCTAGTAGGAAACTAAATTCCACAGAGATGGTGTTCTTCAGAAGAATGCTGAGTATTCCATGAACAGATAGGAAAACTAATGAGAAGATTATGAAGGACTCAATAATAAATGTACATACCAACATCAATAAAACAGTCTATATTTAAAGGCCATATCATAAGAAGAAAAGACTAGGAACAATGTAACAACAGGTAAAGTTTGGAGGAAAAGAGACGAAGGGCATCAATGAGTGAAGATATTGGATTGTTTGACACCATGGTAAGTCAGCAATGGGGCTAATACACAATACTGCGGATAAGGGTTGTGGAGATCAATGACCACCTATGTTGGCTGACATGGCACATTATAATAATAATGAAGAAGGCTCATACTTATTGGAATTCTAACTTCTTTGTATTGGTATTCAAGTTTCCCTGTAAGTGCTAAGTCTCTTTCAATGGGACTGCATTCTTGCTGCTAAGAATATTGTTTAGAAGATGTAATTCTGTAATTCCATCATTAAATCAAAGGTTCTTGGAAAAATGAAATTGTATACAAGATGTTGTAGCTAGATTTTGAATGCAAAACATGTTGAATACAAATCAAATGCCTTGACCACTTGGCCACATATATCTCTTTTTATTACAGACAAAATATATTTGTATTAACAAGATTCATTAATATATAACATTCAGAGCAAATAATAATCAATTGATCATGATGGTCTTGTGCATCTTTACGGTCAGGAAGAAGTCCAGTGAAAAATTTCAAATGGATTATGATGCCCTCAACTTCCCACATGATTGCTTGCCCAGGCTGGTTTTATAGAGAAAACACATTGCCCATATGTACTAACCCTTTGGGCTCTGTCGATTAGTTTGCAAGGGACCGGCAACCCAAAACTCTTGGAAACAAACAGAACTCCAGGAATGGCCAGAAGATGGTTTAATACACCGTAAATATTATGGTTTAATACGTAGCGTCTTCCCTCCAGATTTTCTTTAGGGCCTGACTTTTTCTTTATCTGGTAGGACAGAGGTATTCTCGTGTTAATCTGTATGGCAGTGAGTGAATTCTTCTTCTTCTTTCATTCACTTGAAACATGTCTATATCTGTAATTCTGTCTCTTTAATAAAACTCACTGTCTTTTGTAGTTCATACAGTGTCCCATAGAGCTTTGATTCCAGTGTTGTTTCCTCTGGCCAATATGTCTGCCTCAGCGTTTCATGCTCAGAACACTCTTGAAGTATATGTTTGGCACTCTGTGCTGCCTGTCCACATGTACACATGGCCGTGTTGCCAATCTTGAACTTTGTATACATGTGACTGCGGAGTCGGTTGTGTCCTGTTCTGAGACGTAGAATTATAACTTGTTCTGATCTGTTCATAATGTGATGGTCATCTTGTGTTGGTGTTTGTGGCTTTCTTATTGACTTGATCATCTGTTTTTTTCTGATGGTAGGTGATTGGTATATCTGGTTGGTCTTCGGCAGCACCTTCCTTAGCCAGTTGGTCTGCTTTTTCATTTCCTGGTATTCCACAGTGAGAGGGTATCCACTGCATGGTTATCCTATACTGGTAAGACAATTCGCTAAGTAGTTTTTTTAAGTCTGTTAGTTTTCCAGACTGGAGAGCTTGAAGCACTGACCTTGCATCTGTCCGGAATACCACAGGCTGTAGGCCAGAGTTGGAGTTCAGCAGTTTTTTAACTGCCACACTAATTGCCTGGATTTCTGCATCATAATTATTCCAGAATTTTCCTGAGTGAGTGAATAAAAACCAATTAAAAACTGATCATTTAAATGGTTGTTGCAATGTTATTTTTAATTTAACAAACATTTAAGTTATCTATCACTTGTCTGTCTAGATATCAGTTCAATTGTTGGTGATGATGGACTAAAGAATGCAGATGTTACAAATGAAGATGGGACAATGGATGAAAAGAAAAAGCGTCGAGAAATTGTGAAGAAAACGCGAACCAAGATACCTACACCTCCTATGGTTAGTGTTTAATTTAATATATAGCTTACCCCGATTGTCTGTTGCATTGGCGTGAAGAGCGAGCAAAGAATAGCATCACGATGATCTGCATGCATGTCATGAGAAGCGAATAAAGAAGTTTTTAGATTTTTTTTAGATTTGAAGTTTACTGTATTGGTTAAAAAGTCATGTTGAAATTGGATGTCTTATCTGAGCTGTAAACTTTGTCACAGCACATTTATTTTGTGGACTACATCTAAGCTGTATACCTTGTAACAGCACAGTGTTTTTCATGGACTATATCTGCAAAATAGCAGAAATTTAAGAACAAACACAGAAGAGCTTTCACAGGCAAAATATAAACCTCTATTTGTGCCACAGTGACAATCCATCCAGAAATTTCTCTCTTTTTTTTCTCTTGTCTCTTTTCTCCCATTGATCTTTTCAGTGTTTACTTAATGCTCAAGATTTACTTTCCTCATCACATGCCCTAAAATCTTGATGATCTGCTTATAATTTTGTACTTTAATTTGTCATTTTACTCCAGCGTCTCTGAGAACTTCTGCATTAATTTTCTTGCTTGTCCATTAAATTTTCATCTTTCTCCTTAAAACCATATTTCAGAAGGATTGTATATGCAACAATAGTCACCCATGCCCTTAAATTACTGAAGAAGAAGAAGATTACTAATGACCATTCTCTAGACTAACTAATCTGATGGTTATGTATGATTGATGGATAGACTGACTAACCTGATGGTTACACAGATTATAAATGATTGTCCAATGTAGTGTTATAATCATATTATTTTGACCCTGCAGAGCCCAACATGTCTACCATCTCCACCAATGGTAAAACATGAAAAAACACCTTCGCCAATATCTAACAACTCTCGAAGTCCCACACCTGTATCAGAAGAACCGCCTCTTCCTGAAATAGATTTACCAGCCATTCCTGACTTGCCAGAAATTGGAGAGTATACTGTGAGTTAAACATAAAATATTTGTGTGTGCTGTGAGTTTTAAGATTGTGAAAGTTATGAGATTGATAAGTGTGAAAATTCTGAAATTTGTGAAAGTGTAAATGTTGCGTGTTTAAAAAATATACCGGTAAAAAAATATGACTGTAAATTTGACAACTGTAAATGACAATATTGCAATAAGCTCCCTGTAAATTCCAAATTTTTAAATTACGCTGTAAGTTCAGAAATTGTCAAGCACATTGTAAGTTCATAATATGCCAAGTGTGTTGTAAGATCAGAACTTGTTAAGCAAACTTCAAGTTTAAAATTTGTCAAGCAGGGCCTACGGTACTCTTCAAGTTCAGAACTTGTCAAGTATGTTTCAAGTTTTTAATAGTAGCACAAAATTTTGTACTGTTGGCCATACAAGAAACTCTTCAATTTTTAAAATTGATTAGTCATACCTGAATAATTAAAAAAAAAATTATCTGCAACATTATGAAGAGATTAGTCAGTAAACTTAAACACAATAGTCATCCATCTTTCCTCCATTACCAGAGACTGATGAAATACTGTTCATCAACTTTGGTGGGATCTTGTAACTAATTTGGTAACAAACTTTCACCTTTTATTTTGTTGTTTCCTTCAAGTCATTTTGTAATTTAATAAATGTGTCAGTCTTATGATAAAGTCCTCGTCCCTTAATGCCACATCCTGAAGTACTAATTTGTCTGTTTTACTTGACTCCACCCTCACCTATGCAGACTTGTCCTAATGTAGGAAACATATTGAGAGTAAAACTATTGTTTGTCTGTCTCTGGATATTTTTTAGCAGATCACTTCACAAAAGGTACAATTTTAACAGAAATACAGTGCAATCCCTCTCTAATGCATCCTTTTATTATAAATTTCCCTATAAGCCTATAACATCACTTTTCAAAATTCCCAATTAGGCCTATATTTATTCTTTATTGTTGTACTGTATATAGCGAATTTCCATTATTACATAGGCCTACATATTTTGTCAGTCTGGACTAAGTTGTTATACTGGGATTCCACTGTATAAGGTAGGCCTAATGTCTGTTTTTTAATACAAATATTAAATATTGTTAGATGACTGAATTATTTCCAAATACCCTGGTAATTACAATTTGGGGAAAAAAAGTTAAAATACTTACAAAAAAAAATACTTTTATATGAAACAGTTAAAATACTTGTATGCAAAAAAAAGGATTGACTTAATTGTACTCTGGTTTCCCACACATGTACTCTACTTCTTTCATCGAAGTGGCACGCCACCTTCTGAGAAAACTATTCATCACACATAACTCCGTAGCTTCAAGCAACAATCCCCAGGGATTGCCATGGATTGAACCCATGACCTCTTGAGTAGACTTACCAGGCAAACAGCTCAACCACTTGCTACACCTGGAAGCAACCTAAATATAACTTGTAGGATATCGCCTGTATGTTGGTGGGGTCAAAAGGGGAGCAAAGAATATCAACATTGTATGTCATAAAAGGCAACTAAGGAGATTGGCTGTCCTATCCCATACAGGATCAAAGTGACCCAGAGGTCATGCTGATGTTGGATATGTCAGGCCAAATAGTGCAGATAAGCTGTAGACCATGACAACATTTAACTTATTATTGAGTTAGTTGAAAATTGTGAAACATCACCTCACTGCACATTGGATCCGTCAGTCCATACGTGCTTGGAACACCACAAGATAATCCTCAATGTGTAACAACTGACCACATCTTCTCTGTTTTGGTTTAAAAGTCTCCTCTGGTTACCTGCAAAATGCTCTTGTTTAGTCATGCCCTTCTTGGCATGTTATTTCTGTAGTCTGCTCATGGTTTCAGATTCATAAGCACTAGTTATATCTGTCACTTATCCTATCTCCCTAAGAATGTTCTCTGGATGTTCTAAGAATGTTCTGCTAATGTGCAGGAATTTTGGCGTGAACGTAGAAGAAGAAGAGAAATATGAATTACTTCTCTGTGAAGACACATGGAATATGAAGTAATTCTGTGTGAAGACACATGGAATATGAAGTAATTCTGTGTGAAGACACATGGAATATGAAGTAATTCTGTGTGAAGACACATGGAATATGAAGTAATTCTGTGTGAAGACACATGGAATATGACGTACTTCTGTGTGAAGACACATGGAATATGAAGTAATTCTGTGTGAAGACACATGGAATATGACGTACTTCTGTGTGAAGACACATGGAATATGAAGTACTTCTGTGTGAAGACACATGGAATATGAAGTAATTCTGTGTGAAGACACATGGAATATGAAGTAATTCTGTGTGAAGACACATGGAATATGATGTACTTCTGTGTGAAGACACATGGAATATGACATACTTCTGTGTGAAGACACATGGAATATGATGTACTTCTGTGTGAAGACACATGGAATATGACGTACTTCTCTGTGAAGATACATGGAATATGAAAAACTTCTGTGTGAAGACACATATGGAATATATATATTTGTGTGTGAGTATGTGAATGAATAAGGCAGTTATGTGAATGCTTGATGAATGTTGTAAATGCCTGTGTGAATATTTGTATGTGATTATGAAGGAATAATGTCAGCAGGATCATAGATACAACTATTGTAAGGGGGAGGAAGCATTACTTTATAAAATAATCACTTCATTTTTCTGAGAATTGTGGGGTTTTTTTCTGGAGAAAATTGTTACAGGGAAATTGAGCCCTATTTTCAACATATTTCTTAAAATTCTTCTTCTTCAGCGCTTATTGAAACTCCCACTGGATTTCTCTTGTAGCAAGACCATGATACTACTAGATTTGCAGCAGGATGTAGTCCAGATAATGGAAATGCATTGCATTGCCATTTTATTTTAGAAATGGCCTGACACATCCATCTTCAGCAGAGTTTATTAATATAAAATGTCATGCTTCACTTTGCTAAAAATATGGGTGTCTTTAAACCCCAGAAGCCCTCACCTCCCTATATTATACAGACTTATATGTAATTGATTCCGCCGAAGACGGATGTGTCGGGCCATTGGCGCAAATAAAACGGCGACACAACGCATTTCCATTCTCTGGACTACATCCTGCTAGAAATCTATTAGGACAATGGTCTTGCTACAAGGGAGAGCCAGCAGGAGTTTGAGAATGAACGATGAAGAAGATATGTAATTGATTAAAGAGGGTGATTGTAACTGTAGATTGTAATTGTATGTTGTATTCATCTGTCTCACATAATGTCAGAGCAAGAGGAAAGACAAACATAAGTTTCTGGTAGAACCACCACCTCAACCACATCTAGCCAAAGAAGAGCCAAGGAAGAGAAGAGCAGCACCAAAAGTCAGAGTCATGTAAGTATAAATTTCAAAAATGTCATGTAATGTCATAGACCTCTGAGTATAGCAGAAATTAAACAATTATTTTCTCAGAAATTTGACAAAATTATATAGTAGATAAGTCTATGTAAGAACAAAAAATAACCAGTTCCAAGCAATTTGTTTTTAAAAATACCTTGCAGTTCCTTTTGTTTTGTAAAAATATGGGGGGGGGGGGATGTTGTGTCTTATACATCCAATTTCATAGTTTTTGGAACACTTTGACTTATGGGGTCTGGCTCTGTTGCTGAGAGGAACAGAGTGCATCTGTGATGACCAAGGTATTGGGTTTGAAACCTGCAGCAGGCAATTGTGCATCTGACTGTCCAGAAAGCAGTGGCAAACCACTGAACATAAATACTACCAAGAAAATGACTATAACAAAAACATGCTGTGTATAGGATATGCTACCAATTTTTTTGTGTCTTAAGGAATGGGACAGCCAACACCCCCTTAGCTTCTTGTAACGTGACAGCTGGTCACAGTGTTGCTATCCTGTGCTTATTTTTTTCATGCTCCAACTGAACACAGGTTGTTATGGATATTAAAAAAACTTAAATGATCCTGTCAGCATAATGCATTGAAATGAAGCAGTTCTGCAAAGGAACAGTAAAGTAAGATACATCCATGGTAACAATGGCTAGTACACTACTTCCATAGACATCAAAAGAAGAGTTATCATCCAGCACAGAACTGGAAGAGAAATGGATACCATATACTAAAATATATACAGAATATGGGGTCATAGCACAGAACTGGAAGAGAAATGGATACCATATACTAAAATATCTACTGAATATGTGGTCATAGAACCTATGGACATGTCTAGAGGGCAATGATAATGATATGATGACTAATTAATGCCCTAGATTCTAAGTTGCCCTAGTGTATTGTTTGACCATAAATAGCTTTAAGTTTGATCAAGCCACATACATTGGTGAATTATTCAGACTCCTGGGCATCATTGCTTGAAGCTAGGAAGTTAGTGCTATTACTGTTGTTTTCAGTGGGCAACCTGTCACTTGTGACTATATCCCACCAATCAGTCAGTGATAAACACTGTATTTTCTATACATCTCAAGGATGTTAATGAGAGTGTTATGGCTGTTATTTGCTGCACATCTTATTGAGCCCAGCAGTTTTGTTGTCTATATTGGTATGTAGGCAATATTTATTCTAGGTAGGTTGTAATTTGCTTTCTGAAAGGTCCAGCTGCCCAACTACCTGTAGTTGATTTTAGCCAAAGGAAGTGCTACAAGGACTCGTTAAAGGACTCACTGAAATCCTTTGAAATAGACCACGATACATGGGAAGAACTTGCACAAAATAGATCTACATGGCGTTCTAAAATAAAAAAGAGCGCATCATCTTGTGAAAAGAAGAGAAATGCAGCAGCTCAACAGCGGAGAGCAGCTAGAAAGTCACGGATAGACCAAGATACGTCTACAGTCGTTATTCCATGTCCAAACTGTCCAAGGACATTTACAGCTCGAATAGGGCTCTTTAGCCATCTATGAACTCATAATCAAGGACATAACTAAAATTGAATTTTCAAAAGTGGATGTAACAAATGGTCATCGTCACTTGTGATGGACGAACAACACAGTTGATTTTAATACCAATATGAAATACAGTCTCATGATTGTTAGACACGATCACAATGTTGCAGTACAGGACAATTTGTACAGTAGCATACATAAATAGCAATTGAGAGAACAATACTCTGTTGCTTAGTTTACACATCCATGTAAACAAATTAAAATTAAAATATTGTTGTGTTCTTTCAACCGCGAATGTTAGTCCAATTTACATATATAAGAGTTTTTTTTATTGTAAAAAGAAATGGAGGTCATAGTTCAAGCAAACCTGCGACAAGAGAATTGTACCTCTGAGAATTGTACTAACCCCACATTATATTACTGTTTCTTACCATTCCCTAGTCCCAAGAACTTGTACAAGGCTAGAAAATCTCGCCCAGCGGAAGCTCCTATTACTTCAGAAGAGTTGATGGATATTCACGACCCCCTGGACTTTTTAGCCAAATGGTGCATCATTAAGTAAGTGTAGTCATTAATCCTTATCTTATGCTATCTGATACATGTATTAGTAAGGAAAATACAGTTTTACAGCAGTATTACCTTTTATTGATTGTAAGGAAAACATAATGTCTGTCTATCAATTTAATATGTATTTATGATAGTTCATTAATGTTTATAATACATTGGATGTTCGAATGTAAATTGAAGTATCAATGAGCGCCTTTAACTCAAGGCAGTAGGTAGAACTGTCATAACCATTGTATTGAATGAGATTGTTATCCATTTTATTAATTTTAATTGGTTAGGACAGCCCTCCATTATGAAGATGAACATAGAGAATTGAATGGTAGGTATTGTTCTGAAGCCTACACGGAAAGAGGAAGACCAAGATATAAATGGAGTTAGATGCAGAGACACAATGGTTTGGTTGAATATGGAAAGAGCTGGAAGCAATAGTGACACTTGGAACAGGGTAGTGAAGGGTACAATACGGGGAAAGATACCTACATTATTTAGTGGAACACAAATTATATTATAATATTAAAAAGTTGGAATGTTGTGAAAAATGAAATAGGGACAGATAAGCAGTGTTAGCATAAATATCGATGAATATGCAGTACACATCTCACAGCTGCTAAGACTGTTGATGGATACATCGATCTGCTGCTATACACTGAGAGCTCCCAATGTCTCCCATTGGATGATCCTTTACATTTTGCTTTATCTTTCCATCTCCACAAGTTTGTAACAAGCTTATATGTTGCTGGTATGCTCAGTAAATAGATATCTCCGATAAAATTAGCCATTTTGTTTTTGTGACAGGAAGGTTTGCTAGATATGTGATTTCAGTGATGTCACGAAAGCTACGCATACTGTAAAAAAGTTGGAATGAAACTATTTATAATATTAAAAAGTTGGAATGTAGGTACCTCTTCCTGAATTGAACCTAATGAAGTTTTGCTAATCACTGGAAATAGGGCCTGCACATAACAACACACACAAACTGACAGTTTGACCAAAAGGCCTTTATCAAGAATACATTTACAATAAAAAACAACATATACATATACACCATATCTATATTTAGCTCTACCATTAGTGCCGTTCTTACTTGTCATGTTTTGTTGTGAATATATTATTAAGAAAGGATTTTTGGTCAAACCGTCAACTTGTGTGTTATTATGTGTGTTTCTAGTGATTAGCAAAGCTTCATTTCCCTGTTCCAAGTTTTGCCTGTTGGATTTCAGTTTAACTGCAGTGAGTAGAACTACATATTATGGAAGCACTAGCTAAAGAAAGGACAAAGTTGAGGATATTTTTGGAAATCTAATCTTATGCTCAGTAGGGAGCTAAAATATAAAACATGCATTGATAAATACATTAGACATAGCTGTATTTCACATAACCTATGTTTATAATGAATCTTATATTAATCTACTTATATTAATCTACTTATATTAATCTACTTATATTAATCTACTTATATTAATCTACTTATATTAATCTGTAATGAAAGTCCTTGATTAGGCTTTTATTTTTATCCATACCGCCGACTTCTATATCTTATTTTACTTATTGAAATCTGTTGCATCCTGTAGTTTCATTAATTTTTGTAATGATTATTCAATGTTATCTTCTTAATATTTTCTTAGATTTTATTTTATTTTTCTACAAATATTCAAATGTCTGATGCTCTTCTGTTTTTGCTACATCATTTCTAAGAATCTATGAAGACATTTGTTTCTAAGTACTTGTTTAAATCAAAATAAAATAAAATTGTTTCACTCTTTTTCAGTCCTGATAGACTTTCATTCTATGAGATTGTGTTTGAATCTGCCATCGCTGAGCAAGTACCTCGTTACACAAAACCTCCACCACCTGCTCAAACAGAGAAAGTAGAAGATGTTCCCAAAGAGGAGGAAAAAGAGCAACTAGAAAATGATGAGAAAGATGGAAAGAAGAAAAAGAGTAAGTGAAATTCATAAAGGTGAAAATTTTATATGCGAATAGTTTTTTAGTTAGTCTCTCCTGGACCATAGATGGAACAGAGCAGTAGTCATTTCTTTCCATGTTGAGCGCATCATTACAAGTTGCTGTAGGCTAGTTTTTGTGTAGACCTTTTGCCTAATATGAAGCTTTTTCTATTATGAAGTAATATTGATTGTTCTGTAGAGAGTTTCTTTTGGGTGATCTACCTTTCTTTTGTCTTTCACATAAAGGCCTGTTTCAGAAGTTTTGTTATCATACATTCTGAGTAAATAGCGTCAATATAACTCTGTCTTCCCATTATGAAATTTGAGATGAATTTCTTCTCTCAATGATCCACTTGCTATAAAGTACATCTTTTTATTTTATATTCAGTATTTTTTGAAGGCACTTGTTTTGAAAGGAGATTAGTTTAATATCTTGTTTATGTGCATTTCCAGCTTTTGCAGCCACATGTCAATACACTGGGCAGGCAGTATGCATGCATTGAATGGTCTATGTTTTGTAAAAGATAGGTCCCATGGCAGCAACCTGCCATTGAGGATAAAGATAACTCTTTGTGTACTAAGCCACAGCAACTGTAAGATGAAGTGAGCAGTTCCCTTCCTTGCTGCATTTTCCTTCCCTAACTCATGCATCATATACCCATTTATAGCTGGGTCTGCCAGAGGAGTGCTCGTGTTAGACTATAAATCATTACCCCAATTTTTTTTTTACTGGCAGGATGTGATTTTAAACACCTGGCACTCTATAATCCGGTAATAGTAGCAAGCTCACTATCAACTAGGCTACAGAGCTCCACAAGTTTTATTTATATATCTATATCATGTGTTCTTTGCAGAATATTTGTAAATATAGGCACAGTTCAATAAATGTTCAATAGATTGTAAAGTTAGACCCAGTTCAATAAATGTTCAATAGATTGTAAAGATAGGTCCAGTTCAATAAATGTTCAATAGATTGTAAAGATAGGTCTATTGTAAAGATTGTCTGGGTCTAACTGTGATTTGGAAAAGCAACATCAGTGTTGGAGTGAAAATCAAACTGTATAGATCGCTGGTGCTTTCCGTTGTGTTGTATGGTTGTGAGAGTTGGACACTCACTGCGGACATGGAGAGAAGATTACAGGCTTTCGAGTATAAATGCTACAGAAGAATTCTATGAATTTCCTATAGGGAACATAAGACCAATGTGTACGTAAGAAATAAAGTAGAGATGTGTGCAGGTGTCCAGGAGCCATTGCTTTCAATAGTGAAACGACGAAAACTAGCATGGTTCGGACATGTATGCAGGCACGATTCCTTGTCAAAAACAATACTGCAGGGAACTGTTGAGGGTGGAAGAAGCAGAGGAGGACAAATAAAGACATGGACAGACAACATCAAGGAATGGACAGGGCTAGATATTTCCACACTCATCCGCATCGCTGAGGATAGAATTCGCTGGAGGACTCTGTGTGCTAAAGCTTCCAATGTGGTACTCCTACGACCCTGAAGGGTTATGGGTTTTATTGATTGATTGAAAGATAGGTCCAGTTCAATAAATGTTCAATAGAACAATAAATGCTCATACAAAAATACATGAGACATTTTTATAAACAATTATATCTTATGTATCCACAATATTTTATTTTTGTTTAAATGGATTTGAGGAATCAGTCTTATTGTATGTTCAGCTCTTTCTGGACATAGGCTTTGTGGTGGATTGTCTTTTTAATCAATGATATTCTTAGGATATTTCTATTTCTATAGTATTTCATTTCAAATGCTAATGTTTTTTGTTTCATTGCAGATGCCATTGCCCAAATCTCACAACCACATGTTGTCACTGAAAATTTTATTTTTAATAGTTGTAACTTAATTTTACTGTTTGTGTCTTGCTGTAGATTTTCAATTGTGATTTATTTTGTAGGTCATTGCTAATCTCTTTCTGATCTCTGCTGAACAATCTTCTGTGATGTTAACAGTTGATTTGAGATATTCAACATTTTTGACATTTTCTGGTTGTTCTTTGTCAATGACTAAAGGAAGCAAGTATGCCCCAACTAGGAGTTTCCACCAACCTTAGAACAGCTAAATACATTATCTGCAATAACTGTAAGAAACAATGGATGGACCGCTTGGCCACCAGCTCAAAAGGAAGAGTGCTATGCTATATGCAAACATATCCCAACCAAATCCTAACAACAGCATAAATAGACTGCACAGCAAAGATCAAACCACAATATTTAGGCTGTGAACATCACGTGTACAACTTAACAAACACCTACAAAGAATTACAGCAGTCCATACACCATACTGCAACCACTGCAAGAGACAATAGTAGGAAACAGTAAAACACCACTTTATTGAATGCCCTGCTCTACAAGACCTACAAAAACAACTGTTATCTCCATCACTAATGCCCTTTATACAAACGCAATACAGTTAAAATGACAATGTCCAATAAAACTGGACAATGACAGCACAAGACAAAAGAAAAATAATGACAGCAGAAATGACATGTCTACAAAGAACACTAGGAGTGTCATTAAGAGATAATTAGAAATTATCACAACAGACAGATAACCAAAACAACACCAGTATTGGAACACATCCAAAAGACAACAGATCAAGTGGTTTTCACACACTTCCAGATTACCAACAGAAAGCATGCCACAGATGGCCAAGACACATAGACATAACAACTATAAAGCCAGAAGCAGACCACATAGAAGATTGATTCAGAAATCAAAGAAGCCATAGGAACAAGCTTACAAACTGCACACATGAAGGCCATCTCCAGAGAACTCTTCTACCCCTAATGTTGAAAATAATGAAGATACTTAGGAAAACCATAGACCTATGTGGCATTAAAGTGCTCAAATAAATGCTACTCTCTGCTGATCACATAACATTTGAAGCAAGACTCACATGTGGAATCTTCAAAAACAAGATGACATATTTAAAACAATGGTAGCATGTCCTATTCACAACACAGCAATCAGTACAACCATTTTTTTACTGTACTTATTCTTTCGTTCACATACCGGTAACTGTGTTTGTGCGTGCAGTCATGATTGCTGTTTTTGGCTCTTTGCCTTCTTCTTCAGCACCTTTATTTGCTAGAGCTGACAGTAGTCTTACTCTTTTATAAGAAGGCCTGGCTAGTCTTAATTTTCACCCTCTGTTCACTGAATTAAGCATTAATCTCCACAACAAGCAGATGGCCTCAATGTGGTTGAATGTAGTGATTTTAAAGGCAATATTTTATGCTAATTTTATTGTCAGTGCCTTGTGCAAGGTTCAGATGCACAATTATCTTGGTTATCCAAGACCTGCTTTCTGCCACAGAGACAGACATTATGGTTATCATAGCTCACACAATTCTTCACTGCAACTTTTAATTTAATCAAGATTAATTAATATTTTACAGACAAATCCAAGAAAGAAAAACCCAGTCAAGAAAATGATGATGCTGATAAATTAAGAGAACTGAATCCAAATCTTCTTCCAACTGAGAGGGGCATGAATTTTATGAAATCTGTAAGACATTTTTATATTTCACAGATTGTTCAATAAATTTTGAAATATTTCAATAAATATTCGATAGAACAATTAGTTCTCATAAACAAATATTTGAGACATGAGTAAATATAAATAGAAGAATAATGACATTAGATATGTAGATGACACAGTTCTGATGGCTTGTGGTGATATTTTGAACACATAAAAAGACATAATGATTAATCAATTAGAAAGATTAATCCTGGGAAAAGTTCCAGGAAAGAGAACAAGAGACAGACCAAGACTATGATGTACACAGGATATTGAAGACCTTCATAACATTATATTAGAAGATGCTGGACAGCTTGCACAAAACCGAGAGACTTACAGAGTGGCAGTGAGAACAACATTCTCTAAAGGACATGCCACATAGATAACCGAACAGCCTTACAACATTATTCTTGGTTATCGATTAAACATTCTTATACAGAAAACAATTCACATGTAGAAAGTTTGAAGGTCTCACTGTTGGCCTATCAAACCAACCATTATACAAAATTCAACCCTCAGTAGATGATAGTGTTTTTAGTGTTGTAATTGTGAGTCTTCTCCTAATCTCAACTGAACAATCTCCAGAACTGTTTATATTTGGTCCCAGATATTCAAATTTCCTTACACATTTTAGTCCTATATTGTCTAAGTTGATTATTGGTTTGTTCTTATTTTTGTTTTCTGTGTGTTTAGATATAGATTTTAGATCTTGCTGTATTTATTTGTGATTACCGTAGCTGTTTTATTGCCTAATGTGATCCATCCCCATGATATTCATGAACTAAGATATCCACTACCAATGATATTCATTAGCTCTGATATAATCACTGCTGGTATTGATTATGACTGATATTCATTAACTCTGGTATTCATTACCTCTGCTATTCATTTACTTTCGATATCTGTTACTACTGATATTAATTATGATATCCATTACCACTGATATAACTCTGATATCCCCATTACCAATAACTCTGATATCCATTACCACTGATATAACTCAAATATCCATTACCACTGATATAACTCTGATATCCCCATTACCAATAACTCTGATATCCATTACCACTGATATAACTCAAATATCCATTACCACTGATATAACTCTGATATCCCCATTACCAATAACTCTGATATCCATTATCACTGACATTCTTTAACTGTGATATTCATTAACTCTCATATTCAGTGCTGCTGAAATTCATTACCATTGATACACTCTGTCACGAATGTTCTGTATATCTGATACTTAGTTGTCACATATTTTCTATAATATATAATGTGACATAATGAACAACTTAACAACAAACTCAATGGACTGCCTTTTACTGATGATTAAAGCATTATATAGGATGATGAAGAAAAACAGCAAGCTCACTATCAACAATATGCAATAAATACAACATACGGATTGACATACAAAAGACAGAAATTATGCAAATAACTAGATCAACAGAGCATTTAAACATCCAAATAGAGAACACAAAAATAAAACAACTCAAAGAGTTCAAGTATCTAAAAGGTATCTTTACAGAAGATGACAACTCGGCAGAGAGCTAGAAACAAGATGTCAAAAGGTAAATACTGTGACATATCAGCTGTGGTCTTTGCTATTGCACCCAAAAATCAACATGGATGTAAAGAAACAAATGATTAAGAGTAACTTTATACCAACACTATGCTACCAATGCCAGACTTGTCAACTGACATCTACACATAAGAGAAAGATTGAAACTTGTAAAAAGAAATGTCTAAGGAAGGCTAGTGGAGTTACCAGACTCAACAAATTGCGCAGTGAGAACATCAGAAAGATAATAGGTATAGCATTATGCATTGAATATATAGAGAAACAAACAAAATTGTTTGGACATATGAGGATGAATGATCAACTTCCCATAAGTACTTATAACAAGATGGAAATCAGGATACGTAGCCAAGGGCAGACCTAGGAAAAGATAGATAGACAACATCAAAACCATCCTGAATAAACATGACTACACCTCAACCAGAGAAAAACACCTGGCTTTGAAACACAGACTACATCTCTTTCACAAACCCTAAGCTTAACGGCAAGAGTAAAAGCTACAACAACAACACCACCTGGGAATAGTCAATAAACATAATTTCTGTTATGGAGACGAAAGAGAGCAAATAATAGCGACACTATGATTTATCATGCATGTCATAATAAGTTATTAAGGAAGTTTAGAGTCAGAATTTGCTTGCTCACTCTTTAGATCAAAGTGACCCAAAAGCAAAGCTGAAATATGATATGCCAGTCCAAAATGTGAATATACTGCACTCAAATGACAACATATTTCATTCCCATACTATATCCTGCTAACCAATAGGAGTTTGAGAATGAATGCCACAATGAATGCAGAAAAAGAAGACTGATAACCTCTCATTGATACTCTTTATCTGTAATACTTGTTACTCATAACCTTTATCCACTGAGAATCTTTTAAACTAAAGATCTGTATCACTGATACTCTTTAACATTAATATTATCCATCCCTGAAACTCTTATCAACAGTTTATCAGTATCTATCACTGGTACTTCTTTAGCACTGATTCCATTTGGATGTTAGTTACTACTGATGTTCATTATTTATGTTACTTATACTATTAGGTAAAAGTTGGTCCCATGGCAGCACCATGCTGTCAGTGATAAAGAAAACTCTTCATGTACTAAGCCACAGCAACTATTGGGTGGGGGTGGCCAGTTCCTTCCTTACTGTGTTTACCTTCCCTAATTCATGTGTCAGGTACTAATTTACAGCTGAGTTGATTGGAGGAGCAGTCATGTCTGGAAATAAATTATGACCCCCTTTTTTTGTGTGCCTGGACGTGGTTTCAGACCTGACTCTTTGAAAGTCACTACCAACTAGGCTGTCACTCTCCTGACTTCTACAATTACTGATGTATATTGTATTATTTTTCTTAAACCAGACAATGACAGTTGAAGAACAACATTTAGAGAAACTGATTTACACACTGGACTTGCTACAGGACAAGATGATGAATTACTGCAGTGTAGTCGAGGAGCTTGAAGGCAAGTCAATAATTCCAATGCTTTGATTGCTAGTTAAACACAAGGTTCCCAACAGGTGTTGTAGATACATCTGTACTAAAGTTCTATGGGTTCAGTTTCTCCCTATTTATGGTGATGATCATCCATGGTTTAAAAAAACAACTGGTGGTAGACACCAGGAAATGGGTACCATAACTCACGCTCCAAAAAAATCGAACTCTGGTGTCGTCACAGTGGAGCATATATTTAAGATGATGCTAGTCAAGCAGTTTGCACCCAGACAGCTGAACCCTCTTGGGTACTGGTCAGACAGCTGAACCCTATTGGGTACTGGTCAGACAGCTGAACCCTCTTGGGTACTGGTCAGACAGCTGAACCCTTTTGGGTACTGACCAGACAGCAAAACCCTCTTGGGTACTTTATCTTCAATGTCTTTAAGCAATTCTCAAATGCCGTTTTAGGGACAGGTAACTGTGATTTTTTTATTTCAAGTTGTGATTTTGTAAACACTTTTGCAAAATAGCATGGTATTCATGTATGGAATCTACCATATCATGAGAAATGGATTTATTTGTGTTTTTGAATATTTGTTATTTGAGAAATATTTTGGTGCCAGAGATTTCACAGATAAATTCAATATTATTTCAAATAGACAGCCTACACTGTTGCTTCTCTATTTAAAGAAGTAATGGCTATAAGATTTGACTTCTGACATAATGTAAGATTTGACTGCTGACATAATGTAAGACATGACTGCTGACATAATGTAAGATGTGACTGCTGACATAATGTAAGACATAACTGCTGACATAATGTAAGATGTGACTGCTGACATAATGTAAGATGTGACTGCTGACATAATGTAAGATGTGACTGCTGACATAATGTAAGATTTGACTGCTGACATAATGTAAGATGTGACTGCTGACATAATGTAAGATGTGACCGCTGACATAATGTAAGACATGACTGCTGACATAATGTAAGATGTGACTGCTGACAAAATGTAAGATGTGACTGCTGACATAATGTAAGATGTGACTGCTGACATAATGTAAGATGTGACTGCTGACAAAATGTAAGATGTGACTGCTGACATAATGTAAGATGTGACTGCTGACATAATGTAAGATTTGACTGCTGACATAATGTAAGATGTGACTGCTAATATAATGTAAGATGTTACTGCTGACATAATGTAAGACGTGACTACTGACATAATGTAAGATTTGACTGCTGACATAATGTAAGATGTGACTGCTGACATAATGTAAAATGTGACTACTGACAAAATGTAAGATGTGACTGCGTACATAATGTAAGATGTGACTGCTGACATAATGTAAGATGTGACTGCTGACATAATATAAGACATGACTGCTGACATAATGTAAGATGTGACTGCTGACATAATATAAGATGTGACTGCTGACATAATGTAAGATGTGACTGCTGACAAAATGTAAGATGTGACTGCTGACATAATGTAAGATTTGACTGCTGACATAATGTAAGATGTGACTGCTGACATAATGTAAGATGTGACTGCTGACATAATGTAAGACATAACTGCTGACATAATGTAAGATTTGACTGCTGACATAATGTAAGACATAACTGCTGACATAATGTAAGATGTGACTGCTGACATAATGTAAGATGTGACTGCTGACATAATGTAAGATGTGACTGCTGACATAATGTAAGATGTGACTGCTGACATAATGTAAGATGTGACTGCTGACATAATGTAAGATGTGACTGCTGACATAATGTAAGATGTGGCTGCTGACATAATTTTAAGGTCAGGACTTTGTACAATGGTAAAGTTTTAGTTTTCTAAAAGTGAGCTTCATTTGTGATGCTTACAAATCTAGGAATGTTTTTTACCCACAAAAGTTGTGAAAGGTAGAATATACATGTTGTCAGTGGAGCCAAGTCATATATTCAGTCAATGAGCCGATGTGATGTGGAGCCAAGTCATATATTCAGTCAATGAGCCGATGTGATGTGGAGCCAAGTCATATATTCAGTCAATGAGCCGATGTGATGTGGAGCCAAGTCATATATTCAGTCAATGAGCCGATGTGATGTGGAGCCAAGTCATATATTCAGTCAATGAGCCGATGTGATGTGGAGCCAAGTCATATATTCAGTCAATGAGCCGATGTGATGTGGAGCCAAGTCATATATTCAGTCAATGAGCTGATGTGATTTGGAGCCAGGTCATATATTCAGTCAATGAGCTGATGTGATGTGGAGCCAAGTCATATATTCAGTCAATGAGCCGATGTGATGTGGAGCCAAGTCATATATTCAGTCAATGAGCTGATGTGATGTGGAGCCAAGTCATATATTCAGTCAATGAGCTGATGTGATGTGGAGCCAAGTCATATATTCAGTCAATGAGCTGATGTGATGTGGAGCCAAGTTGTATATTCAGTCAATGAGCTGATGTGATGTGGAGCCAAGTCATATATTCAGTCAATGAGCTGATGTGATGTGGAGCCAAGTCATATATTCAGTCAATGAGCCGATGTGATGTGGAGCCAAGTCATATATTCAGTCAATGAGCTGATGTGATGTGGAGCCAAGTCATATATTCAGTCAATGAGCTGATGTGATGTGGAGCCAAGTCATATATTCAGTCAATGAGCTGATGTGATGTGGAGCCAAGTCATATATTCAGTCAATGAGCTGATGTGATGTGGAGCCAAGTCATATATTCAGTCAATGAGCCGATGTGATGTGGAGCCAAGTCATATATTCAGTCAATGAGCTGATGTGATGTGGAGCCAAGTCATATATTCAGTCAATGAGCTGATGTGATGTGGAGCCAAGTCATATATTCAGTCAATGAGCTGATGTGATTTGGAGCCAAGTCATATATTCAGTCAATGAGCTGATGTGATGTGGAGCCAAGTCATATATTCAGTCAATGAGCCGATGTGATGTGGAGCCAAGTCATATATTCAGTCAATGAGCCGATGTGATGTGGAGCCAAGTCATATATTCAGTCAATGAGCTGATGTGATGTGGAGCCAAGTCATATATTCAGTCAATGAGCTGATGTGATGTGGAGCCAAGTCATATATTCAGTCAATGAGCTGATGTGATGTGGAGCCAAGTCATATATTCAGTCAATGAGCCGATGTGATGTGGAGCCAAGTCATATATTCAGTCAATGAGCCGATGTGATGTGGAGCCAAGTCATATATTCAGTCAATGAGCTGATGTGATGTGGAGCCAAGTCATATATTCAGTCAATGAGCTGATGTGATGTGGAGCCAAGTCATATATTCAGTCAATGAGCTGATGTGATGTGGAGCCAAGTCATATATTCAGTCAATGAGCCGATGTGATGTGGAGCCAAGTCATATATTCAGTCAATGAGCCGATGTGATGTGGAGCCAAGTCATATATTCAGTCAATGAGCCGATGTGATGTGGAGCCAAGTCATATATTCAGTCAATGAGCTGATGTGATGTGGAGCCAAGTCATACATTCAGTCAATGAGCTGATGTGATTTGTTTTTGGAATGTTTGCTTTAAGAATGTGAGTTACATAGATATATAAAGTAAAAATAGCACATTGCAATGAAATCGACATGGGTGTTAGGTTCCCTATTATTTCTTACAGATCTGAGTTCATGCCTACCTCTGCTTTACGATTATCAAAATCAACACAATCAAAATCAAATCAATGAAATTAGTTAGACTAAGACTAGAAGTTGAATAGATGAAATATTGATACTTTCACATCACCACTTACAAAGCAATGAATTGTTCCTTGTCCCGAGTGCATATCATCAGTCAAGACTATGAATTTGTAAGGCACCATCAGTATTGGGATATCAAATCAAAGAGTGATGCTTTTTCATTGACATGTGTGTTTTCAGGGTGCAACAAAGGAGAAAGAACAGCTAGATTTGTCCTGCTATGCAAAAAATGAGCAAAGGACAGCTAAATTTATCTTGCCACGCATACCCTTAAGAGGAGACTACTGAGGTTATGGGGGATGGTGTTGATTGTCCCATCTCATAAGCCATGCTGAAATTGTATGTATCTTGCCAAAAGGAACAGCTATTACATCCAAACTGTAAACCAGCAGTATGACTAAATTCTGTTAACAAGCACAAATTTGAGAATGAACACATAAGAACAAGAAGACATGTTTTATTGTGCCATTGGAGATATTGTACAAATAATATGAATATAGCATTTTAAATTGATGAAAGAGAATAAGCAATTATAAGGGAACTCTGGAAGCATAGAGATAATTATAGCCAGTTATTTTCTCTTGTTATAAATGTACTCAATTAGTTTGATCAATGAAATTAAACTGAAATAACAATCTAGCCATCTTAAAATTACAGCCAAAAGGATAAAAATATTAGCAGGAAAAGCTCGAGAAACATTTCCAGAGATTTTGTCTCCAAACTACATTCCCAAGAAAAAGAAAGGGAAGAAAGGAAAGGTAAGAATGGTTTAAACTATATATACTTCCATGTTTCTGCACACAGTTTTTGTTATTTCTGCTTGCTGATAATGGAAGTAAAGTTCAGTGTTTAAGTGCTTTACAGGGGTTCAAAGGCTAGTGCATTGCTCTCATGCAGACCCAGGGTTAGTAGATAACCAAGATCCTTAAAAGTACCTCCTCATGGTGCACCCCGGAAACAGAAATACAGTGGCTCATGCTATTTCTGGCCATCATTTTAGGGATCCCTGAATGTGATGGCTGCAGATGAAATGAGAATTGACAGCAAGAGACTAACAATATCTCCAAGACCTCTGTGCCAATACATACAGTGGCACTGTCAACACACAGTGACGCAAGACATCCTGTCTCAAGCAGCAGAAATGCAGATGCATTTGTGCATGGACAATGCAAATGTAACGATGTAAGTAGAGGTCACTATGAATATCGAGAGTCCTGCGCTGGTCTCCATAAAGATAAAATATTGAGTACAATGAGAGGAGCACAGCACCAGAGGGATGCACAATGGAACAGGAAAGCAATACATGGAAGTCAGAACTAAAGTATTGTTCAGCTCGAGAATAAGCTTCTAGTCCCTGGTGCTTCTAAAAATGTGTAGATTCAGATGAGGGGCTCATGATGTCAGTGAATGACACCTCAGCAAAGAGGGTTATTGAACCTGGGTCCAATCCAACTGTCCAGCTTTTTCTATACTGGAATCATGCTTGTGGATTAGAAAAGCTTCAGTACCCAATGGGCACAGGTATAATACATCTAATTACATGGATATATACATATATATACATGCTTATACATGGATCGGATTATATACAGAAATATATTGGTCATTGATAATCATGAACTGGAAGATTTTGGAATATTTGTTTGCAAATATAATCAACCGCCGAAGACGGATGTGTTGGGCCACTGGCGCAAATAAAACGGCAACACAACGCATTTCCATTCTCTGGACTACATTCAACTGGAAATCTTGTAGGATCATTGTCCTGTTACAAGAGAAATCCAGTGGGAGTTTGAGAATGAACGCTGAAGAAGAAGAAGAAATATAATCAGATCAGGGAATTGGATAGCACATGAGATATCAAGAGAAGGATTGCAATAGTGACTTTAGCAATTTAAAATAGAGCACATTCAAAGTATTTTCTAAGGCACCAGCTGTAAAGCTAAATTACATCTAATTAGAGCAGTCTTATCAAATAATACCATGGGAGAGTTCAGCCCAGCAGGGATGCATCATTTCTCTGTAATTTTCAACACATCTGAAATGCACAATACAAGACAGCCTTCATGATTACACTAATCTCTTCTGATTGGAGATTGCCCTACGTGTGATTTACACTGCACTAATGATATTGATCTTATAGCTGGCACAGAACAAGAGCTAACAACAAAGTTACCTGCAAGTATGGAATGGAAATCAACATAAAAAAGAGCAAGATCTTAGCTAACAACATAAAAATAGATGCACAAACGAACATTACGATGGATTGTCATAAATTTGAAGACATGAATATGTTCAAATACCTAGGATCCTGCATATGCAGTGATATGAAATTCAAAACTGAATTAAAGAAAAGACTGGAGATAGCTTTGGTTGCTATACCAAGACTAAATCTAATATGGAAAAGCAACATCAGTGTTTAAGTGAAGATCAGAATTTATAACTCAGTAGCGTTATCTATTATGCTTTAAGGCTGTGAGAGTTGAACATTCTTTGCAGACATGGAGAGATAAAACCATTCTTTCGAACACAAGTATTATGAACAGAATTTGGGTAAAAAATAGGGGTAGGGGTAAAAAATGTTATTTGAGGGAGGTGGAGGCAAAATGGTGTACTTTTCATGTTTTTAGCATATTCTGACAACTAGATTTTACTATGAGAGACCAAACTGCCATTAGTGTACAAAATATCCATCCATCTTACTTTAGTGAGTGTACTGAAAACATACAGTATGTGTAGACAGTAAAATGAGAATTTATGAATATATGTAAAATAACATTTTGCCCATTAAATGGGGCAAAATGGAACAGGCAAAAAGGTAAAACAAAAAAGTATGAAATCAACTGAGAATTGAAAAAAAGGAACTTGACAAGGTAACATGCTTAATAACTTAGCAATATAATATATATTTCAGTTTAAATAAGTGAAAAAACAACAGTAATGATAGCAGCAGACAAGGAGTGAAAGTTGAAAAGAAGGTAGCTCGAACACCGTGAAAATCTACTTTACCTTATGGTTCAAAAGCGACCTGTCCTTGAACTATTAAACTTTGTTGTATGACACATTGAAATTTTGCCACCTGCCCTAGTCATGTGTGCTATTGGAAAAAGCAATAGATTCTGAACAAAACTGATGCACAGTTTTGCCCCACCTACCATAAATAAGCAAGAGATCCCTGAATTTGTAACAGTTGGTGACAATTGTTTATGTATTTTATGGACAGCCCCTCAGTATAGGCTTATTGTGGAAGACTCTCTGTGGCTCAGATTGTGGAAGACTCTCTGTGGCTCTTATTGTGGAAGACTCTGTGGCTCAGATTGTAAAGGACTCTTTGTGGCTCAGATTTCTCTTGCTATCCCAATCCACCACTATCCTGGGTTATATTTTATACCTCATCTTACATCACAACAATATAATATCATCTGGAATAACAGAACGTATCAGTACAATATTTATTGAAGGTGATTGTTGATACTTCACTATTGTTGTCTAGGATAGAAGTCAACTACTTCAAAGTTGATATTTGTTTCTGTTCCCAAATACTTTTCTAGAAGAAAGACCAACAAGTCCCACAGTCAGAAGATGATCTGAAACCACATGAAATTACTGATGAAATCATTGTTGGAAGATTAGATGACAAAATGTTGAATGAGGTATAGTGTTATGTATTGTAATGTCACATAGGCTTATCTACAATTAGATGTCTGAATTTATTTGTTATGTTATAGCACTACTATATCACTGGTTCATAACTTTTTTTGAGTGGCAACCTTATTGAAGTGACAACCTTATTGTAGTGGCAACCTTATTGTATAGACTCAAATTGGCCTATGACCCAATACATTAAAAAATAGAGTTTTTAATAGGGTAAAAGAAAACACAGAAATAGTTGTTTTCATTATAATATAATTCAATATAATTTCTACTATAGCCTATATTGGACATATACAAAAGATGCAATAGGTAAGAAAAAGTGTTTCTAACAAATATTTTGAGATACCAACATATTTACATATATAGGCCTATAAGTTTCGAGGAAAGAGAACGAGAGGCTTACCAAGACTAAATGGTCACAGGATATCTAAATACTTTTGAATATGACACTGGAAGAGGATGGACAGCTTACACAGAACCAAAGACTTACAGAGTGGCAGTGAGTACAGTGTTTTGCAAAGAACACATCTCATTGTTTAAGAACTTTAACTTGCAACAATTTAACACAATACTTCAAATTTACGCTCATTATTAAACTTCCTTGTAAATAAAATAGCGTGCAGAAGAACAGACATGAACATCTAATAATAGAATGATTGGAACAATAATAATAATAAAATCTATAACCCATCAGGTTTGTAGTGGTGTCACATTGAGACATTTGATGCACAAAGATTTCCACGCATCTCTATCCTCTACCATCCTGAAGTGTTTAGAAATTTCACACCCTGTCCAGTCCTTGATATTATCCAGCCATGTCTTCTGGACACCTCGTCTTCTCAACCGTACTCTTAAAGAACATTATATCATCGAGGAATGTCTCATAACTTGATCGTACCATGGAACAATACAGAAAAGAGAATCCAAATAATAGAAAAAAAGACAGTAAATGGGACAGCTGAAGGAAAAGCATTAAAACATTAAACAGATAAAAGCTACCAGTAACAAGAACAAACAAATATAAATGACATATGAAATACTAGGTAAAATTTGGGAATGAAATAAATGCCAAAAAATCCCTTTAATTATGGTCTATTCATTGATAGACACATACACCTATATAGGCCTATGTAACATATGAAAGGCAACAAAAGACTAATGGTTCGAAACAAAATACAGAGAAATAGAGGAGATGTCATTACAACATGCCTTGGACCTGTTTCAAGATTTATTTATATTTCACCTGATTCCAAAAATTGTTTTTCCTTATGATCCTAGCTTTTTAGATACAAATGTCAGACCTATATATATATATTTATATAGCCTATATATACCTATAAAGGCATATATATATATATAGGGTAGCTAGGGGTAATGATGCGCTGGGGGCAATGATGCGCAGTCATTTTTCTTTCAGAACTTCAGGTTTTATATATATATATATATATATATATATATATATATATATATATATATATATATATATATATGTGTGTATAGAGAGAGAGAGAGAGATAATCCTATGCCTTATAGGCCTATATATATATATATATATGTGTATAGAGAGAGAGAGAGATAATCCTATGCCTTATAGGCCTATATATATATATATATGATAGGAAAAAACTGTTACTATTTTGAGAATTGGTATACCCAGATATTTATCAAAAATTTTTCCAGAACATTACTAATATTATTTTGTTTATGTTCTGATGACATATGTCAAACTCTACATTAAAATTTAGTAGAGTGTTCATGTTTTTATATCATATAGAAAATCATAGAGAATTAACTTCATAGCACTCAGTACTCAGGTTTCACAATATAAGGCCTATATTCCATCCCTCTCATCTAATCGGCATGGTGTCTGCAGAAAGTACCACTCATAGCACATAACTCTGTAGGTTCAAGCAAACATTCTCGGGGATCTCAAAAATAATTCCCTGTATAAACAACTGTCAAAAGTGAATACATAGAGAATATACTTAGGCCTAGTACTAGCTTGCATATTAAAACAGTGACAGCAGACCAAATCTGCTATTTTACCCAACTGTTTTTTCACCAGATATTTGCCCCCAATACTGCTATCACTAATTTTATTATAAATTTTACAATTATTATTCCTAAATATGTTTTATATATGAAAATATTTATGAAGGAGTTCTCTATGCATCTACAAGGTTGGACATCAACACTTATTTGCAAACATTGAAATCAAACATAGGGTTAATAAGATTATTTAACACTTAAGGTCCCTATAGATAGCACCTGTCATCACAACTTTTAGCAAATTACTATAGCAACAATTTAGTAAGAGTTTATTTGTGGAAATGTTCATAATTTATTTGTGGGGATGTTCATAATTTATTTGTGGGAATGTTCATAATTTATTTGTGGGAATGTTCGTAATTTGTTAATGATTGAATGCAGTTTTAGGAAATAATTTGTTGGAAGTGTAATAACTGCATTTCTGAGTAGGATGCTAACAATTTAGCCTATGTATATTATGTATGTAGGTTAGCCATGCCAAAACATATAATTATGTATATTTGTTTGTCCATGTGTTGATCAAAGAATAGAAACACTACTGCATAGCATACATGTCATAGAAGACAAGCAGGGAGGTTGGGCTTGAGATTTACCTATCTCATGATCACTATTTCCTGCCAAAACTAATGCATAGACTGCCAGGAGAGAACCAACCCTTTTATCTGCATCGTGCCTTGAGACTGTAAGAAAGTCCACTCTAGAGTAGAAGATTGAAAGACAGTCCACTCTAGAGTAGAAGATTGAAAGACAGTCCCCTCTAGAGTAGATAATTGAAAGACAGTCCCCTCTAGAGTAGATAATTGAAAGACAGTCCCCTCTAGAGTAGATAATTGAAAGACAGTCCCCTCTAGAGTAGATAATTGAAAGACAGTCCCGTCTAGAGTAGAAAATTGAAAGACAGTCCCGTCTAGAGTAGAAAATTGAAAGAAGGTTCCCTCTAGAGTAGAAGATTGAAAGACAGTCCCGTCTAGAGTAGAAAATTGCAAGAAGGTTCCCTCTAGAGTAGAAGATTGAAAGACAGTCCACTCTAGAGTAGAAGATTGAAAGACAGTCCCGTCTAGAGTAGAAAATTGCAAGAAGGTTCCCTCTAGAGTAGAAGATTGAAAGACAGTCCCCTCTAGAGTAGAAGATTGAAAGACAGTCCCCTCTAGAGTAGAAAATTGAAAGACAGTCCCCTCTAGAGTAGAAAATTGAAAGACAGTCCCCTCTAGAGTAGAAGATTGAAAGACAGTCCCCTCTATAGTAAAAGACTGTCCTAAGTCTAATCTGTGGCTTACAAGAACTCTGGACAAAGTTCCCCATCAAAAAATTCCAAAGAACACTAATTTTGTTGTTGAAAGTAAAACTGGTATAGGAAAGAAAAGATTAATTCATACTCCCTTGGGACTCCATCATTATCATCATCATATCATGAATATTGGTCAGCTATGCCACAATATATGTATAGGCCCTATTACGTTTGTTGTGTAGCTATGCCGTGAGCAGGACATGAAGTTTCTGGAAGGTGAGATAGAAATCTCCAAAGAAAAGATCAGAGAAGTTCAAAGACGAGTAGAAGAGATTGCAAGTAAGTATTTATATTTCTTTAGTTTGTGATCATGGGCAGGGTAACCATACCAACAGGAGATGTAAGGCACCTCCTTCCCTTTGTTATCCTGTAGGACACCTCAAGGGCAGAGGTGGAAATACTCACTTAGCAGGATTATGTGAAGTTGCGGCAGGCAGACGATAGAAGCAGTGAGCAGCTGAGTAGTTGTTTAAGACATGGTCACCACTTCAACTGTACTAGGCAGATGATGCCATTATGGGTACAATAGTTAAGACAACCTGCTCAGTATGAGGACTGCCCTCACAGAAAGAAACTGCAACTTACTGTGAGTATTAATGCAAAGAAAAATATCATGTCCAGATACAATAATTCTGTTATCATAAACAACGTCAAAGGAAGTTAAAGAACTGCCTCATTCAGTATGGAGCAGCATGTGCTACAGTAAACAAATCAAGGGGAGTTGAAGAACTGCCTCATACATACATATATAAATAGCAGTATGTGCCTGGCTGTCAATGGCTACTGTAGATGCTAAACAGAACAGTGAAAAATTATATTGAGGCAGCAGAGATGTGGGTTTATTGCAGAATGTTGAGAGCACCATGGATGGGTAAAAAGTGTGATGAAAATATCTTAAAAGAAGTTAATTCAAAAAGCAAGTAGCTTACTCACATCAGAATGAAGTAGTCCACATTTTTGGACACATCGTGAAAGATGGAACACATTGTAACAATGGGCAGGTTGAAGAGCAAGAGAGGTAGAGGAAGACCAAGAGAGAAGATGATTGACAACCTAGCATTGTGGCATGGGAGAAGATTGGTATAAGAAATGTTTGACAGCACACGAAATAGAAGGCTGTGGAAATAGAAGGCTGTGGAAAGATATGATAACCAACGTCACACGGCATCGGTCATAAGAAGTTTGTGATCACAATGTTAAATATTGTGTATACATTGCAATGATCTTTGATGGTTGTGACAAAACACAAATCTGTTCTAACAGCTTGAGATGCATGTTTTTCTTCTTCAAACATTCTCAAAGTCCTGCCAGTTGACAGGATGTAGTCCAGAGAACAGAATGTGCTGTGTCATAGTTTAAATGATGACTGTCATATTCACATCCTGACATATTGAGACATATCTAATGTCAGCATTGTTTTTTATATCCACAGCCTGACATATCCAACGTCTGTATGACTTTTGAGTTATTTTGATTTACAAAATGGTACAGCAAACTTTAATTCCCAAACTTTTTAGTAGCCTTTTACAACATGCTTGGCAGGTCACTTGCTATTCTTGTACTTCCCTTTTAGTCCCTGGCAACACACAGATGGTGATGCATTAAGTCTGAAGAACTTCTGATTGACATTAGGATGTTGAAAATAGGATTTTATTGATGGTTAAATGTGCAAAGTGCAAGAAAATATGATTGAAATTAGGATGTTGAAAATAGGATTTTATTGATGGTTAAATGTGCAAAGTGCAAGAAAATATGATTGAAATTAGGATGTTGAAAATAGGATTTTATTGATGGTTAAATGTGCAAAGTGCAAGAAAATATGATTGAAATTAGGATGTTGAAAATAGGATTTTATTGATGGTTAAATGTGCAAAGTGCAAGAAAATATGATTGAAATTAGGATGTTGAAAATAGGATTTTATTGATGGTTAAATGTGCAAAGTGCAAGAAAATATGATTGAAATTAGGATGTTGAAAATAGGATTTTATTGATGGTTAAATGTGCAAAGTGCAAGAAAATATGATTGAAATTAGGATGTTGAAAATAGGATTTTGTTCATCGTTGAATATTCAAAGTGCAAGAATCACTTGTGGTGTCAAGGAACAACTCAACCTGAAAGAACATCAATGGAATTCTTCATCCTTATCCTTCTGTTAAAGTCGTACACTGATATGATATTAATTGCTATAATGAACTGTACAGTGGTCACCGTCCTGAGGCAGGGTTGTAGAGCTTGTGCATCAGAACTATAGTGGTATTTATTTGGCTGCATGTGTGAGTTACATTTCCTACCTATGCAGCTTTTGATAATGGACTTCATTTCTGAAAATAATATTGGATTTTCTACTTGTTGCTGCAGTAGCTTCAGTTTTAGCTAGCAGACCAGCTGTCTTATCTTCCCCAATTTGTGAATGACCTAACATCCTCTTTTGTTTAATTATTTGAGATAACAGTGATATTAAGAAAAGTTCAGTTGGAATACAGTTGCATTTCCAGAGAAGTTGCAAGACAGATTTGTCATCAGTCAGGATTTCTATCCAGACATTCTCTAAGTCAGCATACTTATGTGTTCCTACAATAAAAACCTGCCTTTAAAAATGTGTGTACATAAGTTTCTGTAGAATAAACTGGTAAAGCATAGATGATGTCATATTTTTCTGTGGTGTTTCTGCTTTGTTTTTATGTAGAGGGCAAACTGTAGAATAAAAATTCTTCAAGAAGCATAGGAATTTATATACAGGAATGAATTCAATAATTAAAAAAAAAAGAAAACTGAGTACCAAAAAAACACCAACACTAAATATAACACTGTCAATACATGTGATAAAAAACACAAACACTAAATATAACACTGTCAATACATGTGATAAAAAACACAAACACTAAATATAACACTGTCAACACATGTGATAAAAAACACAAACAATAAATATAACATTGTCAACACATGTGATAAAAAACACAAACACTAAATATAACACTGTCAACACATGTGATAAATAAAACACTAAATATAACACTGTCAACACATGTGATAAAAAACACAAACAATAAATATAACACTGTCAACACGTGATAAGAAACACAAACACTAAATATAACACTGTCAATACATATGATACAAAACACAAACACTAAATATAACACTGTCAACACATGTAATAAAAAACACAAACAATAAATTAACACTGTCAACACATGTAATAAAAAACACAAACAATAAATTAACACTGTCAACACGTGATAAAAAACACAAACACTAAATATAACACTGTCAACACATGTGATAAAAAACACAGTGATTATAGGATGTTATCATAATCATAGAAATAGTTCCTCATAATTCATGATTATGGGATATGAATATAAATAGTAGATATGTTTAGAATTTGTAACAGAGCTGAGAAAAAACAATGACATATTCATATGAAGAGGTAGGCCCACTCATGTATCCATGCTACTAAGCAGAACACAATGCATAGCACTACAGAAACTCTTGTAGGCACATTTTCAAATTCAGGTGTTATTTTAGTAACAATCCCAATGGAACATACTGACGTACTCAGTGCACTATGGGATTTCATGAAGCCTACAGAGTGGTAAAGTGGAATCCAATTATAACAATTTGATCCAGACCAACAAAATATGTATGTTATAACAGAAATTTGCTATATACAGCACAAACAATATAGAATAAATATAATCAGGGATTTTTTAAATTGTGTGATTTAGGGAAATATGTTATAAAAGAATGCGCTAAAGTGGGATTCCACTGTATATGGTATGAGATCTGTAGTCATGACTACTTTTGATATAAGAGTGTTAGAATATGAATAAATATTGATGATTAAATATCATTTTGACTTGATATTTTTTATTGCCTCAAGGAGAAAAACTTCTGACAGATGCATTTTGTATGAATCATTACTTCTTGCGACAAGGAATACAAAGTGGTTACACAGAAAATTTCAAGAGACAGCAAAGTGAACTATACAATAGGCTACACCCAATACCAGTAAGATTTTCTATATTTTAGAATAGCATAAATGTTAGATGAATTTCATAATCTGTTTGATATCAGTAATTGCTTCTCTTATGTTTACAAACATGACTGTGGTTGAAGATTCTTTCTGATTTCTGTAGTCTCTGACAGTTCTTTAAAGCAAATGTGGTAGTTCATCAAGGATGCATGTCTCCAGTACTTTTCAACATATAGGCCTACCTAGAGCACATAATACAGGAGAAACTACATGATTACAACATATTTATATTGATTGGAGGTCGCCCTATTTGCAACTTGCTTTTTGCTGATGATCTTGATCTTATAGCTGAGTCAGAACAAGAGTTAACAGCAAAGTTTGAGCAAGTTACCAGCAAGTACAAAATGGAAACAACACAGAAAGGAATAAGATCTGGTTAACAGCAGAGACACAGAAGAACAGACCAACATCATGATGAATAAGGTTGAGGAGGTGAATACTTTCAAATACCTCGGATCTAACATAGACCTATGCAGCTGTGGAAAATGCAAAGCAGAATTAAAAATACGACTGGAGATGGCTTTAGCATTTATGTCAAGGCTAACAGTGATTTGGAAAAGCAACATAGTGTTAAAGTGAAAGTCAAACTATATAAGTCACTGGTGCTTTCCATTGTGCTGTATGATTGTGAGAGTTGGACACTCACTGCGAACATGGAGAGGTGATTACAGGCTTTTGAGTACAAATGCTACAGATGAATTCTATAAATTTCCCATAGAGAGCATTAGACAAATGTGTATATCAGAAATAAAATAGAGATGTATGCAGATGTACAAGAATCATTGCTTTCAATAATGAAATAGTGAAACATAGCATGTTTTGGACATGCATGCAGACATGGTTCCTTGTCAAAAACAATACTACAGGGAACCGTTGAAGGGGGGAGAAGTAGAAAAGGGCAAATAAAGACATGGACAGACAACAACAAGGAATGAAAAGGACATTATTTTTCCTTACTCATTCGCATCGTTGAAAATAGAAATCGCTGGAGGACTCTGTGTGCGGAAGCATCCAATGTGGTATCACTATGACCCTGACAGGTTACAGGTTTATAAATATAAATAGTCTCTGCCAATGTGATTATATAGTCTCTATAATGTTATAATGAGCAGGTATTATAAAGTATATTATCAAACAAAAAGTTGGATATGAACAGATGTGTCTAGAATGTCAAACTAGTCCTTGCCAGTAGTGGCACACATTTGTATAGTTAGAGCCTGAAAGATGAGGAAAAAGTATTAACATTGTGTAACCCACAGTACATGTTGTTAGAGGTAACAATTGAAGGTTAGCCGAAGTCAAAGTTGGGAAACATTTTTTAAGTTGGTTGGCCAGATTGAGCTTTTTTCATGTGATAAGGGGCAAAAGTAGGGGCCATAAGGGTCGTCCAGCTCTGTGGTGAAGTGGTACAGAGCACGTCTGTGACAGCCAAGGTACCGAGTTTGATCCCTGCCACAGGCAGTTGTGCATCCGGACTGTTCAGAAAGTAATGGCAAACTACTGAACATATTTATATTGCCTAGAAAATCACCACAGTCAACAAATGCTGGGTTGATAGCTAAGTCCTGTAAAGGATATGCTACCAATTTTAATTTTTTTTAAAGCGCCAAAAATGGATTTAAAAAAAAAGTCTTTATGAGCTCCAAGCTGTGTTTTCTTAACTCTGTTGCCAGTGTATAGGTCTATAGTACTTTTAGATCATTCTGGCAGGCTAGAAAATATTTCTTGGTGAGCTGGATTTGGTCTACTGTCCATATTTTTTTCCATCACAGGTCTAACTAAAAGTAAAGTGGAGTTATGAACTAGTGTATAAGGACATGGTTTTCCCACAATTGCTCAACTTCCTAGCCAGAAACCTGGCTAGCATCACCTACGACTCTAGCTAAGCAGCGATAGATACATTCCATAAACTTTAAAGTTATGGTGTCATTTTATTTCAAACCAGAGTAGATTTGAAACCTGGATCTGCTGGTTTGCAAGCGAGTGGTATAACACTACAATCCCTCAGCTCTACCATGTTTTGTTACATCATCTATAGAAAGTTAAAGTGACTCAAATAAGCTTATGCTGACATTCGATGTATTGGGCCAAAAAAAGATATCTCATCCAAGCTGACAACTGTGGCACAAGATATCCTATTCCCTGGACTACTTCCTGTCAGTTTTAGAATAAACTCAGAATAGGATGAAGAAAAGAAGGAGATCCATGATGAACTCAACCATCTAACGTATAACTCAACCCTCTAATGTATAACTCAACCATATAACATATAACTCAACCATCTAACATATAACTCAACCCTCTAATGTATAACTCAACCATCTAACATATAACTCAACCCTCTAATGTATAACTCAACCATCTAACATATAACTCAACCCTCTAATGTATAACTCAACCATCTAACATATAACTCAACCCTCTAAGTATAACTCAACCATCTAACATATAACTCAACCATCTAACATATAACTCAACCCTCTAATGTATAACTCAACCATCTAACATATAACTCAACCATCTAACTCAATCATCTAACATATAACTCAACCACCTAACATATAACTCAACCACCTAACACATAACTCAACCATCTAACATATAACTCAACCATCTAATATATAACTCAACCATATAACTCAATCATCTAACATATAACTCAACCATCTAACATATAACTTAACCATCTAACATATAACTCAACCATCTAACTCAACCATCTAACATATAACTCAACCATCTAACATATAACTCAACCATCTAACATATCATATGAAAGAGATACAGAGAGTATTTACTGTTTCTTTTAAACTTATACTTTTACTAATGATTTATCTTATTCTTGTATGCTAATTAATTTAACTATCTGGTACTTTAGTGGCAGATGTGGCCACTTTTTAATGAAACCAGTACCTGTATGTACATCATTTAATCCAACAAAATATTGACAAAAATACATTTCACAGTACATAAGGCTACTGGTGGATCCAGTGGTCTGCCCGCTACACACTGGTCATCCGGGGGAGGAGGGGCTCTCAGTGCATAGTATACAGATGAATTCAGACATTGACTTTTTAATCTGAAGTCAGCGGAGTTACGAAACCTGAATGAAACTACGCATAATATTAAAAAGTAAAAATCTGGCAACAGCTTCCCATAATGAACCAACTATCTTTTATGTTTCTATTTAAACAAAAACATGTAATTCTTTTATCAGAACTTTGAAATGAATTTAGAAGAGGTTGAGGAGGCCTTACAACAAATCAATAACCACTTATTGACAGAGAAGGAGTTTCACTTTCTTTATAATGTAAGTTATTGTCATTGTCAATTTACCCTTAGTGAAGGTAGCAATTGTATTTCAATAGTAGCCTATAGAACGAGTCTAATAATTTGATACTTAATATATGTAATTTAATTAATATAATAATACTAAGGTATAGGCCTATAGCTATCAGAGTAATGGGGTGCCACATTAGAGACGTTAGCACAAAAAACCCTCCAAGCACAGACAGGAAGACACAGATATCACAGCTAAGCTATAAACCATGACACAACACATTATGTTCTTTGGATTATATTCTGCAAATATGTAGAAGTTCGAGAATGAACACAAAAGAAGAAGAAACTAAAGTTTACCACTGCTAAAACGGATACTTGATAAATCTGCAAGTCTGTTTTGGGCCTACTTGCTGCTGAATTAATAGGCTTATATTTGTCTTATGTTGTACATAACTTAACACAGTTAAGCAGAAAACAAATACAATTTTTGAGACATTTAGAAAGACATGACACTTGGATGAAGACTTTATTTGACAGAAACGTCAAATGACACTGTAGAATAGGAACTAGTCTTATAGCTGAAACACATGAAGGCAGCTATGAATATAGGCAGACTGTATAGAAAATTAGTATAGTATATATATATATATATATATATATATATACCGGGTATATATATATATATATATATATATATATATATATATATATATATATATATATATATATATATATATATATATATATATATATATTGTCATAGATTTCATGACTAAAAGAAATATGTCAGGCAGAGCTATGAAGCAGCAGTTAAGAAGATTGTATGTAGAAACAATCTTGTAGCTGTGATGATTGTGTGAACACATAAAATGATGTAAGATGTTTGTATAATTGGACATTCAACATGGAGAACTTAGTACAGACCTATATGTAATCATTTGTTCCCTAGAAAATGTAAATGCATGCTTGTTTTTTGTTTAATCACATATACACTAAAGTAATTACTGTAGGGGAGTCAGAAGCTGAAAGTTCTTTGAGTTGTATTTAATTCAATTCCAGATACTGGACCTGCCAAGAAGGGAAAAAATCAACTTTAGACTTTTCACAGTCATTGCAGCATTGTCAGAGAAGGTGACACAGCTAGAGTGAGTTAGCACTTTATAATAAATATGTGTGTTTCCAGTTTCAGTTTTATAGAATTTGTATTATAATAAAGTTATTCTAGTTTTACTGTTATCCAAACCCATAATTTGTTGATTGATAGATCATTCTCACTGCACATCGAGCTATTGGTCCATAAGAGCTCAGATCTATATTTCTCAAGATATCCCTTGGCACGTAGCTACTGACCACACCAACTCTGTATTAGTTTACTAGTCTCCTTTGATTACCTACGTAACACTCTTGTTTAGCCATATCCTTCTTGACATGTTCTTTTAGTCTACTCAAGATTGTAGTTTCACAAACATTAGATACATTGGTATCTATTGGTATAATTTGTCAGAATAAGGGTATTAAGAACATCAGCTCAGTCCAATGCATGTCGAGTCCACTTGGTCATTATACCAGCCAGCCTATCAGCATGTTCATTTTCTCAAACACCAGCATGTCCTGCCACGAATATTAAGCTCTGATTCTTGTCACCATAGACCGTTTTACTAACTTGCAACCAACACTGTCTGCATCTGAAGTCATTCCTAATCTTTATTAGCATTCTCATTTAGTCGTTAAGAAAATATTCATGAGTGCAGGCTTGAGATACCGACCAAACCATTGTGCTGGTTCCTGCTATGACCTTCATGGTTAATCTACATGTGGTCATGGCAAAAGCACTGCTGTCTTCCCTCCACAGTTTTATTTCCAACCAGTGCCATAAACGCCATGAGATGAAAACATTACAAATCAACAAATCTGTCTGTAAATTTCTACATCTTCCTCAGATGAACTCTTATAAATCAAGGTTTGAACTTCTGTCTCTAAGAGTTCTATAGTTGACACTGTGTCACAACTAATGTATTCTGAAATAGCATTTTGTAGTTCTAATGGCACCTTCTCCTATTCTGTACCAGTATCTATGTCCTCGGGTATACATTCATGCACATTGAATAATATAATATCCTTCTGGAAGATGTCCTAACAACTCTACCCCCCCCCCCCCCCCATGCCAGTGGATAACTCCCTAGTCAACTTTGCAGAGCTTGTTCATTGAATCACGTAGTATGCACATGTAAGAGTAGTCCTGTGACACTGGTTATAGAAGTGTTGTCTCCATCATAAATCAATTGTAGTATGTAGCATGCTTCAGAACAAGAACAAAAACATCATAATTACTTTTCAAAGGATTCCTCTTTGTTGATGGTGTTGCACGTGTGGTACACAGTGATGCCACAATGCAATCCCAAATTGACAGCATCTCTAGGGTATAAGACTTGTTCTCTGTTACAGTAAACATCACAAAGACTGTGGTTATGTGCTAAGGATCTACAGTACAAATAAACAAGTTCATCTGCAACAATGAAAACAAGTTAACAATTTTTGTTACCTTTTATTTGTTTCAATTCACTTGATACCCCTTTATGCCTTGCAGTTTCAGGGGTAGAAGAGTTCTCTGAATGTGACTTGTATATGTTCTTCCTATATATATGTTTTTTTTACACTTTTAATTTTGTAATTTATCATTTGCAAGGTCTGCCCCTGGCTTTGTATCCATCGTGTCTGTATAGTAATGCTTTTTGAGGGACACTGTCTGATGGTAATCTGGAAGCATGCAAAAACCACTTAATCAGTTTTCTTCTGATGTAATCCAGGATTGGCATTGCATTTGTTAGTTTTCTGATGTTTTTGTTCCTGAATCTGTCTCTTATTGTTACTCTGATGATTCTACGTAGACAAGTGATTTCTGTTGTAAAAAGTTTTCTTTTGGATTCTGTTGTTAGTGTCCATGTTTGCCATTGGTAGCGTAGTGATGGTATGATGATTGCTTTATATAGTGCAGTTTTGGTATTCATGCTGACATATTTGTTTTTGAAAATAAAATAAGAATAAATAATATGTTGCATCTATGTTTGATTTATTTGGTATTTTCCCATTTTATGATATTATGCTCCTAAGATAAGTGAATGCTTCCACCTGTTTAAGTTGTTGATCATTGATTAGAATAGTGGTGTTTCTTTCTGTTATTGCGATTGATATTACCTCAGTTTTTACTGTGTTCATGTTAAAATCCCTACATGTTGTTTGCAGTCTATTTATATGCTGTTGATATTCTTTCATTGATATTAGTGCTTGATCATCTGAAAAAAAGTTCACTCAGGAGGCTGTTTAGGTTGTCTTCTTCATTAGTGTTGGCAATTTTACATACTCATTCGATATATGTGATTAATAATAAGGGAGATAGAACACATCCTTGTCACACTCCATAATTTTTTGTTGTTACTTATGTTCTATAATTACATCTACCCTTTTTGTGAACATTGAAATAAATACATACATGGGAAATGCTGCTACAAATGGTTGACTGACCACACAAGCCTGGAAAAACCTAAAGTTAAACGTGAAAACAAAGATATAGATCTATCCAGTGTGTATGTTGAGAACACTGTATTAGGCCTATAGCTCCAAGATATGGATTGCCTAATGAAAACATTAGAGGAAACTGAACACCTTTCATCTAAGATGTCTCTGTACATTGAATGACATGATTGTCAAACACTGCATGTTTTCCATTAGGGAGTTGCAATGAGGGATTTTGTAGATGTGTGATAAAGGTTGCATAATGGCAAGACAAAGTCACAAATACTGAACTACTACATCTTGCTCAGGAAACATCTACAACAGAAACACAATAAAAAATAATTGCAATGGATGGGTTGCAATGAGTCCAGGTTTCAACACAGTTAAACAACTGAAAAGAACCTGTTTTGTCAGAAAGGTCATTGGCTGTCAAGATCTACCTGCTCACAGGTAAAGGGATAACCGGTATTTCATCATCACTACCCAATGACATGTCCCTGTTGTACTACGTTTACAGTAACACTTAAAATACTTTATTTCAGAAGAATTGTTTAAGCAGAATGCATCGTACCATATTAATAATTATTATTATTGTTAATTTGTATTAATTTTCTGTTACAGTCCAGTAATAAGGAAGATGATAAATAACTTCAACTACAATGCCCTCGATATTAAAATGGAAAAATGCAAGGTTTGTTTCAGAAATTTTTATTTCTAATACAGTGAATCCCATTATAACAAAATATTTATGTAATAACAAAAAATTATAATATACAGTTATATATATATTATGGGTTCGACTCTGTGGCGGCGTGGTATGGGGCACATCTGTGACTGCCAAGGTACCAGGTTTGAATCCCACCACAGGCATTTATGCATCCGGACCATTCAGAAAACAATGGTAAAGTACTGAATGTATTTATAATGCATAGAAAATCACTACAGCCAAAAAATTATGTGTTGATGGCTACATCCTGAATAAGATATGCTACCAATATATTAAGGAGTGAAGCAATTGGGGGTTTTAAAAAGGGATATTAAATAGGGATGCTTGTTATAAAGGTATGCACTATAAAGGAATTCTGCTGCATTTTTACATTATATTGCATGAAAACATCATCAGGTGTCTCCGCATTGAAGGTTGACTGCAACTGACCTCCAAAATACTCTGTAGCTTCAAGCAATAATCCATAGGGATCTTTAAAAAATGCATTTGTAAACTACTTGTATCTTCTTCTTTTCTTGTTTGCAGTTTCTTCTTCTTCAGCGTTCATTCTCAAACTCCTGCTGGATCTCTATTGCAGTAGGACAATCGCCCTATTAGATTTCCAGCAGGATATAGTCCAGAGAATGGAAATGCGTTGTGTCGCCGTTTTATTTGCGCCAATGGCCCGACACATCCGTCTTCGGCGGGTTTGCAGTTTAACATGTCTACACAGCAAGTCTGGTTTTCTTAATAAATAATAAATAATAAATAATAATAAATGCTACTGTAACAATTTGTATCAAACCTGCAAGCTCGTAAACACAAGATATGGTTCAACGACTATGCAACAAATATCTTCTATCTTAGAATTATGTGTTGATTAATCTTTATATTTTTTATAATTTTTATTAAATTAAAAATTATACATTAATTTATCATGGACTGCCACAAAAACTAATGTAGAGGTGTTGAGTCAAATGCAAAAAGGACTTTAATCAATAGTATAAGAAAAAAGACAATCTTCATTTTTTAGCCACTTCATGAGACAGGGAGGTTAGGAATATATTGTGTCAGGGTTTAGGCCTATAGCTTAACTGGGATATTTGTGTCTTTCTACCCAACACATCAATTATTAGGCCTATGGTTTCTGGGTCACTTTGACGCTTTATAAGGGTGGTGCCAACCTCCCACCCCACAATCTCTTTCTACTTTGTTCTCCTGTCAGTCAGATGCGGATATGGGTTTCTTCAATGAGCTGTACTATGGTCAACAGCACTGAGACATGACTATACCACCAAAGACAGATGTGTCGAGCCATTGACGCAAATAAAACAGACTTAAAGTATTTCCATTCTCTGGAATACATCCTGCTTGAAATCTAGTAGAACCATGGATCTGCTACAAGAGATATCAAGTGAGAGTTTGAGAATAAACACTAAAGAAGAAGAAATGACAGGACCATAGAGCTCATCTGTCAGAGATGTCTCAGATGGCCATAGTTTTATTCTTGACGTATTGTATGGTGGGCAGTAATATGCTTAGTTGTCTGAATTGTCATGACGTCAGGTGAATGGTGCAATTTGAATAGTCTATGAATAGACTGCTGGGTGCAGAAGTAAAAAAAAACTGCAAAGCTAGTGACATAAACAGTGATACTGATTGGGCCAGTATTGATCTTATTGGTAACATAACTTATGTAATGTGTGATAATAATGTTTTTGTACGTTGTCCTCAGGAACTTTTTGATCTACTGGACATGGATCACATGCCTCGAGGAGCAGCTCAAGCAGAGAGTTTGGCAGTTGAGTTGACTGCAGGTGGACTCAAACCCGAGCACACTAGATATGTAAGCAAAATATTCATAGCTATCACTATATCATACTTTAGACTGTCATGCCACTGGCACTTAGGGCAGAAATAAATGCACATCATTTCTATCTGCCTGTTGCTACTTTGTGTATTGGTATTGTCAAGTAGCAGTGATTTGTCTCTTTAAAAGCTTGCTGTACTGTTCTCCAGAGAACTCTCCTACCCCTGCTTCTGCAAGGTATTTATTCATTCATTCATTGGTACCATGCCTTCCAGTGTAGGCGATCATGTCTCTCCACAGTCCTATGTTTGTTATACATTTAAATATAGTTTCTGATGATCTGCATCATGCCAGGCATGCAAGCCATCCAACATCTTCTCACATCGTCTTCCTCTGTCTCTTTTACCATCGATCTTTCCAGTTGTTACGATGTTCTCCAGCCCACCTCTTCTCATGACATGACCCAGAAACTGTGATTGTCATCTTCTCATACAGTTAATACGTTCTCTATTTGAGTTGACCAGTTGTAGAATTATAGCATTATTATTTTTAGTTCTCCATGATATTTTCAACATTCTTCTATAAAACCACATCTCTGTGGCCTCCAGATGTTTTCTTGCAATATTGTCAATTGTCCATGCTTCACTACCATATAGCAGTATGGGCTCTATGTAACATTTTTGTATGTGCTTTCTTACTTCTATTGAGAATGAATTATTACACAAGATGTTCCTCATCTTCTGGAATGCTGCTTTTAACTGCTCTGTTCGAGTTTTTATCTCAGTGACGCATCTACCATCTGAAATAATAATGTAAATTTGTTTACTTGTTTAAGAACTGTCTCGTTTACCTTGATGTTACATTTAGAAGGGCTAGATGTTTTAGATGTAACCATTACTTCTGTTTTCTCTGTGTTCAAGCTGAGACCTTTGTTTGCACTTATTCTTCTATAGTTGTAATCAATTGTTGCAGTTCTTTTTCACTTTTTGCCACCAGAACTTTATACTGCAAGGTATAAAGGGGTATCAGCGAAAAGAAAAACAAGAAACCCAGATGCATTTTCCCTGTCCTGTCTCCGTTCAGAAGCTAGCAGATGGGATTTGAATCAAGTTCTTTCATCTGACACTAATTCACCTCGCAACTTGAATCAACTTAATTTGAACAATCGGAAAAGGTCAGTCACCCATATTGGGTGATACCTTGAGTAAGATATCCGAGCACTTATAAACTAATGTGCAGTGAGGATGATTTGTCGACACACATTCAGTGTTTAGTGCAATATTGTCCTAATATATTATTTTCTAGTTCAACTGAAAAAAAATGTTTAGACCACCAATGACTGCTTTATCAACCCAAAATAAGGGAATGTGTACTACATTTTCTAGGACAGTAAAGGTAGTGGACACAGTGCTGTCTACATCACTCCTAAGTCTGATGATAGTGGTCAATAACAAAAATAGGACTATCAAAATATTTCCAAATATAAACAAAAGAAATGGTGTGAAAAAGGACTAGGCCTACTTTATATCAAATATACTTATATATTTTAATGATGTAATTCAGTAGTTTCATCTTGATTCAAATATGTTTTTAATTCAATTATCTTATATACATTGACAGGTGTTGAACAAATTTAACAGAGATAGCAAAGGTGTCATTGACTTTTTAGACTTTGTGACGTATGTCCCTCTGTTTGTTGAGATCCACAAGAGGATAATCCAAGACCCTCTCAAGGAAGATCTTACTCTCTGATGCTGATAAATGGATAGCTCATTTACATATGTATACAGAATGGAAGTTGGAAGTCAGGACACTGAACAATCGTATAGATTTTATATATATTTTTAAAAATGTCACCTATGTCCGAGGTATAAGGTTGAAAAGTATATCTGGACTTTAAGCTATTGGAACCACCTCCATGCATACTTTTCACCACTATAACAGATTTACATAAAGTGAAGTGATTGACTAGTATCACAGTGTAATTGATAAAATTATAACTGGTCTGTGTTTATTCTCAAACTCCTACTACTTGGCAGGATGTAATCCAGAAAATTGAATGTGTTGTGTCCTGGTTTTCATCTTAGCTGAAATAAATTATGTTCTCTAGACTACATCCTGCTAATCTGTAAGAATTTGAAAATGAAGGCAGAAGAAGAATAAATTGAGATAAGTGCGTTTTATTACAAGAGATCCAGCAGGAGTTTGCTACAAGAGATCCAGCAGGAGTTTGCTACAAGAGATCCAGCAGGAGTTTGCTACAAGAAATCCAGCAGGAGTTTGCTACAAGAGATCCAGCAGGAGTTTGCTACAAGAGATCCAGCAGGAGTTTGCTACAAGAGATCCAGCAGGAGTTTGCTACAAGAGATCCAGCAGGAGTTTGCTACAAGAGATCCAGCAGGAGTTTGCTACAAGAGATCCAGCAGGAGTTTGCTACAAGAGATCCAGCAGGAGTTTGCTACAAGAGATCCAGCAGGAGTTTGCTACAAGAGATCCAGCAGGAGTTTGCTACAAGAGATCCAGCAGGAGTTTGCTACAAGAGATCCAGCAGGAGTTTGCTACAAGAGATCCAGCAGGAGTTTGCTACAAGAGATCCAGCAGGAGTTTGCTACAAGAGATCCAGCAGGAGTTTGCTACAAGAGATCCAGCAGGAGTTGGGGCACATTTATTTTAATATTTTCTCAATCACTTTCCGCCTCTTTCCATAGTAATACACTGTAATTTATTCTATCACCTGTTTCCCTCCTACATGTATATTTCCCTGTTGCTCGACTTCCTTAAACATTCCCTTCCAGCAAGGTCTTCAACAGGGTCTCATGTCTTTTTATGTGCTCAAAATATTTTGTATTTAGTAGTTCTCATTCCTTTGTCTTTATCAGTTCTCTTTTCATTTCTAATTATCCCAGAATCTTCTCATTTGTTTGTTTCTCTTTCCATGAGATTCTACCTGTTCTGCAAATCCATATCTTATCAATATTAATAGGTGATTTGAAAAAAAAAAATAACATTTGTGGAATATAAATTAGGTTGATAGAAAATGGTCGCAAAGCGAACATGGTTTACTCTTCCTATTAATCATTGCAATGGCTCAAGTAAAATTGATATCATCCATATAACAAATGAAACCATGAATTGTATCACTTATTGTCAGGACATGTCATACAGGACTAAATAAAATTGTATGTTATTGAGTAATGTGTTCACCAAAACTTGAGTAACTGAGCAGCAAACCATATATACTTTGAGGGAAGTCTAGCATTAGTCTCCTGTCAGCAGCTAATCATGATAGATCTCCAGTGTATAAGATGCGTGCACAGAAAATGTAAATATATGACCTGAAAAGCCCATTTTGATTATTTCCACACATTTCATTGGTCTGTCTATTTTTGACATGACTCCAAGTATGTAAATAGTAACTAACAAAAATCATGACAATAATAAAAAAAAACATAATGAAGTCCTAATTAGTTCTGGCCGGAGATCGTCTTACTGCCAACGGTCTCGAACTAACCTATAACAGTTTGTTTTGCTCAACAAGAATTATGAGCAATCTTGTAGTCGTTTTGTGTTATATTGGGGAGAGAACTCAAGAGCTTAATTTCATACCCAGAAGACAGACTGTCAGTTGTATGCAATACTTTGAGAACTGATAGTAGTTAATTACTGTGTTGTTTTTATGTGACATACTCTTTCCAGAATGTTGTCTTCCTTATGAATCTCTTGAAATTTCCTTGGCTTTGCTTAGACTGCCATAAAACTGTGCATCAAATAGATAGGAATAGAGAACACAAATGATGAAGTTTTACAGTTCACAAGACCGACTAAATAACAAGAAAAAAATATATTAAGTAGTTCATATAAGAGACTGAATTGATGTTGAAACACATACATTAGAAGAATAAGTAAAGTAACCCATAGCATTTATTAATGCCGTAGGGGTGTGAGATGTTAGCGATCTCACATTTCACAGGCTCTGCAAATGAGGGCGGTAGCCATCTCCTCTCCCTCGCAGTCTTTACTTCCCGGATTAATCTGGTACCCATTTAAGGCTGGGTCGACCTGGGAGCCGTTGCGATCTGAAAATATTTCCGCCTCAGCTGGGGAATGAACACAGGACCACTCATATGCAAAGCCAATAGAAGAATAAAGCAACCGGTGAATCACAAGATAAGATCTCAGATGAAAATCAACAAGGTCAAGAAACAAGTTGCCCAAAAGATAGAAAGGAGAACACAGACAAGAGAAGTTAAGATGAAAGCAATTGATTCTCTTGATGAGATCAAGAACATTTTTTTGAGACAGATGTGTGATCAAATACAATATGAACTATTGTGCTGTCCAACTGTGAATCTAAACTAGAATCTTCTGTATTCGTTCTCGAAATCCTGCAAACTAACAGGATGTAGTTGAAACAGAATTTTCTTGTGCTATGGTTTACAGCTCAGCTGTGATATCTGTGCCTTTTGGCCTGATACATCAGACTTCAGCATGACTTCTGGGTCACTCTGACCCTCTATGGGATGGAGCAGCCAACTCCACCCCAAATCCACTTTAGTCGCCTCCTATGGCAGGCAATAATGTTGATATTCTTCGAGCCCCAGAAACACACATGAATGATGATGATCTAAGCCAGGCGTGTCAAACTCAAAAAGCACCATGGGCCGCATAAGATACTTTGAGTATACCGGCGGGCCACACACACTAACAAATCTGAGAAACACTGTAATCTTATTTAATTATATTTAATTAATTTGCACGCCTACTACAACGGTTTTATTAAGCTAACACCCCACAACACCAAATATAACAATTGTAATGCAACATTTATTTAATTACATTCAATCATTTTTACTGTTTAATCAGTGTTTTGTCCTGAGGTGTGAAATCCAACATTTATTTAAGAACATTCAATCGTATATCTGGCTGAAATGTATTTGCAGTTCCGACCTGAATCAGGGATGACAAGTGTTCATTAGTCAGCCTTGCTCTCTGAGAAGTTTTTGTTAATTTCATGAAGGAAAATAACTGTTCAGACACATAGGTGGAACCGAACATTGCCATAATCCTAGTTGAAAACTTTCCTCTGCTTTAACAACATCAAAATTGAATGGTGCCAAGAATAATGCAAAATAGTATTCAAAAGATGAGAAATCACTAAATCTTTCCTGGAACTCTTATGACAATAAATCTAGGTGACTCATATTTAGCAAAGGTAAGTACAGATTCAGCATTGGCCTGGTTTTTGAGTTCTTTGCAGTTAGGAAAATGAATCATAAGCTTATTTTTGTAATGAAACATTTGATATCGTCGTACATCTGAGTGATGAGTTTGTTTTTGCCTTGTAATTTCAAATTAAGATCATTTAAATGTGCAGTAATGTCCACAGCAAATGCTAGATCCTGGACCCAACTTTCATCTTTTATTTCATCAGTGTTTTTACCTTTAATCTAAAAAAATAAAGTAATTTCTGATCTCAGCAAATAAAATCTTTTCAGCACTTTGTGACACGACAACCAACGGACTTCTGTGTAGAATGGAACATCGGTGAACTGACTATCCATGTCTTCTAATAGCTGACTGAATTGACGATGGTTGAGAGCATTGCATTTGATAAAGTTCACTGTTTTTGTGACCACACTAAGCACGTGATTCAATTTTAAAGTCTTTGAACACAAATTTTGTTGATGAATAATGCAATCAAAATGTGCAAATGATGAATCTGGATACGAGTTCTCAATTTTTGTTCGCAACTTGGCAGCAACACCATTATATCTGCCAACCATATTCGGAGCACCGTCAGTAGATAAACATACAAGTTTACTCAAATCAAAATCATAGTCATGCAGAATCTGCTAGACTTTTTCACAGATATCTTCGCTCGCTGTAGTCTCATAAATTGGGATTAGTTCAATTAGTTCTTCATAAATATTAAATTCACTGTCACAAGCCCTAATAAAAACTGCAAGCTGTGCTATTCCAGTGATGTCAACGGTCTCATCAATAGCAATAGAAAAATGATCAAATTTGGATGATGCAGCCTTCAACTGTTGTTTCAAATCATCTGCCATTTCATCAATCCGTCCAGCAACAGTATTCCTGGTTAACAAAATATCCTTAGATAACTGCTTTCTGTGGGCACACAATGTCAGCAGCTTTTACAAGGCAATTCTTTACGAAATCTCCTTCAAAGTAAGATTTCCCACTCATGGCGACCATTCTGCTGAGTTCATAGCTTGCAGTAACGGAAGCGACATTGGCTTGATCTATTTTTGTAAAACATGTCTGTTGCTGTATCAAGTTAGCCTTCAATTCCTGGAGTCTTGAAATACGAATTAAGCCCTCATATTTATCGCAGGATCGATGGTTTGTTTTATAATGTCTTTTTAAGTTGTACTCTTTTGGCATGCAATGCTGTTATTGCATACTAAACAATGTATTTTTCCATTTACCATTGCACAAAAATACTTTAGTTCCCATTTTTCTTGAAATACTCGCCTTTCTTCATCAAGTGTCCTTTTCTTCTTGGCTGAAGGTGCTGTAGCCATTTTAAACGGAGTCAGTTTATGCAGTACTTAATTAAAACAAATAATATAATTACCGGCACGATTCTGCAAGATACAATCTATTATTGTTTTAAAATTTTAACATGGCAATAACAATCTGTTTGATACTTCTGGTCAATGTTGCCAATTGTCATAGATAGAAAACCCTTACTAGCTTAAAACAGCCGTACTGTTTTCTTATACGTGGAACTATGCCAGATTTATGTTTTATACACCCAGTATTAAAACTGCAATTTTCACCACAAAATGAGACAATTGAAGTATTCTTTGTGTGGGCCGCACACACGCTTGCAAAAAAGGCCACACATTTGACATGCCTGATCTAAGCAGAATGTTGACCATACATTCCAAGTGGGATGTTGTGGGACAGCAGGCGAAATTGGTATTTTATAAATGAAAGAATACACGTAGAATACATCCACTGAATGGAACAATAAGTCACTATAAATTCTATCCAAGGGGACATACAGGTGCCAATAAATTAGATCACATACATTTTCCCCAGAAAACCATAATAGAGCATTGCTATTTACCATGTATATCTATGAACCAGACATATGTAACTGTGCATGTGTTGTGTGGGATCCTATATGTGAAGGTGACCTACTTTGTCTTGCAATATTATATGGATATTAATCTTCAACAACATATGCATATTCATTTATGCTTTTACCTTGGAAAAACTGGTTATGAAACTTTTGACATGCTGCAATCACCTTTTGGAGATTCGTGTCTAAGTACATTTACAATATTTGAGTGATATTATCATTTCAAAAGTGGATGCAGATCGTTTGAAGAAGACTCCATCAAGGTGTGATAAGTTAAGTCCAATATCCAATATTATGATTGTGTTATTCAACATTGATGGACTGGCAATGTGTTCACAATGCTGTTTGCAGATATTGTCCTAAGACTTGGTGCACAGACAATGTTATTGTGCATCATTACAATGCCCTTGCGCACAGGTCTATCACCAGAACAAATATTCTCACAACCAAATAATGTCACTAAAATCATGTTCTATGTGACTTGTTCTTACAACTTAAGAGAATAATAAAAGCTCACAAATTCAATGACATTTATAGGGACTACAATTTGATGAGATAAAATGAGAACTATTCTGAAAAGAGCCTAATAGAGATGTTTCCGTCAGTGACAGCTGCTCTGGAATAAGTATATACAATCACAAGGAGACAGCTTTGAAGGAAAAATAACCAACTAGTCTGTAGGTATAATGACTTTATTGGAAATAATTCAGTCCAGAAACTTATTGAAAAAGTACTTATAATTCTCGATAAACCAACCACAAGTCTTGCAACCTCCATGTTGGAAAATTCAAATCAGACAACATAATCCAATCTAAAGGCCAGGTATGCGCATAAAATAATAAGGATGTGTGAGACAATAAGATCTACCATCATAATTACAGTTGGAATTCCTCTATAATGCATCCTTTTATAGGGGGCCTAACTAATTTACCTATTCAACAACACTTTTCAAAATCCGCAATTATAATTATTCTTGATTGTTTGTACTGTATATAGTTAGTGTCTATTATTACATACATATTTTGTAGGTTTAGACTAAGTTGCTATAATGGGATTTCCCTTGATTATGATTTAGTAAGAAATAAAAGTCTGACTAGTGGCTACTTTTGCCTTCTCACTAAGTCTGACTGCCACTAAACGATGCTTTCTACCAAGTTATACCTGTGCATGAATGCACCTACACCTGCAGTCATATCCCTGGGGCTTCACTTGTCACAAGAGTAAAGGATGGATATTTTTGAATCTCATATATTTATTATAGATTAGCTGGTCACACAGACTACACTTCTCAAACACGGACACACTTCATTAAACACTTCACACACAAATCAGCAACAGACTTCAGGTATATGTATTGTCTGGAATATTCCAAAGCCACTATATAAAAAAAGCCAACAATAAAGACATCATATAAAATATTATCTGTGATTCAGAAGAACACCATTGTAAGATCAAGGCACTTAAGTACATTTGTGGAAGTTTCAAGCGTTGGCAAAATGCAGTCAGATTTGTAATTTTAAAAAAGCATAACAATATTTGTTCATCGATACACATGTGATGGAATGTTGAAAAATATCACACTAAATGAAAAATGTTTCCACACAAAAAATGTTTATTATACAAAATAAAGTAATATTTGTAACAAATGATCTGAGATTAGTAATAAGAGTGTTAAAGTGGGTGGGGGTTAAAGGTCAGTCAGTCATTGAGACTGAGGGGAGAGTGTTGGGGTAAGTCACTCAATTGCTGGGATTGATGCGAGAGAGATTGAAATGGCATAGAGGGCTGACTTCATTGTTCTCAGTCCCTCTAAATGTAGTAGCACGACTCCTGCAGAGAGCACCACTCATAGCGTCAGTTTCATTCAAACAATAACCCCCCCCCAAGGATCTCCGAAAAACAACAAGACTGGAGCGGGATTCAAACTCATGACCTAAAGCACAAAGCGAACGGGTTAACCACTATGCCAAGGAGATATCTTTATTTTTACATGAAGACCTATTGGTCCTTGTAGTACTAATACGAATGTTCTATGTTTGTGTTACTGAGGATACTTCAATACTTGTACAGGATGTTCATTGTTGTTGTAATAGTCCTTGTCTTGATTGGTCCATTCTCAGTGACTTGGGTACATAGTTTGAACGTCTTGACAAAATGGCTTTTCTTATCCATGCTCCACCAATGTTATCAGCTATATCATTGCTTCTGACTCTTGCATAACCTGGACTGTAGATCCATGTGATACTATGGACAATGCTGAAAGGAGTAACTCACTCCTTTCTTATCATGAACTTATCATGAGTGTAGACATGTAAACAATTTAAATTTAGACATGGGTGAGAGGATACCTGTGGCAATCTTGGCACTATAGTTTCAATCTCTGATGTTCAGAATCCCAACTTCAAAGTAACTCATCTTGATATGAGTACAGTTGCTATCCATCAAATAATATAAGTGTTGATGTTAAGGGCAATTAACAAATTGATGAGTCTGCTGAACTTGGACTCCATTATACACATTTTCCAGATCTATTGTCACAACCAATGTCTCTTCGTTAACCAGAAAACTCCCATTGATATATGATTAGACTTACGTAAGTCTAATTGTTGTTACGTTTCACGCAGTTACCTTGTATTGATTGTCATAGATATATGCCAGAATTGCCTCATTGGCAGTCATACCACTACCTGGTATGTATACACTTTGTTAGGAAGTGGAGTAAGCCCCTGTTTTTTAGATCAATAACCACTCGTCTAGTGATCATCTTCTTTAGTATCTTGCCATACACATTCTGCAGCATGATGATATAATTATTGAGATTGATGAAATGTATGGTGGTAAGTCAATCATTGAGATTGATGAAATGTATGGTGGTAAGTCAATCATTGAGATTGATGAAATGTATGGTGGTAAGTCAATCATTGAGATTGATGAAATGTATGGTGGTAAGTCAATCATTGAGATTGATGAAATGTATGGTGGTAAGTCAATCATTGAGATTGATAGAACAGTATAGGGTATGTGAGAAGTCTGGGTTATTGTGGTTGGTAGGAGAAAATGTGTTCAGATAATGATGTATTAATCTTGATGAAATGTGACATAGATACTTAGGGAGTTAACCAACTATTGTTGTTTATACATACAAGTACAAATCTGTGTTCTATTCACAATTGTTCATCTTGCACTTTATATTTAAAAATACTGTACATGAAAATGAAAACAACAATACTGCATAGAAAACTGAAGGCAAACATCCAATTAACATATAGCAGCTCCAGGAGTATTAGAAACAGAATGAAAGATCAACAGGTAAATAACAAAAACAATAATTATATACTTTAGGATGACTATGTCCTCAATAATTTACAATGGATTGTTATGAATGTTCACTGAAATTTAAATCTTTCTGATAGCACAACAAAACTACTTCCGAACTGATAAAAAATATGGAATGCATAGAAATTGGGACACTGGTTACAGCTAGCCATTAAAGATGTAGAAATTGTATATATATTTAACAAATTCAAGGTACCAATAATCAGGTGGTAAACTAGGAAATCAATCAAAAGGGACAGAGTATCAAATGAAGATATCAGCATAATACCATTTAATACATTCATGGAAAATATGTCCAGTGGTTTGGGTATTGTATGTCTACGACAAAAGATCTGGATTCAGAGGAAGACCAAGGGTCAAGAAGGATACACTGTATAAATACTGATTCAAAGCAACTCTTGTAAATTAAAATATATTGTTCAGTGGCATGTGTGGAGTACCCTTCTGGGGCTAGGTAATAGATAGATTATAATGATGATATAACCCCAATGGAGTATGAGTTTGTCAGTCTTGTACTCATCTGGTGGAGTTCTACATTCAGCTTCACACTGGTGTTTCTCTGGCATCCTTTTTGGTGAGGAACCTTTCTAAAGCATTTGTTAGTTCTAGATGACTGTTTTACTTAATGTGGCTGTTGGGTACAATCCCATGAGCTGAAGAGTAATCTACTCCAAAGGGGACGTCTGCTACAAGATTGTGGCATACTGCAGATAAATTTATTATTACTTCCTAACAGTATGGACATGAGCTGGTAGCAAGCTTTATCACAGTGGAGTTCATATAATTTGATAGCCAAACCCATATGCAATCTCAATAGTCCCCTCTTATAACATGCATGACATTAATATTATTTTCTTTACTCCCTTTTTGGGCCCCTTCCTATAACTGCCTGTTTTATATTTTTATTGTTTTTTAAATTTTTCCTCCATTTGTCTTGTACTTTTTATGAGTAAAGTCAAAGTGTTATCAAAATGTCACCTCAGTCTGTATTGTTGAACTGTAAAAACATATGACGTCTTATTCTTGGCATCTTCCTAATGGTGTATAACTCGTCTCAGCCCATCTACCAACAATTTTGCAGTTTTAAAATAATTCCAGCTAATTTCCACTAAAATAATGTCTGTAGTACAACCACTACTCAAGAATTCAGTGAATCATGTCAAATTAACACTGCCAGAGCTAAAATCTTATACTCTCACCATGAATCATTAAGTCCAAAGTGCAGGAATTTGGGGTCAGCATGGGAAAAGCAGGGAATGGCGAGAGATGGCATGATTTAGGTCATAAAACCAGTATTCCCCATGAGAACGATAAATACACATACTCATCACCATCTTCTGATAGGTCTAACACCTATAGTTCTGCCTGGAGTATAATGACAATACTTAATACCTGTCACAAACATTCATTCAAATTTTGTGCATTCAAGAACAATTCAAAATTATCAATAATAAAGATTGGTTTGAAAATGTCAACTTTCTATGTACACTTATTAAAACATATATTGAAACTTAATACATATTATTCTCAGTGCAAAAAAACATTTGTGACTTAATGCTAAAGAATTTTTATTTTGATCAAAGTAGACAATAACAAAAAATATACTTGTAACAAATTTGTGCAGCTAAATGAGTGCTAGGTAACAATATAAAGATGCTGAAATGCTCAAACTGAAAAATTATTCATATTCAGGTCTAAGAAAATCTTCATGTTGCTATCACAATACACTCACCAGAAATAGTACAGTTACAAAGATATGCCCTATTTGTTTAAACAGATAGCCTAATTAATGAAAAGAAAAATACTAGGTATAGGCCTAAATATACACACTTATGGCTAATCCAAGGACAGTAATAACATCAACCACCATTAACACTTTCACAGCCACACATTTTTAATCCCAGTGTTTCCCAGTCATGCCAATTTTTTAATTTAGGATAATTTTTTGTAAATAATAATAATTTTTTTAATCATTATAGAATAAACCAAATAATGTTGATAATACCTTGTCATTTTTACTGGATATTTTCAATACGATTTGGAAAAACGAATGCCCACACCAACAATGGAAAAATGGCATCATTATCAAACTACCAAAAAATGAAGACCTAACAAACTGATAACTGGAGGGGAATCACACTGCTATCCGTACCTGGCAAAATTCTTTGTAATATAATGCTTGCAAGATTAAAGTCATCCTTAGACAAAAGACTTACAGAAGAGCAGTCAGGCTTTAGACCAGGTCGTTCCTGCCTCAACCATATATTCACTCTTAGAACAATAATAGAAAAATGTATAGAATTTAGATCTAATCTCATAATAAACTTTGTTGATTTTCAAAAAGCCTTCGACAGCATCCATTGACCATCGTTTTGGGAATTTTTACAAATATACCGATTCCAAAATATAAATGTGATAAAATCATTCTATACCAACTCAAAATGCTGTGTTAGAACAGAAAAAGGCAATTCAGAATGGTTCCCTGTGATTACTGGTATTAAACAAGGCTGCCCTATGTCACCATTACTATTCAATATCACAATTGACTGGGCTATGAGAGAAAGCACATCCAACACAAATTTAGGAATCAAATGGATAAATAAAACAATATTAGAAGACCTGGATTTTGCCGATGATCTCGCACTATTGAGTGAAAACCATCAAGATGCACAAACAAAAACTGATAGATTAAAACTCATTGCAGGACAAATAGGTCTCCAAATCAATTAATCAAAAACAAAAATTATGGACTTCACCAATTCACCTAACAAAATTACTTTAAATGGACAACAACTTGAAAAAGTACACAAATTCTCCTATCCAGGTAGCAAATTAACACTCGACGGTGATGTCATGACAGAAATTACAACTCGCATTGCCCTAGCATCAAGTGCATTTAACAGACTGTCTAATATCTGGAAGTCAAAGTCAATCAGCACATGCACGAAAATGCGCTTATTTAATTCCTGTGTTATTCTGGTGCAATCTATCATAAGGATGTGAGAGCTGGAAAAGCTCTTTAGCTTCAGAAAAGAAATTACTGAGTTTCGAGAACAAATGTCTTCGTAGAATAACTAACACCCATTGGAGTAAATTCAAATCGAATGATAAAATCAAAGAAGAGACACATCAAAATTTCATCACAGATGTTATCAGAAAACGGTGTTGGTCCTACATTGGGCATGTCCTACGCGCAGACACCAACAGAATGCACCATCAATCTCTTGAATGGATACCTACAGGCAAAAGAGCAAGGGGTAGACCAAAAGACACACTCAGAAGAACAATACTTAGAGAAAGTAAAACAACCAATATTCATACTATTCAAGAACTGCACAATATAGCTTTGAACAGACAGAGTTGGAGAGATCTGACCTCTGCCCTATGCGCTAACTTCAGCGCAAAAGGAAAATAAATGAATGAATGTTAGGGCATTGCATTGTTTACAAGGCATTCAGACATGAATAAGCTTTCCAAAAACATCTATATCAAAGGTTTTATTGACAGTTTTTCATTTCTATTTATTTTATGAATGATTTTGTCCAGCAATGTCATGCTCTTGTGGGTGTCCATCACTCACTTTTGTACCCCTAGATGTATCTCATATCAACCTATGGCCGTTATTACTTGAATATATAATCCAGCTCTGTATCTGATTCTAAGTCCATTTTATTACTACAGTCAGAATATGAATCTCTTTCATCTGGGTATCATCAGCTATACCCGTATCGAGGCCAATTCCTTGAAGTGCAGATGGGGCTCAGTCTGGCCAAGAGGCTGGAAATTAAGATTGGTCAGGCCAACCCAATATAGAGCAGGACCGAAGTCCTGCCCAAGCAAGCACAGGTGCTGAAGTCAGAGATACCAGCTGAGAGGCACACCAGCAACCATGGTATCATGCCATCAAACTATTTGACATCATTCATTTTGAATCATTCATTGAAAAACAACATTAAAATGATTAAATCTCCAATTATCAGCGCTGATTCAATCTCATAACTAGTTCCATCATTTTTAGTGACATTTGTAATAAACGGGAAGTCTCACACTGAATAATACCAGTGTAGTCAGCAAAATTCCCCACAAAAAAAGTCATCTTCTATAGTGATAGGGTCTGTGTTTCACCAATACAAGTCGCCCAAGGCAGTGAAAGTGTTAAAGGATATGTTAGGGTAACAATTTATAGTTTATATATATATTATATATATCAATCAATAAACCCATAACCCTTCAGGGTCGTAGGGGTACCACATTGGATGCTTCAGCACACAGAGTCCTCCAGCGAATTCTATCCTCAGCGATGCAGATGAGTGTGGAAATATCTTGCCCTGTCCATTCCTTGATGTTGTCTGTCCATGTCTTTATTTGTCCTTCTCTGCTTCTTCCACACTCGACAGTTCCCTGCAGTATTGTTTTTGACAAGGAAATATATATATACACACACACACACACACACCATATGACATATTCTTTCCAGAACATAGATATTTTTATGGCTGTTCTGAACTGCTCTTCATTAACCTGGGCCATCAGATCAGCCTCTGCCAGTGTCACCTTTAACTGGTATGGTTATAAATCCACAAAAGACTATAGTTTTAACAATACTCAACAAATTAACAAGACTATAATGGATCCAAAAGTCATCAAGGATCACATGGCTATAATTCATCCAATATGCATCAGGGATCATATGACCCTATATTTCCAACAATAGTCATTGGATCACATGATCTTAATCAAACCATAGTCTTCAGTCTTATAATTCATCCAATAATCCTTCTGGGGAATTAATAACAGCCACATTTTCAGATCTTATTTATGAAAATTAATACATAGATTAGTTGGGGGGGGGGGGGGGGGGGAGAAGAGAATGAGAGAACGTCACAGGTGGCAAGACAATGCAGCAGGTTTTTTCCAGATCTATGGTGCTTCCAGTCAACACACATGACTACCTTGGTATGTCAGATGTTAACATTCCAATCTGTCACAATAAAATTTCATAGCTCAATGACAGGTCGTTTCACAAACATCAGGTAAAGTAGATTTTCACAGCTTTCAATTTTAACTTTTTTTTCAACTTCTCATTCCTTGTCTGCTGTTATCATTACCGTCATGTTTCTTTACTTGTTTAAACTGAAATGTATATTGGATTGTTACGTTATTAAACTTGTTATCTTGTGAAGCTACAAAGTTTTTTCATTAAATTTCAGAAATGTTGCTGACCAGGTGATTTAGGGTAAAGTGATGCACAGTTAGTGGGGCAAAATGTCGCAACTGACTCACTGCATACATTTGCCCCACCCTCTGCCTCCCATATTTAAACAAATATTTTACTGTCACATTACATTTCTTTTTAGGAATTACAAATGAAAGAAAGAGCCGGTATCAAAATTAGCTGGAAGACTGGGTTAGAGATTTTATGAATAGAAATAATTTATGTCTAAGGATTTCGCACAATCTCTGTCGGTCATAGATGCACAATCTCCTAAGTATATTCTGTGGCAGACATATAAATTATGTCAAAAGTAATATCACTCACAAAGACAATAAGTATCTTTACATGACATTGTATCAAAGGAGCAGAAACCTGAATAATAAGAAATATCTCACCCCAACATTGAAATATATAGGGATATTGTTTTAAATCTGTGTTTTCTATAACATTGGTGTCAGGTACCCATTTACAGCTGGGTCAACTGGAGGTAAACTGGGTCAGGCGAGAAATCATGACCCGCATTTTTTCGAGCCATGGTTTCAAACATCACAAGCTATAACCCAATAATAGTAAGCAAGCTCACTATCTACCAGGCTACTGGTACACCATCTACTGTTCTCCTCCATGATCAATGGTATGCTAGGTGTAATGTGGTCAGCAGTATTTATTGTATAACACTTATTTTAGTGTCAATTTTCTAAGGCTGGGCTATCCTGAGAACTGAACAAATTACTAGCTCAACTTGGAATCGAACCCTCCAGCACAGATCTAGGAAACTGCACTAAAAACTACAGGGCTCTCAATATAAAAGTTACAAAATAATGATTATTAAAAAATAACAAATTCAACTAAAGCGGAGGTGGGCAACCCCTTTAGGTCGGTGGGATAGATTGAGCTTTTTCAAGTGCTATGGGCCAAAATAGTGTTTTTTTAGACCTTTAGAGATCTAAATTGTGTTTTCTGAGATCTTGGGTAATACATATAATAATTTTAGATCAGTCTGACAGGTCAGAAAAATTGAATTGGTGGGCCAGATTTTACGCTGTATTTTACCCACCACTGAACTAAAGGAATGTACATGGACTTATTTACAAAAAAGACAAAATTAAAAAAAAAAATTTATGTTGACTAGAGATGAATTATAGCCCAAAAGCAAACATTTGAATTATATCTATTAATGTATCAATGTGGAAAATGTATAGAATTAGATATAAGTTGGAAGATAATTTCAAAGTGTTCATTGAAGAAATGCAATTAAATAATTCAATCTCCAATTACTGGAGCAGAATCAACCTAATCATGGATGTTGTCATATTAGAGCTGAAATTTATAATAGCCATCTTCAGCAATAAATGTATGAAGTACATTTTAAAGATGGATTCATGTTTGTTTAATGGAACTACCTTTTTTTGTGGTAAGCAAAACGAAATAAATTACAAGGGGCAGATAAATCTATGTTCATTTTTTCATTAATTCTCTTGACTATAATTACCAGTGGAGGTTAAGATATTTAATTTAGGATGGTTGTATGGATGAGGCTCTCAGTGGGTAGCACACATATGTGCATCTGGCAGCAGTCTTCAAGACTGTAACAGACTTACTACATCTCTAACAAACTTATGGTAGCCATTTTGTATCATAGAACTGAGTTAGTGACGTCAACAAAATTTTTAATCTGCACAAAGATGATATAATGTTGGAATGGTACTCTTGTTAACTAACATAAACATTAAAATGTACAGACTTTTGAGTTTTCAAGACCACATAATACAGTCCCATCTGGTTACAGATTCAGGGATGACCAAGAAAATGCTGGATGAAAAACCTCAGATACTTTGTGCAGGAATGAACTCAGTGCAACAAGTGTGACTAATTTGGCATTGAGGCACAATTATAAGCTCCGACCCCTACATTTAATGGTGTTAATAGCAATATCACTCACCTGGGGTTACACAATAAAGAAAATACTTCGAGCTAGTCCTGACATGTTGAAGCAACACAACAATATATAAACAATAATCTCTGGAAGTCTAGTTAAATTCTGATGTCTAAGGCCATTTCTACAAACAAAATGGTGACATAATGCATTTCTGGACTCACCCTGTTGGAAAACTAGCAGGACCATTGTTCTGCTACAAGAGATATACAGCAATAATGTGAGAAGCTTTAAAAAAAATCTCTGGAAATCACTTAGACATAGATTTACATAAATGATTAGAGAATTGCATGGTCTGCTAAAATGAGATGATAAACTAACAGAAGCCAACAAACAAAGGAAAAGTGGAAGCTCATTGTTTGGATTTCGTAAGTAAATGTGATTTTTGAACACATTGTGGCAACTAGCAAAATTGTGGACAATAGAGAGTGATAAAATATATGAACTTAATAATTTGCATCATTATCAAAACAACTGACGATAAGTACAACTGACAATAAGTATACAGATCACATTTGTGGAGATCCATGCAGCACATACCAACATGCTGATACGCTTAAATATCCATCAATCAATTACAAAAAAAAAATTTGAAAACAGTGGCAAACCCTTTACATTTTCCATTCAAACATTTATATCTCTGTCACTACATATGAATCAAGTCATTATCAATTACTGCTATCAGATATGAAGCAAGTCACTACTAATTACTGATAAGACATAAGGTATGAAGCAAGTCATTACCAACTACTTCTATCAGGTATGAAGCAAACCATTACTGCTAAGACATATCAGGTATGAAGCAAGTAATTACTAAATACTGCTAAGACATATCATGTATGAAGCAAGTCATTACTGCTGCTAAGACATATCATGTATGAAGCAAGTCATTACTAAATGCTGCTAAGACATCAGGTATGAAGCAAGTCATTACTAATTACTGCTAAGACATATCAAGCAATATACTTTTCTTTTTTATGTACATTATTTCATGACAGAAATAGCTATAATAAATTCCAAACATGTACAGAAAAACTAAATACATGTTTATAGCTTCAACGTATTTAACTATGTATCTACAGCAAGCAAATGGAACCTCCATTTATATACATTCATTGTGTCTCTAAGTTGATAAAATAGTCACTTTAATAGTCAATTCTGAATATATTACAACAGGAGAGGAATATCCTTAAGGAGATAAAACTAGTCTTAGGGTAGGCAAGAGGACTATTCTAGGTTGGCCATTCAATGCTTTTTTGCTCTGGCTCTCTCTCGCTCTCTCTCTCTCTTGCAGCTTTAAGGTTGTGTTTTATTACTGTATTTTTCCATGAAAGAAATGAAAACTATCTTCTAGAACCCAAATTCTCTAGAATTAAGAGACAAATGTTCTAATCACTCAACCAACTGCTGCTTACAGTAACATTTTTTTAAAAAGTTATACAAAAATAAGTATTGAGTGAGAGTGAAGAAATTATCTTTTCCTGAAAGATTCAAAATATATAGCTAACAAATGGCTGGGATACTGGGCGTATACACTCTTAGGTAGCTGGTGAGACACTGGGCGTATACACTCTTAGGTAGCTGATGAGAGACTGTGTGTATGCACTCTAAGGTAGTAGTTGATGAGCTGGAAAGCTAATAATTTATAGGAATGCCCCCAGTGATGTTATACTGGTTACTAAACATAAGTATTGAATATTTTCTTCACTGTTGTTCTTCCTTAGCCATTGGGGCACAGTACAAGTTGCTTCAATGAATAGTACAAATCATTTTAGGTCAACAACAGATTAAGAAGTAGTGCTGTCTCCTATGCTATTTTTTATGCATGTTTTTCTTGTAGAACCAACATACATGAAGCAGTAGTTTTTAGGCTTAGTTCATAAGTCATTCAAAGAAAACTCTAAACTTTCTTGCAGATGTAATGATAGCATATCTAGCATATTGTTCTGCTGTGTCATATTTGGGAGAAAAGGGATAATTATAATTAATGAATGTCTGCATAATAGGTAATAAAAGGTCTGAATTCGTGGCAAGGATAGGTGTTATCACATGAACAAAAAATGACATCTCATATAATGAATAGAAATACTATCATCATGTTTAAAACGGAAGAAACAATACAAATAAACATGCCAAAAACGTCCTTTTCTACTGAAGAAACAGTACAAGTTGACTTGTCCAATAGATTTCTTATCTACTGAACAAACAATACAAATTGACTTGCTCAAAATATTTCTTATCTACTGAAGAAACAGTACAAGTTGACTTGTTCAACAGATTCCTATCCACTGAAGAAGTAGTGCAACCTCATCATCATCAGTTGCCATGCCGGCTGGCATTGGCGATCATGGATCTCCACAGCTTTCTATCACTAGTACTATGTATTAGGCTCATTATTGACTCTATGCCATGCCAGGTTGTTAAACTGTCCTGTCTAATATTTTCTCACATTGTCGCCCTCTGTCACTCTTGACTCAATCTTGTCTGTTGTAACTATATTCTCCAAATCTCCTCGTCTCATAGCATGGTCAAAAACTGAAGATGGCCTTTTCCTTATATTATTGATTAAGCTCCATATTGCATTTGACACATTAGTGCAACCTAACATGCCTAAAAGACTACTTATAAATTGAAAAAAAAAACAATTGCAAACTGACACACACATAATACACATCTTAACTGAAGAAAAAAATGCAATCAGACACCCCTAACATACTCTACCATATCAGTGCCATGCAAAGAAACCATATTAATATTTCAATTAGAACTTGTTCTTGCTTCCTTCACCAACAACTGAAGTTTTTGGTCGAGAGGTTGCCTTGTCTGATGAGAAACGTCTTAGCTTAAAGCGTCCAACATTTATATCTTTCATACTGCCCTTTGTCTGTGCTGTTTTTGGTGATGGTGATGACTTTGGAGGTTTTGATGGAGCTCCAGCAAAGCTGTGGGAACGATGTAGGAAGAATCTCTGCTTGCTGGGCTTGGCATACATGGAAGACGGCTGGATGACGTAGCTGAAAGAGGTACAAGTAAATATCCGGTTATCTATTAAAACTTGATTCTTAAAACAGTTTACTGACAATTTATTTTACAGGGATAACACAATTTAAAGAAAATTTCTTCCAAGGGACTGTCTAAATATTTAATTATCTTGCTTTAGAGCACAACACAAATCATAACCCTGATTGAAAATGATAGATTTGACACAGCAATAGTAATAAATCTGGCCCCAAGCGAAATATATTGGAAAACTAATTATGACCTATATGACTGCATCTACGTGCTGGTATGTGTACTTTTTAGTTTCCAGAAAGCTCGAATAATGGATCATTACACGATTGCTGCTGTATGGAATGTGCTTTTATATGCTCATTCCGAACTGCAACAAGTGAGTTTTGATAGGTTCACCATGAAAAAGAATAAATTCTAAAGGAATGAGCAGTATTTATTTAATCTTGAGCTGCTATTTAATGGTGAGTGGTTATAAATTAATGTTATTGCACTCTGGGCTAACCCAAAAGGGCTCAGTCTACCCTAGAAGATGCCAAAGTATTATGTGTACTGATGGTTCCCATATCTTGCCAGTCAAACACAATTTTAAGTATGTCCAATAAGTATCCAGTCCTACTCATGCCAACCTGAATCCCCAATCACACACACCTTTGTCATTTAACGAATCCAAAAAGGGCTCAAAAGGCATGGAGGATTGGCTCACTTGTACTTATGATTCCCATTATGTACTCAATGAAGCAGCATGCCGTCCACAAAGAGTACCACTTCTAAACCGGGATCAAACTCACAACCTCTTGAACACAAGGAAAATGATTTAATGTCATAGATATCCCCAAACTATGATTTTCAGTATCTCCCTCATAACTATCTTCAATCAAAGACTAGACTACAGGTATATTTGATGTAAGCATGTCTGATCTCTCATTTATGCCAGCATGTTTAGAACAATACATGCACGCAGTATCCATGAGCTACAAAGAAGATTTAGATTTCATCCATTTATATTTGTTATTGACTGTTTTGAATCTTTCAAAGAATCAAATGAGAATAATGAGTAACTGCTTCTAGTCTTCTGCCAGCAACAAGTTGCTACAAGAAATAAGTTTTGCTTTTTTCACTGTGAAGGTTGACATGACTTTCGAAACAAACTTCTCTACCATTGAGAACAAGACATTACTAGTGTTATTCTTTCTTCCAACACTTCTTTATTCCCTAGTCTCTTGTCTCAGACTTCAATATTCATTTCTTGGATATAGTTTGCTATCTACTACATGATCCAGTTTTGTGTCTCAGAATTTTTCATCACTCCAGCGCTAGCTCTACCAAGGTGGTTTCAATAGAAATGCACTTCATGTATATTACTTTATAGCCGACTGTCCATGTAATGGTAGGTCCAAAATTACTACTATTTACATACAGAGGAAGGTCGCTATGAAATGTTCTTATAAGATCAATAGCTTAGCCACGTTTTGACAATTTTTAGCAGTGCCATACAATTTGTCAAATCTGTGTTTGAAATCGTTTGATATACAATGAGTACATATTGTTAGCTTTGTGGTCAGGGATTATTATTTTGGGAACTAGAAGCACTGAAAGAGCATACTCAAAGGCAAGAAATGCTGTGGTTGATAGCACAGTACTAAGAAGAGAGAAAGTTCATGTAATCAGGACAGTCATAGATTTCATATAAAAAAAGAATAAGATAAGGCTTGAGGTGATCATGAATTTATAACAGGCAATGATACAAACAGGAATGGGCTCAGGGAGAAAGTGTTTTCTCTTTCAAAGATTCCATAACCAAAATAAGAGAGGGACTTTTAAGTTGAAATACTATTAGATTACTGATAAAAACAGAAACCACGGAGGCCTGGCCTGATCATAGGGATGTATCCTACACTATGAGATGCTGGTTTATAACCTATAATAAAGAAATATTATGATTTTATGTAAGCTTTCTCCTCAAGAAGCGTGAACATGTTTCATTAATATCTACTTACACTATATCACCAATCTTCAGTTTTCTTTTGGGAGACGGATTGGTGATTATATATGACAAAGTATTGGGACGTCTTCGGACTGCACCTATGTGACAGATAAAAATTAAAACACATAATTACTGTATTGCCTGCTCACAAAAAAAGCTCACACAAAATATATTGTATTCTTGCATACAAAATCCACTTACACATAATAACTGTAATGTATGCTTTAATGCACAATTCACTTACACAGAACAATTGTATTGTATGCTTGCATATAAAATACACTTACACAGAATAACTGTATTTATGATTGCATACAAAATTCACACAGAAAAACTGTATTGTATGTTTACAAAGAGCTTACTCACAAGGAACAACTGTATTGTATGTTTACAAAGAGTTTACTTACACAGAACAACTATATTGTATGTTTAGAAAGAGATTACACAGAATAACTGTATTGTATGTTTACAAAGAGCTTACACAGAATAACTGTATTGTGTTTACAAAGAACTTACACAGAACAACTGTATTGTATGCTTACAAAGAACTTACTTACACAGAACAACTGTATTTAACATTAAAATTCTGAATAAAATCTAACAAAATAAAGTTTTAAAATATTCTATACCATAAAGAATGTTTGCATTTTTCAAATGAATTTAAAAGCACCAGAGTTATTTTAAGAGTGATATCATACTTATTGTAATGCTGGATGTGGATTTACATTACTTTCTATGTATCGTTTCTGTTCACTTTTCACAATTTCTGATTTTTCAATAATAAAACTCATAATGCACATCAAAATACTGTATTTTGTGGGTGCCACCATTGTGGAATGATGTAACATCCGGGATGAGCTATTTATAATCATACTATTGCTACAGTTACAATATTTGTGAAGTTGTCATACAGTCCTTGCTCGCTCAGCTTGGCACACCCAGATCACTTCTGGCATCACTAACATTGAACAAGAGAGAACACTACGGGAAATTTATAAGAGATGGAAGGAGAAGGAAAAATCTGAAAACTCTCCTACTCGGGACCCTTTGGACTCCTGCATGCACTGTAATAGAACTTTCCTGTCAGGAATCAGACTCATCGGGCATGTACAAATTCACAAACCCAATTCAAATTAAAAAAATTACAAATGTTTTTTCTACTTGTTCACCACATTTTTTTTTCATGCCATATCATTGCTTGCAAATGAGAAACATCATCATCATTTGTGAAGTATTATAAAGAGTACATAATGGAAATTCAACAATCATAGAATCTGGTCAGTAAAATGGAACACACCTTTTTAGTAGGAGGATTCTTGTCAAAACATTGTACTCATCTGAGAGTTGGTATGAAAGAAGTTCTGGTGAATACTCTGCTCCCAGAGTTTGAAACCAGAGCTCTCCAGTTTGCGCAAGCGATATGATGCTACATGTGTAATTCTGGTATGTTGTTGAGACCCATAGACCCTCTTTGATGGTTGTTCTGTGAAGTCTCTCTTGGTCTTCCTCTTTTTCTTCTGCCATCTCATACCAATTTTAATGCTTGTAGTGGCATTCTGTTTTTATTCATTCTAAGTACATGTCCGATATAAATCCATCGTTTTCTTCTTATTTTTGTAGAAACATATTGCTGTTTGGTGTTTCTCTTACTTGCATGTTTGACTTCAATTCTTCCCAACCAATATTTAAGAGTCTTCTAAAACATTTATTTTCAAATGAATTCAATTTCTTCTCCAGTTTCTTTGTCATTTTCTAACTTTCACAACCATATGTCAACACGGATATCACATTGGAGTTGAACAATCAAGTGCATACAAGAGCTATATTGTTTGTAATTCCCAGGGATAAAAAAAAAACAGGATTAAGATTTAAGCATACTATGTGTTGTTAATCTCCTGTAGTTGTCAAACTTCAGTTAATTAAGTAAATAAAGTTAGAACAGAATGTGTGCTGTGCCATGGTTTAGTCTGACTGCAATATCTACTTTTTGGCCTTACACATTCAATTTCAGCACATTTTTAGGGTACTGAGTTATCAACAATTTCTATTCCATGGCCTGGGTCAATGGGCATGAACCCATGTACTGCTGAATCAGCAACTAATCAACCATTCTGTGGCTAGACTGTCCTATTGTAGCCTACAATCATCATGTGGAGATATAGCAGGGTCTTTGGTGCTGCTGTTGCTGATATTTGCTGTCAACTATGATTCACTGACCATTATATTCGCTGAATATTGAAATACCTTGACATTTCTTCTTAGCTTCTACATGATAACCACTTACTGTAATCACTTTGAATCAGATCTAATGATTGTAGCCTGTTGCGAATGAGACCACCAAGATCTCCTTGGTCTGGTCTGCTTATCATTGAGAAGCGATGACGACTGATTGTGGAATGTGATTTTGATAGAGTTCTTGGGTGGGAATGATGATGATGCCCTGGTCGGTCTATCTTCAGTTTGTGCTGCAAGTTGAGAAATTAAGAATTAGTCATTAACAAAATATAGCACATTGTTAAACTCAAGATTCTTGATTAGAAACCAACATCACGGCACTGTGGGCATTCCCATAAGTGCTCTTGATTATGTGTTTTATGGATATGGGTAGAAATGAATCATAGTTAATAAACACACAAGCAGTTCAATCACCAGAGAGATCTTATAGAATGTTTAGAACACCCTGGACTGTAATCAGACAGAGTTCAACATCAATAGGAAGCTCATTATGATTAAAAATAGAAAGTCCTAACTTTTCTAGTATAGAGTATATTATGATAAGAGATTTGGGGTATATTATGATAAGAGATTTGGAGTATATTATGATAAGAGATTTGGAGTATATTATGATAAGAGATTTGGAGTATATTATGATAAGAGGTTTGGAGTATATTATGATAAGAGATTTGGAGTATATTATGATAAGAGATTTGGAGTATATTATGATAAGAGGTTTGGAGTATATTATGATAAGAGATTTGGAGTATATTATGATAAGAGGTTTGGAGTATATTATGATAAGAGATTTGGAGTATATTATGAGACCAGTTAATGAAGATTAATGGGAGATAAAATAGAAAAAGAAAATATCCGACAGCTTAACTTAATAATATGGAAAAATGTATTACTAAAAACATGCAATCAGTACTAAAGACACATTTGTAGAGAACTATGATTGTATACATGTAAAGGTAATGGTAAAATCAGCTATGAATCAGCGTCATAACAAACACATAATTTTCCCATATGTGCTCAGTTGCCTAGAAATTGACTAGAAACTGCCAGATGTGTTGCCTTCAGGACCTGCTCAGCAGTGATGATGCAACATATCCAGAACATGAGCTCTGGTGTTTATTTACTGGCGTCTGAGCAGACAATGAAAGTTGTATTTTTCTTTTCAAAGTAGCATACCTGTAAGCTTTGTGCAGTACATTCTTATTTTATATGTTATGACGTTTTAGTTATCACTCTTAAGTCTCTTGGTTTTGTGCAAGCAGCCCAGCTTCGTCTAGTGTCATGTTCAATAGGTCATCGATGTCATGTGTCCATTGTAGTATTGGTCTGCCTCTTGTTCTCTTTCCTGGAACATTTCCATCTATAATTAATATTTCTAAACTATTGTGTCTCTTTATATGTCTGAAATATGTTAGTTTTCGTTTTTTGATAGTTTTGAGGAATCATTATTCGTCTATATTCAGGTCTTTGCAGACATCTGCATTGGTTCGTTTTTGTGTCGATGATACACTTAGGATTTTTATATAAAAATATAAAATTTCCTTTCGAATGCTGATATTTTGTTAACAAAAGCCTGTAACTCTTACTTTTCATCTGCGGATGGTGGAGGATAAACATGCAATATTGTGAAATTGCATGTTTTTTATTTCAGTCTTATGACTCAAGTATGTGTTTGTTCGTCCATCACAAGTGATGATGACCATTTGTTACATCCACTTTTGAAAATTGAATTAGAGTTATGTCATTGATTATGAGTTCGTTGATGGATAATGAGCCCTATTCGAGCTGTAAATGTCCTTGGACAGTTCAGACATGGAATGATGACTGTAGACAGATCTTGGTCTATTCGTACTTTCTAGCTGCTCTCCGCTGTTGAGCTGCTGCATTTCTCCTCTTTTCACAAGATGGTGCGCTTTTTTATTTTAGAACGCCATGTAGATCTATTTTGTGTAAATTAAAATGTACACAAATGCAAAATGACAATCATGCTCCAAGAGTTTACAAGGAATGACAACAACATGCAATTGTGCCTTTTTTACTATTAAAACTCTATTATTCAAACATAGAAAAAGAAATGTTTCTAGACTAACCTTTGATGTGGTATGTACAAGTGGAATCTCTGAGATATTCTCACCAAAAAAAGATTCTCTATCCTCGCTTCCAACTTTTGGAATTTTTTCTGTTCTATAAATGGCAAAAGGAATTTCTCCAGTGGCTGAACAAAGCCCTTCATAGAGTTCACCATATTCTGGAAACCTCTGTAACGTATTCCGTTTCACACGGATCTGAACAAAGAAAAACAGTCTTTCACATAATAATGCCAGCAGATCTAGCATAACTAGTGGCATAGTTTTAATTAGTGCACAAGTGGAAAGTGGTTAAAATCCAAGTATAAAATGTTAGTGAATTATGTGTTTTACTATGCCAAGAATGTTTTGCTCCAAAACTACTGTTTTTAGTTCAATGAAAAGTACTATGGTCCAGAATGCAAAGACATACATTTTCTGCACAAAAAAACTTTTGATTATAAGCTACATTTACTAATACTGTATAATATGTCTTGCAGGAAGCTAGAAAGATGCTGAACAGATGAGGGTTGGACATAGATGTGGTCACACTAGTGATTCTCACCTCTTTCTTGCCCATGTTCCCTCTTTCCAGTCAAATTAATTTCTTTGGGCCCCATTGGGGTAACAGAAAGTAAATGATTAAATGGTGATAAATGGAAATAAGTATAAGTGTTACCAATGATTATAAAGGCCTAATAACAATGAAATACAATGACAAACAACACTGACTAGAAAGTCTGTTTTGGGATGAAAGACAGTAGATAAGCAATAAAACCTTTACATAAAAGTACATATATGGTATGAGAATGATAAGAGAAAGATAGGTCAAAAAGCAACAAAGAGATAATTGAAACAGACAGATGACAAAGTGTAATGTGAAAATGTCTTGGGAATTAATGACAAATAAAGGAAGACAAATCCCATGAGATAAGAATAGAAAAGGATAGGGAGAAAGAGAAGAATGAATTTGAAATAAAAATGACAAAATGAGAGATAAAGAATGAATGAATAATAAATTAAAATCAAGTTAATGGTCGATGCATAGATCCTGTGTCACAATCTGAATCCAGCTGTAAACTATAACTGCATATGCACACAATGTCTAAACAGATCACAAACAATGTGACCAACATGGATGGGCCCAAATGGATAATGATCATAGTTGAAGTTGATAAAGAAAGAAGTGGGCATAAAGAGGGAGCGGATATATGTAGGAAGGTTTGGAAACAAGGCCTAACAAGTAATAGGGTCTAAAGGTATAGAAGGATAGGAAATCAGCAGCATGACATAAAAGACAAAATAAACAACAAAAGATGAAAGAAGCTGGTAAGTATGTTGTGAATACAAATAATATAAATAAGTGTAATATAAATCACAACTTACACTGGATAAATGCCCTGAGCCCTCTTCAGCATCAATTCCCAGCAGCAATCGTACAAAGCTAATAAGATATCCTTTCACAAAAGTCTGAAAAATAATTCAATTCATGAAAGTATACAAAAACATTCAACCTCTACTAATATGTACAGTAGAATTTGCATAAAAGTTAATAAATATTTTGTTCTAGTTTGCTTAACAAAAGTATCTTTTTTTGCAGAAAGTGAAATGAAATAAATTAGTTGAAAGGTGTAAAAAAATCTGTATACTTCATTTTTTTCATTGATTATTTCCCTTGGCTACAATTGGTTGGAGGTTGAGATATTTAATTTAGGGTTGTATTGGTGTGGTTCTCAGGGGGAAGGGGGGGGGGGGGCTTTATGTGTGTTGAGTGCTCATCTTTACATTCAGCAGCAATCTTCAGGACTGTAACAGGCTTACTACTTCCGTCCAAACCCAGGTCAGACGCCTACATCGTTTGATTACATCCCTTGGATATGTTGATAAGTTTATGATTATTATTTATTAATTTACATATTAATTTATTTAGGGTTAGGGTTAGTTATGTAAATCACACCTAAAACTAACTCTAAATACATTAATATTTACATTAATTATTGATATAATATTTAGATTAATAGATTAATTAATTATTTTAGGATAATTATTAATTATCCTAAAATAAGCAGGTAGGCATTTTATCTTGGACTGGACCACGACATCTCTAGCAAACTTTATATATATATATATATATATATATATATATATATATATATATATATATATATATATAAAATTGGTCTTATGACCTTTGAGGTCGTTGTAACTGGATTACCCTGGCTTCCATTATTTTTTATGGCAAAATCTTTGTGTAGCCAATTTGGACTAATGTCTGCGATTGAAAGAAGCGTACATCGTCATAAGAGGTACATTTGACTAAACAAACGAAAAAATCAAAAAAAAATCAAACAACTTATGGTAGCCATTATGTATCTAGAACTGATCCGGCAGTCTCTGTCATACAGGAGATTAAAATGATTATTAACTCTACATACCTACAGGTTCCCAGATCTACTTGTCCACATTTAATACTGAATTTCCTCAATTGAAGTCTGAGAATGTAATTGAGGATCATTGATTACTGAGATATAATCAATGATCTTCAAATACACCTGATGTTATCAATCAAGGATTTTCTCTGGCTGCCTCTTCTCCTTCTACTCTCAACTATTTCTAATTAAATATATTTGTAGAAAGTGAACCACACCTCATTATACGCCCGACTCAAGCAATTGTCAAACATGACTTGCTATTATTAAATCCAAACAAGTTTCTTTTTCTCTCTTCATATGCTCCATGCATGATAGAGTGTTTTTTTGTAAAAGATTATCTTGTTCCTATCAGTTCTCCCATCTCTAATGGTAACAATGTCTTCAATGATCTTATCTTGCAAACTTGTTCTTCACTGTAATTTTGAAAAAAAAACAACTATACTCAACACCACTAGCAAAGTTTAGATATTCTATAAGCCTGGTAATTAGTTTTTACTTGTTTATCAATGTTATATTATTTTATCAACTCAACATAACAATTTTCACTTAATTAAATACCTGATATAAAAGTGTATCCAACATGCTGGCAGAAAATACTTGACCGGCAGCAAAAGGCAGACGGAAAATGTGGTTAAGATTTGTGCTCATGACATCTTTCAATTTCTGTTATGACAGAGAAGAGAAATGTCTGAACATTGCAAGATGTGTGCACTATTTCAAGTACAGAAATGATAATGAAATTAATCTGTGTCTGTATCAATAATTATGAGCAGCAAATATCATGGTTAAAATAGCAGTGCACAAAGTGTCATGAAAGAGTGTTATCTATCTAATATTATCATGGATCAAAATAATAATTGATTATTAAAAACACAAAATGACTACCGGGTATATGTGAAATTTAACTCTTAACGGTTACATGCTACTGAGCATTATACACAAGACTGAAAGCCCAAGGGATCCAGCTTTGATCCCCACCTATTTATGGATACAAACATTTTGGATTGATGGTTTGATGTGAATTGACAGACAATGATCTATTGACTAACTACTATTGGTCACACAATTATGATAACTTCTCTGAATTATGTAAATTTCCATTTCTGTTACCATTAACAGAAAAACTCTAACTACATGAACCAGTATTCCTCATCCCCATCATTCTGCCATCTACTGTTCCCTCTCAGTCACGTATTCTCTAATTTGTAATTGTCTTTCTTAAGACTGTAGAAATCAATTTCTATGTAAAATTATTGTTCCACAAGTTCTTCTTGCTTTAATAATATAATTTTTCAGTAACTGAAAATGTAAAAAAATTATTATGCACAACTGGTAAACCATATTGACTAAATAGTTAGCTACCGTACTGTAAATCAGATACTATGAAATAATTATAAAGATTGAACTGCTGGTCTACAGAGACAACTGGCCACAATATACATGAATGGGTCTAGACAAAAATAATATAAACACACTGCAAAGAAAAGATAAATATAAATAACCTCAGAGGACGCACAATAAAGTAAAGAGTGCCGCAGAAACCAAATTCATCACTTTCGGGATCTCATTTTCTTTAATCTATGGGAATTAAAGTCTGTCAATGGTGCATAACCATTGTGAACGCACATATTCAGCATCTACTAAACATGTCTCATTATTTGATGTGTCTTGCTGTAAGAGAGATTTCCAAATAATCACATTTATATTTTTATATTTTGTGTTTCATGTTTATGTGTTTCTTTAAAAAGGTCCCAGTTGGATTATAACGTAGAAAATCAGTCCTTGTTCTTTTGTTAAAGGATATTTTATTTTTAAATTGACAGTTGGGCGTTAACAGTAACCTTAGTACTTTATATAGTATTTAAAGAAAAGATAAAAACACAATTTTTCAACTGAGAACTCACACACCTTGATGTAGAAATTGCAATCACCCATATGAAACAGTGCAGCATGTCCAATTCCAGTGTATAGGACTACATCAATCTGTACGAGAACTCCCACTGTGTGTATTTATACAAAACATCTTATATGGAGGTTTATCCCAACTACAGAGAACCCGTAGATTTTACACTGGCATGTGCTCCCTAGAATGAAGTCTCACATCGCTCAATAGGAGAAGTAAAAACTAACGAGAAGTTGGAGAATGAGCGCATGAGAACTGTTATGACTATTTTGATTTGTACATAAACATTTTGCGTTATCATCTGCACTATATAAAATGATCATAATACCATCACTATACTACCAATGTCAAACATGGACACTAACAACAGAATCCAAAAGAAAACTTGTTACAACAGAAATGACTTGTCTATATAGAATCCTTGGAGTAACAATAAGAGACAGAATCAGAAATGAAAACGTCAGAAGACTTAACAAACACAATGCCAATTCTGGATTACATCAGAAGGCAACAGATTAAGTGGTTTTCGCACTCTTCGAGACTACCATCAAACAGTGCCACTCAAAAAGCATTACTGTACTGATATGATGGATACAAAACCAGGGGCAGACCTTGCAAATGATGGATTACAGAAATAAAAGCATCAACGAAAACAAATATATATGAAGCACACAAAAAGTCCACCTCCAGAGAACTCTTCTACCCCTGACACTGCAAGGCATAAAATGGTATAAAGCGAAAAGCAAGAAAGATTATTGTGCTACCCTTTCTTTAAAATTTGACCAGTCGGTTTACAATATTTACCGTGAAATTTCATGGTTATGAGTTTCTTGTGATGAAAATCTCTTCTAATTCATTACCTGTTCTAATCTAGAAGCTTTTTGACTGTTAGTATCTTGAGCTGAGAACTGCATAAACCTCATGTTGGATGCCTGACTTAGCTCTGTGATGACATATGTGTTGGGAAACAACCTGTATGAGATATTAATAACATATACAGTTGAACTGTATGGTATATTATACAGTAGTCAATTATTGTGCATGAATGGGATTTATTATGTCAAGAGACGTGTGCCTAAACGAGACTGATTCTTGATGTGATATGGAGGTAGACTAGGAGGTTGATAAACACAGTGTGATCAGTTGCTAGACATTGAAAGATATCTCGAAGAGATCCAAGCATTTAAAGTCTGATGGTTAGATGTGTAATGGCAATGATCTATTGACTAATAAGTAATAGTACATTGCATAGGCTATCTTAGAACACTTTAGTCTCATAGGAGTGTTGTGGGGGATGCACCAATACATAGAGATCACCATCGTCTTCTGTCTGAGGTGTTGTCTTTTTTTTCTTTTATAGTTTATAAAAATGGCATGTCCAGCTCAGTGATAGAGAGGCACAGATCGCATCTTAGAAGGGTCAAATTGTAAGTTTAATTCCCCCACAGGGAATTGTGCATCTGGAACATTTTGAAAGAAAAGGCTACATACTAAATATAAATATTGTCTTGAAAATGATTTGATGAAGTGGGTTGTCCGCTATATCCTGAATTGGTTAGGTCTATGATATGAACATTTTAAAGATGACATAATTTCTTTTACTTGTTCCTGTGGAATTATTTCACTTCAGCATAACTCACGAGAACTATGTAGCAAAAGATGATGATGATAATAATAATGATGCATGACAGGTTATAGCAATAAGATCTTGCTATTGTATGTACCTCAACAATCAAATATATGATAACTATTACATCAATATTTGGGGATGGAGTTGATTGTCCCATCCCACAAAGGACCAAAATGATCCAATGGGCCATGCTGAAAGTCAGATGTGCCAAGCCAGAAGGTATAAATATCACAGCTAAGCTATAAACTATGACACAAAACATTCCGTTCCTCAAATTACACCTTTCTAATATGCAAGAGTTTAAGAAAGAAAAAGAAGAATCAATACCGATTGAATGAACATTATAGTGAAACTCAAGCTTACTTAAAGATTGTCTGTACTGCTACAATTGTCTCAGAGTCTGCCAAAATCTCCTCACCACCATAATCAGAGTCAGAGTCTCTGTTGACAACCACAAGATGACTGGCTTTGTTGATTCCAGCAAGCAGAAGGTCATCAACACTGAAATGCAGATACATACTATGTATTGGAATGTGATACAAACACAATTCTGTAAATAAATGGTCATTAATACTATTCTATATTAATGTATGGATCAGAAACATGGACAATAAACAAACAACTAAAAGACAGAATTGATGCCTTTGAGATGTGGATTCAGAAGAAAGAGAGAATTTCATGAAAAGATAAGAGAAAAAAAACTTTCTAACAACACTTCATATTAAGAAAGAATTATTAAAGAAAATAAAGATCACACAAATAAAATATTTTGGATATATTAAAAGATATGACACCTTGTTGAAGATCTTGTTTGAGGGTTAAGTTGAGGGGAGGCGACCAAGAAGTAGGCGGAGACACAAGTGGGAGATTGATATCATGAAATGGACAGGTTATGGTCTAGTACAGTGTATCACCAAGACAAGAGACAGGGGATGTTGGAGGTATGTTGCAACCAACCTTCATTGTGAAGATGGCACTCAATGATGATGAATTATGAGTCTTGGTCAGTCTGAGTAGTCAAGTAATTAGTGTACTGGATGAAAACATCATACTTAAGACGGTTCAAGTATCAGTAGAGTCCACTACCCAGGACTGCTTCTTATAGTTCATGCTGTATGGCATTGATTATAAGTTATCAATCAATTTTGATACAGATCTCCCCTGATACCACAATACCAATCTGTCCTGCATCTTCTCTCTTGGTCTTCCCTTACCCTTCTTGTCGAAGACAGAAAATATGTTGATTCAAGTTGCAAGGCAAGTTGGTGCCATCTGAGTGGACCTGGATCAAATCTCATCTGCTGAATGATTGTTCCTTACTCTTCTTCCTCTTCAGATTGCTTACTGTCATGATGCGCCCCATCTTCGTTTTTCTCATGAAGTGTCCAACAAATTTAAACTGTCTTTTTCCAATATGAGTGAGCAGTTCTCTTTCTAAATTAACTTCTTTCAAGATATCTTTAATTACACCTTTTATCTGTGCATGGTATGAACAACATTCTTCTATAAAAGAACATCTCTACCCAAAACTAAACCAAGAATAATAACAAGTCTTTCTGATACACTAGTATATTCCTAATCACTGCCTAAGCTACTGAGTGCTCTGATGGGTAGATTAACATTACTGACCCTTATTTGTTCAACCTAAATGTAATAACATTGATTTGGGTAGTCACAAAAAGGTGCAGTATCTTGTGAAAAGTGGATAAATCCAGCAGTTCAACAGCAGAGAGTAGCTAGAAAGTCATGGGTAGATAAAATACCATCTATAGCGGACATACTATGTCCAAACTGTAGCAGGACATTTGTGGCCAGAGTAGGGCTTATCCACATCTACGAACTAATAATCAAGGACATAATTCTAACTGAATTTCAAAATTGGATGTAAGAAATGGTTATCATCACTTGTGATGGACAAACAACAATATTGATTTAAAGGATTTGTGTCAAATAATTCTTGGTTTTCCAGGTCAGGGAGCTTTATCCTCTAGGATAAGGGAGATCCAAAAAAGGCAATCTTCACCGCAAAAAAAACACACACAAAAAACATGCGCATGCACACCTTTATATAATAACATATTCTTTCCAGAACGATGTTTTCATCATGGATACTCTGAACACCTCTTTGTTTTGGGAATGTAGGCCTGCATTGGCCTATAATACAATATATATATATATATATATATATATAACCTATTGAGTTAATATTCTATTCTACACAAATGAAACAATAGCTATATCAGTCACTTACTTTCGTATAGATCCTATCATATAGTAGACCAATGGAAATAGTACTATAGTATCCAAAAATATGGAGTCTGGCCTGTAAATAAAAGAGAAAAGCATTCAAATAAACACACACAATAGATATAATCAAGTTTAAATGACAACTACAATTAATCTCAAAAAGTTAAAAATAACTAAATATATATATATGTATCACCAATTATAGCACTGAGATTTCAATGGATACATTCCACACTTTGAAATTATAACAAATGATAAAGCTAACACTCTATCCAGAAAGTGTGGTAAAATTGAGCAACTCAAACACCAACTGCCCTATAGAGAAACAAAACCATAATCCACAGTATGTAGATATCAAAGTGGGAGAAACACATGAAAATTAAAGACAAATCTGCTGAAATACATCAGCAGAAAACATTGTTTTCCCTTCGAATAGGTCAATGCATACTGCTGGGTCACCTCCTCTGCCAACTATAGGTCTCACAGAAGATGGTCATATAGGTCAGGATTCCAAATACATGAAAATTTACTTCACATCTGCCCAACATACAGAGAGGGTGAGTGTAGCCAAAAGATAAAAATCTGAGGTAGAAGATATAGGGTAGCTACTATGACCTGGAGAAGACAGTGGAACCTCTTCCTGGTGACAGGGCTGACATTAAGAATAACCACAGAATTCAATGTAGAAGAAGAAACACTGTCTCTCTATGTGACATGTCCTTTACAGAAAGTTGTCCTTACAGCCACTCTGTAAGCCTCTCAGTTCTGTGCAAGCAGCCCAGCATCTTCCAGTATCGTGTTCAGAAAGTCTTCGATGTCATGTTTCCATCGTAGTCTTGGTATGCCGCTTTGTGGCCATCATGAGTTTCTAGGCATTGTATACATGTCAGTAATTTGTCATTGTTTTCTCAGCCGGTTCTGGTCGCTTATCAGTTACCGTGCTTGCCTCAGTCTAATACGGGGCCTTTCCAACTCTTGCCTTCAAAGTTACTGTCGATAATATGATTTTCCGCCTCCTCCGCCAGCATTTGTGTGCACAGTAGGGGAAGACATCCCCTTGCTGAGTAGCTCCATGTAGTTCAGCCGACTAGCCAAGTTAATTGCCGGGGGTGGGGGAGTGGTGCTGCTGTACACAAGCAGACTTGTAGAGTCATACATGAGCTAGACTGGAGTGGGGGAACGGAATAGGATCCAGGCCTTCCAGAGAGGAAGTAGAACCACTGTAATAGTAAAATGTTTGCATGATTTATGGAATTGGTTTCACTACCCCAGACAGAAAGAGAATGACAAGCATAACTCATATTAAATGCTTATACTTCAATTAATTCCAACTAATATGTGTGTCATGTGAAGTATTCCTTCCAGAATGTTGTCTTCCCAATGAACTCTCTGAACCTCTCTCTGTCTTGGGCGATGTGGCTTGCATTTTATAGCGATGTATTCATGTTATCTTAAATTTTGTCAGTCCATCGTCTTTTTGGTCTGCCCTTTCTCCTCTACCCAGGTACTCTTCCCTCCATTATTTGTCTTTCTAAACAGTTGTGTCTCTTTATATGACCAAACATGCGTAGTTTTCTTTTTGTTATTGTGTTTAGTAACCAACACTCTCGAATCTTCAATGTTTTTATAATATCTGAGTTTCTGACTTTATCCTTCCATGATATTCTAAGTATCTTTCTGTAGCATTTCAGCTCGAAGGCGTTGATCTTCTTTGCCGCTGTTTTACTTAGGGTCCATGTTTCACAGCCGCATGTTGCAACCGGAAAAATAAAAGTTCGTAACATTAGCACTTTCGTTTCTATTTTGTTGTTTTTCCATATGTTTTTCAACCATGTTATTTTGCAATATGCCATTGCTAATCTCTTCCTTATTTCTGCCATGCAGTCTCCTGCACCGATGATGTTTGCTCCTAAGTATTCAAATTTATCCACACATTCTATCTCTGTATTGTCTATTCTGATTTTTGGTTGTTGTATTGTTATATCTGTAACTAATATATAACTAATATGACATTCATTTATAATAAAAGCTCAACTCACTGTTCTTCCAGTAACAAAACAATAGGACTCAGACCATTGATACCAATAAATGATGACCTGAGAGGAACAATGAAGTTGAAAATACCCGAGCTAGCATGTTCTGCCGCCAGAATTATCAACTGGTGTTGCCACCTCTCATCCTTTGCATTTTTGTATTTGCAATGATTGCAATTCTGTGAGGAGAAAGATATAGTAACATCAGGCTGTTAAAAAAAAATATTGGTAGCATAACCTATTCAGGATGTAACCGTCAACCCTTTTTTTTTTGCCTGTGGTGATTTTCTGGACAATATAAATATGTTCCGCAGTTTGCCATTATTTACACTAAATAGTGATGAGAATCACCTCCTCATATTTTGCTTACTTCTTTCAATTCATGGTCAACTTTATCCTTCTTACATATTCTTTATTGATTAGCTTAACACTTTACTATCCAATTTTCAATCGTCAAATTTTCATTATAGAACCTTGGTGACAAATTTCAAAGAACGTAGAAACCGTTATACTTTAGAAATACAGCAACCCCAGTTGCGATTATGTTACTAAAATTAGCTCATCTGGGAAACTACCTTGCTTCAAAATGGAGGCACATGTGAAATACAGATATAAACATCATTTACAAGTATTTATCATGAATAAATCAGAGTTTTTGAAAGTGATATTGTATGATATATAGAAAGCAATGTAAATCTAGGCCTAGCAATATAATAAGTACCATTTGTCACTTTAAATAACTCTGGGGCTTTCAAATTCATTCAGAAAGTATAAACAGTCGTTAAAACACATAGAAAGTTTCAAGGCTCTCTAGTGCTATAATTATTTTATACAGATTTTTAAAGAAAGTGATGTCAATGTATAAAATGTGTGTGCACCTTCAGTAGTGGTGGATAAGTACGCTCTGGTCAGCAAAGGGTTAAAGATTAATTGCCACAACGACCGTGACTTTCATGTACATGATAGATGTACTTGTCCTGTACGCTCTGTTGACTCTCCCACTAGCACTAAAAGTCCAGCAAAACTTTTCACTTAGTCATAGATCCATTGATGAACAGGATATCGTTACCTAAGTGCCATTAGCAATCAGTTCATCAATTTCAAGGTTTCCTTATTTTAAAATCTCTACATGTCCTGCCAGGAGCAGCTATAACACTTATAAAAATCTGTTATTGTCTTATCAAAATATAGGCATCATTATTTTACATCCAACCTTTGATGTGGAGACAGTATTAGATGAGGATTTCCATGTTGGTAAGCTGAAGACTGCAGTAACATTTTTTGTCTTTCTAGTTTGCGACAGCCATGACATTTTACGCTCAAACTGTGTACCCTTAAATTGTTGTGTAGTGAGACATTTATACATGTATTAAAATTATTCATATATACCTTTATTTGGATGAGAGTAAGACAAGAATGTAATGATAAAGCAGATATTTCATTTCACGATGGAAGGGAAATCCCTAGTGCTGGTAAGAAATATGCACATCCAATATGTACACAGTCCACACGAGTGTATTGCAAATATGAAAGTATAGGAAGCCAAATCTATTGTCAATCACAGGTAATACCTACTGATGAAAGGACCAGTAGCTGCTGCTCAAGGTGGCCAGCTATCACAGTTAAGTGCTACATCCCTGACATTATATTCCAGACGTGTTTATAAGATAGACTGCAGGTTAAGAGTTGCTCCAAGATAGTACAACCTATTATAACACATGATTGTCTTGATTCTTCTTGATTAGAAAACTGGCCTCATGGCACATGGGGCATTCCCATAAGTGCTCCGCCCTCTGTTCCAGCAGCCATTCGACTCGATGGTGTTTAGAGTCCAATGCCGCCGAAACAGACGTCGACATCAGGGCACAACTCTGGCCCATGCGACAGGTTTCTTTGTTGTTCCGCTCACCCACGCTGTGCCCACAACTAGTTCAAGCACAACGTCAGCTTGTCGGAACAATATGGTAACTGTTATCGAAGGTTACGACTACAGGATTGTATAGATGACGTGTCATGAAGCTTCTATAAGAAGATAACCTCAATATAGACGGCATGTCATCTACTAAGGTTTTCTGTTGCATGGTTGGTTTGTCTACTGAGCCATTGGTGAGATCCACAGACACAGCCGCATGCGCAACACATGATTGAGATATGCATAATCTTCAGATGACCTGGATGTTGTGTTCTCACCTCCTCATATAACATACCTCTTTGTATCATCATTATATATTATGTACATCACAGGTTGGTAATCAGACAGGGTATGAGTAATTCATTTGTATATTGGTTCTAATATGCCTCCATAAGATATTCAATACTCATTTTTAATATAAAATACCAGATAGTGAGACACTGATAAAATGTAAATCTGTAAATCGCACACAATACTGATAAAAGGCATAGACATGTTGGCAAATCATGTAATCTGCATGAAAGATCATCTGCCAAATAAAACTATATGAAGAACTTCAGACTGGCTTCCTCTAAGCCGGAGGATAGAAGAAGCATTTTTGAGCAGTTTAAAACATGACTGACTCGCTTCAACATACACATAATTGTATGAGTCTGATACAAGCCCAACTGGACATTACAACAGACCAATGATTGAATGCAGCTGTTGTTGAGAACATCAGACAAGCTCAACAAAACTGTGCCAGGTGAAAGGCAAAATCTGCTAAATGTCTCAGACTTCTTCCACACATGTTGAGTGTGGAAGGAAATTCAAGGAGTGTTTAGGAGCCGTTAGTGACATCATCATCATCAATTCTATCCCAGTTGAGTTCGAGTGGTCTATGTCAACTCTGAAGGCAGAATAACTTATAGATTCTAAATGAAGGTACAAGTGACTTAGTCTTTATCATGTTTTAAAGGTGAAATATTACAGAAATGTAACAAGATCAGTTTCAGGTATGTAATGTAATCTGATAAACATGTCTCTGTTTTATTTTATTTTTGTATGGAATAAGGAATAAAGTTTGAAGACATTTTGTTTTACATTTTTTATATTCTTACATTACAATGATTATTGCAACTTCCCTGAAATATTTCTATTCTACAAAATTCAAAACAAGCTATAAATATAAAACTTACTGGACCCCATTCTAAGCAGCAAAGTTGCCTGGCTTCTGACATAATGTGGCAGTTTGTTCGTCTTGATCCAGAATAGATAGTCACTGGTGGTGGTCCTGTGGTTAGCCTAAAACAACGTCACCATAAACTATGTTTTATTCATTAAAGTTAAGTTTCCAAATTACTATTTAATCATTTAATTTAATAAACAAAACAGGGGTAGTTTAGTTTTCTGAATCAACATTGAATATCTCTAGGTAAACCTGTAGGTTTTTTTCTGTCTATCCTAATACAGGATGCAGATTATGCACATTGATGAATTAATTACTTTCTAATATACACTATAGGTATTAAGTACTAGTTTATTGATTATCCTCCTCGCACATCGGACATGTTTATAGGTGGTGATATCTCCACTTCAGTATATCTCTTGGGTATAACGGCCGATGGTTCCGGTTCTATGTTGGTTCACTCCTCTTTTTTAAATCTTTGTCAGGTGTTCTCTATGGGTCACGTCCATCTTCACTCCCAATTTGCGCATTCTCGATATTGAATCGTGCTGATTCATCTCAAAATCCTCTGATCGTGTGGACTCACAAAGAGCAATGACTATGTCGTTAGGTACATAGCCTGACCATCTGTTATGGTAGCATGACTAGCTAATTGGTCTGCCCGTTTATTTCCCTCCACACCTGCATGTCCAGAGACAAACATAAGAGTTAGTTTTCATAGTGATACCAGCATTCTAGCTCTCTCCAATTACTCCACCCATCCTGTACATAACCTATTTTGACTTTCTGAATCATATATATTGAGTCACTTAGTATGTATGCATGGGAATATGCTTGCGATTCCAGCCAGTTAAGTGCCTGTGTTATGGCAAATACTTCTATTGTGAGATTGTTTGTTGTTGCGGTAAAGGCTCCATTGCTTCATGCACTCTTTTTCCCTGTGATCTGGCAGTAAAGGTCCATGTGTATTGGTGGTGACGGATGACCGACTTATTCGTGTAAATCACAACATCAGTTTCATCAGCATGTTCGCAAATGAGGGCCTTGACCTCAGCATTCTTGCTCACAGGGCTGTGTTCCCTACAATCACTATTGTCTATCCCCAGGTGGAAGCTGGTTGATAGCATCCACACTTGCCGTTAATAAAAGGGTAGGAGCTTTAAGTTTCTGTTCAAGGCTAATGCTAGATGTGATGCCTGAGTCATATTAAGTCCGTGTTTGTAGAAGGTGGTCATGATGTTATCGATCCATCTCTTTCTGTCTTCCCTTTGTTCTGTATCCAGCTGGTCGTCTGTTATAAGTTCTCAGTGGTATTTGACTTGGGACAAACCACTTTATCTGCTGACTTATAAGATTTTCACATGAGACAGGTTAATGTTCCCTTTAGAAATGTCTCCCAAAAACAAAAAATAACCTCCTGCAGAACTAGACAAATTATGTAGCAAATGATTTAGCTTGAAGATCTATTTGTTATAAAAGATAATGAAAAAGATATGTTTAATCCCAACCGCACTATCACAGTTCCGCAACCATCATCATATTGTAACATGATTACATTACAATAAATCCATAATCCCTCAGGGTTGTTGGGATGCCTCTCTGGAAACAACACAAAAATCTCTCTGGTCTCAGTTTCTTTTTAAGTGTGGAGAATATTAATCCTGTTCAGTCTTTATTATTATTATTATCAATCCATACTTTCTTTTGTCCTGCTTGTCTTCTTCCACCAGCAACTGTACCATGTAGGATAGTTTTGGAATGGGAATCATGTCTCATCACAAGACCAAACCACATAAATTTGTGTCGCTTCACCACTGCCATAAGATGTTCTTGATGACCTGCAAGAGTATTTATTGTTTCTCATGTGTATGTTGGTTTAATGTTCAGTATCAACATGATTATAATACAAGAAATGAATTTGGCTGAGAGAAAAATCTTACTTTTCTTGTCCCATGTCATTGTAAAACTGGAAAACACGGCCAGCTCCATGTCTGTGGTCAATGTTATCTGAATCTGCTATAGAAATTAATACAACATGATTATACAATTCTGAAGAAACATTCTGTAAACTTATAGGGCATTGTTTTACACCTACTTTTTAATATTTAAGCATCATTTATACATTCTGCAGCTTTGCCACTGCTTCTTGAATGGTACTATTTTGAATGGTACAAATTCATGAATTTGCTTGTGAACAAATATTTACTACAAAACAAATCCTAGATAGGCATAGTACTAGGTTCACTGCATGTATTTTTATCATGGCAAAATCACAAAAACCATTTGTTTTTTATCTTTTTCTACCGTTTGTAAGCACACTTCTATGGTGTGCACTCAAATAAGCACATGCCCCTTTGTGCACCGCACTTTTTTTTCTTGTATTAGTACATCATATTTGGTGTTATCATATATCAAATATATATATATATAATATCAAGTGAAATATTCTTTTCAGAATGATATGTTTATTGTGGTTACTCTGAACATCTCTCTGTCCAGGGCCAGCAGGCCTGCATTGGCCAGAGACATGTGCACACATTATTCATGTCTCTTGTCATCGTCTTCTTGGTCTTCCTCTTCCTCTCTCATCTGGTACTCTGCCCTCCAGAATCAGTCTTTCGATACCATCATGTCACTTGTGTCCAAAATACTGTACCTTCCTTCTTATAATGGTATTTAAAAGCCACCCTTCAATTAGTTTCAGTAATTTCAAAATTGCAATGTACTTCTTTTTCTTTGTCCATGATATTTGTAGCATCTTTCTGTAGCACTTCATTTCAAATGAATTTATTCCTTAGGATACTGTCTTATTTTAAGTCCAAGCCCTGTATCCATATGTTGCTGCTGGAAAAAACACATGCTCTTAAAATAGTTACTTTAGTATTGTTATTACTACTTTGACATAACTTCCTCATTTGTGTTAATTTGAGTGTTGCAATTGCAAGTCTTCTAATCTTCACTGAACAATCTCCGGAACTGTTTATATTTTCTCCCAGATATTCTAATTTGTTTAAACACTCTAGTTCACACTATTTTCACAGATATTATTAGTTACACCACTGTTCAATGTATCCATTCTGAATTTCTAGGCACTTTACACCCATAGGTTACATTTTCTTTCAAGAAACGAAAATATGTGTTACTATATGTACTGTAAATGTACTTAATGCTGGGCACTTGGTGAGGACATTCTAGTTTGTTATTTTTTTTAAACTTGATTTAATTCAATGCTTCTGTTCATTCTGTATTCAATTTTTTACAAAGACTGTATTATTACAACATAGAAAACATTTTTGTTCTTTTGTTTTCCATTTCCATTTATTATTTGCACTTATTTATTATAATTTTAGTATAGGTATAAGTAACATTGTATTATCTAAACTTAAAATTATCTAAGTTTTATCATTCCTATTTGTGTTACTGCAGCACTCTCCTTTTGGTGATAATTCATCTGGCGCTTTGGTTATTATATCGAGATATACAAAGGCATTTAAATATTGTCACGCAGGCAAAATATATGCAAAAAAATGCTAAAATATTGTCCGATTAAAGGTAGACGCACAACTGAGCATCAGATCACAATTTGGTTTTAGAAGAGCATTGTTATGTCAACACTGCTGTTGCATGTAGTCTTCATTGATTTTTGTGACTCCATTCTGTGTTTGCTCATCTCTTTTTTAATAAAGACCTTTTGGTCAAAACATAAATTCTGTGTATTATTCAAAGTAAATGTGTAATTTAACCCTTTTTATAAATTTTTTCAATATTTACTTACCAGATCTCAGATCTTGCACCAAAGCTAGATTAAACGAGCATCCTGAAATTTGATGACTTACACCAAAAGGGATAAATAATGTAGTTCCACTGTAAAACTGGCAGCACAACATACTTCATGCTCCCCGGCTCCAGTCACAAGAATACTCACATGTTGATTATTAGAGCAAACACAGGAGAAGAAGATTAAGCAATCTCTGCACAACATTCATGCATACATAACTTTAAAGCTTGACTCACCTGCAGTTTTGTCATCTTCCGATACACTTCGCTCGTCTGGAGTCTTGTCCTCACCACTAACTTTATCTCCTCCACCTATATCTTTCTCCTCATTTTGATCATCCGTCAGCAAGGGAACTGAGCAACTGTGACTGATCACACCTTTTTTACTGCTGCTTGAGATTTTCTTTTCATCATTACCAATTTCCACATTATCATTGCCTTGAATGCCATTATTATTTGCAAGAGTGATCTTGCGGGCTATGCGTGCAATATTGTTCCCCATGAGACTTGTGATGGTGTCAAAAACACTCTCATCTGGATCCTCATTGGAGACTGGAAGTTCATGCTCATTGTGGTACTTCTGTAAAGCTAAGGCTATCTGCTCTGAAAGTGGGGAAAACACACAATTCATGACTCAACCCAGTTTTAATTTATGATATAATCATCAAGTCTAGAAGCATTTTTTAACATAGAATACTTTCACACCAGCACATTAATATGCTATTATAGTATCCCATTGCTTCCCCTGTCAACAACCTAGATTTGGAACAATCTAGGTAAGTGGTTTTTATATGGTCCAGGGGTCCTTTCAGGTAGTTAATAGAAGTAAAGAATATCAGGACTGGACTCTGAACATGATGTAGCCAAATTATATTTTATTGTTCTTTAACAGCATATTACAATGACATTTTCACTTGAGGTCATTGTTTACTATCATCAACAAGCAGATAATTAATTATTGAAGATTTTCTACCAATGAATATTTTGGGCATCGGCGGCAGAAATAAATATTGGGGAAGGGGGAGTCCCCAGAGACAAGAAAAAGTGGAGTGTACAATCATTGTACTTTAATTTAATGTATGATATGATTGGTTTGATTTCAAAAACACAACGGTTACTGAGGTTTGAGCTTCTTGATATGTAATGGTTTAAAATTCTAAGAAAGATCATTCTATCCACATGAGGACAATAATACAGGATTAAAATAGTAAATATGCCTATATACAGAAGGGTTCTATATCATTTCAAAATTGCTGAGCCATAAAATAAAGTTATTAGTGACATTTAGAGATCCTAATAGATTATAACAAGGTACTAGATAGAGGTCATAGGTTTTTTTTCTATAGGAAATCAATTTTTAAAATTTATTTTTCACAAGTGTTCAATATACTGTATTTGAAAACATGGATAACAATGGCTAGGTTTAGACATATTAAGTTACACATTACTCAAACAAATTCCATTAAAACAAAATTAATGTTAACAGAGTTATTTATGACACAAAAATAAATATCAGCAAGCTACGGTAAAATTTCTGAGAGCCAAGTTACAAGCCAGAAGAAACAGCTGGAAAGAGAAAACAGAATGTTGAGCCTTGAGAAAGATACAAAGAAACTGTGGAAGGTAGTAAAATAACTAAATGATGAGGGTACTGGGAGAAATGAAAAAGGTCACATTACCAAAATAAAGGCGGAAACACCCTAATGGGAACCCAGGCAACTGACTACTTTGCAGACTCATTTGCTGAAGATAACTACATAAAAATTTGCCTAGAGAAACCAATGGGACATTAGTGAGAAGCAAGAAAACATTAACAAGATGAAACCATATCTGAAGTCATGGAAACACTTATCCTACTCAGAGAACTGGAGCATGCAGTATCTAAACTGAAAATGAAATCGTCACCAGAAGCTGATGGAATGTCCAATTAAATAATTTAAAATCTGGAATTTCAGCAAAAAAAAGGCTGCTGCAGATAATCAATATATGTTGGACTACAAAGTTCCACAGACCAGAAGGAAAGCAATCATGATCAATCAATCAAGTGCCATGCAGAGTGGCATAGGTGATCAGGCTTCTCCACAACTTTCTGTCTCATGTGTTACATTCAGTTGGTGACTTTTCTTTGTGCCAGAGTGACAACCCATCTAGAAATTTCTCACTTTGACTTTCTCTGTATCTTTTTCCCTTGATCTTTTCTGGTGGTTACTAAATGTTCAAGTTTTGCTTTTCTCATCACTTGCCCTAAAAATCTTGATTGTCTGCTTCTAATTTATGCTATAATTTGTCATTTTACTTCAGCATCTCTGAAAACTTCTACATTAGTTTTCTTGGCTGTCCATGGAATTTTCATCATTCTTCTTAAAAACCACATCTCAATTGCCTCCAGCTTATCTTAGGCACTTTTGTTTACTGTCCATGCATCGCTTCTATAAAGAAGGATTGGCTCAATATAAAATAATTGCACTCGAACTTGCTTATGCATTGATATTACTCCATTACATAGAATGTTTTTCATTTTTTAAATGTTTATTAGCCTGTGCAATTCTATTCTTGATCTCATTGGAACACCGACCATCTGATGTTAGAATGATGCCAAGATACTTGACTTTAACCGCTTGATTTAATTTTGCAGCATTGATACTGCACTGATAGTAATCGTGATACCAATACCAAAATCAGGAAGACAGCACCACAGTCTCCAACTATAGATCCCAGATGGATCTAAAAGTCAGAAGGGAAATCTGGGCAATAGTATAGTGATATCAGAATGGAAGCTATATACAAGTTATATAGTACATGAACATCTATCAATACTCTCCACTGAATTAATAGCAATAGCCAAAGCTTTTAGAAACATTATTAGAACATTCACCACATCAGTGTACAAGACTAACAGACTTTTTGGCAACAATTAAAATTCTTGAACGAGGAAAAAACAAATACGACCAGACATCATTGAACAAATTTTACACTTAATCATCAGCTTTACCTATACTGGTAGTAGAATCACAGGTCCCAACACATATAGCGATAGAAGGGAATGAGTTGGTAGATACAATAGATTTAGAAGGAAAAAATAAAGGACTTCAATCTTTAGTGCAACTGAACATACAAGAAAGAATTACTCTAATAAAAGACTATTAATAAAGAGTTTACAAATATATGGAATAATAGCAATAAAGGTTGACACACTCATAAGTTATTTAACAATCCAAGGAGACATAATCAAATAAAACATAATTTTTAAAACTCACTAATTAGAAAATATAATTTACTTAGATTAGGAATAGCCAAATTTACATGGCATGAACCATTGTGTGTCAAGTGCAATCAGGAAAACACTATATAACACCTGTTAATTAAATGTCACACATACAATAAACAGAGGGAGAAGATTATAAGCTATTTTGAGAACAAGCAGATTCAAATCAGTTTAGTAAACATAAGCAAGAATAATGTCAAAATGTACAACAGAACAACCCGCCCTAATATAACATGGAGCCTTTGGACTCTGGTTGAAAGGACTTTAAAACAAAAGGTCAATCAATAAACTAGCATAAGAAATATGATTTTGATTCTTGTAAAAATCTGTACCTTCAGTGATATGAGAGGCCCCCCCCCCCCAAAGGATTTACAACTTGGTAATGACAGGTAAGTATGTTCCTGAATTCATATCAGCAAAGTATTATTATCACCAAACATTTCGTGTTCAATTTTTTAGTTGCAATCAGTACTCATAATTTTTGCTGCTAACTTAATGAATGTAGTCAATAACCATATGAATCAAATTGAAATCAATGAATCAAAATGAAAATGTTGTCCTTATTTAACCAGGTCTTGAAAGAGAAATAAAATAACACTTGTTACCTACCATGCATAATGACTCAACTAAACAGGGTTGTGTGTGTGGTTAGAGATTAAAAATTACAAATTGATGAAAATTGATATGCTGGGATGAAAAGCACAAATATGCAACTTTGTTGTAAGCTATCAACAGAATATACTTGGGTTCAAATGACTAAAATCACAAAATGAAATCTATGTGTGGTTATAAGAGTGAGCTCAGAAAAAATTAAAACGCCACTTACTTCTGCTAGAACACAAAGTGAAATTATACATGGCATACATATTGCACCCTTTAAAAAAATATGAACTCTTCTACCCCTGACTCTGCAAGGTACAAAGGGTATAAAGTGAAGAGAGAAGAAAGAAATAAAAATCATTATCCAGGCAGAGCCATCTTCAAATATTGGAGCCTATCATATCAACCTAGATAATTAATAAACAAATAAAAATGGAGTTAATATGGAAGCTGTTTATATACAAGCGGGGAAAGTGAAGAAATATAAAATCTGAAGAAACAAAGAAAACTGACTACCAACGGTTGTAAAAATTCATGAAAAACAGCAAAAATAAAATGAGTTGAACAATTGTATAGAAATATAGGCATACTGCATATCAAGTATAGCCTTAATGTATAATTGTAGTAATGTTCTTATAAATTTGAATCAAAATGATGATGAGAACTAACAAATTAACAAAAAAATATTAGTACACACTTTAAATTATTAAAGTGTAAATTATTAAATTATATTGTAGAACATGCTACAATATGTACCAGATCAGTAATTCTCAAGGTTATTTTTACTCTGTGACCCTCTTTCAAGTGAATTTAGCTTCCATGATAAATTTTAGCTCTAGAGCTAAAAGAACTTTCAACTTTCTTGGAGGATTAGTTAGGCATATCTTATTTATTTCAATAATTACAGAATGTTACCCTTCTTAGGCTTCCCCCGACAGGTCAGTGGCCCACTATTGGTAATTTTTCTTCATGGCCCCTAGGGGGTCCACTTGACCCTAGTTGAGAACCACTATAGGAGATAATAGTAGGGTAGACTGGGGTAAGTCGGCGCACTGGGCAACACAGTGATTTTTTCCCTCCAATTTCTGGCACTCTGAAGCTGTTATCATTAATATCGTGATTTTTGAAATGTTTAAACTGAAGTAGGCCTATATCTTGTGTTGTTAAGATCTTAAGCACATTATCTTGTCAGGCTACTTTGTTTTTTTCATCAGAATTTATGATTGTTCCAGAAAATGGATTTGGGGAAAGATGTTAAGAATTTACTGGGGTAAGATGGGGCATTGAAAATGTATTAAACATGCTGATGTTATGAGGAAATTGTCCATGCCGATCTAAAGCTGGGAGAGACAATATATATGGTTATAACAATCATCCAATCTTACAAATGCATTAGTAGCTTTAAAATGGAACTAACAAACTATTTTGTATTTGAACTTTTTTTAGAGTAAATTTAATAAACTAGGTCTATCTATTTATTCTATCTATTCTTAGCACACATTTATACACTGTCTGTGTGCTAGACCTGTCACAGTGGTGATTTCTCTCAATTTTGTGATGGTTTGTATCACCTTTTTGCCTGTGCCATCTAGTCCCAAAATATGAGGCAAGGTGGTTATTTTTTACATATCTTTACAAATTCGTATTCTACTGTTGTAACATAGCTGTATGTTTTCAATATCCTCACTAATGTAAGATGGATTGATAAGCTATATACTGTAGGCAGTTTGGTCTCTCATAATTAAGTCTAGTTGTCAGAATACGCTAAAACATGAAAAGTGCACCATCTTGCCCCTGTCTACCATATATGTATTCTGAAATATAAATTATTTGAAATGTATAAATTTATGTCAGTTTCTTGGTTCCACAAAATTGTCTTCTGCCTCCTTTAATGTTCCTGCTTGTAGCTGTTTGAATAATGAAACAACAGCTAACGAGAGGAATGGACTGAGTGCTGGATATGAATAGCTAGAGTACTTATTATTAATCGGAGACACAATTTCATCTTATAATAGTAAAGTTACCCCCGTCTCATCAATATGATACATAACAATAGTACTTACGTAAAACACAAGGTCAATCAGATTTACAATGAATGCCTAGACTATCAGACTATAGGGTATGGGTATGAGACAGATTCTACATTTCAACATTAAGATCTTTTTCAAGAAAATACAAGATAAACAGTAAAAATAATGGCACTATCATAAAAGCATTAGATAGTAGACGTTTAACAGCAGAGACAGCCAAGGTAACAATGACCTGCATATACACACGAATTGTCGCAGAGATACGTATTAACGAAGTGTGGGGGATGAGAATGAAATTAAAACAACTAGGCCTGAAAATAACAAGAACAACAACATAACAAAGAGCCCCACCTCCCAAATCTAAATAAATGAATGATGTAGTATTATGACCAAATAGCTAAGGGTACCAAACTGCTATATAGCGATTTTCAAGGGCGTAGCTAGCTCTATCGTATGTGGTGCAAGATCTCATTTGCAATTATTAGTGCTATTTAAATGTTAAGCGACAGGAGTGGGCAATCTGTGGTTAATGGCATGAAGATGGTGACAGCAACTGTCACTTAAACATAAAACATAACTTAGCCTTTTGTCATTTAAAAAAGAGGTTTAATGCAGTCAAACATAAATTTTTTTTTTAAAAGACTTCATTTTAATAAAATTAATCTAATTTTAACTTATGGCATATTTAATGCAATGAATGGAATTTTAACTCATTATCAAGCTTGATAATTCATTTCTGAATTTCCATTATTCTGACCTCACATCATTGTTAACATTTAATCTGTTTCTTGCTTTGGTTTTAAAATGAAATACTTACACAGAACACAAGGTAGTTAGTTTTACTGTTCACAGTAAATAGTATCAGACTAATGGACACAAATAGATATAGATAAGAATAGAAAACTTATATAGAACATAAGATAGTTAATTTTTTTCATGTCTGTTAGTTTGATTCTGAACGATAAAAATGGCTTACGTTCAGCATAAACACCTTATTGATCAAACAGTTTTCTTGCAGTCCTACTTATCAATTATTTGTTGTTTTACAGTGAAGAAGCTTTGAAAATACGCTCTCAAAAGATATGTAGAAGTGAAGGAGAGTAAAACACAACGTGAAAATCTGCTAAGATTTCATTATTAAACTAAGAAATTAAAAATGTTAAATTGCTTTAAAATTATAGCAAATAGAGCCTATTGTTTTTCTAATTTACTGTTTCAGTAAGCATCCCCACAGAAAACCCATCATGACCTCAAATGGGGTGGCTACTCATGGGTTGAGAATCTGTGACTAGAAAATTTAGACTTTACCAATGACATTGCTCTTTTATCTCCTATACAAAAAGCAAATGTGAGAGAAACTGCAACCCATATTTTTCCTACTAATTTGATAAAGGCAGCTTATATAGTATAATCAAGCAATCGTTTTAGTGGGATCTCCAGAGAACAAGAAGAGAACGCAGGCCAAAAACCATTTGGAGATGAACTAGGCCTGCAGATGCCATTATAGGAAGAATAAGGAAAATCTTAAACATGTTTAAGAGAATCTGACAGTATAGAGCTTCTTGTATGGAGTCTATGTATATTTTTATGATCATAGAAAAAAAACATAACTAAAATAGGGCATACGTGGGAAAAATATAATGTGTGTGATAATAGTGTGTGGTCAGATAATACAATTGATGTCAGTGGGTGTGGCATATCCAAGAGTGTCAAGTATTGGGCTTACAGCCATGAGGCTCAAGGTTTGATTTCAGGGTAAGGACTGGTTTCTTTCTGTTGGAGATTTTTTTTAAATCACCCTGTACATTTCACTGCGGCAGCAAGAGCATACTGCCTTTATTGCACAGCTACCAGTACCTTCCTACACTCTAGTAATGATAGTATTTTTTAACCATTCATGTGATGATGCAACAACTACAGATTTCAGTGTAACAGATTTACAAGTAGCAAGTAGAAAAACAATGGAAACAAATATATATATATATATATATATATACACACACACACACACACATACTCACGCAAGCATCACACATGCACGCTCAAAGCTTAAGGGATTATTTCATCATTATCATCATCATATGGACTATATCCTGCTGGAAATCTAGTAGGACCATTGTCCTACTATACGAGAGATCTAACTGGAATTTAACTGATTCAGCCCAAAGAGACTCATATGAGTCATTAATCTTTATGTTTTGTGACCAAAGATACTCTATTGAGTCTTGCAGTTTGTGACATTTATTTTGTCCTTTTCTGTATTTATATCAACATAAGGATATGTTCCGATCAAAAGTGTAATATGTCCACATTACTTCTTGCATGATTTTGATGTGTATTGATATAAATTTTTAAGCTATTGATATGTTTTGAACATGGGAGTTTGTGACTTAATTTTCCCTTATATTCTGTATATATATTTTCGAGTTTACTTATTTTCGTAAAATAGTAACTATTTTATTTACTTTGGTCATATTTATTATTGAAATCCATCCTGGCAATTACTTGTAACTGCTATTTAGCATCGTGTTTGCATATTTATGCTATTTGTAACCGAAATCTGCCCCATTTTCATTTTACAATCTAGGCCCAATCTCATGGGTCGATGTAGAAATTTGTTCTAAATAACAAATTTTTGATGCACAATGCATACATACTACTGGTATACATTTTTATGTTCGTAATTGGTTTATCTACAAAAATGATACAGTTTGAGTGGTAGTTATTGATTTGGAAGTTTGGAACGGTCAAATATCATGTCAGAAATAATATTTATTAGTCATTTACATATTTTATTTTCTTGTTAAAATAATGTTTAAATATTAACATTATTTTTTTTCCAAATGAACTTGTGATAATCACATTCTCTGTCCATTTTTGTTTCAAAATATATATATTACAATATCAATCAATCAAATGCCATGCCGAATGGCGTAGGTGATATGTTTCTCCACGATTCTCTGTTTCTTGTGTTGTCAATAAGCTCGGTTGGTGAACTTCTACCGTGCCACAATACTAGTCCATCTAGCAACTTTTCTGTTGTCGTCCCCTATCTTTTCTCCCCTTGATCTATCCAGTGGTTATTAAGTGTTCAAGCAGTGTTCTTCTCAGTACATGCCCTAGAAACCATGACTGTCTGCCCTTAATGTTTGATATGATTGATCTTTTTACGCCAGCATCAATGAGAACCTCTGCATTAGTTTTCTTAGCTGTCCATGGTATTTTCATCATTCTTCTCAGAAAGCTAATTTCTGTAGCATCTAGTTGGTGTTTAATTTTTTTTTGGTTTGCAGTCCATGCTTCACATCCATAAAAAAGAATTGATTCGATATAACATCTAATCACTCGAATTCTGGTCTGCATTGATAGTCTTCCATTGAATAAAATGGTTCTCATTTTTTGGAATGCTGATTTGGCTTGTGCTATTTGGCTCTTCAATCTCACTTGAGCATCTACCTTCTGATGTTAACAGGGTGCCAAGATATTTAACTTTTTCAACTTGTGTTAATTTTGTGTCGTTAATTATTATGTTGCATCTTGGTTTTGTGCCTCTTTGAGACAACCATTATTTCTATTTTCTTCTTGTTTAAACTGTGTCCTTTATTTTCACTTTCTTTCACTACTTTATCTAACAGGGCTTGTAGTTCCTGTTCCCTTCCTGCAAACAGTACTGTATCGTCAGCATATCTCAAGTTATTTATATTGCATCCTCCCACTTTTATGCCTGGCATATCTTCTATATTTCGCATAATGTATTCTGTATACAGGGAAAAAAGGTATGATATATGAATATACAATATAATGTAAATATATTTAAAAGTACTATTTCTTGTTCCTGTGATACACATGCAAAATAAATATCTAACAAAATTTAATTTCGCCAAAACGCTAAAAATACTCCAGGCAGAATCATTTAAGAACAAATGCTAAAGCATTTTCATGTTAGTCTGAAATGTTCTGAGTTGTCAGAATGTCTAGAGCGATTATTTATATAAATAATGGTGCAAATAAATAAAATGACAACAATAAATAAGTACTATTAGAAATGTAAACATATGATCAGTATTACAAGACATTACTCCAAAGCTAATGCAATAAAGAAGTAGAGTCGTGTATATCAGTTGACAGTTCATCATCACGGCACTCTTGACATGTCCATGGGTGCTCCAATGTGATATTCAGTATATTCTTCAGCATGTGGTAACTGACCATTCTGGTTCTGTGTTAGTTGGTATCTGGTTTTCTTCTTTTAATTCTTAATTCCCATATGCCAGTTATTTCGTCCAACGCGGAACACCACACTTCACTCTCAGGCCCTGCATTCTAGCCATAGACATGGAAGAAGAAATACACCCCATATCTTCTAACTGCTCTAACTCCATCATTGCTTTCAAAATATCAGTACAGTCCATGGAACTATCACTAGTCACAGTGACCATGCTGGCAAGTATGTCTGCTCTTTTATTTCTCCTAACACCTGTGTGCCTAGGTAAAATATCAAGGTAACTGCGGCCCAGATTTCATCATAAACTCCAGCCACTAACACTGTGGATAGCTAAATTAAATCTTTAGAAATATTCATGTATGTATAGTCTTCTAAATATTCCAGTTAGTTTTCATAAAAGCAGAAGTTTTTAAAAAAGCAAAATAGTCTATATTTGCATTACAGAATTTTATTTTAAAAAACTAGTATTGCACTATTCAAGATAAAATCACACTAAAAAGACTAAAATTAAAACAAGTATTACAAAAATGCAGAAATTAAATATTAAATAAAATAGCAATTACAGAGTGCAAGGAACTGTTAAAACATCTAAGTTTTAGACTAGCATCCAAGCGTTAGATTAAGAATTACAATAATTTTCAAGTAATGTTAAATGAATAGAAAAGTTAAATAATGAATGTGAAAGTACCACAGAAATGATAGCTCATTAAAATTAATGTAGCCAACTAGGGAATTGAAATAACATAGACTATTTACTTAGTACACCTGGGAGGAGACAAAGTCTTCTAAAAGGCAAAACAAAAGAAAGCGGATAAATAAAAGTGGAAATGGTATGCTCAAATGGTTCCTACCATAGCGTTCAAACCGAGCACTGGAACCCCTTTTGGGAAAAAGTGTCTTCCCAATGCTTGGGGACTGTGGTTCCTCTAAATAATGCAAGATGTAAAAAGATGAAAGATACAAGTACAAAATTCCTGGTTTATTATGGTATGAATATCACACAGGATTCACCATACACAATTGATCTCTGCTGCTTCTGTGATGATTATTGAATTTATAATTATTTTAATGTCAGCAATTGTAGTTATGTATTAAACTGACATTAGACAAAACAATCAAAACAAAAATATACTCATTAGCAAAACATATTTCTGTATAAGCACATCATATCATAAAAACTGATCTCCTTTTCAATATATATATATATAAATGTATATATAATTTGATATTCAGATAAACAGATATAAATTAACAATACTAAATATTGCAATAATACAGTAGCTCATATAATGCAGTAACACTGAAGATACAATTCATTAATATAATTACATAATACTTAAAATTGTAATATATCAAAATAAATTGTAGCAGATATAATTCAATAATATTAAGAACAGCAATAAAAATAACTTACGATTTAAGATTTAGTTCACTAAAACTTAAGAATTACAACAGAAACATCTATATATATATATATATATATATATATATATATATATATATATATATATATATATATATATATTAGAAAACTTCAACAAATAGGGATGCCCAGGCAAGCAATCATGTGAAATGTATGGACTATATGTCTCTGCACTTTAAATAATTTTAGGACCTCATATTCCATATAGAAATTTTACACCGGCCCACTTCATAAAGATGCAAAAAAGTCATCATCATGTCAGTAGAGTATATAAACAGCTAATTTACGTACAAAGAAAGAATGCAGAGATGTTTAAATCTGCAGACGATACATTCATATAATTTTTTGACAGGGTGTGTGTTCATCCATCACAAGCGATGATGACCATGTGTTACATCCACTTTTGAAAATTCAGTTAGAATTATGTCCATTTCTAATAATTTGTAGATGGCTAATAAGCCCTACTCGATCTGTAAATGTCCTTGGACAGTTTGGGCATGGAATGACCACTGTAGATGGATTTTGGTATAACCGTAACTTTCTAGCTACACTCCACTGTTGAGCTGCTGCATTTCTCCTCTTTTCACAAGATGATGCACCTTTTTTTAACTGTAGAGCACTATGTAGATCTATTTTGTGCAAGTTCTTACCCATGTGCCTTAAGTCTATTTCAAAGGCTTTCAGTAAGGTCTTTAATGAGTCCTTGTAGCGCTTCTTTTGGCCCCTTGAGATTGTGTACCCTTCTCCAGCTCACCATAGAGAAGTAACTTTGGCAGGTAATGGTCTGGCATATGTACCACATGATCTGCCTAATGAATCTGTGTCTGCATCAGGATAGTGCCAATGCTAGGGATACCAGATCTGTCAAGGACAGTGGTATCTGGAAACTTGTCTTGCCATCTGATGTTTATACATTTTCTGAGACAAGTAACAATTTTTCTGAAACAACTGCAAGATCACAAAATATGAACTTCTTTCCTGAAGCAATAAAGATTACATGCACAAAACATATTAACCAGTATAGGAAACTTCATAGGAATTGAGATAAAATATTTCATATTATCGGGTATATAATAAGCCAGAGATTACAAGCAACTGTAAAACTGAATGGTGAAAATTAGAAATATAAGGTAATACATTTTTGTGAATCACTTGAGACACATAGGAACATGTACACACAATGACATTTCAACCAAAAGACCTTTATCAGGAACACAACACAGCACATAAAAAGTAAAGGACAGTGTAAATTTGTTATTTTACCCAATGTCTGCCAGGTTAGTAATTTTCGTTTTCTATTGAAAGCAATGGTTCTTGTAATAAATGATGGAAGGGGATATATAATAAATGGTAATAGAAAATGTTTGGTATGAGACAAAACAAAACAAATGGAGAATTGACAGAACACATCAGGATATCTATATGTAGGAATGAATGGGTGTGAAAACTGACAGGGCATAAGGCACCACAATGATGGATAATACAGGTTCTAAAACTCATACCAAGTCTGATCATCTGGAGAACCCAATGTAATGGCAGCAACTTGAACATCTGGACACTGAGATGGTATGTGTTATTGATATGTGTAGCAACATCCTGGATCAGTAATTAATATCATACAGATGTTGACAGAATTGATCTACAAGCCTCCTACCCAGATATCCCTTATTAAGTTCACTTGTTATCAAGGCTGAACCATTGAGCAAATAGGTCTACCAGGTGGTACAAGGAAATGACAAATTCAGACAAGAATGACATTAACAAAATACAGTGTAGTGAGCAAAGCGCAATCTTCCAACTGAGAAAAGAACATATCTGACTTGACTTTAAAAAGTAAGACCCCACACAGTTCCGTCCGTGTTGATAAAATAGTACACACAGTTCCGTCCGTGTTGATAAAATAGTACAATATAGAATATCCAATACTCGTCTCAGAGAGAAATACATTGACATTACCACTAAATAATCACACACTTTACACATCAAAATAATTGCAGATTTCTCAACTTAGCATTGGCTGCTAAAGAATGCTGAGCTCAACAGTTGTAGATAAACAACATTATTATAATAAATAATGAATACATCTATTGTCGCAAGTTAAAGAAAGAGCCCTCAATTTATTTAATCTCCATTCAGCAAGACATGAAAACTAATGATTGGAATTTGAGCAGCTTCACACATATAGTGAGCAATATGTGATCATAGCTATCAGTGAAGTTAGTATGTGTAAACATGCAAGGATATTGTTGATATAAACAATAATAAAATCCCATAACTTACAACAACATATTTTTAGCCTATCTTGGAGTGTAATCTTGTTGCTGGTAGATTGCATATAATTCAGATTAAAGCACACATTGATTTAAGACTGTACAGTACCTAAGTTTTCATTGCGTCTCCTAGGAACACTCTTCAGGGCTTCAGGATTAATCTTGGAGTACTCTTCTCTTGTAACACTCATATAAAAGCAGAAATCTCCTCCCTAGTGTAAATAGAGAGAAATAATGGTTCAGTCATAGGTCAGGCTTAAATTTTCAGAACTAATCATTTATTGCAAAAAAAATGAAACTTCTTCTTCCAGTTCGCAGTTCGACATGTCTACACAGCAAGTCCTGTTTTTTTAAATGAATTCTGCTGTATTTGAAAGCTTCTCAGTGCTCCCACACAGTTTTCTGTGGATATCCATCTCTATGGGCCAGTTTTCCATTCTTAACTGGTTTAGTTTATTGCACTCTTGCAGGACAAAAATAATAATCAAAAGGCATAGAGGATTGACTTCATTGTACATTACTTGTGTTTCCCCATATGTACTCTGCTCCTCTCAGCATAATAGCATGTCGCCTGCTGAGAATACCACTTATAGTATGCAACTATGTAGCTTCAAGTGGTAATCCCAGGAATCTTTAAAAGAATGCATGTATAAACAAGATGGCATGGCCCAGTATAGAACCTGCGATGTTATGAATACAAGCAACCTGCCCAAGGACATTTGGGGCCAGTTTAGAGTTTCTCAGCCCTATACAAGCTCGTATATAAGAATATTACTGTGAGTTTCAAAAATTAGACGTAACAAATGGTCTTCATCATGTCTGAGGAACGAACAACAAATTAAGAAGTTCTTGATTCCTGATTAGAAACTGGTCTCCAGCACGTGGGACATTCCCATAAGTTCTCCGCCCTCTGTTCCAGCAGCCATCTGACTCGGTGTTTTGAATCTAATGCCGCCTAAGCAGACGTCAACATCAGGGCACAACTCTAGTCCTTGCGACAGGTTTCTTTGTTGCTCCGCCCACCCACGCCGTGCCCGTAACTAGTTCGCGCACGTCAGTCTGTCGGAACAACATGGTAACTGTTATCGAAGGTTACGACTATGGGATTGTATAGATGACATGCCATGAAGCATAAGAAGATAACCTCAATATAAAGGCCTGCCATCTACTAAAGTTTTCTGTTGCATGTGTGGTTTGTCTAGTGAGAAATTGGTGAGACCCACAGACACAACCGCATGCGCAACTGAGAAGATTCATCCTTATTTCATTCTTCTTCTTCTTCAGCGTTCATTCTCAAACTCCCACTAGATTTCTCTTGTAACAGGACAATGATCCTACAAGATTTCCAGTTGAATGCAGTCCAGAGAATGGAAATGCGTTGTGTTGCCGTTTTATTTGCGCCACTGGCCCAACACATCCGTCTTCGGCGGGACATTTCATTCAAATATCTCTCTCTTAGTGTGTCACTTGGTAACCTTTGGGACATTTCTCAGGCAACTTTTGTGTATGTCCTGATCTACTTTTACAACTGAATTTTAAGGACAAGATTTACCTTCCCTCTTTGATTGCTACTCAGCCATACAGTGATTAAGTAATCTTCTTCAGCATTCTCAAACTCCTGCAGGATCTCTCTTGTAGCAAGACAATGATCTTACAAGATTTCCAGCAAGATGTAGTCCAGAGAATAAAAATGTGTTGTGTCACCGTTGTATTTGCACCAATGTCCTGACACATCCATCTTTTGCGAGATATAATCAGAACAGTATACTGATTCATCTGATTTCAGCAGGGTTTTTGTGTCACTTTGATCTATGGGGTGAGACATTCAACTCCACCAACAACACTTTATTAGTTGCCTCTTACAACATGCATGCCAGGTGAGTCACTATTCATTGTGACCCTTTTGGGCACCTGATTGCACCAAATTTGGGCAAACAAATTGACAGATTAATTCTACTATTAGGGAAAGCACTTAAAGTATGAATAATTGTCTTGGTAAGCTAATCATAATTGTGAACCAAAAGGCGAGGTCTGATTTTTAGCTTGTGGAAACAGAGCAAATGATGTGACCAATTCACCACAGAGATTACTAAGAATCACCCAGCACCCCCTACCAACCTCCACAAATTTTGATAATTGCATTACCTATGTAAAGCTGTATTTTAACACATAACATATATTCTTTGTTCATTGTTCATGCATTAAGCTAGAAAAAAAATACAGTACTTCACTCACTTTTAATTTGTACTGAGGCCCAGGGTTAAGCTGCAGGCGAGGCAATGCTGCTTCTGAGTCTAGTACAGCTAAGAGTGCCACACCAAACCTAAGAATAGGAGATCACAACTTGAATAACATGTTTACGGAGGCATGGTATCTGTTCTTAGTCCATGTGTATGTATATGTGAAGTTAAAGATGTGTTCTTGCTTCAACCCTATTCAGCTTGATGTTTTCTGACAAATGCATTTTGGTTAAGTGATGTAAAAGGAATACAAATAAAATACAGAACAGATGGCAAACTTTTCAATAATCGCTATTATGGTTCCACTGGATATGCTGTAAAGAAAAACCAAACAATACTTCTTCAACATTTGGCGATCATGAACCAAACAATACAAAAAGCTGATACAGTGAAATCCCGTTATAACAACTTGGTCCAAACTGACAAATTTTGTATGTCCTAGGTAATAACTGAAATTCGCTATATACAGTACAAAAAACATAGAATAAATATATAATATAATATACGAACATCACAGATTTATCGCAGTAAGCCTTTTGGATTTAACTCTGAACATTCATTTGTTTAAATTTGTACTGGTGTGGTCCTTATTGTATTGCTATTCATGCTGTATTAGGTAATAATGTGTTATATCTGTTATCCTATCCCGTTCAATTTTCAACAAAACCCGCTTCCATGACTACATATTTCCACACACATTATTGTCACCTTGAACTTCATATTGTTTACTTGTCAATAGTGTCTAGTGTCTCTGTGGTGGTAACATTTTTACTGTTTTCATTGTTTATTTTATATATTCTTGATAAAGACCTAACGGTTCGAAATGTTAAAAATGACTTGTGTATTGTAATTTGTATGCTTCCGTGTTTACACCTCATAACCCCTTAGTCTTAGTGATAGTCCATCTGTTGTGTTCAAGAAAAATACCAAAAACCTGTTTTCTACATAAGAACTATCACTGCAGGTTTACAAATAAATAAAACATTGCACAAAGACTAAATTTAACAATACTTTTAATTGTGTTGCTTAGAAATAGTGCATAAAACTGTGAATTTAGTTCACATATACAAAGAGTTAAGTAATATAGTTAACATTTCACAAAACAAACTTAATATGTTACATTGAAATATGCTAATTAATATATAACCTATTAATACACTTTATAATGAGAGTTTACCTGTGATGTGCATCAGCTGAAGCTCTTGGGAAAGTCTCTCCTTCATACTGACTGAAGAAAACACTTTTTTGCAACTGTATGTGGTAAATTTCATTTCCAGAGTGTCTGCCGTATACTTGCTGCCATGGCTCTTGGGCCATTAGACCTTCCCTAAATAGAATTATATGTCAAAGCACACGATTAATCAAATGTTTATGTGCACCCAGACATTATTTCATCATAAAAAGCTACTAAAATGGAATAACAATCAGACACCTTATGTATTATTTAGTCCTTTAGTACCAAATATTGTATACCACAGAAAGTGATGCTATGCCATGTCATCAGGTGATACAATAATATAGATTGAGTTTTCTGTTTCAATAGCAATCACAGTTTTATCACAACTTCTTGTTCATCCATCATAAGTGGTGGTAAACATTGGTTTCATTTTCTATTATAAATTAAATTAGAGATATGCGCTATTTTTGGTTTATAGGTTCGCAGATAAATATAAATATTTAAATTATATACATATCCCAAAGGTCCTTGAACAAGCTGGGCATCCGATGATCACTTTATATAGTATCTGATCTGTATGTCATTTTTTAGAGTTAAAGAGACTGCAGTAAAACTGTTTACCAATAGGTTTCGATGATTGGTTGGCTGGTTGGTTGCTGATCCAGTGGTTAGTTAGTCGTCGGATCATCATCACTGCAAACTGGACACATCCATAGTTGCTCTGATCTCTCCTTGAGTGTATCCGCTATCACACTTCTGCTGACAGTACCAGTCCTATGCTGGTTGACCATCATTCTTCTGCGCCCTCCAAAATGTTTTTTTTATCCAGTGTCCATGGGCTCATGCCCTTTGACCCAATGCCATGGTGTGATATATGCCATATATACAATCCCATATGCATGTGTTTGTGAGCTGTTGCTTTGTTCCATATAAGGTGTTCTATTTATCTGGTCTTGGAGGGAGAAACATTTTCCTGATGTCATCCAGTGTTGGACATTCAAAAAAAGTAGTGGTTAACAGTTTCATAGGAATGAGTGCACAGCTGATACCCTGGAGTGTGTTGTGGTTGTATTCTGTTCAGGTGATTGTTAAGCTGTACATATAGGTTGCAATAGAAAATATAAAGTACTATATATTACAGTTCACAAGACAAACTAACACATACAAATATAATTAACAGTTTACAGCGCAAGTACAAGTCACTATAGAAAAGTAAAATACTAAAATCTATTAGAAAGCAATTACAGCTTAGAAAATTTAATTAAATATGCTGCTTACAGTTATAAATCTACATCATTACAGTCTGGATAACCTAAAGGTCCTCAGTCTTCTATAGCAGATGACAAAAGGTATGCATTCTGAAGGTTCTTGTGGCTCAATGGTAATGGTTGAACATTCGTTTCATTCTGCCCTAGAGATGCCCCTAAGCTCTACTATGACACTTTAATAACAAATTATTTGAATCTCAGTCTAGATTGTCATCAATATCAATGTCTACATCCAGCAGGATCTCTAAAAGCAGTTTCAACACATCACCTATATCCAATGTAAATTTCTCATCTAGTGATACCTTGGATGCAACCCACTTATTATAACATGACATGTCTTTCTGGATTTTCTGAAGCATGGACTAGGTGGGAGTCAGACACAATATTTGCCTGAGTAAATAGTCTCAGAGCTATTTGAGGGCTGTAGTAATCACTTTCATCCTCATACAGGATGTATTTGCTCTGTATACTGTTAAGATCAACATATTTTACCTTATTTCTTCGGTATTCAACAATTTGATATATATAAAACAGATTAGTAATGGATAACAAATTCTAAACCAAGCAACCTTTGCTTTCATCATAGTAGTAGTAGTTTTATCAGATCATCTCAGAACCCACTTTCAAATGGGTGAACTGGGAGATCACAGTACCAAGATTTGAACAAGCACACTTCAGTAGGACATAACAGTTCAGAAGTATTTAAAATCCAGTACTCAAATACCTTGCTACTGCTAAATGCTGCACGGCCACTAACATATGCCTACTAGTTGAAGCAGAAACTCAATCATACATCCCAATAAACATAGCAAGTTTCTTACAACTCTTTGTCAATAATGCCAAACACTGCCACTGTCTAAGAGATATGTTATGTAGAATGTTTGACCCTATACTAAATTAATAAATTCGGGTGTTTGTATATGGCGAAAAATCAGTTTGAAAGATATTGTGTAATTTTTGTTTGTTGCTTTAATTCTTTGATCATTGTTCTATGAAGAGTCTCACTTGGTCTTCCTATTTTTATTCTGCAATTGGGACCTCTTTCACTTGTGCTGACAATGCATGAAAGTAGGATTTCAGGATCCTCTGCAAAGGGGAACAAAGGATAGCAACACTGTTTACCTTCCATGCATGCCATAAGAAGTGGCTAAGGAGGTTATGGGATGGAGTTGACTGTCCCATCCCACATATGGTCAAAAGGATCCAGAAACCATGCTGAAGGCAGATGTGTCAGACCAAAAGGTGTAGATATCAAAGCAAAACGGTAAATCATAGCATAATCTATTCCATACTCCGGACTACATCCTGCTAATTTGCAAGAGTTTGAGAACAAAATAAGAATAAAAACTCATTTTAAAACTGGTTGTGGTAACATATCCCCTATTCATTCGAAGTATATGTCCACCATTCTTGTTTCTTGTAGAAACATATTATTGTTTTGGTATCCTCTCTTATTTGATTCCTTTGTCATTAATTCTTCACAGTCAATATTGAAGAATTTTAGATTGTTATAAGGCATTTATTTTCAAATTAATGAAAGTTTTTTTTCACAATTAGTTTAGATACATATCTGTAACAGTTGCACTTCTTATTAAGGCACATGTAAACACCTAATCATATATTTTTAAACTGTTATTATCATGGCATTATAACACATTTACAACACAATATTAATGTAAAACTACCAATACTAATTTTATATAGGCCTACAATTTTACTAAAACATAGGTTATACAGACAAAACACATAAAAGTTAAAATGAATGAAAATAAACACAATCAAAGATCTAGTCATGCATTAGTGAGGATAATCTAAGTTCATGCAAGTTAGTGTGAACATCAAACAATTTCACAGTAAAAGAATATTCAGTCCAGGATAAAACACAGCAAACAAGCAGCATGCATGCGTGAAATAAATAAGACATACACTAGTATAAACAATCATTTATAAAGAATCACTTGCAATGGTGTGGCCATTTTACACAACTTTAAGCTGACATAAAACTAATCTTCTATCAAATATGTTACACCAGAAGTCTCCTTTCACCATTACACAATGTATTCCACACCCAGGACTAAATTCTGGTAACCAGCAGAACTTTTCAGAATTGAACACAAAAGAAGTACCGTAGTCATATTTTTTTCATGTGTTATTGGTAAAAAAAATGTTGCTGCTCATTCTCAAACTCCCATCGGATCTCTCCTGTAGCAGGATGTTCCTACTAAATAACTAGCAGGACTTAGTCAAGAGAACAGAAATGCATTGTGTCACCATTTTATTTGCGCCAATGGCCAGACACATCCAATGTCAGAGCACGGTTATTAGTTACAAAATGACACTATTAGAAATAAAGTAAATGTTTTGCCTTATCCATGTCATGGAAACGTATTGGGGAGTAATAGTGTGAGACCTGTGATTTTCATATATCATACCAGCATCAAGTCAGGCTGTCTTTACATCACAGAAGATTTGGTACCCATTTGCCTTTGACTGGTTCAATGTGTTTTTGGTGATTTTAAAATATTTCCAGTTGAACTGGAAATTTAACCTTGGATCACCTGAACAGGAAGCAAGTTCACTAACAACTAAGTTATTGCTGCCCCTCATTAGTAGAACAGAACTGTTAGGATTATAGGGCCGCTGCATCAACATATTTTCTTATGTCCTCTGAGGTGCAGATTATTGTGTACAATTCAAGACCTGTTCATTATTTGATGTCAATCAATCATTTTTTTCTGTCCCAAATACATATTCACCTTCCCTTCAAGATTATTTTAGACGGAGTCATGTCTGAAGCACATTTCTTCATATAGTAGATCCTTTGGTATTCTGCCTTTTCCCATCCTCCTAGTATGCCCCAGCTATCTGAGTTTGTGCAGACTGAGCATAGAAATCAATGTGGTATTGCTTGTTCTTTTCATACATCAGTGGTAGTGACTTTCCAATTGACAAGGACTTATAACCCATATCTGTCAACTTTCGATTTAATTCTGTTACCCATTAAAGCCAGAGATGGAGTATACCTCTACAAGATGCAATGTCCAGGACACCATGTGTTGTCCATGCAGTATGGTCCTTCTCTCTGTCTGCACTGTGAACTCCAAAGGAAAGGTAATGTAATATAATAATTATTATAATAAATGGGGAAAATAGTAATGATCCATTCTTATCTGACAGCATGCTCAGTACTTTGGTCTCTCATAACACACATGTAGTCTTGTCTAGTGGCACCCATATTATCCCCATTTTATTATATAAGGTCTTGCTCTGTGGCAGATAGGTATAGGGTACCAGGTTAAATTTCGGTTGCAGCAAAGCATTCAAAAAGCAACTATAAATTACTGAACATTAAATATGCCTAGAAAATCAAAATCACAGAAAAAAATGTTGGGTTGATGACCACATCCTGAATAATAAGATATGCTACCAATTTTTTTACAATTATATTTCTACATCTCCTGTTGATCTTCTTCTTTACTTATTTATTATCAATAATTCACTTGGATGGCAATATTGACCATGTGTAGCACTTGTGACGCACTGAGAAACTCATTCTTGTACCCACTGAAATGAAGTTTTTGATTTAGCAATTTACCTGAGTAGGTATAAACTGTGATGTTACTAAACCTCTTTGAGGATTATGAAGTAAATTCCTTAATGCTGTTCGACCGTCAAAGTCAACGATGACCATTCAGCGCAACTGGGATGATGATGAAGATGATGATGTCTGCGGTGTGTCAGGCTGTGACTAATGATATCTATGCATGCTTGGAATTGTCTATCAAACTCTGGACAAGTGTGAGGAGTCTGTGGGACATTCAGCAGCTCTTGCCTTTCTTCTAGAGCATTTTTAATGCGCAGCTTGATGTCTGAGGTTCTCTGCAGCTGCTGCAGCACTCTTGATTCTGCAAAGCTGGGTCGGAAAATTCTTTAATACACATTGACACACACACAGAGACCCCATTTGTTGATGCTAATATTTGGCATGTTAGAGAGAAAAAGGCCATTTTAAAAAGATATTCCAGCATATAAAAACATTCTATCAATCAATGAGATGCAATGCCAAGTGACACAGATGATCATTTCTCCACAACTTTCTGACTCTTTGGTGAATACATTCAGTTGGTGACATCCATGGTGATATCCAATTGTGTCTTCTCCCCTTGATTTTTGTGGCAGTTACAAAATGTTCAAGCTGTGTTCTTTGCTTCAAATTGTTGTGATAAATTGTTTCTTCACTTCAGCAACTCTGATAACTTCCATATTAGTTTTCATAGCTATTCATAGTATTTTCATCATTTATCTAAACAAAACACTCCAATTATCGTTTGTGCTTTTTTGTTTATAGCCCATACTTTACATCCAGAGAAAAGAATTGGTTCGATATAACACCCTAGCACTCAAATTCACATATGATCTGGTACTACACCATTGCACAGAATTTTATCTCTTTTTATTTAAATTTTGATGTCTATAAAAACATTACAATATCATCATCATCAGGTAGCATATCCTGAACAGGATGTAGCAGTCATCACATCCTTTTGAAACTTCTGTCAATCTTGAGCCAGTCTTCCTGCTCTATTATTGTCATGCTCAGGTGGTCTTTAATGTCTTGTGTCCATCTTCTTCTTGGTCTGCCTCTTGTTCGTCTCTCTGGCATCATCTCCTCCATTATGGTTTTCTCTAGGCAGTCATGGCAATTGATATGGTCAAAATTATTGTTTTTTCTGGAAAGAACCTTTCTGTTTAGCCAGTTTTCTTTTACATTCATTTCTCTCAAGATGGCTACATTGGTGACCTTTATGTTTATGTTTATTATAAATTATCCTGGTATTTATTTCTTCCAAAACTTCTGTTACAATTATTCTGTTACAATTCATGTCCATGTACTTCTATAATTCTTAAAACATACAGCAATTCAAGAAAACTATAAAGCTGAAGTACCATCTACAAAAGAACCTAATTCAACTGAGCTTACTGGGGTACTGCCATAAATTGTATAACCATGGATAAAGTTTAAATCAGGTACAACTTGGAATCAAATATAGAATTAGTAGGAATATGTCCCTGAAAGGATGCAAAATGTGTATAATTAGCAAACTATAGGAACTACCAGCATGCATATCTTTCACCACCTGCACCAACAGGTTGAAAGACATATGGTTCTACCTGGACAGCTGTCAAATTGGTTCTGTTGAACAATAATTATGCATTCAAAATTCTGCATGCTTATGTTATAGGTTAGAAAATTTGTGAGAAAAGCATAGCATGCACACATTCTGCTGATCACTGTTAGCAAAATTAAGTACAGTGATATCTCGGTTTTCATTACTTTAGTTATCATTTATTGTTTTTTCTGCGAAAATTTTATCACAGATTTTGTCTGATGTCTCAGATTTTGTCAGCATGCCCACGTTACCTGCTTTTTCGAAAAAAAAGGGATCCCTTTTGGAGGAGATTCCCCTTCCACACAATAATATCTGCCTATCCCCTCCTCGCCATCTTCCCTACACCAAGAAGAGTCTTCAGAAAGATAAATGCCATGTTCAATATTCATTTATTCTTTACATTAGTCTTTTATATTCATTTTATATTAATTTCTTATTGTTTTTAGTATTACACTATTTATTCTCTATAAAATGTGTTTTTAGTATGCAATTTGGAGTGTTTAGAATAAATTAATTGAATTGACATTGGTTCATATGGAAATAACTACCTCGGTTTTGGATTTCGACGATTCTTTTCAGACTGACTATTGACGAAAACCAAGGTATCACTGCATGATGTATAAGCAATTTCATTCTCTGCAATAATACATGTAGAACATTACAAGCAGCAAAGCTTTCTTAGTATTGTATGTCACCCACCCATAGATATTGCGTAGGACAGACATATATTCAGACCTGGGGAGACAAGATATATATTTCTGGACACCCGTTATAATCAACCTCATTATCAAATATAAAATAAACAATAAAATATAATATAAAATATCATAAAATATATATAATATATTTTATTATATATATTTTAATATATATTTTATAATATATATTAATATATATATATTATAGTCCATAAAATATCAAAAATAAAATAAACAGAAACAACTGAAACTGTTATTATTAATATAAATAATGAATGGACTACATTAATGAAACATATTTATGTTAGTCTGAGCCAAGAAAACAACAATAATTCCCTACAGAAAATGGAAATTTAAAAATAAAATTGTTTAGAAATGTATAATTATTCTTACACACTTGCAAGAATACAGAAATACCACTTAAGTATGTGCATGGAAGTATTGTATGTATTGATGTATATATGTATGTGTGTAAAAATGTATGTATATGTGTGTATGTATTAACTAATCATTAGATCATCATTGTTGCACACAGAGAAAATCCACAGGCACTCCAATCTCTCCCCAAGTATCTCTGCAATTACATGATAACTGACAGTTCTAGTTCTCTGTTGATTGACAAATTTTTTCAGTCCATAATGGTATTCATTTCAGATGACACTACCTTTCAATCCCAGTTCTTTTATTCTGGACATGGAAAAGAAATCATCACCCTAGTTAATTTCGTTTGACCTTATAATTTCCCATGCAGAGTTCAATGTGGTAGGCCTATCCATTTGTGTGTGAGTGTCTATCCCTATGTGTACATGTGAATGCAAGCATGTATACTAATGTGTAAATATATGTGTGTAGACAAATGCATGAATATGTGTGCATGCATGAATGCCTGAATGTGTGTGTATGCATGTGTGTGTATGCATGTGTGTAAATGTACATGTGTAAATATACATGCATTTATGTATGTTTATGTGTGTAAATTCCTCTTTAAAACCATTATTATGTGCGAAGAACAGAGTTGGTTAGATTCCCCAGAGATATGAGTGATTTGCTCGTTATTCCTATTTGCAATGGGGGTAGCTCCTTCAGAGTTCTCTTCCATATCCAGGAGCATTTGGCGTGATACAATGCCTAGAATTACATAGTTAAAGCCCCCATTTTATGGTAGTAACCAACAGTACACTAGAGGTAACGTGGTTAGTATCCATCTGGCAGCATTCAAGTTTCTAGCAGTAGTATTCTTCTGCATCCATTCTTAATCTTGTGTATCTTGACTAGCAGAATGTAGTCCGGAGAACGGAATGTGTTGTGTCATAGATTAAAGCTCGGCTGTAATATATTCATCGCAAGCATACGCACAGACAAACATGTTCATGTGCAAACATGATATCTAAAATGTTTATATTATTTATGAAAAAAAAAATATAATTAAACTATAGCATTATATTTTAACTCATAAGTACAGAAACTCATATAGGCCTATACAGAAATAGAGGAACTTATATATCCAGAAGTACAGAAACTTATATAAGTCTATAAAGAAGTACAGAAACTTATATAAGTCTATAAAGAAGTACAGAAACTTATATGTCTATAAAGAAGTACAGAAACTTGTATATACAGAAGTAGAGAAACTTAATTATCCAGAAGAACAGAAACTTATAAAAGGCTATAAAGAAGTACAGAAACTCATATAGGCCTATATGGAAGCACAGAACTCATATAGGCTTATACAGAAGTACAGAAACATATAAGTCTATAAAGAAGTACAGAAACTTGTATAGACCTATACAGAAGTACAGAAACTTATAAAAGCACAACAGGCAAAACTTGTATCAGGGTATAGGCCTACTTATGCCCTGTTCTGTTTCACCTGTTGGATAAGAGTTTTGTTGCAGTTAGTAATTATCAATTTATACAGAGTACAGAAACTTGTATATGCAGAAGTACAGAAACTCATACATGCCTATATATAAGAACAGACACTCACATAAGCTCATATATAAGTACAGAAACTCATATAGGCCTATATATATAAGTACAGAAACTCACATAGGGCCTAAGCATATAGGGCCTATTAAGTACAGAAACGCATATATGCAGAAGTACAGAAATTACACATATATATACAAATATACATAGGCCTATGGATAAAGTTGTTTATGGTAAACTGATATAGTCATATTCTTCCTATATACAATTAGTGCCATGTAATACACATTATTCAGAAATAGTATTGTTTTCTTCATGACAGAATGGTTAATAAGATTAAAAAATCTTGTCTGGTAAGAAGATGATACATTAGCGATTGAGAAAAACAGCAAAAGTACCACAATAAGATTGATGCATATTTACAAGTTAGAAAAGAACATGTCAAGGTTTTCATACCTTACACAGGACATAACTGACTGAACTATCATCTGGGCAATAAGCAAGACGAAAATCACTTATGCTGAGCATGACTGATGCAGGCAAAATTATTGTTAGACATTACAAAAATCTCCAAAATATGTATATAACCACAAAGTACTATTCTGGATCAAACTCCTTAAATATGATAAAAGTCACAGAACTGACATATCTTTTCTTTGAATTCACTATTTAACATTTAAGAACAGACATAGAAGCAATTAAATTTATAATAAGACACCTAATATATAAGGAACAGTAGCAGCAGTTCAGTGGCCAAGAAGGAATGACATTATGGTTGGGAGAAAAAGACAATGATTATTCTTCCACTTCAGTGTTCATAATCAAACTCCTGCTGGATCTCTCTTGTAACATGACAATGATCCTTACAAGATTTCCAGTTGGATGTAGTCCAGAGAATGGAAATGCTTTGTGTAACCGTTTTATTTGCACCAATGGCCCAAATCTGTCATTGGTCGAGACAATTATTCAAAAGCTGGAGAAATGAAGAAAGAACAAAACAAGATGGTAAACAAAAAAAAAGGCGAAAACAATAATATTTAATACCCATGCTTTGCCGGTGCCCAAATGACGAACAAAGAACAATAACACTGTTATCTGCTATGAAGATCATAAAAGGCAACTAATGAGGTTTTGGGGATGGATTTGGCTGTCTCATCCCATATAGTGATAAGTGACTTAGAAGCCATGCTGAAGTTGGATGTGACAGGCCAAAAGACACAGATATCACAGCCAAGCTATAAACCATGACACAACGCATTCAGTTCTCTAAACAACATCCCACTAATCTGCAGAAGTTTGAGACCAAAAGGTTGAACATACCATACCTGTGATATAGAACAAATAGTTTTACACAGAATCATAAACTTTACCACATTGTATGACATTATATAGATTATATTACAAGACCAATATAGGCCTATATTGCAGTGATATGATGCTTGTATTAATAAGCCCTACAATATAAAACAATGTGCAGGTATGTATATAAGTAGGAGGATACATTTATAAACATTTGTGTGCTGTAATAAGGTTACTGTTCTAGTCAAGATTAAACTCCAAACATGTTATTTATTATGCATGGTAAAAAAATAACATAAAATTTACAAAATTTAAAAAAACATAAACAGGCCAAAGAATTATGATAGTAGCTTAGAAAGCAGGCAACTGAAAAGATAGAAAAACATCTCCCAGTTTCAAAGATGCATCAGCCTTATTCCTATTTTAATTGAAACATTATCTTAACCACAAATGCACAGCTAAAGTCAGATGTGTTAGGCCATTGTCGCAAATAAAGCAGTGCCCCAATGTATATCCGTTCTGTAGACTACATCCTGCTGGAAACCTAGTAGAACCACTATCCTGCTATAAGAAAGTTACAGTGGGAGTTTTGAGAATAAACACTAAAAAACCCACAAATATAATATAGGAAAAAAACAATAGATTTGTATGATGTGGTACTTGGTCTTTGACTGATAAACTTTGATACAGATCTGATCATTGTTTAATAATCAAAGTAGCATGTGTTCACAGTTTGTTTACCTCTTTTCATGACAAATTGTATGGAGGTGTAAAAATACTTGAACGTATTGCATCTTCAGAAGGAGACAAAATAATAATAAATTCAAGGCTTCTTTCTTTTGAGAGTAAAAAGATGGATAGAAGTATACAAATGTGAATTCAAATTTTCTTTTTGTAAACTACAACCATATGACCTGGGACTCATTATTTTGTGCCCATGTTAAACCACACAGGATGTTCACTGTTCAAGATGACTTAATACAGTAAAACCTGTCTTAAGCAGATTCTATTTTAAACAGAAATTTGCCTAAAGTGGAAATGTTTTCGTTTCATGATTTTGAAGCTACAAAAATAAGATTATATTCTCCCTCTGGATTAGGCAGTAACTGTCTAATGTGAAAATAGAAAGAGAAAGAAGCCTTTATGCAGAAATGTTCAATGTTCTAAAATGCATGCCAGAGTAACTTTGGAAAAGATCACAGAATTTTGGGAGACTAGTGCAGTCTTTATACATATAGGTCCGAAAATTCTACCCACCTCAGTATTGAGATAAGAGGGTAAGGTTGAAGACATTATAAATATAGACCAAGATCTGCAACCTTAAATGGACATAATGAATATCAATGTCTTGGTTGATTTTAGAGACAGTCAGAAAGGATGAGATGAGAGAAAAGAGGAAGAGGAAAATGAAATGTGTTCGAGTAATAAAGGTATAGAGAGTTGACTTCATCAAAATGTTGTTAAAAGTTTAAAGGGAAAGCAACTTTTACTACAGTGGAATGATTTGGACATTCTTGCAATGATTTCTCAGGCTAAAGTCTTTGTGAAAAGTTAGTCAGTCAAGAGTGTACACCATCTGCAGATACCTTTAATGGATACTGGAGAAAAAATAAGTAATTTGTTTTCGGTGTAATGTTTGCAAGTGTTTAATTATACTGTGACAATACACAAAATAAAATAAAATACAATATGTTAATTTATATGTTACATGCATGTCTTTAGTTAAATCTGTACAGTAGATCTACACCTTGATTAAGCAGAAACCTGGCTTCGGCAAACAAATGTCCCAATCCCTTGCAGTTCCGTATAAAACAGGTTTTACTGCATTAATAAATACATGAAATGATTCACTCCATTGAACAAATCAGTCTATTTTCTCAAATTGTCACAAAGTCCACTGAACTGAATTTCGAAGTCTATAAATAGTCAGAAAAATGTTGTGAAACAATTATACATATGTAAATATATGTACTGGAAATATAAATAACTGTGCAGCTATATAAATTAGATATATTTATATAAACTAGATGTTTATATAAAGAAGGTAAAAACTGATAGTAATGACAAAATCTTGGCTATAACAGATTCATAAATGTAATTCTACATTGAAATTAACTGAATTTTAAAAAAAGTAACTCACTGTCCAGTTGAAGTGTGAACTAACAAAGAAACGAGGGTGGACAAGCCAGGATATAAACAGTTGTTGGCCAGGAGTGCATACTTGAACTCGTCCTCACACACCACATGTTCTAAAAAAGTTAACAAATACCAGGGATGAATTCAAATGTCGAACACATGTGTGACTTATGTACCAAGTAATAACTGAAACACAGCTTCTCTTGCTTTTGATAATTCTTCCTCTGTGGTTCATTCTTAAACTCCTGCAGAATAGCAGGATGTAACCCAGAGATTGAAATGAGTTGTGTCATTGTTTATAGTTTTACTGTGATGTCTGCGCTTTCTGGCCTGACACATCCAACTTTGGCATAGCTAGTGAGTCCACTTACACTATATAGGATGGACAGGCATCTCCACCTCCAAAACCTCATTAGCCACCTCTTCTCTTATGGCATGCATGACAGGGTAATAAGTAATCATTATTCTTTGCTCCCCTTTCAGTCCCTGACAACACATTGGTGACTTTTGATAATTACTCAATCAATATTAATAAAATTAACAGTGGACATCATGTGATGAAGCTATCAGCAATAAAATGGTCAAGCAATGATGACGATCTTCAAAAGAGCTGCACATCTATGAAGATATCAGCTTTTAATCAATAATCAACATTCTTCCTAGACCAAGTTTCACTATGCACACATGAACATAGCCACTTTGACAACATTCTTTTGGCCATGTTGGCAGATCTCCCATCCAATCCATTCCTGTGGAAATACAAGTCTTCATGATATGATGATTCCACTGAAAAAAAGAAGACAATCAGACCTTATAACTACTTCGCAAACCATCCACATCTAGTCAGTGGGTTATATGGATTACCTACCTATTGGTAACAGAGTTGATACAGAAATGGAGGTTGTAAACAGGTATCATTTAATGATAGATGGCTCTTATACTAGGTATTAGTATTAGGTATTAGTTTATTAATTATCCTCCTCGCAGACCGAACATGTGCATAGGTGTTCAGATCTCTGTTTCAGTAAATCTCTCAGGGTATAACGGCTGATGATTCAAATTCTATGTTGGTTTACTGCTCTTATTGAAATATTTGTCAGGTGTTCTCTACGGGCCACGCATATCTTCACTCCCAATCTGTGCATTCTCAATATTAAGTCATGATCATTCATCTTAAATTCCTCTGATCGTGAAAACCCACGATGAGCAATGAGTATGTCCACTCAGTTTATAGGATGACCATCTGTTATGGTGGTGTGGCTATTTAATTGGTCAGCCCATTTGTTTCCCTCCATGTCCAGGGACAAAGATAAGAGTTAGTTTCCATAGTGATGCCCACAGTTTAGCTCTCTCTAATGACTCCACCAATCCACTACATACATACCCTGTTTTGACTTTCTGAATCATATTCATTGAGTCACTTAGTATACACGCATGGGAATAAGCTTGTGATTCCAGCCAGTTAAATGCCTGCATCACAGCAAATAATTCCACTGTGAGACTGACTGCATGTTGTTGCAGTAAAGGCTCTACTAACTTCATGCACTGTTCTTCCTTGTGATATGATCAGTAAAGGCTCAAGCGCATCAGTTGTAACGGATGACTGACCCGTCCATGTAAATCACAACATCTGTGTCATCGGCATGTTCGCAGATGAGTGCCTTGACCTCAGCATACACGCTCACAGGGCTATTTTCCCCTGCACTCTCTATTGAGATCAATGATGGTCTTGACTGCCTTTCGAAAGACCATAGGAATAGGTATACATCTTCGCCAGGAGTTATGCCTTCTGGAGCTCAAGTCTGTTTAATGGTATCCTAGGCACAACCCATCCATGATTTGCCTCTCTTGAGCCTGCTTCTCTTCACATAAGGGAGCTCACTGTGTAGTGGGAGGTCTATGTCAGAACTCAATCTGAGATATAAACAGGCATGCCACATATCCATTGTGCTAGAGAGGGACAAGTCTAGAAAGCACATTTAAGAAAAGTAAGGTAATATATTTATGAGTAGGACACCCAAAAAGAAATCAGTGCAATTTCACTAAAGTCGGAGTGGCACTAACTCTTGTGAGATGGGGAAATCACTCATCCTCATACTGCGATCCTGTGCTGCACATATGACTGAAGAACACAGAAAGAAAGCAATGATATAAATAACCAACCCACTCATAAGAAGGAAGGAAGCAAGCAGAATACAAACTGTAAACATAGCACCACAGAAGTAAATAAAAACAATTAGGATTACCAGAGAATTTCACATGGATTTTGTTGGCTGCTTTAAACAGTTGAATATATTGCTTGCAATTTGGAGCAAAGTCTTTGACTGCCCATGACCTCAATATTGTGTGCCTATCCTGCAATATAAATGTGTTTTAGTGTTTAATATATGAAACTTTACTTATGGAACAGTCTAAACTCAGTAAATTGAGTGCTCAGTATTCATTTCACTATTAAAACAAATTTAGTTCTTTAATTTAGATTCTAAATTGGAGTTGTTTAAAGCTCAGATGTTTACAGTAAACATTTTTTGGTACTATGGTTGCATTCCAATCCACGTTGCGCCAATTAGTGCCTACCTGTGTGATTATTTCCCTTGCCTATGTTTATCAGTTATATATTGGGGTGCAAAGGGTACCACACAGCTCTCGGTGAACCCATGATTAGCAGATAATCAAGATCCCAAAAGTGCGTTCTTGTAGTGCACCCTGGAAACAGAAATACAGTGGCTCATGCTGATTCTGGCTAAATCTTTTGGGGGATCATGTCCGTGAATGTGCAGGCAGTAGATGGAAAGAGATTTTACCGCAAAAAGACAGGCAATATCATTGATACCTCTGCGCCAAGACATGCAGCAGCACTGTCGACACACATTAAGTCTGGCAGAAGCATTGTAGGGGAGACCAAAGCAGATGTTAAAGTGGGGGCAGTTGTTATTAGAAATATAAAGAATTGGTACACCAGCCAGCATAAGAATAATAACACAATGAATACACTGAGAGAGAAGCACAACGCTAGAGGGCAGCGATTTGTGCAAAGAGAATGGAAAACATTTTAAGGAAATCAGAATTAAAGTATTGTTTGCTCAAGACAAGCTTCTATCTAACAGTGATCCCAGCCCAGGTCCAACTCTACTGTCGAGTTTTTCCTATGCCGGAATCATGCTCGTGGAGATAAAAGGCTCAGTTCCAAATGGGCACAGGCACAGCCGTCCAAGACAACAAGCACTGTTCAGCTCTAGAACAAAATGCTAGTCACTGACGCTCCTAAATATGTGTATAGACTCGGACGAGTGGTTCAAAATACTGGTGAACAACATATCGGCTAAGAGGGCGAATGAGTCCGAGCCCAACTCTTCCGTTGAGTTCTTTCTAAACCGGAACCAGGCTCAAGGATGAGAAAAGGTTCAGTACCCAATGGGCACAGGCACAATACGTCTAATTACAGGAGACAAGTTCACTGGTAACGGAACACCTCATGCAAGATAGATGTGAAGGACTAACTATCTCGGTGTAGAGTCAGTACACATCCGCCACCTAGCAACAGATAGGAAGGCTGCCACAGGCTAGGGTAGCCCATCCGAAATGTCAAGGCATGCTGACATCAGATGTGCTGGGCCTACAAGGCACATAACGGTGGCACATCGTATCTACGCTTCTGGCGGAAATCACACGAATATCCATGCTGATTACAATGGAGCAAACGAAAGAGAGAAAAATTTATTAATTTAAATATAACTATATTTTGGGTTAGGGTTAGGATTAGTTATGTAAAACATAACTATCTCTAAACTCTCTAACCATAACCTTACAAAATGAATATTTCAATTAATTATTGACTATTTATTGATATAATATTTAGATAAATTAACCACAAAATATGTAGGTAGGCACTAATTGGAAACAAGAACAAAAATGGGGGTTGGATTTGATATAGTACCAAATTTTTTTATGATAGCAAAAATTCACACAACAAAGTAATAGGGCATATAATGGTATCATTTGCTAGATGAAGTAGACAAATCAAGAAGAGTTTATAAACTAGATATTAACTTCTAGAAAACTATATCTTGGATACATGATCACAAATAATGGTAGGTCTGAAACAGGTTAAAAGGAGAATAGGAATTGTTAAAAGCATTTTTAATGACAAGAGGAAGCTAATAAGATCAAAACAAATCACAAAATGAAACGATAACTATAAAATGCTGCATCTACTCTACATTAATGTATGGTTCAGAAACATTGGTAATGAAAAAAACAACTAGAAGATAGAATTGATACTTTTCAGATGCGGATATATAGAAGAATATGGAGAACATGGAAAGAGAAGAAAACAAAATGGCTCTAACAATCCTGCATATGAAAAAAAAAACTAAGGAAATACAAATCAAACAAATAAAATAATTTGTACATGGAAGAGAAGAAAACAGAGGTTCGGATAACACTGCATGAGAAAAGAACTATTAAAATAAATAAAAATGAAATAAATAAAATATTTTGGACATATTAAAGAACATGACACCTTGCTGAAGATCTTACTTTAAGGTATATTTAAGGGGATGTGTGCAAGAGGTAGGCAGATATACAAATGGGAGGAAAACATCAAGAGATGGACTGAATAGTCTAGCAGAGTACACAACAAAGGCAAGAAACAAATGTTGGAGGTCTGTTGCAGCCAACCATCTATACAGAGATGACATCTGATGATGATGATGAATAGTATCACCAAATATGGTTAGGTGTGAAGTGTATAGAGGCTTCACAACATTAGGTCCTAGTATTATAAGATGTCAGTATCAATTTCAACAGTTCAGTGAGACAGTTCAATTGCCCAGAACTTGGTTGTGATTGTGATGGGCAGTGCAGACCATGGTGTTTTGTAAGTTTTGCCTTAGTTATTTTGTGTAAACTGGTGTAAAACAAACTGAAATATTCTACACAGAATATACTTCAATTATAAATTTATATTATAGGAGGTGAGATGGCTGATTCTTTTAAAAATTGATAACTCAATGAACTAGGCAGCTGATTACAACAGGTTTGTCTAGAATGTGCTTTTTGACTAAATATTATAACACCGATGTAAACTAGCTGTGTAACTTATTCACACTCTCCATCTCAAATAATAGGGAAACTTGTACTGATTATGCTATAGTATGAAATGGATAGGATAGTCTAGCAGAGTATGCACAACGAAGCATGAAACAAATATGCAAGCTACCACAGACGAAGAGAAGATATGTTTAATGAATTAACTATATGGCTATGTCATATGTAGTGTTACATTGAAGTAGAGATTATCAATAACATCGGTACATATTGATACAAAAAAGTACTCACTGCCTTAGCCTTGTCCTGGGTAGGCCGAGCTGCAAGGAAGAAACAAGCATCAGCCAGTTGAATACGGCATCTTTTCAGATCAATTTCCTTAAGTGATGAGCCTTTCATATAGATAACCCTGTGAGCCCACTTGGGGTCTTTAAGAATAACCTGTTTGCTGCTATCTAATTCTTGAGAGCACAGGAGAATTACTGTGTGTTCCTAAAACAACAATATTGCAGGCATTAAAATAATTCCATAATAAATTAATTAAGTTATGAATGTATCCCTTTTTAGTTGCTTCCACACAAACACTGCATAAAGTTAGAATTAAAATATATAGGATTGTTATTTCTTAATTTTGTTGTTCTTGTATTATCACACAATAGTCCAGCTCTTTGACGCCTTATAAAGTACGCGTCTATGACGGTCAAGGAACCGATTTCAAAGCCCATTTCAGGCATTTGGGCACCTTGACAGTTGAGAATGGCAAACTACTGAACTGAACATATTTATAATATTGCCTAGAAAATCACTACAACCAAAAAATGCTGGGTTGATGGCTACATCCTGAATAGGACATACTACCAATTTTTTTTGTATCACTCAATAGACTGCTGATGACATCCTTATAGCACTGCTTCAGAAAAACTTGACATGGCTCAAATCCTGTTTCTTGCATTATGAAATTTTCCATATTAATAAATCCTTGATGTTTCTATATTATATTATTAAAATCCTAGTGGACCAAGTGGTAATAGGGAGTTTGCTGTGTATGTGAGAAACATGGGTCACGTGATCTTCACCACACGACCCTGGACACTGAGAACTTTGAACATGACAGATTAAAACTGCAAGGGATACGGATTTCAATTTGTGACCAGGTATGACACATATATAACCTGTACGCCCATGTGAACTGACTCCCTAATTCAGACAGTTGGAATTTTATTAAGGAACTATCAGATATTCCTAGCACTGTGTATCATAGCAGGTGACTTAAAAGCTTGTACAAATGAATGGGGGGAGGGGGCCCCACTGAGAATAGACAAGGAATAGCTTTGAGCCAGAGAGTACTAAGCTCTGCTTTGTCTATTTTAAATGAACATAGATCAATAAGATTAGCATCCAGACCAGAGGACACATATAGTGTCATTTAATTTACACCCTGTAATTGCTCCTTCCTCATGCTGGAATGTCCTCAGGAAAGTGACAGTCAGCTCTATGTTGTCCTGTTGGTCAAAGAGCACAGAACAGCGAGAACGTTTTTCTTGCAAACACCTTGGTGGATAAGAATGGTGGTAGAAAATGCTTGGCAAGTAAAAGAGTAGGCAACAAAGTCACAGCAGCATGTTAGAAAGAGAAAACCAAGAAATTTTGGTGAGATCTGCTGCCAGAAACATCGTTACCAACAAATTCAAGGAGGAAGCCAGTAAATCCAAGGCTGAGGTATGGGAGGCCTTTATAACTCAGGTTGGTGTATATCTGTCACTATAGAAATTCTGATAATTGCATCAATGATAAGAGTAATACAAACCAGCCCAATCTATGCGACCTATCTGGAGTTGTTGTTTGGAAAACATAAGCAGAAAAGGGCTAGGGGTTCTTCATCAATACTTTACTCAGATTGACAAAGGTGTTAAGGATGATATCCAAAAAATGTACACAATTATCCATGACATCACATACAGCAATAAGGATTATATGTTGATAAGAACAGATGATGTAGTACATGCAATAAATATCTGTCGCAGTACTGCATCTGACTCTGAACGTGTCCAATATCACCACATTTTCAGCAGCTTCATGAAGTGGGAACTCATTTGGTAGTGAAGGCATTTAATACCAGTATACAGAATTCTACAGTGCCAGATGATTGGCTCCATAGCTACCAGTAATTGTGACCCCTCCATAAACATAGCAAGAATACCAAGCCTCTCAACAGCTACTGTGTCACCTTGCAAAATTTATATGGCAGTTACTGGAAAAAATAGTGGCCAGAAAGGTAATTTGTCACCTTGTGACTGAACACATCCTACATCATACCCTCAGAAGCTACATGCCAGGAAAGTGGAATTGTGATAACGCTGCTACGTTTCTTCTCGGCACATGCCCTAGAAACCTTGACTGTCTGCCCCTAATGTTTGGTATGATTATCTTTTTACGCCAGCATCAATGAGAACATTTGCATTAGTTTTCTTAGCTGTCCATGGTATTTGCATCATTCTTCTCAGAAACCACATCTCTGTAGCCTCCAAGGTGCTTATAATAAAGTATATCTCTCAAAACTGATGCTCTCTGCAAAACTGAGGAGTCATTCCCTAGATTGTAAACTGGATTCCTGCTGCCTTAGTGGAGAGGGCCGTGGCACTACATTTGGGAACGTGTACATCAGACCCTGCACAAATATTCCCAGGACTACCACAAGGCTCTTCCTATCAACTGTACTGTTCAACATCTATAAATCAAAGATAGTCAATACTTAACCACCTGGACAGAAACTATCGCTGACCTTTACTGATGACATCCTAACCTACAGGACAAGTTCAGACAGACAGAAGATAGTCCAACACATCCAGGAGACATTAGATGCAATATCGACCTGGTGTATTGAATCACGTCATCATCACGGAATCAAGTTAAAAATCCACCCTGAGAAAGCAGGAATGCTATGGTGCTTGCTGAAAAATTGTATAGTGAAGGACCTACTCAGAGTCACTTTCATGTGACAAAACACTAAGGGTTGTGATAAACTGGGAGTAACCTTTAAGTACTCGATATCTTAAAACCATCATGTTGAACAAATGATACAGATATGTAAGAGAGGGCTGGCAGCACTTGCAGTTAGGGGAAACTGAGCTATGGTTGTTGCCCAGCTTATTGGTTCTTCTTCATCAGCTGGTCATGTCTGTGGCCGACTATGGATTAGGAATCCCCACACTCTTACATTTGAGATGCAAGCGTCTAGAACGTATGTAAAATGAGTAAATACGGATAGTCCTTGGCCGTACCAGGGATACCTCAATCATGAAAATGAGACATGTTCAGACATCATTCACTACATTCTTGGCATGCTCAAACTAAAGCATAAATAGGTGTCACTGCATAGACACCCACTCCATAAGAATATCAAAGACATGAAGGGGGCAAGAATTAAGCGTGACAGGTCATGAATGGCTCAAGGGACTATAGAGGAGGTAACCACAGTATTGACACTACCAACAGGAGAAGAAAGGCATCAAATCATTATACCATAATAGACTTTGACAAAGTAATAATCACTCTTGGAACGGAATTCGGAGATTGAGAAAATGGAAAAGCAAACCTGGAAATTGACATGCCAATTGCTGTTAACTGGAGATTATTGTTTTCACTGATGGATCTGTGCATTGTAGTAAGAATCTGAGTTGGGCTTCAATGCCAGCTATCATTGTAGAGTTGTTGCCAAGAACCAGCAGAGCATATGGAACAACTACATCCAGTATGAGGCAGGCACCAATTCTATCTCTGGGGCCTAAAATCACTAAATTAGTTATTGGTGTATCCATGCTGAGAAAAATCAAAAATGGCCAATATCTATATGAGTGGACAGCACAGCATCTATAGCTACATCCAACTTTCAAGGCATCACATGGATTTACTGCCCAGGAACGCCAGTGTTTGCGGTAATTAGAGAGCAGACAGACTTGCATCCCAAGCACCAGTATACGGGGCATTGACAATGGATAAGGGGGATGTGCTGAAACTGCTTCATGAGCGCCTGCTGAATGTGGACAATGTAACTGATGAAACATCAAAGCTGGTATTTAAATAATGCAGTATTAAGTGTGGTAGAACTGGGTGCCTGCAGGGAGAAACAAGAAGGTGTTTAACCAGCGGATCACAAGAAGCATCAGTATATATACCCTTCATCATCTGCTTGGGGAGAATGAGAACTAATTTGTCTGCCCGGAGTGCAATGATATTGGTCCATAATCAATTTTTCTAAAAAAAAACTTCCGTTACTCCATGTTTTCCTGTTAAGAAGTGCAAGGAGGCTTTTAAGGCTGTGGAAATAAAGGCTGCTTTGCCAAAGCTGTCGCTGTGACGTGTAAGGAAGAATTTTTTGTTGAACCTCAACTGAGGATTGCACCCGGGACCTCAGGAATCTGAGACCGGCGTTCTAGCCGTACGGACACGCAGTTCCACTACCAATAAATATTACAATATTACAGATTATGGTACTTGACAGTAACAAAATAGAAAATGTGTGCAATAGAAGAGAAGAAAATGTTGAAAAAAAACTGTGTAGCTACACAAGAGACATTATTGATGAATATGAGAACAAAATATAAAAATATAAAGATTTACTCTAACATGAAATTACAAATAGTGGGTATCAAAACTGTGCATTTACCTCCAGCTTTGGGTGAGCATAGAACTCATTGAGGAAATCCATTAGAGTGTCTTGAGTGAGTGTACTACAGCAGACAACAACATGTCTGTTACGACGTGCTGATCTTCGACTGTACTCACCACCAGCCCTCTTCCTCTCCATATATGTGGATATTAATCCTTCAATCTGCAGAATGATTATTTAAAGTATGCATTTTTGGATACAGTAATTAATGTATAGAATAATCACAGAAGTAATTATATTTGTTTTGTTTGTTTCTATCTCCAGAAATTTATGAGCAATAATTGTATCATTTTGTGCAATTTTATTGGGGGGAGGAGGGAAGTTTCCAAGAGCTTTATTATATACCCATAAGACTCCAACTCAGCAATATGTAATGCTTTGAGAAGGAGCCTCCTACTCAAGAGGGAGTCAAATAAATTGTAAAGATTAAGTGTTGTAGGAATTCCAGTTCAATTCCCAGCTGAGATGGAATGCACAGATGCCTTGCTTCACTGTGTGCCAACAGTTATGTTGGATGTAATGGAGTAGAGGTTACCAAGATTTTTCCTGTCTCTCTGCAGGCAATTCTCATTCCATCTACAGCGTCCACATCTACGAGCCTAAAAGTGTTGGTCAGGAATACAACAAGAGCAGCTGGGTCCGCACAAGAGCAGTGTGAAACCCTTGCACCCCAAGCTTGTTCTCAACCAGGAACACTGCTTTTGTTATGTCTTCTATATTTCATTTTCTTAATATTACTACTACTCGCTTTCTAGTGCTGTGCTACTTTCACATTGTTCTCATTTGACTTCTCTTGAGACTTGCTCACTAATATAGCTTTCTGTAAGCTATGGGACATGACAACCTGGCTATGGAGGCCAGTCACTGTCTTACACTGCATTGAAAAAGTGTTTTAGTTATGGATACCAAGAAGTGCCATTCAGAGATACTGTTTGTTGTGTGCAATTAAATCTCATTCTATCTTAATCTGCACTGCCTGAAATGACCCCTCAAGGCATTGACCATGAACTTCGCACAAGCTTTGAAAAAACTTGTTACTAGGGTGCACTCAAGGAGATATCCTTATTAGAATCTTGACTATCTTCTAGCCCTTGGGATAGCAGAGGAACTACCATTGCATCCCAGTTACACAATCTTCTTCTTCCTCTTCATTCATTCTCAAACTCCTACAGATTAACAGGATGTAGTCCAGAGAATGAAATATGTTGAGTCATGGTTTACAGCTCAACTGTGATATCTGCACATTATACCTGACACATCAGACTTCAGAACTGTTTTTGGGCTTCTTTGACATGGACCTGCCTACTCATCCTTCAAATCTCCTTGTTCACCTTTTACGACATGCATGATGAGTCAGAACATTGATATACCCAGCTCACATTCGATTCGATCCCCTGCAACTTTTGAAACACTTGATCAATTAATTTATTCAGCGGAGTCTACAATAATATTTTCTTACCTGCCGTGGTATAGATGCAAATGCGACACATATCATAAGCACCATAAATAGTTGACTGATCCAGAGATCAGGAGAGATGTCTCCATATCCAACAGTTGAGAATGTGACGATAACAAAATACATTGCTTCAAACATAGTAAGAGGAGTTTTCTGACTGGCTCGTTGGAGGTGTTGCATGAAACATATACTGGAAAAAAAATGATCACAGATATGCAAAAAGAAATACCAAACTATCAATCATATCACTCAATGAATAAATCATCTTTCCTTTTCTCCTTCAGTAATATAATGGCACCTGGCCTTTCATTAATTGTCATCAGATCATCATAATTTCACACAGAACACATCCATACGTTCTCCGATCTCTCCCTGAGTGCAATTATCCGATTACTAATAGTTCCAAGTCTCTGTCGGTTAGCAAACATTCTTTTAACTCGATAATGATGTTTATTTTCTTATAACACCACATTTCAAACACATCCCCTTTATTCTGGACATGGAAAATTAATCATCAAAATTAATGACTAATTTCATTTGACCATGCAATTTCTTGTAAAGAGTTCAACATGTCGGCACAGTACATTGCCCTGTCGCCCAATAAAATAACAGAATTTGCCAGTCTATCTGCTCTCTCTTTGTTCTGAACACCCGAATGACTAGACTCAAATTATTAATGTGACATAAAGGGTTTTCATCCTTTAGCCCAATGCATGCAGCGATATAGCACACACTTGTCATTTGTTGCTTTGTTCTGTATAGCTATTCCATTTATCTGGGCTTGGAGGAAAACGCTCTTCCTGAGATCATCAAACACTTTATATTTGAATAGGTGAAGGTCCATTGACAATATGACTGAAAATGTGCACATACAAAGAATGACAGAAATGGAAGTGATTAGAGGAGAGGGAAGAAAATATACTCTTTTTTTTGGAAAGAACCGAAGATCACATAACACCTGACTGGGACTTCGAGTCTACATACACTAGAATGGCAGCTGAAACTGATAGCAAAGTACTTATGGAAATGTCCCATGTGCTATGATGCTAATTTCTAATCAAGAATCAAGGTGAAGGTCAATATTCATGTCATGATGCTGTTTACCATAGCTGGCCTCTGGAGTATTGTGATTGGATAGTCAAAATTTAACCACCATTCATATGTTTATTAAGTGGTAAGTGTTGAGTTGTGATCAAGAAGATAATATTTTGATCTCATCTTGCAAGGTGGTTACATCATTAGAGTTTTTGTTGGCCATATGTTGGAACATCTCTTTGCCAGTGTTACCAACTGTGCTGATCTGTTCATCCACATTTCTTTGCTTACTATTTTTAATACAAGTAATAGTTTTATTTAGAATATATTTCTTTCACTTGCTATATCTGTTGACATGGTTCTCTAGTTGATACTCTAGTTCTGTTGTATAATTTCATACACGGCATTTAGTTAAGTTGTCGAGCATCTACTCTTTTTCTGTCCTATTCCCTTTTCCATAAATTATGTATGCTGATCATCATCATTGAATAACTTAAATAATAACCAATACTGAAGCAGTAAAAACACATCATTTTATATATATTAATGTTGAGTAGTTGGGGAAAAAAGTATGAGAATGGATTTTCTTTGTGTTTGTTCTGAGGTAGAGATCAAATAGCTACGGAGATGAAAATTGTACTAATAAAACTATGGGTTTAGTAAAAACCACATGAAAACAATGAAAGTTGCATGTGCAGCATAATTCCTAACAGCTTTAATCATGAAAAAGTGTAGGCATTGTGGCATTATACTTGTTAGAAAAAAGTCATTGATACATACAAAATACATATTCTTAAAATACCAAAACCATCTGAAAATGACAACCAATGAGCCATTGGTATGGTGGAGACTATGATGAACTTGTGGGCTATTATCAGAAGGATTAATTGCCACCACTGAACTATTGCACATCTTAATTAATGTTATCAAGCCACTGGCAGTGCCTGGAGTAGACTTTGAAGTGGAAAACTACAAGTGATTACCCAGGCACAAGATTGTCAGTTATCCAAGTAGTCCTTCACTTCTGGCAGGTCAAACAGCAAGAGCATCCAAGAGTGGGTAGACATAGGCAACTATTTTGATTGACAGTTATACGATTACCCTGAGAGACAGGTGTTACTGCAAGATGACTCATGTTGGGCCAAACATGACTCATAGACATCATCAACAGTATCTGCAATGGGCAGAGAAACATTATCAGATTGACTAGACTACAGTGAAATGCTGTCCTATTCACAGAAGAGAACAGATTTAACATATCTTTTACTGATGGATGTTTGTGGATTTGGCAATGGTGTGGATAGCTTCTTGCAGATTGTTGCTTTTGTTGGCACAACTGATTTAGTGGTGACGGTATTCTCATTTGGAGAAGATTTGCAACATGATATCTCTTGCCTCTTTACATCTCTCATGGAAATGTTAATGTTATCACATATCAAGATGAGGTTCTGGATGCATTGGTTGCTCCTGCATTCACAAATTATCAGCCACTACACCCTGAGAGATTTACTTAAGCCGAGAACTGAGCACCTATGGATGGACATGTCAAGTGTGCGACAACGATAATTAACATATCTAATATGCATCTCTTCTGTTAACAGTTTCCAAATATCAAACATCAATAATACTCACTTCGTGAAAACAAGGCAAACAAGGTTCACCACCAAAAGGATCATCTGCTGAAGTAATGTTACAGATATGGTCTGGAATCTTTGTCTTGTGAGATGAAGATCATTCTAGAGAGGCAACAAAAATGACCATTACACTATATAACCTGTCATCCCAAAATATTAGTTGACATGCAAAAAATTATATTCCTAAATGGCAGATACACTGTGATAGACCCTACTTTATATTAGCAATTTGAATGCTAAAATTAAATCACAAAACTGACGACATGAAGTACACATGTATAGTGCAAAAGTTTGATCAAATAAAGTTACATTAGCATATCCTATTCGTGATGTAGCAATCATTGTAGGGGCACTATAATTTTTTTCTGCAGTGATTTTCTAGGTGATATTTACATTTAGTAGGTTACCATTTCTTTCTGAATAGTCAAGATGCACAGCTGTCTATGGCAAAACTTTAACCTGGTACCCTGGCCATCAGAGATGTGGTCAGTGTCTTTCCACTATAGAACCAGACTGATTACATAGTGATGTACACTTGATATAGTTAAGATTATTAATTGTTTTCATCATGAAACAGCTTTCTGAAATCAAGGAGATTTCTGTTCTTAAAGCTAACAGAGGACAAACTGTTCAATTTGTGCTTGATTATTCAGAGGATGAATAGTTAGAATTAGATATCAAATATTCTAAACATGATTTCAAAATTGAATCAAGCAATCATTTGAGTGTTGAAATATATGAATCAATTTAATGATCAATAGATTTAGTAATATTCATGATTGGTCATGCTACATTCAGAAGGACAGGAAGTAGGTATAATGTATAATGTGTAAAGCAAACTTGATACAAGTTAAGTCTCCTGTTAATGTATTAGAGCCACATCTACAGCAGACACAACTAGGGTAGAGAATAGTGTATGTAATGTGTGTATGGTACATTTAGTAAGTATGGCTATACCAAACCATTGCCTACAAAGAAATGCCATTCTAAACAGTGAAGACCATTTGTATGTAAACACTGTGAAAGTTATCTATGCCTAAATGAAGTCTACATGCCTGGAGAAATGGCATTAATAAGAATTAATATTGGAGATGATCAGATCAGTCAATTTGAATCACATGATGAAATGATGTGATCTCACAGCAACTAGTTCTACTTTATGTGTCCTTCTTTATTGTTTTCTGCTTAAACATCTAGGCAAATGGAATTTTAATGACTTTGTAGGAAGGGTTCAAAGAGTTCATGAAGTTTGTCTCAATATAAATGTCATCAAAATTGTTTATTTCTAAGCGGTAGATTTTCAATCCATGTTTTTAAGAATCTAATAAGGATTCCATAAATAAGATATGCAGATGACACAGTCATCCTTACTACACATCCTGAGGGACTGAAATAGCTAATCACAACAACAAAGAAATACAGTGAAATCCAAAAACAATATCTACACGCACAGAAAACACAAATATGACAACAGACAAAACAAAGATGAAACTGATAATCAACAGAGACAATATAGAACTAGAATGTGTACACAAATTCCAATATCTGTGAGCAAATATGAACAGTTCTGGAGATTGTTCAGTCGAGATTAGAAGACTCGCAATTGCAACACTCAAATTAACACAAATGAGAAAGCTGTGGCAAAGTAGTAGTAGTAACAACACTAAAGTAATCCTTTTAAGATCATGTGTTTTCCCAGTGGCAACATATGGGTGCGAGACTTGGACTTTAAATAAGACAATATCCAAAAGAACAAATTCATTTGACATGAAATGTTACAGAAAGATCCTACGAATATCATGGACAGAGAAAAAGAAGAACATTGAATTTTGAAATTACTGAAACTAAATTAATGGTGGCTTCTAAATACTATCATAAGAAGGAAGCTAGGGTATTCTGGACACTTAAAGCGACATGATGGTATCGAAAGGCTGATTCTGGAGGACAGAGTGCCAGGAGAGAGAAGAAGAACAAGAAGATGATGGACCAGCACATCGAAGAATGTATGCACATGTCTCTGGCAAATGCAGACCTGCTTGCCCTGGACAGAGAGGCATTCAGAGTGCCTACGATGAAGACAACATTCTGGAAATAATATGTCACTTGATATACAGGGTGTCCATTTAGTGACATGGGACTGATTTTAATTGAAGTAAAACGCAATGTAATTTTAACATCATGACTCAAACTCCATTTAATTGTACTTCAGAATATCACTGCTGTATGCAGTAGTTTCCTATATGATCTCCTTCTAACTAAACCGTGGTGGATAATTCCAACATATTTTGTAAATAGAGCTGTAACGTGAATACCCTAAATAAGACACACAATAGCAGTATATGTTGCAAGCAGGGAATACAAATGTTTGAACAGCAATATTTTCACAACAATTTAGTTATTAATTTGACACTATTAATTTAAATGTAAATGAAGACTTTATCATGTGGCACTCTTTGTTGGTGAGCTCTACACCCCAGGATAGAAGAGAAACAATTAAATAAATGATTAGTGCCAATAATAATTAGAATATATACTTACATATATCTTCTCAAGGGCATATTTTGCTAACCAACAGTTCAGGAATGTGGGCACAAACAAATTGCTTAAAGTTGGCGGGTATATTAACTATGGAAAATAGATGGTAAAATTGTTACTCATAAAATCTCATAGGAGTTTCGCAATTTCATATGTTTTCAGATCATACACACATAAAAACACAAGTGCATACAAGCATCCGCCCATGCATGTAGCACTCGTCCATGCATACACATAAATATGAAACACTCATTCATGTTCTTAATAATAATCAATCAAGTACCATGTCGAGTGGCTGGCGATCTTGATTATCCACAACTCTCTTGTCTATAAGTTCAGTTGGTGACTTCTTTTTGTGCGACAGTGACAACCTATCTTGAAATTTCTCTCTTTGCCTTCTTCTATTCCTTCTCTCCTTGATCTTTCTGGTGGCTACTAAATATTCACATATTGCTTTTCTCATCACATGTCCTAAACATCTTGACTGTCTGCTTCTAATTTTTACAATAATTTGTCGTTTTACTCAAGCGTCTCTGAGGACTTCTACTACATGAGTTTTCCTAGCTGTCTATGGAATATTAATAATTCTTCTAAAAAACCAGAATTTTAATAAGTTAATTGTAAAGGGATAAACAATACAGATAGGTCAAATAGTACAGACTCACTGTGCATAATTAATATTGAGAGACTGAATATACATGGTTCCAAATCAAGCTCAAAAAAAGTTCATTACATTACCTCATCATCATCAAATGCTGCCTCCGCAACAAAGGTTGGCTGCATCAGATCTCCAACACCCCATCTCTTGCCTTGGTGGTGCACTCTGCTAGACTGTAACCTGTACATTGTGTGATGTTACTCTCCCACTTGTATCTCTGCCTACCTTTCGCTCACTGCCCTTTGACTTTACCCTCAAGTAAGGTCTTCAATAAGGTGTCATGTCTTTTAATGTGTCCAAAATATTGTATTTGCCTGATCTTTATTTCTCTGAGTAGTTCTTTCTTCATATTAAGTGTTTTAGCACCTCTTTATTTGTTTTCTTCTCTTTCCATGATGTTCTCCCTATTCTCCTATATACCCACATCTCAAAGGCATCAATTACGTCTTCTAATTGTTTATTTAGTGTCCATGTTTCTGAGCCATACATTAATATAGAATAGATGTAGCATTTTATAATTCTCATTTTTAACTTGTTTGTAATTTTAGATGTTAATATTTTTCTCATGCCATTGAAGGTACTTTTAGCCATTCCTATTCTCCTTTTAATTACATGAGAATAGGAATGACTCATTACCTAGATTCATTAATTGCATGATACATTACCTAGAACTGACCAAAACACTATTTCAGACTAAAACGTTATTTCTACAACATCTGCTGTAAAAATAGCTTCATTGTGATACAAATCACTTTATCCAATACATGAGTGACATGAGCAGTAGTATTTTTTAATACATATTGTAGCATCAATGACATCACATAAATCCACACTACCAGTAAATATCCACAATTCATGTGATTACGTTCACCAGCAACATAAATGAGGGCAAAGAGACTTTAAGAACCCAATACTTTAGTTTGCTTGTTTCAATTCATAGGAATAACAAGTAGCATGGTCGTTGCGGCTGGGCCAATAGCAAAACAGACTGCGGCAAACAAGATCAAGTAAATTTCATCACTGCAAGCTTTGAGATTGGTGAGCAGAGTGAAGCACAAACACAGGTTACAACAAGCAAAATGGCTATGGGCGCCTACTGTTCCGTGGTAGTGGTAAAAACACTGAATGCATTAGTTACCACTGCCAAAGTCAGATGTGTCAGGCATAGGCACAAATATATGAAATCTAGAAGGCAATTGCTGTAATTTGTTTATTGTTTAAATTTGTGTTATGTACATAGTCAGAGTGCACTAAGTGATATAAAATTTAGTAATGGATTTATGACCTCGTTAAATGGTGCTATAAAATACAGTAATGGATCTAGCACGTCAAGTCATATCTAAGGGATATTTTTCTTATGCATTTACTCTCAAGCTCCTACAGATTAGTAGGATGTAGCACAGGAAAATACAATACATTGTGTCATAGTTTACAGCGTGGCTGCAATATCTGAACCTTTGATTAAACACATCCTACATCATCATGGCTTTTGGGTCATTTTGATATTGGGCCAATTGTTAGTATAGGTCTCCACTGTAACCTTTGTTCTACTTTAAAGGTATTACCCAACTTTTGCAGTTTTAGGTAAATTATGTAAGGCTATAAATGGGGGAGGGGGTTTTAGAAGGATTATAATTAGTTTATAGATTGGGGGAGAGGGGGTTAGAAGGATCAGAACTAGTATTTAGAATTAATAATGAATTCTCTAAAAATTCTTGTCTGCTGCATGAGATGTGATGTCATGGCATCTATCAATATGATTGGATTTTCAAGGGAAATCCATGACGTTCATGCAAACAGCGCACTATTTATAGCACAGTGGAGACCTATACTATCAATTCACCTGACATTCTATGGGATCGGATAACCAATGCCACAACTAGAACCTCCTTATTTGCTTCTGACAATGTGCATGGCAGGTCACAGCGTTGTATATTTTTTTAAAATTTCAGGTTCCTGCAACAGATGGGTAACTAATTGATATAAAAATACAGCAATGGATCTCTGACCTCACAAAGTGATATGATGTAGAGTAGGCCTAGGTGTTAGCCAAATATTTTAATCTGTCAAATTTATGAATTAAGTTTCCAATAAATAGAATGAAAATTAATAACCAGCAAAGCAACTCACAGTGATTAGCATAGGTACTGAGCATATTATTTCCAAGAAAAACTGAAAGTTTGTGACTTGATCCATCCTGTGACCCTTTAGATAAGAGAAAAAATATAGGCCTATGTAACCTGTTTCTAAAGATATCATTAAATGTCTCACAAGTGAACTTCCAACTGTATTTCTTACTTTTTAAAGTTTGTCTGTTTAATCAACAAATTTATATTCATACATTCAATTAATGATTAATTTATTACTGTGAGCCATGACAGCCCAAGTATAAAGATCAATCTAATAAATATATTTAAGTATCTTGAAACTCTGTTAATGTAAGATGAAAGCAGTAAACCCTCTAACCTTTTCCCTGCCTGAGTAGATTTTAAGGATGTCTGCGCAGCCCCAATTTCCCCATGAACAAAACATTTTTCTGAAATATTTGTGATTCTATATATGCAGTCTTTTTTCTGAAGATATTCAGTATCCCGGCATGTTTATTTTCTTTAGTTCAACCAAAAGAAAATTTTCTGTCCATGAAAACAAACATTCTACCTTTAAACAATATGAAGGTCATCTCATATATTTTGGTCAGTTTTTGCTAAATGCTCAAGGATATTAACTCAAGGTATCCCAAGCTAAAATATTGAGTTCTCAACCACTTTTCCGCTGATAGTAAAGTGATAACAAAACTAGTCTCCCATTTAGAAATATCTTCTTCTTCTGTGTTTGTTCTCAAACTCCTGTAGACTAGCAGGATATAGTCTGGAGAAAGGAACATGCGTTGTGTCTTGGGTTACAACTTTGCTGAGATATATGCATCTTTCAGCAGGACACATCCAACTTCAGCATGGCTTCAGAGACACTTTTACCCTATATGGGATGGAGCAGCCAACTCCAACCCATAACCTCCTTAGTTGCCTCTTATGACATGCATAGAAGGTAAACAGTGTTGTTATTCTTTGCTACCTTTTCAGACCCAGCAACACATTGTTGTAGAAATATCAAACTTCACATTTGACAGAAACTGGACCATTAAACAGTATCTTTCATCAATTTTGTAATCCTGCCCTGATGGCTTATTGGAATTCATCTTTCTAAAGTCATGAATTAGACTTTTCCTGTCATTCTCATTGGTCACTTTATGTATACTTTGTGTCAAAAGCCAAAGAAAATCACAATAAAAGTCAAATTCATCACTTTAAAAGTATGAATTCCAAATTAGCCCACATCTTGCATGTCAGCGGTGATGAAGAAAGCAATGCCATGCCATGAATAGAAATTAGGGGTAACAATCTCAGGCTGACTGCTATCCATAAAATGTGCTCCAAACAAAACCATAATCTAGTTTCTGCTTAGCCATGGTTGTAGACACAAGTCCTTTTTCTATAATAATTCCTAGCCGAGATCCCAAATGTCATTTATCTTTGCTGATTCAACTTTGCTCATGCTTTTCATTGGCTGGTAAATCAAAGTATATGCTAAAGTGACCAATGATCAGCCAAAATACGCATGTGGTTGCTTCTGTGGGTCTCACCAATGGCCCACTAGACAAACCACCCATGCAACAGAAAACCTTACTAGATGACATGCCGTTATATTGAGGTTATCTTCTTATGGAAGCTTCATGGCATGTCATCTATACAATTATGCTCCTTGTGCTGTTTTTGTGTTGTTGAATTGTGTTTCATGTTAACTTGAATATATGTATGTGCCCTCTGTGGTTGGGAGGGAGCCAGAGATGTACTGTGCAGCACTGGGGAGGAGGAAACTGACAGCACTGTTTTTTCCTATGGCTGAGACCCATCATAGAGGCACAGTGACTCAGAACGTGACAATCCTTTTGACTTGAACATTTGGTTGCATGCCTAGAGCAATAGAGAATTTCGGTATAAGCAGTAGTAATTTGGTGGCGGAGAATGAGCACAGTAAACCCTATCTTGGCTACAGTGGCTCGGAGCAGTGCATAGGTTGAAATCTACCTTCCTGGAGGTGTGATAGTTATTCTTTGGCTCTGTCCCGGGGTGGGACAAAAATCCATAAATTTCCCAGCAATATAATGCCATTTAATCGTGTTGTGTCAAAGGGCATGAGCCCATAGACCGCTGGATCAGCAACCAACCAACCAACCAACCATCAGCCAAAATAAGTGACTGTGATCAGCATGAAGGGCTATTTTTTAGAAGGACTTGCCATCTTTATAGCATGAATTCTTGACTTCCTTGAATGTTAAAATAGAAAGCATTTTTATTGTGGAGCTAGTTGTGCAGCTGAGGGTTGGATTTAGCCTTATAGAATAAAGGTTATACATTTCAGAACTATTGTGTCCACACATTTGAACTGTGGAGAAATTAATTATGGAAACTTTGTGTCCACACAATTTAACTGTGCAGATATTAATTATGATTTCTATGAAAACGTTGAACTTTTGTAATGGACTGATTAAATATGAATATTGTTATAACTGCTTTCAAAGAAATTAATTGTATCTAATTCAATATTTGTCATAATAAGGGAAACTGCCAAGGCCTAGCACCATAATACCTTATATACTTTATAATGCTACTAGACAAATGCACATAAAACTATTTTCAAACATTATTCAGATGAACATAAGTTATGCTCATAGGATATCTATCCAGCTCTTCTGACTCACCTTTGTGGCAATGTATGTCATCAGAAGTGCTTTAGTCAGTGAAATTAATGCTAATGAAATGTCCAATGCCCATATAGCTGTGGGTCTGTGTATCCATATCAGCACATACCTGCCAACACCATATCAATACTTTTTTAATTAATGTATAATGCTAATGTATCATGCACAAAACTTATGTTTTATCTTACAATTTATTTTATTTATTCTGTGGTCTTCCCATTCTTATTTGTAACATGCTGTGTGATATTGGTCATCATGTTTTACCACCCTTCAGTTTAATGTACTGACAAGTATTTCCAATACTAATGTTCTCTCATGCCACAATGCTTGGCTGTCTAGCATCTTCTAACTTGGTCTTCCCTACCCAGTAGCTCTAAATGAAAGGTGATACTGCGATGCAATATTTGGTCCTATGAGCCTGCTACAATTTATTTAGGACTGCAACAGAATTAACTTTCCCCAGTACTGTCCAATGTCCACAACATAATGATAAACGGCAAATGACCGGTAATGGCAGGACGTTATCCTTTGCTGATGATACTCTGGTGTACAGGCAGAGAAAGTACAGTATGCAATTACAAAATAAATATGCAAGGAATTAGACCGTCTAGAATCCTGCTATTGGAGTCGTGTGATGATCAATCAGAAGAAGACTGCTCTCACTTGGTTCTCTCTAAACAATCGTATCATCAGCACAGGAAACCCATCAGTGAAATTTAAGGAGATCGAAATTTCTCATGTACCTGCATTGTCTGACAATTAATAAAAGCTGTAAAACTGTATGAAAATAGTACTTACATAGAACACGAGTAATGTATTCTTACTGGACGACGGTTAACTTATACAGACTATCACTGTTGGGTGCTGACGTGAAATAATACAAATGACAGTGCACATGATGTAAACATACAAATAACTACACAATTGACGTTTCTACCATAAGGCCTCTGTCAAGAAGACATGGACATTTGCATTTTAAAATAAACCAGTGGGAATGATACAACTAACATGTCCCAGCGAAATATGGAAATGGATGGAAGGATAGGAAAAGGAAATACATAAAAACGAAAATATATGTAGAAACGGAAATACATAAAAACGTAAATATACCGGTATGTAGAAACAAGACAAATAAAGAGATGACAAACAAAATAAATAAAACGAGAACAACACCAATGGAGAACTAAACACATTAATGATCACATTACATCCAGAAAACTTGAGGGTACCAAACTTCATAATATGCAGATTTTCAAGAGCATATTTTCAGGTAGATCTGTTATCAGTGGTGCAGAATCTGTGGGCCATGACCTGATATCAAGAGCACCACGATGATCGTCACCGATGAAGTATGTGGCGACACATAAAACTTACTCCTTCTGAGTAAGTAACTCTGTCACTTAATAGAATAAGAAGTACCTAACAACCTTGATGCTGTTATATTGTCCAAGCCAAGAAGAAAGCTAGTAAATACAGAGCTTGAGAGGTATCAGGGGTCCATACATCTCATTAACTTTGGTGGAAAATACAGGCAATGTGTTCATTGCGCTACTAAGCAAATACGAAAGCAAAGTTGCTACTATAGCATAGGGTTTTCACATAAGCCACATATGTCTGCTAAATCCTGCTTTAGGGAATACCACACAAGATGAGCTCATTTATAGCAAATAAAACTTGTAAATAATAAAACCATGACTGGTTGTGAATATTTTCATTGCTTCTTATGTCATTCACAAAAATGAACATAACTTTAACATTTATTGACATATATCCATTAAATAAACTATATAGTGAAGCCAAATGGATATTCTTGTGTAAACATTCTTGAAAAATGAATATCATCAATTCTAACTGGGATACGTTTCGGTAAATCACAAACTTTTAAATAATAAAATAACATTTTCATTTTCTTGTTTTCTGTTTTACTAACTCTAACCTTGTGAAGTAATCAAATATAATCAATGTACTTATATATTAATATTCTTTAACCAATCCTCATTTCAATGATAATTACACACACACATTATTTATCAATATTATTGTGCCAGGTGATACAATGAAAAACACATGCAGCGAAATTTATATACACCTGAAAGTTAATTTGGTCCAAACCTAAAAATAACCAAGTTCTGAAAGAGTTAACTCCTATGTAATATATGTATTAACGTACTACTGCACAAGTTGGATGTTAACAAAAGTACTTGAAATTAATTCATTTATAAATAAATGTCTTAGAAAACTATTAAATATTGCGTGGGAAGAATTTAAGTTAGTTAGTTAGTCGTTGGATCATCATCACTGTACTCCGGACAAATCCATAGGTGCTCTATGATGCACATATCTCTCCTTCAGTGTAGCCGCCATTACAAGTTGACTGACGGTCCCAGTATTCTGTTGATTGACCATCACTCTTTCTTGCCCACGAAATCGCTCCTTTCTAGCAACACCACATTTGAAACCAAACTCCCTTATTCTAGTCATGGAATAAGAGTCATCATCACTTATAGTCATTTTTTCATGCGTTTTCCCACAGGGCATTCAACATGTCTGCTCGATCCATCGCTCCACTAACAGACATAGTAGTAGTGTGGGAGGCCAACCTATCTGCTCTCTCATGACTCCAGACTCCTGCATGTCCTGGCACAAAAATAAAATTCACTTTACGCACACAGACTTCTTCACTGCATCCAGCCACTGTTCCCGAATTTACCCTGCCTAAACTTTCATAATCATGCTCATCATGTCACTGAGTCATGCCGAAATCGGATGTGCTAGGCTTACAAGGCGCATAACGGTGGCACAACGTAATCACGCTCCTGGCGGAAATCGCACAGATCCATGCTGGTTACAATGGAGCGAACGCAAAACAAACAAACATGTCACTGAGTATACAGACATGCTTGCAGATAGTCTGCGAGCCGACCCATTTCAAAGCTTTGGTTACTGCCAAAATCTCCATTGTCATGCTACTTGTCGTCTGATTGAATGCACCACTTTCCTCACCTGATGGTCTCCCCACACCTTTGAACAGTGACAGTTCAAGCACTCCTGATGTGTCTCTCAACCAACACATCTGTATATATAATAATATCACATTCCCTGGAATTCTCACAGATGAGAGCGAGCACTTTCGACCACCACTGTCAGACACCATTTCCTGCATTCTCTATTGAGTGTTACTATTACTGTGAAGGTTGCCGGACAATCTAAGGGAGCCTGACTCCATTCCGCATCAGGTAGTGCATCCTCCAATCTGCACACACTCTGTATATCCTCTGTGCACCCCAACCACAACTTTCCTCTCTAAAGTCGACTGCCTTTCACTTTGAGAATTTCAGGGTGTAGAGGATGTTCTTTATCAGCAGTGATTTGTAGGTAGTCCCACGCCCTGCAGATTTGTATTCTTTGCTCTGCAGTTGGGCAATCAAGTAAGTATCGCGTAGCTTGTGCCGACGTATCTCTCTTACACCCCAAAATGATTTGCATTGCCTCATTCTGGATTCTATCCAATCTTTGTTTGAATTGAGTCTGACTCAGTGTCAGAGTCATCAGTGCATACTCTACCACCGCCACCACCAATCCCTGACACAGCAGAAATAGCAGCCTCCATTTTTTAAAGCATTAAAGTTTATTTTAGTAAATGTGTATCAGATGGCAAAATAAAAAGAGGAATACCAAGAGAGACTCTTCACAGAATAACCATACAAGAGGTTATGATTCTGGGTCTCAACAACATGTAAGAATTACAGAGTAGCATCACATTGCTCAAACTGGAGAGTTCTGGTTTTTGCCCTATCACCATATTCAGTGCTGACAGAACATAGATAGATAGATCTTACAAACCTAACAATTCGAAATTACTTGTGGATCAAAGCTGATTATCCACATTGTATGGGAAATGTGATTGGACCTACTAGTGGTGCCTAAACATAAAAAAATTGTTGAAGAGCTATTTATTATACAGGATATGCTTTCATTATTCAGTTACTACTATTATGCAAGATGGAGTACTGATTAAGTGTTCCATATTTTCTCATAACTCAAATTGGGTCTAGCAACTCTTCCAGGTGCATTTTCAGATTGGGGATTAGTCATATATTGGGTGAAGATGTGTTGGGAGAGTAAAGAAACAACTTTGGTATTTGAATCAATAAATACATATAAATTACTACTGAATGGCTACAGAAATACATAGATTTTTCTACTGTCAATGTTCCTGCCTGTTTATATTTTGTAAATAGCGGCCTAATTGGCTCATTTGGAACTTGAAAAGTCTTAATAAATTAAACTGTACACAGTAGTCCTTTGAGTTAAAATTACTTACCAATTGACCTCACTACCCATGTACAATTCGTCTCGCTGACTGACAGTAGTGGAGTTCGCTACAGTTTGGCAAGGTGAGCCATAGCTATAGGAAGAAAAGGTTGAATTTTAAAAAAAAGAATTATAATAATTTCAAATACTGTGTGTTTCCCTTTAGGGAGTTGCAGGAAGGGATTTTATAGCTGTGTGAAAAAAGATACATGTTCTTGTTGCCGCCCCATCATGTATAGGATGAGTTTGTTAATTTACCTTCCAACAGAAAAAAAAACCCAGTTCTTACTGGGGATTGAACTCTGGACCTCACAGGTATGAGACCAAAGCTCTAACCTCTTGGCTATGCATCATACAAAGGTTCAATAAGTATCTGATAAACAGTATTAACAAGTAAAACAGATGGTGAATAATCTAAACAAAATATTTTTTAAAGGCTCAACATGCAGTTTCAAAAATATAGTAGTAGGCATTTTTCAGTCTTTCCAGGTGATAGAATTACTATTAGGGTATAAAAAATATAGCGTACAATCCAAAGCAATTATGAATGTGGTTCACTAGACCAATCTAAGCCACAAAGAGTCTTCCACTGTTTATACAAGGAATCACAGGTCCACTTATACCATCTTGTGCTGTTGTGTATCTTCTTAGACATGCAGCCCTAATTCTATATGCTATCACTTTCATAAATATGCAGCTTAGTTCAAATAAAATAAAATTTAGCAAATATGAATACAAATATGCTGCCTACTTTTCAACAAAAAAGATATTTATCGAGGAGAGAAAACATGCATAAAAAGACAGAGAAAACATGTAAGACATCTGTATGCTAGCTAAGTCCACAGCAGAACAGTATTCTGACTTTGCCAAAGAATTAGTGGAGGGGGGAGAGAGAGAGAGAGAGGTGTTTCCCTAAACATTGATCCTCATTTTCTTTTTTATTATCGTTTTTGGAAGGGAATATCAAATTTTCCAACATTTTTTTTTAAAGATGTGGATGTGTTTTAGTGGGGGTTTTTTTCCTTCCTATGTTGAAGAGCTAAATATCATGTTCTATTTTCCTAAGAGGGTTAAACACTGAGCTATATCTCATAATCCTACAAATGACAGGGATCAAAGTCAAATATACAGTTCAATTTTTAAAATACCCGGTACATTAAAAATAACAAATATTGAAATTTTCTTTATGGGTTCCTCCAAGAGAATAAATACCTATCAGTTCACACAGATTGTCTTTCTTTTGAATAGTTTTATTGAGTGCACCTGTATTGAGCATCAGTATTTAGCTTTAGTAAAGGTATCTTTATACATGTAGACAGAGAACCCAATACAATCAACATAAAGATAAATGACCAACTACTGAAAACAATTTCATGAATTTAAATATCTAGGAAGAATTTTACAGAGGATGGCAGAATGGACAGAGATCGAGAAAAGAATTCAAAAGCCACCTACCTAAATTATTAACTTACACTAATCTTGGAGCAAACATCAATCCCAATGGCAACCAAAAGACACATCTTAAATAAAATTGTCATATCAGCATTGTGTTATCACTGTTAGACATGGACCACCTACAGAATAAGAGAGAGAACTTACTACATGTGAAATGAAAAGCAGCATGATGCCAGGGAGACGAACAAGAGGAAGACCAAGAAGAAGATGGACACATGACATTAAAGACCACCTGAGCATGACAATAATAGAGCAGGAAGACTGGCTCAAGATCGACAGAAGTTTCAAAAGGCTGTGATGACTGCTGCATCCTGTTTAGGATATGCTACCTGATGATGATATCTGCACCTTCTTCTGATCTGACACATGACGATAGCATTTGGGGGTCAACTTGACATTCTTGACATAGAGAAGCATGATAGCCTAGTTGATAGTGAGTTTACTTTCTATCACTGGGTTACAGCATGCCAGATTCGAAACCAGGCCTAGATACACAAAAGTTGCGGGGTTGTGATTTCTCACCTGACACAACCGTTCCTCCAGTTGACCCAGCTGTAAATGTGTATCTGACGCATGAGTTAGAGGAGGTAAAGACAGCAATGAAGGGAACTGGCCAACCCACCTAATAGTTGCTGCGGCTTAGTACATGAAGTTATCTTCATCCCTGACAGCAGGTTGCTGTCAAGGGATCTACCTTTATCTTTGACATTAAAAAAAATTCAATGCTAATGAGGCTGTAGCAGTGTCAATAACATGTGAATAGGAGTTGAGGATTACCACAGCACACAGAAAGAAAGCAGTTTCCTAACATTTCAAAGAGAACTAACCAAATCTAACTAACTAATCAAAACAGAATCAACACTGTCAGCTGCTTTACTAGGATGGAATTTCTGAGGTGGAGATGAGAACCTGCATTTCTAGTCTAGGAAGATTAAAATCTACATATCTATATTTAAACCAAACAAAATACAACCAGCTGGCTGCTAACTGTAGATATACTTACCACTCGTATTTAGGGACATGGTCAATGCCCACCCTGACGACATATAAGATACAGACCATAAACTTTAGGCCCAGGTCAAAGAAGGTGCATGCCAGACCTGCATGTTCAAAATGAGTATAATAGTTATGTAGTTGTATACTTACTGTCATCTTTAAATGGAGCTACAGAATGAATGATTATTGCCACAAAGTATGTGATTGCATTATTGTGCATGAGTATCTACACACACTTTGTACATACAGTGGAATCCCTTAACAGCACATTCTTTTATAACAAATTTCCCTATATAACAATACTTTTCAAAATCATAATTTATTTTTGTTCCATACTGCTTATACTGTATACCAGGGCTATTCAACTATATTTACTCGGGGGCCAAAATGTAGAAAATGGGGATCATCACAGGCCAGAGGTCCGAATCCCTGCCTAAAAAATTATTTATATTTGATACTATAGGAGTATAGTTAGTATAGTACATTACAATTTTTTTATTTTTCTCATAGATTTATAAAAAACACATTGAATGATTTTATACAATTACTTTTTTTATAACTTTATTTCACTATTTTAGCAATGATCCGCAGCCACTTACTAGGCTTTTGCCCGCGGGCCGCTAATTGCATAGCCCTGCTGTATACAGTACAAATTTCCCTATATAACAATACTTTTCAAAATCACCAATTATTTTTATTCTATATAGCTTGTATTGTATAAAAAAATTATATTATTACATACATATTTGGTCAGACCTCACTAAGTTGTTATATTGGGATTCCACTGTACATGCAATCGTGTATTAAACATTTATACAAATTAATTTCCATTAATATATTTATTACATAATCATCATGTTATATTTTTTCACTCTACTTACTCTATTGTAAGTTATCCCCAGCAGATGCTGAAGGACAGGTATATATGCTGATAGTTCCCATGACTCTGGTCAAAGAACTCATTTCTGTGCCCTGTATGCTCCTATTCCTTCTCTAAATTTCATCCCACTCCTAATACCAAATTATTCTAAGTGGAGCCTAGATTTATCATCTATTACACTATTCTCATCCAGCAGGTGTTCATGAAGCAACTTTAAGTGCATCCCTGTTGTTCACCCTTAATTCACTGGTTATAGATGCATTTGATGCATCTTCTGAATGAATTCTTTCCTTCTTAATCTGCATGAGATATATACATTGCACAAACGAGTTATCTAGCATACCATTCAGTTTTTTACAAATCCTGAAGTGATGTGTAGTAGCTAGAATAGATTATCACTGAAATCCACATACCTGTATTTTTAATTCTGATCATCAGTTTTAATGTTGATCACTGTTAGTGACATCAATTACTAGGATATACTCTCTTACAGCATAAACTACTATTTACTGTGCTTGTTGCTACAATGTGGTAATTAATATTGCCATTTTCGATATCCAATTGATGCAGAGTAGTTCTACTTTTGGCAGCTCAATGCCATACTTAAAAAAGTGCAGGTCTTCTGAAGCTGATTTAGTGATTCATACAATTAGTTAGTTATGGGTTTCTGTAAAAGTTTTTTCTTGGCAGTTGGAAGGGATGGTCAGTCAATAAGGAGAAATTCCACTGTTTCGTTGGGATGAGAGCAGTGTCTATAAATGGATAGTTGCTTGAATCTGATACGGTTTAAATGGCTATTGACTCTTGCATGTCCTGTTTGAAACTGAATGATAGGGATTGATTTCTCCTGCAGAGTTTAATTTGCCATTGTCCTTCGGTCATATTATTTCACTTAAAACATTTTTACCAGTCAACCTATCTGCACATATGCTGAGCCAGAATTCCCTGGTGTTGTGTCTGAGAATCTGTTTGACTGTACCCATACTACCTGATCTTTGCTTTATTGTTTTGTGACTCCTCATTTTACAAGTCCGTCTGCTATTTCATTTCGCTAGATAGCTATATCATGTGTTTATAACCTACTCTTAGTGTAAAATTCTCATTGAATGATCTTCTATTTCGAAGGTGACAATCTACTTGTGTAGATTTATATCAGTGTTTATATACTCTCTCAATACACCCTACATAATATTCATGTTTCCAGTAGAGTATTGCACTGAAATGGTTGCTCTTTAATTTTTATCATGGACCAACTAATTTAGCATTAGCCATGAGTGTCCAACATATTCAAGCTCAACTTCTACTTTTTTTATCAGGTATTCTATGCCTTCCCCAATCTTTCCTCTGCGTTCTAGTCAACCGTATGTATGATAAGGTTGTGAGCTTGTCTGTTGAGGGGTGCTCAATCCATTACTCTCTTTAATCTATAAACATTACTTTTTGTCTAGTTCCCCCAATGCTATATTTGTTGTCTTTGTCTTCAGCATTTGTTCTCAACTACTACTGGTTAACAAGATGTAGTCCAAAGAATGGGATTTATTATGTCATGGTTTATAACTTAGTTGTGATATCTGCACCTTTCTACCTGACACATCCAACTCAGCATGGTTTTGTGTCACTTTGATCATCTATGAGATGAGAAAACCAACCCCATCCCCAATCATCCTTAATTGCTTCTTACAACATACATGCCATGTTAGCAGTGCTATTATTTGCTTCCCATTCAATCCCTGGAAACGCACAAAATGGTTATTTAGTTAGTTAGTCAAGAGATCATTATCACTACACACAGGGTACATCCATAAGCTCTGTCATCTTCCCCTGAGTATATCTGCAATAACAGAATGACTGACAGTACCAGTTCTCTGTTGGTTAACAAACATTCTTTGCCGACCATAATAATGTTCATTTCTTGTCACGCCACATTTCAAGTCCAGCTCCTTTATTCTGGACATGGAAAATAAATCATCATCGTTCATTAATTTTGTTTGATCTCAAATAGTTTCTCTCAAATAGTTCAATATGTCGGCACAATCAATTGCCCTGCCATTCAATACAGTTCAGAACACACAAATGGTATTTGTTATCAAATCTGGCTATAAGATATTGAGTGTCTAGTAAAGAAATAAAGTACAGAAATTATTCTGTGAAAATGTGCTCTTTGAATGTGATATTCTTGGTCGATCGCAACATTTCACAGCAAAGATCAGAACATATTTCGCAAATGTGATAACAAGTTTGTGCTCGTATTTAGAAGAAATAATATTTAGTTCAACAATTGGGAGAGACAATGTAAAACAAATATGGCTTTATTAATTGTAGCCTTGCCCTTTTGATGTGTTTTTCCTATCTTTGTTAATATGCTTTATCATCTCATCAACATATCCCATACAGCATTAAGGTAATATATGTGGTTACAGCTATGAATGACATTGCAATTTGGACAGACCTATAGGTGCTTAGTCTTCACCTGGCAGCTGACAAAGGGCATGCTCACTGATTGTTCGATCCTGTAGCTCACTGGTTGACCATTCTATCCTGCAGGTGCCCACTTCTACTACCATACTTAATACCGAATTATGCAAATTTCAGCCTATATGTCTATGTGTCACACATATATGTCATATATGTTATATGGAAAAGGAAACACACTCACGTGTACTATAGTTCCGAATGAAGAACTTCCGCAGCCTTCCTCTGACAGACAGTTCATGTGTGAAGTACTTGACTGGCACCGTGCTGCTGGATTATCAGCAATAACAACAATTGGTCATACATCTCATTACTGATTGTAACTTGCAACATGTAATTTTCTCATAAGATAACCTTGGCAGTTGTAAACATAGGGCTCTACCTTTATACTTCCAGGGGGGATAATTATATATTTCAGTCACAAATAACCACTAATATAATATTATATATTTTGACCCAAAATCTGCATACATAATATTTTTACATCTTAAAAAAACTACTGCAGCTGTCTCTTTATATATATATAGCAAGTCTTACAGATATGATGATAGTGATGATGATGATAATGAAGTAAATCCTTCAGCTGTGATCAGGTAACTCTTGACAGCCTATAGCCTTTCTAGCAATAAGACATGTCTCATAGGCATGGGGAGTTTATGGGTGCATGTTTAGTCCATATATTTCAGCACAGCAGTATCTCAGGATCATTATGTCATGAGCATAGCACATACTTCTAGTTCAACTATTTCATCATTCTTCTATCAAACTTCTATCAAATCTGCAGGGATGACACAATAACACCTGACATTCCCTGTTATCTTAGACGTCTGTCACAACAGAACAACGGTGCAATGTCCACTGTTCTGCATCCTCCAAAGAGATTATTTGATAGAAGACAAAAGTAAGAAAATGCATTTAACCCATGAGCAGGGGACAACTCATGAGTGGGGGACAACCCATGAGTAGGGGACAACCCATGAGTAGGGGACAACCCATGAGTAGGGGACAACCCATGAGTGGGGGACAACTCATGAGTGGGGGACAACTCATGAGTAGGGGACAACCCATGAGTAGGGGACAACTCATGAGTAGGGGACAACGCATGAAGCGCTGGAACCTAGTTGATAACAAGCTTGCATACTATTACTGAGTGATAAAAAAATGTGTCTGGGTCGTGATTTATCGCCTGGCATGACCGCTCCTCCAGTCAACCCATGAGTTATGGGAGGTAAAGGCAGCAAGGAAGAGAACTGGCTACCCCACCTAATAGTTGCTGCGGCTTAGTGCATGAAGAGTTATCTTTATCCCCGACGGCAGCTTACTGCCATGGGACCTACCTTTACCTAAGGGACAATAGAAAATACAACAATAAAACATATAGTTCTAACTGTAAATATTAATGTTAGATGTACATTTGGATAAAAGTCAGGCTACATAGTCATGTGATCTAATATATTATGTAGCATACTAGTTTGTAAGGTAGGCCACTGGTAAGACCCACAGACCTTCCACATGTAGATCTGATATTTTAAAGTTATTAATCAGGTGTAACAAGAATGGGGTAAAAAAGTAAAGTAAAGTATAGTTCTAACTGTAAATATTAATGTTAGATGTACATTTGGATAAATGTCAGGCTACATAGTCATGTGATCTAATATATTATGTAGCATACTAGTTTGTAAGGTAGGCCACTGGTAAGACCCACAGACCTTCCACGTGTAGATCTGATATTTTAAAGTTATTAATCAGGTGTAACAAGAATGGGGTAAAAAAGTAAAGTAAAGTAAACCCATAGCATCTATTAATGCAGTGAGATGTTAGTGATCTCACATTTCAATGGCTCTGCTATATGAGGGCGGCAGCCATCTCCTCTCCCTCGTAATCTTTACTTCCAAGATTAATCTGAATCCCAATTAAGGCTGGGTCGACCCTGGGAGCCGGTGTGATCTGAAAAACATTTCCACCTCAACTGGGGAATGAATACATGACCACTTATATGCGAGGCCAGTGCGTTAACCACTGCATGATATTGCTCCCTAATGGGGTCGTTATTATCGATGACTTTATAATAGAGGACTGTGAAATTGTAATACAGTAGCCTACTGGATAGTTATAGCAGAACTGGGGTCGTGAATAGTGATAGAGGACTGAGTAATTATAAGGTTCAGAGATAAATAGATAAAGCTCCAGTGTCGGTAACAACCTGAAAATGTGGGAGGGGGGCTGGGGTAACACAAGGCAAATATCAAAATGAGCAGACGATGTCTGTCACTGTGGCTCGTTGCTAGGTTGTTTAATTGGCAACACGTAGACCCTATACCTATTCTGTTTATTTTGATTCTGGGATAAATCTCCAGAGAAATAGGTAAATTAAAGCATTTATAGAATATCAATAGTTAAAGAATGCATACTAACAACAAAACAAAAGGGAAGCCGATGGTTCGACTTAAAGCCTTCATTGTGTTAAAAAATAATGGACAATGATGAACCTACATGAGAGATAACGTTCTGAGTTGATATCTATCAATCACTCAAGTGCCCTGCCGACTGGCATAGGCGATTATGTTTCTCCGCGACTCTCTGTCTCTTGTGTTGTCAATAAGCTTGGTTGGTGAGCTTCTACCTGCCACGATACAAGCCCATCTAGTAACTTTTCTCTTTGTCGACCTCTATCTCTTCTCCCTTTAATTTTTCCAGTGGTTATTAAGTGTTCAAGCTGTGTTCTTCTCAGCACATGCCCTAGAAACCTTGACTGTCTGCCTCTAATGTTTGATCTTTTTACGCCAGCATCAATGAGAACCTCTGCATTAGTTTTCTTGGCTGTCCATGGAATTTTCATCATTCTTCTCAGAAACCACATTTCTGTAGCCTCCAATTCACTTTGAATTTTCTTGTTTATAGTCCATGCTTCACATCCATAAAAAATAATTGGTTCAATATAACATCTCAGCACCCGAATTCGGGTCTGCATTGATAGACTTCCATTGCAAAAAATGGTTCTCATTTTTTGGAATGCTGATTTGGCTTTTGCTGTTCAGCTCTTTATCTCACTTGAGCATCTACCTTCTGATGTTAACAGGGTGCCAAGATATTTCACTTGTTCAACTTGTGCCAATTTTGTGTTATTAATTATTATGTTGCATCTTGGTGGAGTATGTCTCTATGATACAACCATTATTTCTGTTTTCTTCTTGTTTAAACTGAGCCTTTGTTTTCACTTCCCTTCACTACTTTATCTAATAGGGCTAGCAGTTCTTGCTGGCTTCCTGCTATCAGTACTGTGTCATCAGCATATCTCAAGTTAGTTATATTGTATCCTCCCACTTTTATTGATATAGAGTTGATATAGGTAGCTATAATAAAGGCTGGGCAGTTGTAAAAGAGTCATTTGTGTAATTGTAAAGTAAGATTCGATGACAAGTCAGACAACAGAAAAATAAGCAGTATGAAGACTGGACTAACAGAATTGGACTTTATATGGAATAATGGAATAGCATCTAATAAGTAAATATAAATAGTAAAGACAAGAATGAATTACATATCTAAGTGTTTAGCTGTTATCAAGATACTTCTCTTGTTAGCATTTGATCTCAATAGTCGCTCTCAGAATTAATTTGCGTGTCATTTCCACTAGAATATGATCATGATAAATACGTTATGCTACCATTTAATTTTTGTCATCTAGGCGAAGAACAGCCACTTTCAGCATGCTTTTAATTCGGTTAGGTTTCACTATCCTGTGACAACCTTCTAATTTATCTCTAGATGATGAGTGTATCTCAGCTTTCAACCATTCACCCACTGTTCCCTTGCAAGCCAAAAACATGTCCCTGGGTGATAGTTTCCGGGATGGACACAGGAAGCAGGAAGTTGGACTTGAATTGACTGCATCAGTTTAATCACCTTGTTTAATTAATGGCCCATTGCCCCCTGCGCCCTTGGATACTAAACCGTTGTTCTGTGGCTGGTGCTGATAAAGAAAATTTCCAAAAGTTTGAGTTGTTCTAGGGTTGGTTCGCACTCTTAGTTGAGGTTTCATTAGCCGACCTCATGACAACCTCATCTACGTGTGAGCATATACACACATTTGTATACAGGCTGGAAGGATTTCGCTTCCTGCCGTTTACTTTTCTACTCCACGTTCTTCTGGAAGATAATTGGAAGTCTGTATCTGAATATGAATAAGACTCTCATTAATATTATTCTACGCTCGTTCTTCTTTGAGAACCCAAGGAATTGCATGCGATATTTGATATTTTTTTAAAGGTCCTAGGAATGTTTTTCATATTTCTCTTTAAAGTTGGCTACGTGGCTTCCATAAATTACGTTCCCAATTGCCAAGAATCCAGAGGACTCCCCCAGCTTAATTATGTTCAAAATTGTTTTGCCCCACCCTTCCCCAAGTAAATAATGTGCAGCAGAAAAGTTATGAAATAATATGGCATATTCTTGTTTGATTATTCGCATTTGTTATTAAAATTCAAACCAATTTAATTTGTGTATTTAAAAAAGTATTGTTGACGTCAACGTTTTTCATTTTTCAACCACACCCCCCCCCCTCCCTTGTCAACAATTTTCGAACGTCTTCAGACGCAATTCCATAAATGTTGACGTAATTTATGGGTAGTTCCCAATTTTTGAAAAAAAGGTTTGAGAACCACTAATCTAGTGCACTTGCTCTCACATTCTACCTAGTGTACACAATCACACATCCTTCAACTTGAACATACACAGTAACATACCCTTCCACAGCTGAGTCCACATTGTAAGGGTTGTCACTGCTGTCAGACTCTGAATCGGAGTGCAGTCCGTACACGTCGTTGAGCTTCTGCGTCTCTTCCTTATCATCCATTGACGTGTCTTCTGGATGTTACCGCTTAACGTTCAGCTTGATCCTCCACGTTATCCTTATTGTAGCTAATTAAACGTGATCTTAATTCTGTAGATAACTTGCCACCGGTTACATAAACAGCATATTTGTAGCGTTCACTGCGTGTCCTGGTTTTGAATGTGTGTTTGTTTTCTTAATATCTAACGACTTATTGTGTAGCTCATGGTTATATTGTTTTGTTTTATTTTTGAGCGAATATATATACACATTTTACTTAAACCGTCAACTGAACAAACTAACACAAATACTGTAATACCAACGCTTCTATACCCTATTTACATATCAAGCAAAGCATAATGTCGTTAAGATTTGTTTCCTTAAAACATTACATATAAACGGTTTTTTATAATCCAAATAACAGTGTACATCGTATTTACGGCGGATACAAGTTCTTCAACTTTGTCAACACATTATATGCTACATACAGCAAGTAAAGCTATTTGTAATAACGTTTGCATTGTATATTGTTACGTTATTGATTATAGAAATTATTTCACAACATTCTAGGGAGTCATACAACAGACATATTAAATTTTCATCGACTTCAGTCAGGATGACTTTTGAAAGTGTCTGGCAAGATGCCATATCGCATGTATCGAGACAATTGATCACATAACTATAATAGACACTTTGAAACACTAGATACCAAATACAAATTGGTTCTAATAAATACGAACATCACTTGTAACCTTTTCAAAACATCAGAAGTTCAACAAAAGAATATTTTGTCCATAATACTATTCAATATTTATTTAGATTATATCTTGAAGGAAACTATAAAGGACATAAAATAAAGGACATATAACACCGATATCAATAAAATATATGAAGCTCACAAAAAAGTCATCTCCAGAGAACTCTTCTCTGCCTGAAGCTGCAAGGCTTAAAGGGGAAAAAACGAAAAGAAAAAGAACACCGATAATGGGGTAATCTTTGTTTTTTCTCATATATCGGCCTTATAGCTAGAACAACACACAAAAACTACAACTAACCCCTTTCTTAGAAATATAACAAAAAGATCTGGAATGGTAATCAGTACAGAGAAAAGTAACATAATGATGAACAGCAGAAACCCGCATGCAAAACTTAATATCATGATGAACGGACAAAAATAGGAGAAAGTGAAAGATTTTAAAGACAAGGGATCATACTTATGCATTGACGGACTATACATCAAAGAAGTTCAGATTTGATTAGGGATGGTTTTCACAGAAATGTCAACACTTCAATACGTACGTAAAAAGCAAGTTCTGTATTGTAGTTAAGGTAAAATTATACAAAACAATATTATCGGCACGACGCTTGAGTGGTTTGTTGAACCCACGAAATAATTTGAGTTGAATTTAAAAACTGCTCGTGGTTCGAAAGCCAATTATCAACACTGTACTGGTGATGCGATTGGATCTATTAGTGACGCCTAAAATTTCAACAATAGTTTAATAGTCATTTAGCCACCTGAGATGGATGTATCGGGTCACTGGCGTAAATATACGACGACATTGCGTTTCCATTCTCTGGGGTACATTCTGCTGGAAATCTAGTAGCAACATTGTCCTACTACAAGAGAGATCCAGCGGGGGTTTGAATTAGAACTTAAGATGAAGAATAGCCATATCATCTTACATATCAGGGGCCGGCAAAACATCAGGAATATATTTAGTAATTCTCCAGCATTATTAAGAAATATGTTATTTTATACTGTAATCATTTACTTTACCCATGACCTCAAAATCTTTCACACTAAGTTTTCACACTGAATGAAATCGAGGAGTGTTGGCTAAGTAAATGCAACATTCTTCAACGATTCGTTCAAATGTTACTACCTGCCATTACAGAATTCCTGAAAGAACAAGTCACAACATGGTGATTCAACCTGTCTTCAATAATCCAGCTTTCCCAATTGATCTCACGGAAAAGAATCCATTGGGATTATTATTGCGTTGTAACTTTTAGTGTTTCATCTAAACATCAATATGTCTGTAAATGTTTATGTTCATTATAAAGCCTTAAATGTGCATTTAATTTGTCAGAATTATAAATACATGGTCTTTGTGGTTCTTTCTAAAAGGGTAGCTCGTCTCCCAATGTGATAACTTCACCAAAAAGAAGATTCCAGGTTGCCAGTCCCTTCTATACAGGATACGTTTCAATTATTAGTGTGTGTGTGTGCGTGCGTGCGTGCCGGAAATTTATGTTTATATTTGTGTATATGCTAGTATATATATATATATATATATATATATATATATATATATATATATATATATATATATATACGAGTTATATATATATATATATATATATATATACTTGGCATATATACGCTATATAGATGCAGGATTTTAACAATTGAACACGCACGGCAGATCAAGAAAGAAGAATACAAGCCTTGAACATTAATATTATAGATAGATATACTATATATGTGCTACTGAGATCATGCAATAAACGAATGTCAGAAACAAAATATACATGTACTGTATACATAATTCCAAGTATGTTGTTTGAGAACCCCAGGAATTACGAGCGATTAGCTCTTACTTCATATGTGCAGTGGGGTGGTTTTTATGAGCTTTCATACCTAGGAAACATCAGCTTTCGGCTTAGTGCAATGACTATTGTAGGAGCTTTCTACTCAGAGGGGGTCTATAATTATATAGATGACATGTTACAAAGCTTCCATAAGAGAGCCTCAATATAACGGCATGTCATCTACTAAGTTTTTCTGATGCATGGGTGGTTTGTATAGTGAGCCATTGGGGAGACCCACAGACGTAACCGCATGCGAAATTCCATGTTTAACTTATGTAAACAGCTAAACAATGAACACTGGTGTGGTTTGAGCATGTCACTTAACGCGACTCTGTCTAAAACAACCTTGCAGGAAATAGTGGAGGGTGAAAGTAGCAGTGAAGTTCAGAAAACACCATGCTTTTACAAAACAATTCATTTTCGGAGGTCGTGGTGATTGCATTGCCAGAACCGCGACCTCTACTATTTCTGTATGGTTAAACGCTCTGATATAATCAAATTGTACTAACGTCCGCGGTTGAAGGAGCGTAGTTCACCATAAGAGGTACACTTTACTTAATAAAACATATCCAGTAATGAACAGGACTTAAATTTCTTCATGCTCATTCACACCGTAGACGTGAGGAAACAATAGATATCTCTAATTACATTTATTCATCTTCTGCTGCCCCCTTGCGATCCTAACGGGGTCTAAGAGCCGCCGCCACCACCCACCACCACTACTACTGTCTATTGGTACTGGTTAAAGGTGATGTGCATGCTTATGGTCCATGTAATTCCCTAGTTAACTCAATCACCCGGTAGAAAGAAAATCAATGATGACCATTGATGTTTTGAGCTGAAGAATTAAGACCTACCCTACCACTGCCGTATATCGGTGCAGGTTATAAAAGGTATACATGTTTATGGTCAATATAATTCATTAAATTCAATCATCCAGTAGAAGGCAAACAATTCTGACGTTGGGTGTTTCAAGCGGAAAGAACCAAGTTCCAGCCAGCCTGTGTTAACTCAGACGAAAATCATTGTTCTCGGATTATATCCTGCTAAAGGTAGAAGTTTGATCACGAATGCAGAAAGAGTAGTACATGTGTGTTATCAAATATTGAGTTACCATCATCAACGCACGTAGTTGCAAAGAAATTGCAATATCTTTCCATTATTTAAAAAAATATGATAAGTTTTAATTAGTTGTGGATTTTTTTTTTTAAATTGTTGCGGAAACTCCTAATATATAAAATGGTAGTTTTAAGTTAGGAGTGGAGGAAAATGAGGGGGGCGGGATCTACCATAGTTGTTATTTTCTAATGCTAAATATAATAATATCCTATGTTATATATTTTTGTCAATTGAGATGAGAAAGAAAGTTCTTAAAAGTTATATAGAACCAATTCTGATGTATGGAAGTGAATCTTGGACGCTCAGCAGAACAGTGAAAAATTATATTTAGGCAGCAGAGATGTGATTTTATAGAAGAATGTTGAGAATGCCATAGACCAGGGGTGGGCAAACTTTTTGTGCAGAGGGCCGCATTGAAAATTGTAAAGCTATTGGAGGGCCGCATATAATATTATGTATGTTTTTGTTTTAAATTATCGGTAAGTAATCAAATATTTTTTATTGTAAAGAAAGGTAGTTTTACATAATGTAGATAACTTCTTAAATAAATTACATTTCTAACAGACTTACACTATAACAGTATATTTTCTAATATGGTTTAAAGGTTTTGCAAATATTTTAACAATGTTCGTGTATTTAAAAATGTGTTTGAGGGCCGCAAAATATAAAATGGCGGGCCGTAGTTTGCCCACCCCTGCCATAGACAGATAAAAATCGCAATGAATATAGCTTGAAAGAAATTAATTAAAAAATTAACATATCCGCTTACCCGCATCAGAAAGAGTCCACATTTTTGGACACACCATGACAAGAGGGGAGATGGAACACGTAACATCAGGCAAATTGAAGAGCAAAAGGGGTAGTGGAAGATAAAGAGAGAAGTTGCTTGAAAACCTAGCATTGTGGCATGGGAGAACATCGATATCGGAAATGATTGACAGCACGCATAATAGAAGGCTGTGAAAAGACATGATAACCAACGCCACACAGCACTGACCATAAGAAGAAATATAATGCAATATTTTCCTAAGAGAAAAGACGGTAGCAAGGTTTACTGTCGTTCTGGCCAACACTTTTAGGCCCATGTCCGTGGATATGGAGGCTGTAGATGTATTAGAATTGCCTGCACAGAGACACACCCATCAGCACTGTCGGCACAAAGTGACGAAAAGCATCTGTGTGTTGCGACTCGTACAGTAGAACATTCAGAAACATTGGAGGTGACTAATGTCAATGTCCGATACGGGAAGATCCCGTTAAGACGTGGTGATCATATGAAAACACATTGAATCTGGAAAAGGCAACACTCGCTAGAGAGCAGCGTTGTGTATGTGAATCGATATAGTGGCAACGAAGCTACAATTGTCCAGCACCAGACCAACTGGCGGAAGTGCTGTTCATGTTCGAGAATACACAGGAGGCACACGTCCCACAACAATAGACCCCATTAAAATATGAGTCATGACTCAGGTATTTGATACACCAACTCTAAGATGTATCCTAGATATGAAATAAAGTTTTGAATACAGTTCCCCCATTGAACACAGGAAAGTCATTGAACAAATGTCGGGGAGCACTTTGTTCGGGACTTCTGTCGAAAGCAGTGTTGATATTCGGACTCTGGACGCTGTGTGCAACGTAGACGGGAAGCAAGTCCATGTCTTTAGACATTGCAACCTAACCCAACTCGACTGTCGCCGTTGCCCTACACAGCTCATACAGGAAGAATTGGGTTCAATACCCAAGGGCCCATTGCGAAGCTTCTCGTCCGAGATAGGCGTACTCTACCTTCTTTGGGTAATATGCGCAATGGCGAAGAGTCAAAATACACAGACCGCGCCTGGTGATGAATTGAAAGGTTATCACAAGCGGTCGTGGCGGGTGCGTGAGAAATGCATAAGTCAAATGCCAGACCCTCGACGTGTTTGAGAAAGCAGCAACTCGTCTAGGAAGGTGTATCAACCCTGAGTATAATTCGACTGTCGCCGTTACCTAACACGACTCACACAGAAGGAATTAGGTTTGGGGTCTAGAAACACAAAGTGTTAATGGAATGGTCTTACATGAGGAACAGCTCCTGGTTGCGAAGCGCCTCGTCGGAATAAAGACAAACAATATGTGACCCAAACAATCAGCTCCATATACCCTCAAATATGAATTGCACCAAGCCGAAATCTCCTGTGTACGAAAGAAGGTTCGGAGAAACTTCCCCTTGCAAATAGGAAGAAAGAGCTAATAGCTCATAATGGCTCTAAAACACACAAAAACAACAACAAACAACACCGACAACTGTAATAATGGTGATAGATGTAACAATACTGGTAATCTCAATGATAATATCAACCGCAGCTAGACGTATGTAATGATCGTTGAGCCATATCTACACTAATATATTTTCGACGTCAACCACTGTTGAATATATAAGGTTGATTTATCCGTTAAAAATGTTTTACCAGTAAAGTACAACCACTGTCTAGACAGACACAAGGTCTAACTACAAGTCACGTCATTGAAGAAAGTGGTTGAAAACAATAATTGCAGAATTTCCTTTAGCTATTCCTTTTCTATTTGTGTGTCACTGTTACTGATGAAAACGTGTCAAACAGTTATCAAGTGTGACTGTCGACAGTACAATCATCCCTCAGTTTCGCGGTTAATAGGTACCAGAACCGGCCGCAATAAGTAAAAAAAGCAAAGTAATGCCATCCTCTCATTTTTAACACGTACATTTTTTGTGTATGTATAATATCAGTAAGTGTATATGAAACAATATAAGTGCATATGTTATATTAGAACATTAAAGAATAGCTTCAAACATGTAAATAAAATATTAGTAGTATAAATAACATACATAAAATAATGTATAAATAATATAAATATAATACGTGTGTGTGTGTGTGTGTGTAACATACGTAGATGTAACTAAAGTGTACATACTGTAAATATGTTTTTAGAAATCCGCGATGTACTGAGGCCGCGATAAATGAACCGCGAAGTAGGGAGGGTTAACTGTACTTATTATTGGAGAAGATGGAGGTCAAGTCACCAAGTTTCACCAGCAGCTAAAATAATGTATTTACTATAAAGGAAATCCCAGATGTTTTGTTTACAACCGCTCATTACTGTGACGTGGCAGATCTAGACTTCCGTGATACAACTCTTATAACAGCAAAGGAGATAGACATGATTCCAGATATGAAATACTTAGGTAATAGTGATGTAATGGTATGTTACCCAGCCAGAAAGAGGAACAAAGAGTAATAACATTGTGATCAACTATGCATGTTCAAGATGCGATTAAGGAGGGCTGGACGTCAATTCAATTATTAACGTCATCAGGTAGTATATTATGGACAAGATGTAGCAGTAATCACAGCCTTTTGAAACTTCTGCCGATCTTAAGCCAATTTTTCTGATTCGGTGGGTGTTATGTTCAGTTGATCTGTGATATCCTTCGTCCACCCTAGGAGCAAGATGGTCTACCTCTGGTTCGTTGCCTTATCATCATCCTATGCATTAATCTTTTCTAATCTGTCATTTCGTTCGATATGACCAAATATTATAAATTTATAGAGAGAAACTTGTTGCCAGCTTTCTTTTACTTTAGATTCTCTCACAATGTCCATATTGGTGATCTTTTTATTTGTGATATTCTGAGGATTCTGCTGTAACATTTTATTTCAAATGCTGCAATTTTGCTTCGCACCTTATTGGTGATTGTCCAAGATTCACATCCATGTATTGCAAATGGGAATATGCAGGTTTTAATGCCGCATTATTAAAGATCAAAGTGATCCAAAAATGTAACGTTGACGTCGGATGTGTAGGGAATAAGAGCGCATATATAACCATCAAGCTGTGAACCACAATATTCAGTTCTCCGAACCGCATCCTTCGAACAAGCAATCGCAAGCGATTCAAAACAAACGTGGTAGAAAAAGCTGTAATAGTCAAGAATCTATAAGAATACTGTTGCTAACATATCATATTCATAACGTAGCCATTAATACCAAAATGTGTTTTATATATTTTATATATTAAGATATTAAAAGCAATATGAATACGTTACGTAGTTGTCGTTGCTTTCTGACCGAACCGACGTCGGGGTTTGAATCAAATGCCCTGGACTCACTATACCACCCTGCCAGAGAGCCGGAATCTATCAGAATGCATTCTCAAAAAAGCTAACATGTGTGAGTGATATTACGGGGATCTAGTTTCAATGTGAGATAAATACTTACCAAGATCCTGACATGATAACGTGTTTAGTTGGCTCTGAAACATATTCAATTAGTCGTTTCATCAGATTAATCAATCAAATATAATGCCGAGTGTCATCGTCCTTTATTTTATTCCACAACTCATTATCTCTTGCATTGTTAGGTCAGCATGTGATCTCCCTAACTGTGATGATGACCTATCCAGCAGTTTCTCTCCTTTTTTCTTTTTTTCTTTTTGTTTGTATCTCTTCATTCCCGGATCTTCTATGTTGTAAGGATGGTAGAACAAATGCGTTATTGAATATTTGAACATGCTCTGACATGTCTCAGGTAATACACTAGATTTCAATATGGAGAAAGTTAGAGAGTCCATAAAGAAGATTATGTTGTGGAAGAAAAGGTCAATTATACTAGCCCTCAAAGATAATTTAAAATATTATATACACTGGTGTTTACCCCTAGAAAACACTACTTTGAACAACAACTAACTAAAAAAATGTTTTTGTTCCTTTCCCACGAACAAAAATTAATCATCCGGCCCGTCGACCAAATATAAATAACCAAATGGCCAGAGGGTGTCCGACAAAGTGGATGGTGCCGCATGTTAACTATTCGAGAAGAGAATAGGTTGCCCATCTCTGCTCGACGTCATGCATGAAGATTGAATCATTTTATAAGCTTTACAATTGTTTTTAGATTCTCGTTCTGTGCCAAATGCTACTAACTACACTGCATCGTTGTACCAAGTAAAACAATATCTTGGCTATAATTTTATTTTATTTTTTAAATTGTATCTTTGAATTAAAAAATATATATGCAAGGAACAGACAGAAAACAAAGTTACAACTATTAAGAAGCTATGTCTTCCCAGTCGCAACAATGTTTGTGAGATGTGGGCAATGACATTTGCAATTTAAAAGAAAATATAGGCATTTGAAATGAAATGTTATAGAAATATGTTCTAAGAATATGGACAGAAAAACGAACCAGCACAAACGTCCGCAAAGACCCTAACATAGAACAAGACTGGCTCTTCAAAAATATAAAAACAAAAAGGCAAGCGCTAGCATATTTCGGACATATAAAGAGACACAAAGATTTAGAAAGATTAACCATGGAGGAAAAGTTCCAGGGAAGAGAACAAAAGCCAGACCAAGACTACCATGGACGCATGACACTGAAGACCTGAAAATGACATTAGAAGAAACTAGGCTACTCGTAAGAAGCTGAGCTAGTGCACAGAACCGAGAGGCTTACAGAGTGACAGTGAGAACAATGTTCTGCAAAGGACAAGACACGGACATAGATAGATCTTTGATTTCTAACAAAACAGCTCATATATAAATTGTACAATTCCACGGGACACAGTACTAGTTGATATTGAGCTTGCTTACTATCATTGGTTACATCATGCCAGTTTCGAAACCACGTCCGGGCAATAACAAAATTCGGGTCATGATTTCAAATGGCAAGTATACTCCTCCAGTCGAACTAGCTGTAAATGGATATCTGAGGCATGAATTAATAGAGGTGGTCAGTTCCAGGCAAAGAAAGGTGGTGGCCACTCCACCTAATAGTTGCTGCGGCTTAGTACATGAAGAGGTATCCTCATCCCTGACGGCAGGTAGATGTCATGGGACCTACCTTTATCAATCAGCATTTCAGCCGATGAGTTTGTGCAAGTATCGTATTTCAACAGTTTATTTTAAATTATATGTATGATTGTAAGTGAAATGCAGAGGCCATAAAACATATGTAAACTTTTGAATACTATAAATCAACAATTCACACATAATATAAAACGAAACATTTAAACGTTAGAAAAGATACCAATGGCGCAAAAAAAAATTAGAAAAACAGAGACAACTTTGCCTAAATTATTGGTGCTTGTTTCTCCCGCAATAGGCCTATAACCATATTACCTGTATCGTTTATGAATGCATGAATGACAACTCCCACGACATATACTTGTTATTAATGACAACTTAATCCATATGAAATTCCAACCTTAGAAACATTATTCCTGAAATCATTGAGTGAACTATTCGAACGAGACATTTATTGTATATTGGAGTCTCAGTTTGTGAACTGTTTTAGTCAGACTCGCATTCTCTCAAAAGTAGCGCTGGCTGTGACTTGGTTGTCTGCGTGTTCACAGTTACCGATATATAGGCAATCATTCTAGTCTATGAATTACAACTATTCACTGTAACAGTTTCGGGACCGTTGGATATAATTTGGTATTCATCCATTAGATTGCCTATCTCCTTCGCAGATCAGCCTAGATTTTCTATACTTTAAGAAATTGTAACAAACTCAAAGAATTAAAAACACGGAAAACTATATATCTTACTCTTCTTCCTCTGCGTTGATTCTTAAACTCTTGCAGATTAGCAGGATGTAGTCAAAAGATCGGAATGCACTGTGTCACTGTTAGCAGCTTAGATGACATATCTGCGTCTTTCGGTCTAATCTGCATGACTATATATTATAAGTTACACTGTAATGCCTCTGCCTCTTTTGCATGGTCATTTGTTGTATATGTTTCTATTATCAGGAATTAAGAGAAATAGAGCTCTTGTATCATTTTGTTTCATTTAGGAATGCGTTTCTCCAGATATTTACTACACACCCAGAGAGCTCAAAATCTTGGAGTTGTACAATGTTTTGAGATGTAATCTACTACTATGAGGGATAGGATATATGGGTTGAGGGATATGATATATGGGTTAAGATCTCTGCCCATTACACGGACATATACTGATGACAGATGAATCTAGCAGGAAGACGCAGACATCGTAGCCAAGCTGTAACCAACGATGCAACGCTTTCCGCTTGACAACTATATCATTTAAACTGGCTACATCATTTAAATTTCTCGTAACCCGTCACTACTTTATTATTAATCATAAATCATATGTATGTATTCCTGGTTTTCATGTTAGTCTCCACAGTTTTCTATTTGGTCTACTTCTCTCTCGACACACCAGCCCGTTTCTATAGTATAGAATGCCAGTTATGTTCATATTGTATCAATATAAATATCTAAAGGAGACCTAACTTCTAATATATATATATATATATATATATATATATATATATATATATATATATATATATATATATATATATAGAGAGAGAGAGAGAGAGAGAGAGAGAGAGAGAGAGACAGAGAGAGAGAGAGAGAGAGAGATACGGCTTTTAAATACAAATGTAAAATCAGTTAAGGTCTACGATTTAGTGATATCTGAAAAAGACTACGACTTCGTGGCATCCGACAAAGTCTATCATATCTAAAATACACCGCCGAAGACGACTGTGTGGGATCACTGGAGCAAATAAAACATCGACACAAAGCACTTCCATTCTCTAGACACTAACGGAAATTGAACCAGGTATTTGAGTCGTAGATGATCCATTTTCTGGACAACATCGTGCTGGAAATCTAGGATCATTATCCTGCTACAAGATAGATCCAGTGGAAGTTGAACGCTGAAGAAGAATATCCAAAATACAGACTTTGACCCACATATGTCTCCAACGCATTATTATCATAATAAAGAAATGAAATAACTGCTACTAATAAAACACTTATTTATATAACTTTACATAATGGAGTCCTCAATCTTTCTCACACAGCGTTTTGATATGTTCACTATCATACGCTCATTGAGCGAGATCTTTATGTCTCTGTATTGATTTCCATATCGAAATGCCTGTATTGATCCCCATGCCAAATGTTACAGGTAAAAGTAAAATGGTCAACAACAGAAACACAATTCCCAGAATTAATATTAACGATGAATGGATATCAATTGGAGGAAGTGTACGCTTTAAATGTACATAATATGAAGCAGATACATACGATTTTATGTCCAGAACATACGACATCCCAGTATAGATACAGTAACAGGAAACAAGTGTATCCTTCAGGATTAATAAGAAAGACTTCATATTACGTCTTCGCAAGTATTCTGCCTAACTTTCTAAACAGTCTTGATATGCCTTTCTGCACAAAGGTATACACGTATATGATAATGTACATTGTAAGAGATAAATCATCAGTCATGGTTAACACAACCCGTTGGATATGTAGGAACGGCGAGTAGCATGGCAAGTGTAAGCATAAGTGGGAATAGGTAAATCGAAACGGTTACCCACCATCATCACATGCCTTCTCTGCATCATAGGCTGGCTGCAACGGACCACCAACATCCTCTACCCCTTGCCTTGGTGAATCATTCTGACAGACTATATTTTGTCCATCTCACGATGGTATTACTGTCGAAATTAACGAACCAGCCCCTGAGAACGGGAATTTATATTGTTAGATTTCTATGCGGGTCACGGTTTATTTAAGTCCTTCTCAAGTAAGTCAATCGTCATATTATCAATCGTCAAGATGGGTCATTCTTCTGGGCTGACCCAACTGTCCCTTGGTAACTTTGCATATATTTTGTGTCGGCAGCCAATAAATAGCAAGTACGAAAATATTCAAATACGTCACTAATCTGAGCACATCCGAGATAAGCGTATCCCATATCCCGTAGAGGGGCTTGGTTTATCACTCATCAATTGTGATAATGCAACGACTCATCCACCAACATTACGTTAATAATCATGATAGACGCATCCCCCGCCTCTGAATTGCTGATAACCGTATGCCTACATTAATTATTAATGCTTGAAGCGAAACGCCTAGAAATAAACAATGGAAACCATGACAACAATTAGTCTTCCTGCGTGGAACATTCATCCCCTACATTTCAGAATGTAATCAAATGTATGACTCCCTTGCGAAAACCATTGAATATATTCTGTTGCAGACTACTTATTTTTTAATGGTTGTTATAGAATCCTTTCCAGTTTGCATTAGGTAATCTGGAGAGCATAATGAATTGAATCATGGTTTACAACCTTCAGCCCAACGCTTCCAACTTCAGCCAAATCAGTGATTCTTCTAACGAGATCTACCGTGAGTGTCCAACTCATGTATCCATAAAATCTTGATGGATAAAACGAATGGTTTGTATAGTTTGACCTTTACCATAATGGTGTACTGTTCAGAATGCTTTGAAGTCTGAACATAGTTGTCGATACTGTCTCTAATCGGATCTTAACTGTCTTTTATTGATCGCCCGTCATCGTATAATGATGATGATGAAATAATCCCTTTAGCTGTGAGCAGGCAGTTTTTGACAGCCCATTTCTGACAAAAGCACAGGTTCTTCTCAGTTGTGTAAATGAAGCGACACCCGGTCTAACATAAGACCTAAAAGGCACGTATGTGTAAGGATGGGAGGGAGAAGAGAGTTTATGGATGCATGTTTAGTCCCCAAAGGGTGGCATGTTAATACCTCATGATTACCACGTCTTACCAGGAGCACAGCACACACTTCTGTGCCAACTAAATCATTATTCATTCTGCACATCTAACATTCCCCGACATCTAGGAGTCGCGAAGTGTGATGCTAGATATTTAAAAGCGTCCACTTTTTTATGACTAAGAGAACCAATGAATACATTATAACTTCGTATTCTTTTCTATTTGTTTTCAAACCACTACGAGTTTACATTATAATAGTCCGGAGAACATAATGAGTGTATCATGGTTTAAATCTCGGCTGCAATCCTAGTTATAGGTATAGAACCACACCACCCTTATGAAATCTGAACATGACATTTAGTCCAGGAAGCAAGCCCAAACAAGTGGTTAAACTTCACTCCAAGTGATTTTCACAAAACAGATCAACCAAATAGCCAATTGAACTAAATTACTTTTTATGATAAACCACTTCACTTACCGAAAACGTAACTAAAGTTCTTTTCAACATCAATATCTGCGTCTCGCGGTCCGAGACTACAGCCTCATCCAGATAATCACAAACAACGTCACTTATCTTGACTAATCCGATTGATTCGCGATTTGAATTAGTCATTTTGCGTATGGTTTGTGTCGTCAGAGAATTAAAAATTGGATCAGCCAAGATGAGTGACGCCTTGCGATCATCGAACAGGAAATATCTGGAGAAGGATATGCTTTCAGCATGACATTTTTTAAATCCTTTTGACCAATTACTAGAGTAGCCAGTCTCACTTTCAAACTCCTTAGCAGCCTCTTAGACCACACATGGAAGGTTACAGTATTACTTATTCTTTACTTTCTATTCAGGCCCCGGCAAAACGCGAACGCAAACACATTTTACTACTCATAATAGTAATATCTACGCTTGCCGTTAAGTGTAGGGGTGGTGGTGGGCTTTAGTTGTCTATCCAAGGCCAGATGTGTCGCCTTGGCTGCGTTGAATCAGTATTTGTTCAGTGTTGTCTTGATATCATCTATCTATCTTGTTCTAGGTTTTCCTCTGTCCCTGTATCCGGATCTTCTTATGTTATAATGTTCTTGTTGGTGGTTGGTTATGGTTAATTCTCATAAGGTGTCCAAACAATTTTATTTGTTTTTTCTCGATGTATTATGTATGCTTACAGGGCCTTATACCGATTCTTCTCCTGTTTTCATCATTTATCTATGAAAATATGTAAATCTTATTTATTAATGTAGAAAACACTCTCACCAAACTAAAATGACTAACGTATCTATGAAATGCGTAACGCCATACGAAATGTTAACTGTTCATTAACACAACATGCACACGACTGCGGCAATGGCTCAAGAAATTACTACATACATGTATATATATATATACATACATATATATGTGGCGCTTGAGATTGAAAAGTAAAACATAGCAATTTCTCTCCCACATGTGCGGCGTAACTCAAAACAAATTTAAATCTGACCCGGTGCAAGGAATGAACCAGTAACGCCCCTTTAAATCTACAAACCAGGTCCCCCAGCGAAATGTGTCATCACTGGTTATAACAATATTTAAATAAAACTAACACAGTATATCGGTGTTTATCCGCTTTAGTCAACATCGCAAGTGCAACTTAGTACCAGACTTTCTGTCGGAATGTGACGTGGACAAATACACTGCTAACTAGACATGCGAAGGATGATAATTCAATAAAATTAATAGTCTATGGCAGGAGTGGGCAAAATACGGCCCACTGGCGAAATTGGGCAGGCGAAACAATTTTTACTGTCCCGCCAGACTGATTTACATTTGATCTATACATCGGCATCTGAACTCGAAAATACTACTCGGAATGTCAATGATAAAAAGAAAGCTTGTTTGCTGAATCCGACCCGCTTCTACAACAAGATTGCCCACACTTGGTTTATGACCTAATGTAGGTTCAGTTGTAATTCGTGAGCTAGTCTGCTGTTTCTTCTGTGTTCACTGTCATACTCATGTAGACTAAAAGGATGTGGTCCAGTAATGTAATGCATTGAAAAAGATTACCTGCCGAGAATACCGCCCATGGAACACGTTAGTAGCTTCAAGCAATAATTCTCTCTATCCTGACAAAAAGACTACCTGCCGAGAATACCGCCCATGGCAAGTTGGTAGCTTCAAGCAATAATTCTCAGGGTCCTGACAAAATTCATTATGTAAACAAGACGTTATCCGGATTCTAACACCTGACTCCTTCAGCACACACAGAACGGCTTAATTAATCACTATCCAGTTATCCAGAAAGTTTTGTCATGATTTATCGCTTGATTGCAATGACGCCGCCTTCAACCTGACATCTTACTTCGGCATAGCTTTTTCGTCACTTTGGCATATGACAAAAACCTCCTTAATCACTCCTTACGAAATGGATAGCTAATCAGTGTTTCCATTCGTTGATCCTATTTGGGTCTCAGGCAATGATGCGTGGGTAACTAATCTATTCATTTTTCTTCAACTTCTTGAGTCGTACACATGAACACATCTTCCCAATTCTTATACTTAACATATCTTTGATTTAACTAGCCGTTCAAACGTTTGTCTATGTCTTAACTATCTTCTAGATCTGTTTCTAACTTCTTTTTTCGAGCATTATCGATGTTCATCTTGCACCGTTGGTTTCAAAAAGAATGAATGTATTGTAAAACTGGGTCGATATTTTAATGTATATTTTTACGTTAGATCCAGCGTAGTTACGCATACTTCTGACCCGGTGGAACAAAGTGTGTTGCACACGTGGCTAAATAATTCATTCCGTTTGATACTATAGAATCATGTGTCGTCTCGACATAAATTCGATACCACATATGGTTCTGGAAAACACACATCCTGGAAAACACAGTCTCTTTTATACGTGTGTCAACGTATCGCGTACTTGGGAAAATAACATGAACAAAATGCGTGCAAATATTGGTTAGTATTTATATATAAAATGTTCCACTATATTTTGGAACACTGGTCGCTTTTGTCTGCTCAATAAAAGATGATCCTCTTCGTGTATGCATGTCGTATATGCTACAGATCCGCTAGTTCACTAAAGTACCAAAGAGTTTACGAGGAGCCACCTGTGCATCGACTCTACCGATAGGGTCTACAGTGTCAAGGTATCCTTACGAAAGAATTATGCATGCAGATTATCATCAGCGTACCCCGAACAAGTCATGTGATTTCCTAACGGGGATTTCCTCTAAAAAAAATTTTAAAGTCCAAAAAGGCACATCTAGTGGAAACACTTTAGCTATGGAGATGTCATGTTTTTCCAAGTGTGTCGCTAGGCGTCATGGGGAGCCGAAATCTTCTCTCTTTTGCTAACTCTGATGCAGCTGACATAGTGTTCTGAAGACTACCTGCCGAGAATGCCGCCATGGCACGTTAGTAGCTTCAAGCAATAATTCTCAGGGTCCTGACAAACGCTTTGGCCTTGGTGTTCTAGTATTTCTATGATGGCATCTATTCATTACGTACATGTGTGTTCCCAGGAGCGACCTCATGCTGCGAAACATAGACAATAAATAAAACTACAACAAGAGAATAGAGGCTTTCGAAATGAAGTGATATAGAAGAGTCCTGAGAGTACCATGGACAGTAAGAAAGACCAAGACGTGCTAAGAAAACTCAACATTCAAGAAGGATGGCTTTTAAATGCCACATTAAGAAATACGTTTTTTCGACCATGTAAAGAGACACAATGGCACGGAAAGAGTTGTTTGAGGGGGCGATAGAAGGCATTAGAGGCAGAGGTTGACCAAGACGTCGTTGGACAAGAGATATACAGGAATACATGCATATGTCGCTAGAGGAAGCGGGACAACTTTCCATAAATCGCGGGGATTTCATGAGATTCATAAGGAAAGCTCTTCTGGAAAGAATACGCCACATCTATCCATCTTCGTCTGGATCTTATTTTTTTTTTTTTGGTCAGATGATCTTCTATCGAAGGCTATCAATTGAATGCGATCTGGTTCCATTCTCATTAGGTGGTCGAACTATTTGATCTTTTGTGTGTGTATGTATTCTTTGCCACATGTATACTTAGCTCCAAGTATGGAATTTAATTACAATGTTTTACTCGTTCTGGCTTGAAATGCCTGTCGAAAGAGCTGACTTGGGCTATGTTGTTTGAACTTTTGCCCTCGCAGCCGCTATGTTGGCCAGATTTTTTTCACATACTGCTATATCAGCAGCTGTGACATCATCATCAGGTGCTAAGCCGGCTAGCGTAGGCGATCAGGGCCTCCATAGCTCTCTATCTCCAACATTAGCACGAGTTTGAGAACGACCGCAGAAGAAAAAGAAGATTCCAACATTAAGTATAAAGATGATCGTTGTTGTTTCCCTGCCATGCAAGGTTATCAAACTGTCAAATATTGTCTCACGCTGCTGTGGATTTTTTGAACGGTATAAACTGACATACCGTTCAAAAAATCCCAGCTTCGATGTTCACACAGAGATTGTATGGTTGTGACCGTCTACACATGAGAATAATGGGAAATAAAGCATTCTTACTGACGTGACTGGCTAATCACGGATTACTCCCGTGATTTGCATTGGTCACTATGATTATATTTTGTGTGACAGCAAATTAAAATCGAGGGAATAGTACAAAGCATCATTTTAGAAGGCTTGCAGCCGAAGACGGATGTTTCGGGCCATTGGCGCAAATAAAACGGCGACACCACGCATTTCCATTCTCAGGACTACATCCTGCTGGAAATCTAGTAGGACTATGGTCCTGCTACAAAGGAGATCGAGCAGGAGTTTGAGAATGAACGCTGAAGAAGAAGAATTTCCCATTCCCAATCAAGAAGGCTTGATTTCCCATTTTTCAATAGAACTTACATCGCATATGGTAATGGCCCTAGCATACTCTTCCATCTAAAGATGCGTAATGACTCTCATAAGCTACAGAGACAACCAGTATACGCACATTGTTCTTCCCTAAGTACACGGGTCCGGTTATGCTAGCATTAGCTATATAATTGAAAGAAAGAAGGTTGTGGCTGAAAGCAAAGGAATTCAATTTTTACGTTGTATGTGTATACATATCAAATAATAAGTCATATTTAACACGTAGGGGCAACTTTGAAATACTGTATTATTTTTCCTTGATCAGCTGCAAGATGGGAATGATGTAGTAAGTGTAACGCCTGTCACCTTTACTTTCATATATTTTATCCGGTACACTATTTCCTGAGAATGGGTCGACATGTGGGTCATTTGTGATCGAAACATTGCTTTCAGTTGAATCGGGTATCAGACCTGGACTATTCGACCAGAAAGATATTGTGAGATATAAAAAGAAAATCACTGAAATAACGTAGTCCTATGTATGTACAAAACAAGCTTTTCTCTGTATTTTTTTTTGATGAATCATATCTCATTTTGCAGATCCATGACATACTGCTACTAAGTTATATTGCGTTACAAGAGGCTAATATGTTAAGTAGTTTTCGGGTTGATCACAGAATTAACGCAAGATTAAACCTGTATCACCGACACATCTAACATCGGGGCAAACTTTGTTCCATGGGCGTTTCTCGCAAATGGCAAGCGTAACTTAATGTTTCAACAACATTCAATGCAGTCATACGTTCCATTAACGATTTGTGTTAAAATAACTGAGAATGAGTCCCTTATGAGCTTGGTCGCAATGCAATGTAGATAGACGAACTTTTAAACTCCGCGTTAGATTTACAGGCAGCCTATCAATTTTAAATATGAAAGTTAATGATTAATATTAAGGAACCATATACAAGAGGGTGGGGAAAATATACTCACAAGGGGTAAAATCTAGTTCATCAGGCATTTTTTTTTACAGATCCGTCCGGTTATTTATACTTAGTCGTATTGGAAAATCCATATTTTTAATTCATCAATAGCAAACCTAGGGGTTGTGTACTCAGCAAAAAGAAAGCCGCCTTTACTTCCTAACACAATATGGTATCTTAGGGTGGAACTAGGAGACGTGGTGATTTAAACAGATTTCCGGTTGCACTGGGAATTAAACATTTGATCAGCCAACCAGTTCACTAACAACTGAGCTACCACATCCCTTTTTTTTTTACTTTATTGGCCCGTGAGCTCACGAAATATCATTTCACAAGCTATCGCAGTCTAGCTGTAATCCATAAAGAATTTCATTCTCTCGACTACTTCGTGGTAACTAGCAGGAGTTTTAGAACAACCACGGAAGAAAATAGAAACATACATGCATATACAAAAATACATTGTAAAAAAATAATGCAACACAATTTGAAAATAAGATTTAAGGGGGTAGTGCCGGAGCCTTTATAAAAGCATAAGATCACAAAAGTTTTGTATGAAATAAGGGGACTTTTCATAAATTACATCAACAATTATTTTCACTTTATCCCCCCCCCCCTTTGTGAACATCTTTAGGGACCTTCCCGAAAAATCATATAAAAATCCCCCTTGCCAACAAAAAAAAATGTTAAGCAGAAAAGTAGTACGAATAAACCATGCGCTTTGTTTCATCATTTTAGAGAGAGAAATATCACATAATTTCATAAATCAGATAATTAAATTCACATAATTTTATTGCTGTATAAACACTGTATTGTTGGCATCAACTTTCAACAACAAATTCCCCCCCCCCCCCCACTCCCCTCGTGCCAACAAATTTCCAACATTGTCATACCCCTCCCCAATTTATAGTCATCCCCTAATTTAGGTATTGCCTATTTAGGTAACTGGAAATAGTGGAAATACGACATACACAACACAAAACATCCTCTACGTGTCAGAAAGACAGCCGAAAAGTCAAAAAGCGGCACTTTTGAAGGATGATTTCCGAACTGTATAATTGATAAGAGGACTGGACAAGAGAGCCTAGACTTAATAATAAAGTTATCCATCATATCCCTAAGTAGCATAAGTGACATATAACCAGTCAACAACCCTACATTTGTCCCGTTGACCAGATGTGATTGCCCACACCTGCTGAACGTGAGTTTGAAGAAGTTAATTGTACAGTCAAGTGTATAGACGGATGATAAAGAGCGGAAGTCGTGTGCAAGTATGATCGAGCACCGGTAAGAAGACCTGTTCGCTAAATTAAGTTGGAACCAGTTCGTTACGTGTTTTGATTATTGTTTCACATTTAGTTGGTTACTATTTATATACTAGGAACCACATTGGCTATTTTTGTCATGCGAGATATATATATATATATATATATATATTCAGTGACATATTCTTTCCAGAACGTTGTCTTCATCGTAGATACTCTGAACGCCTCTCTGTCCCTGGCAAGCAGGTTTGCATTGGCCAGAGACCAATTATATATTACTATTATGACCCAAAAAAATAATACCGATAAATAAGCATTACACATATTAGATTTTTATAGTAATATATAAATATGTATCCTTACTAACTGTCACTTATATTAATGTTTCTTTCATGCAGACCTAAGAAGAAAGATGTTACTCTCACATTAACCAACTTTTAACAGAAAGAACCGCCTCTTTTAAATTTTAAATAAAAGTACCTCTTATGGTAAAGTGCGCTGATTCAACCGCTGACGTCAGTCCAATTTGGATAAATGAGAGCCTTTTATCATTAATTATCATAAAAAAGTATGGAGGTAGTAATTCAGGGAACAATACACTCAGAGATATAAAAAAAAGAGAAAACAATGAAAACCACGGTTATCGACTACATCATAGAATCTAGAGTCCCAACTTCAGAAATATATTATCAGCCGAAAATGAGAAGGAAAACAAAACGAAAAAAAAGTACACAAATGCACTGCAGTGAATTATGGTAAAGCGAGAAAATTTGGCATTCTCTAATTATGTGGCTCATTGGTTCTTAACCACTTTTTGCAAATTTTCGTCGTTGCCATCACGGAACTTAAAAATAAACACAAACAAACTCAGTACTCAGTAACTCTCTTCTGGACCTATTACTATATACCTCATTCAAATTTGTTTAAACAGTCACATTTCTGTCCGAGACAGATCTGGGGTCCCCAATTTCAATTTTCTTCTCGTGCCCAATGTATGTTGTCCCCTTAAGAGCCACACTGTCCACGTTGAGAAACATTTATATAACTCATCTCACCTTTACAATTATTTTTTTCCTGTGTATAAAATGTGCATTTAACATCAAAATAACTTAACGTATACCCACTTTGCTACACGTAGTACATACATTTCTACAAACAATGTGATTACTATCGCTTAACAAAATAAACACAAATTATACGTTGTTCTTAACTCCAACCAGAATGTAATGAAGTCCGAAGAACGGCATACGTTGTGTTCTGGTAAATCTTGATTGCCATATCTGCATCTTTCCGTTGACACATCCAACTTCAGCATAGCAGTGTTGGTCATAGTGACTTTCTACGGGATGCGGGCAGTCAAGAGAGTCCCTCGTCAATTATACAGCCATATGGACTCACCTATTCATCCTTATAAAATGACGCTATTTGATTAGTTCCATGATTTTCACTGGCCACTTTGTGTATACTTTGTTTCGACAGTAAACGAAAATCATGGAAAAGATCAAATACTAAATAGCGTCACTTTTGAAAGATGTTCCCGATGAATCCGCATGACTATAATTGACCAGAGACTCAGTTAACTCTATGTCAATCCATCTTCCGTCTCTTTTACAACATGCACGATTGGTTCCTTTACTCTCATTTCATGACACGGTATAACTAGATTAAAAAACAACTATTTTTGTCCTTCATGCGAAACTTGGAACAGAGTAATGAAGCTTTGCTAATCACTAGTAACACACATAATAACACACAAATCGATGTTTTGATCAAAAAGCCACACGAGGAACACAATCACAAAATAATACGACAAGTAATAAAAGAACGACACTATTGACGTTCGGATTCACATGGTAGAACTAATATAGATACAACCGGGAAAATTAAAAACTAGAAAATCACAAGCTGATAAAAGTATTTTAATCGAAACATAGATGTGTATGCGTTATTATTTGGGTTTTACCACTGATTAGCAAAATTTGATTACCCTGTTCAGTTTCGCCTGTTGGAGTTCAGCTATGCTGTAAAATATTATCTATTTTGTCCTTATCCTTTACTAAGAATGCTTCTTGCTCGCAATCTCTTCAAAGTACGACTTAACTAAAATAAACCATATTCAACCAAGATTCTCAATCTAAACAAATGTATTGCATCTTATGAAGACATTATTGACGTTTTAGGAGCAATGAGCAAGAGAAATTCAGAGTTACGAGTGAAACTAAAATATCGAGAGTTTGAAAAGTTTAGTCTACCAGAGTAACCTTCAAGATAACCTTGAACAAACATGGACTAGATGCAACCTCGGCGACACATCTGGCCTTGAAACGACAGCTTAAGATACCACCCCTACGCTTAACGGCAAGTGTGAATGCGATCAACAATCATTCACCTGGGAAAAGACAATAGACAATCTACCAGAGTGTGTAACCATTGTGGAAAGAGAAAGCAGGTTGGAGGCAATTTTCACAGAAGATAGATCTAATGTGATCTTAATTCGCATAAGTGCAATTGGGTCATTCGTTATATAGCAACTGTGATCGAGTCATTATATATATATAATATATGAGACAAAAACTATAGCGCACCATGGCCACATGGATTTCCATTGTGACAAGTGCAATATTGCAGAGGTACAGACAACTAGACAGGGGAGAGTCTTTAGTTGTGCAGATGGTCTGTTGCTGAACAATCAAAGATAGATCTGAAATTGTTGAAAGTGTCTATCGACTCCTCCAAGGGAAACCTAAAGTTATTTCGCTCCCCCTAATCCTACATCTATCTCTGCAGTCACTTTTACCATGACCGGACTCCAGTAAAGACCTCTGTACAGAAAGTAAACATTACCTAGAAAGCTGATTTTGTATTATTTCCATGCATTTCGTTGGTTGACCTTTGCTTTTTTTACATGCGACTACAAGTATATAAATAATTACCGACGGAAATTGCGACAACAATCAAAAACGTAACCAATGAAGTCTTACTTACTCTCTGTACACAGGTCTTTACTTGCGACGGTCTCGCTTTGACCCTGAATCCCACCGAGGCATCTGATTACCCCTTGGTGGTGTCCCCCCCCACTTTAGGAAACCCTACTATAGTGGAAGTATCAGTGCTAAGAAGAGATATAATTGAGTTAATTAGTCCATCTTGGATGCAGTACAAAGTAATGAAGAGGAGGCTGAAAGAGACCATGTTCAGCAGATAATGATAGAGATGAGAGTGACCCTGGAAAATTCCGAAGCAAGCACAACCAACAACTGACTCTACCGTATGTACACTGATCGTATACAACATCACATAGCTGATGGATCGGCGAGCTGATCATTTATAGGAATGTCCCCAGTGGTGTGATGCTGCTTTCTAATCAAGAATCGCATCATACGTGACGGAATCTTTAGATACAAGTTTTATCATCATACGTGACGGAATCTTTAGATCCAAGTTTTATCATCATACGTGACGGAATCTTTAGATCCAAGTTTTATCATCATACGTACAACTTTGTGTACACTGAGACAAAAGTGCACGATATCTCTCCTACAGTACTTAGGCAAACCACAATGCAGCTTATTGTTATAGAGTACTAACAGACTAACCCGTACACAAAGATTGGGCTGTCCGCAAATCACGTAAACACTTTATTGGCAAATATGTACCCCCTACCCTCCACCTTATCAATAACTTCTAAATAATTCAGGGACTCTACTTCCTGCTTAATTATGTCAAATACAATTACCATCAATCATTAAAAAAATTGTTTTCAGAAAAATGGCCAAAATCGCCATATTTTTTCAGATTTTAATCCTTTTTTTTTTCAAATTCACTGAGTTTAATTGGTTTATAAAACAACGTTTTGTTGATGTCAACTTTTGTCAATCGCCTCTCCTTGTCAACAACTGACAAACTCTCACAGATTCCCCCCCCCCCTTCCAACTGTTGACGTAATTTATGGACGACCCATAACAGTATACTTAATAGATCAACGTTTCGACCATAAGTTTGAACAATAGAGACAGAGAACAAACATTAAACATAATAGTAATATCGCAAAAGGAACAGAAGACTCCAGATATTTAACAACAGAAAACTACAAGGTGACTGACATATTAATTTTATAGTCCATATATCCGGTTGTCTTTATTACTACAGTCTTATAATACGAAGAGTTGTACTCGTAAATCTCACAGAACTCTTTGTCAAACTATGCAGGCCAGCAGATTAATTCATATTGTCGTAATTTTACCTGTTTTATCTCAGAGAGTCGGTTACTATATTCACATATAAGTCCACTGGTATAGGTATGCACTGAACAGAAATCTTATAGTAATCCTTAGTTGCGAAGTGAACATCATATTTATACCGACACTAACTGACACAGTTAAAATGTATAGAATACAAAATAATGACCACATCTTCACCACCATAAATGAATTCTCGAACTCCGCGGTGGTAGCATTACCTGAATTACGACCTCCATTATTTTGTTATGATAAAATATAGGTTTTAGTATAGACCAAATTGAACTTACGTCAGCAAATGAAAAATGTGTACATTACCATACTTTACATTTTTTTAAATTTTAAAAACAACTTCACCACATAAAGAAATTTCCATTAAATCTGCATAAAATAATTTACATTCCTTGAAATCACAAAAGACAAGTGAGAAATAGGAGCTCCTGTTAGCATTCAGAAATATATATAAAATATCACAAACGTCTCACTAAGAAGAACACTACGGCAATCAGGAATATTCCCAAGTTACTCTAGGAAATCGGTAATTACCGGTTCACTTAAAGAGTTCGCTGGAAAATGCACAATTGAAACTATGATTTCGCGCATGTGTGCTGTGCAACGGTTAACTGAACTGGTCTACACACAATTATATATAGAATCATACATTCACCTACGCATATTTAACAAGGCCAAGCCTTTAATTTTATTTTGTTCGGAAGTGGTGTTACGGTCCCCAAATATAATATCCGCAAACTGACGAATGCCTACAATATTATGTATATCAAACTCAACTATCCAAGGAAGAAAAGGTCTGGCATATTTAAATGGATTCACGGAAGTAAAAAATAACTGACGTAGCCCATTTTTAATAAACTGTCTTAAGTTTGAATATACATGTTCGCGTATGTGCGTGTCAATGTACATATATCTGCATGTTACGTCACGAATTAAATAAATAGACTGAATGCTCTACATAGCAATCACATCGGTACACTGTAGTGCTGTAAAACCTATAGAATTCAATACTACATTATGCAAATACAGTATAGGGAACGGGTAGAGAATTGCTCCAAAATCGATAATTATGGAAACATTGTACAATATAAGAGTACGACTCTGTGGCGGCTTGGTACAGGGATCGTCTGTGACGGCCAAGATAACGGGTTTGAATCCCGCAACAGACGATTCTGTATCAGTGTCTTCAGAAAGTAAAGACACAAAGTAATGGCAAACTATTGTCTTTATTTTCGCTTTATACCGTGCAAGCGCCAGGGGTTTAACCCGTCTCTGGAGACAGTCTTTTTGTGTGCTTTATATTGTTTGTTTTCATTAACTCTTTTATTTCTGTAATCCATCTTTTACATTGTCTTGAACTAGTCATTGAATCAGATCTGTATCCATCGTGTCATCACGTATTCTGAACATTATACAATATAATATCAAAGGCGGCAATATAAATATATAACTGCCCACTGTACAGCACAAGAAGAAAACTATGAACAACTGAAACAGATCTGACGGACAAGCTCAACGGCCCTTTCTCGGGGCCGGTGACCACAGTACAGTTTTTCAAATCGATTACAACTTCTGACTTCGACTGGAAAACAAAGAAGAGAGAAAAAGAATCGAATAAGTAAATCAGGAGTATCTGTTGCTTTATAGATCGCATAGGTGTAAGTGTATTTTCGGTTAACCCCCACCCCCAAAGACGGGGAGGGGTTTAACCGGGGATTTTTAAAAGGGGTGGATTATTTTGTTTAACTTTAAAAAAATAAAAAATTAGTGTTCGTTAAATTTATTTGGGAGGAAAACAGATTCATATGGGGGTTTTTAATCCGCTTTATTTGGCTTTTTTAGTAGCCCTAAATGTCATATTTCAACTTCTATAGAGGCTCCAGTGAATCTTCCCTATGATAAATTGAAAACATCCAACACGGTGAGAAGCATCGAAAGTGTCGCGGAGGACTCATGGATATGGACTTACAGAAATGTCTTTAGAATGATAAGTAACTTCAAGTAGGAAGCATGATGAAAAATAAAAATCATTCTAACAGCTGAAGGGAATTGAACAAGTACACAGGTTTTGACGAGATCACATCTTTTATTGGGGATGTGGTTGGTCAATTATGCAAAACCTGTTTTCTTGAGATAAAATGCGATTTGGTGCCGCTAGAACGGCCTTGGTTCAATTCACGTCAGTTGTTAAGAATTATTAGAACGATAAGGAAACTTCAAAATGACAATTAAAGTAAAGTCATTCCCGGTATGATGTATTATGAACTCAGGAAGACATGCATATTTAGGAGTCGACGTAGCTCTTCTTCTTCTGCGTCCGTTCTCAAACTCCTGCAGTTTAGCAGGCCGTAGTCCAGAGAAAGAAATGCTTTATATCATGGTTTACAACTGAGCAGCTATTTCTGCGCCTCTCGGTCTGATATATGCAACTTCAGCATGGCTTCTGAGTCACCTAGACCTTTTTAAAGGATGAAACAATCTACTCCACCACACAATCTCATTGGTCGCCTCTTATAATTTGCATAGTAGGCAAGCCCTTAAATATGCAGGAGGAGTTCGGGTCCCACATTTAAAAATAGAACATGACTATTAGTAAAGGAAAAAGGTGGGTATAACCCATCCACGCACACGCACGCGATTGTCTGCAAATAGATCATACAAATAATGAAAAGAGAACATTTCAATGAAAAGGGGTGAATGATTTTTTTTTTAGGTAAACACCCCCCCCCCTTCCTCCCGTACTACAGTATCAACAGCCCTGACATTAGTAGATAACAGTGTTGTTATTCTTGTTCCTCTCTCAAGCTCAGACAACACATGGGGGTAGAAACGATATTTTACATTAAAGTCATGAGTAACAATATCTGTTATGAAATTTGCATGGATAAATTAAAATAAGGCAGAAAAATAACTTATTGAGTGGAGTCAAATGATCTCTGTGTAAAATACACTTTGAAAACAGTCAACAACAGTCGCGGGAAACGGCGGCACGAACAGTAAATATAATTGTGTTGGTTGTTGTTGTATTCTTGTTAAGTAACGAAGACAGCAGAATAATACATATGTACCGGTAATTGTTTCATCCGTTGCAGCCAACCAAATTTCGATGCGAAGACGGCACTTGATGATGAGGTCGCTTCTACAGTAAAGTTGTCGGCTTTTCAATCATGAGCAACTTCGAATGAGATTCGGTGATGCGTATACGCTAACAACTCTACCACCGAGTAGGATAATATCGATAGCCTGTCCTTATATTTTCTCTCTAGCTCTATTCATGAGATGCCTATATCACTGAGAACTTTCACTATCATACATTCTCTCTCTCTCTCTCTCTCTCTCTCCTCCAAGTGTCTAGGTCATCGGTCTTCTCTTGTAGATTCTATGCCCATGCATGTCTTGCGATAGTTGTATATATTCCTCAGTGTATGTCCAATCAATCTTCATTTCCTAGACATAGAAAAACATGATTATGTCCTGTTCTAATCCAAACATCATTATTTTATTTAAAAGTCCAAATAAACTCCGACTACCGGAGGTCCTGGTGACTGTATACCCAGAACAATGACCGCTACTATTTTCTACAATTAAAAGCTATTACAACCAAATTGGACTAACGTCCGCGGTTGAAAGTATCTACCTCACAATAAAAGGTACTTTTTACTTAAACCAAATTGAATTAAACGAGACGTCGATTCCACGTATTATTCCACGTAAAACTAGTTTTTAATCCATTTGGTTGTCATGGTATATTTATTTACTATTTAATTCAATACAAATATTGAATACATACAAGAAACTAGACGATGTTATATTATATAATAGCAAACTATTTAATCATGTTTTAAACAGCAGAATACTTACAGTAAGAGTGACCTGTTATAAGGACCTCCTTGAAAACTCTAAATTTAACCAAGACGTCAACATAGATTTCAAAACGGGGGAAGCGTGTTCTCGTTTCTGGGAGACTGTGATGATGAATCACTCACTACAGAAACTTGCTATAGAACAATCGCTGACACCTCTGAACTGAATATATAACCACTTATAATCAAATAGAGAGCATTAAATAATTTTTCTACCGTTTAAGTGTCTCTTAGTTATCTTAGAGTGTTTAAATTCAACTTAAAACGTCGCAAAGGATCAAATAGCTATAATAAAAGTATACTGTTCGAGAGACAAAGATAACTGCAAGTTCATAAATATAGAAGAATGAAGTATGTCATGTTATACAGAGATCAACAATGTCAGGCGTAACCCAGCAAGCTGGAAAAATGGGGGCCGCAGTAAAACGCAGTATGTACGGAAATAGCTATGGTAACGTGTTACCGGAAGTTTTGCAGGTATGATTAAAGCGAAACTGTCGGCAGAAAGAAGACATCTTACAGAATTAATTAGGACTTCGTTACGTTTTTAATTATTGTCGAGTTTTTATATTTATATACAGGTACTAATTATATACAGGTACTTGCAGTCACATACCACAAATAGTAAAGGAGATTCCAAGTATTTAAACAGTGACTAACGAAAATCACGACAATAATCAAAAACGTAATTACGAATGAAGTCCTAATTAATTCTGTGAAATGTCTTCTATTTCAGACAGTCATGATTAAAGGCACCTAAAAAAGGCTAGGTACCTGGGGAAAAGAAGCTAAATACTTCGATTTTATTTTATCTTTTTGGGTGGAAACCACTATTGGAGCAGGCAAGGGCGGTTTGCTATCTTTTTTACCGTTATTTAATACCAAATGTCATGTTCTACTTCCTGCGAAGTGGCAAAAAGCAAATGCTAAACATAAAAATATATTGAAAGATTCTGCAACAAGTCCAAAGTTAGAAAGATGTCCTATATCTTGGATACCACATGATGGTAGATGCAAGAGTTAAAAGGAGATTAGGAATGACTAAAAGTACTTTCAATAAATGAGGAAAAAGCTAACATCCATACAAACTAAAATGAAAATTGTGAAGATTGCTCAGAAACATGGACAGTGAACAAATAGTTAAAAGACAGAATTTGTGTCAATGACCTATGGGTATATAGAAGAATAGGGAAAACGTCGTTGGGAAAAAAATAAACCAAAGAAGTTATGGAAACGTGGCGTATAAAAAGTCCTATTAAAGAAAATAAACATCAAACTCTTATACTATTTTAGATATACAAAAAGACAAGACTTTATTGAGGACCTGTGAAAGTAAATCTGAGATGAGGTAACAAGATGTCGGATACAAGTGGGTAGAAAACACGAGAACGATAAAATAAAGTCTATCTAAGTGCACCCCCGCGACAACAAACAAAGGATGTGGGGTGTCCATTGCAGCCGACCTTCTATTCGAAGACGACACTTGATGATGATGAACAACGTGAACAACTGAAAAGTGACTAAGTGGCCCGTAGTATTTTAAGATTAAGTAATCGGATACAGTAAATCACCTTGATTTGCAACAAAAGTATTAGAAAACTGCAGTAATCCCCGTTTTGAGGAATAAATTATGATCTATCATAGATAAGTGTGCTGGTGACTGCACTTGATCGTTTCAATTTATATGAACATGTAACGTAATTTTACTGCGGGGCGAATGATATCACAAATAAATATGCTAACTAGACAAGTCACATAAGCATGTTAATAAACAATGACGTCTTTATAGATAGGTCATTGTCTGGGATTGAACAAACATAACAAAGTAACGTTAGAAGTGATCAGGATATTTTAATATCACTCAAGAATTGATGATTAGTTTGATAGCATTCCTTTCATTGTAAACTTTAATCTTTGTATAAATAAGCTAGAATTGTATACATAATTACACTGTAAGAGGATGTCTGACAAGATGTAGAGTTCTGCAGTAACAAAACTAAGAAGCTATAACTAGGATAATGCACTATTGTTACTGCTTTCCTTTGTTTTCTATTTATTTTGTACATTATTTTTATTATTTGGTAGTTACTGTATTAGTTACACCAGTAACAATAGTGCAATAGTAGATTATCCTAGAATGTCGCTTCTAGAATTGTATACAAGACGCATACGTTTTGATCATAAGTGAAAGGAGAACAAAGAATAGCAACACTTAACTGTCATGCATGCATAAGAGGAGGCTAAGGAGATTCGGGGTGGAGTTGACTGTCCCATCCACTGTGGCAAATTGACTAAAACCTATACTAAGTCGGATGTTTCAGACCGGGCCCAGAGATGACATGCACACCAGAGTGCACCGTCCGGCGCTCCATAGCTGGTCGAGCATCAGGGGCAGTGAACCACAGCTGGCCAAGATCCTCAGTATACTTCCACGCAGTGGGCCTAGAAACAAGAGTGCAGCAACCCTGCTGTAGTCTGGCCAAGTACTAGGGATCGAAGATACGGGAATGCCAACCCGGCCGAAAAAAATGCTGGCTGAAGACGGATGTCAGGTCGAAAGGCGCAGATAGCGCAGCTTGCTGTAAAACATGACACAACGCAGATCACCCTCATACGTCCTTCTCGGGACGGTCAGCGGAATGCTTTCAGAGGGTCCGCCGCAAGGCGTACAACGAAGAAGAAGAAGGATGTTTCAGTCTAAAAGTAGCAGATATCGCGATACAAATATAAACTACGACTAAAAGCATTCCGTTCTCTGGATTATACTCTGTTACCCAGCAGGAGTGTGAGAACGAACGCAGAAGTATAACACTATGTATGTATTGTTATTTTCTTTTAAAAACAAAAGAGTGATTATTTAATTAACATATTGTAGCTTATGTTCTCTGAGAGCAAATATAAACAGTTCCGGAGATTGTTCTGTTGAGATCAAAAGAAAACTCGCAATTGCGACGCAAAAACTAACACAAATGAGAAAGCTGTAGCTCAGTAGTAATAATGACATTACAATAGCCCTTTGAAGTCCATTTCTTTTCCCAGTGCCAATATACGAATGTGAGACTTGGACTTTGAACAAGAGAATATTCAGAAGGATAAACTCATTTGAAATAAGTGCTACAGAAAGATCCTACGAATATTATGGATAGATAACAAGAAAATATTAGTTTTGAAATTACTGAAACTAAATGAAGGTTGACTTCTGAACTACAACCATAAGATGGAAGCTATGGTATTTTGGACACCTAAAGAGACATGACGGCATCGAAATGCTGATTCTGGAGGGCCGAGTGTCAGGTTAGAGAAGAAGAGGAAGACCAAGAAGACAATGAACCAGCGCCATCGAATGTATGAACATGTCTCTTGTCAATGTGAACCTGCTTGCCCGGGACAGATACGTTCAGAGTATCCACGATGAAGACAACGTTCTGGAAAGAATATGTCACTTGATATATAACTTATGTTCATCATCATCAAGTGCATTCTCCACAATGAATATTGAATGAAACGGATGCCTATGTTACTGTTTTCAATAGTAATAAATGGAATACATTCTCCATTGAACATTGATTTTCAACTGTTGCACTGTTATGTCCCATGATGTATCAGGAACATGGCAGTGCAATATGAGCTGTTACTGCGCTCTAACCAAGGCATATTTCGCACGAGTGTGGATTGTAAAACAATTCTCAGCAGAAACCAGCCATTTTATTCTTCGTTATATATTGTGCTCGCCCGTGTGTTGCCGGGGCCCGAAAGGGGAGCAAAGAATAGCAACACTGTTTACCTCCCACGCATGTCGTAAAAGGCGACTAAGGAGGTTATGGGATCGAGTTGGCTGTCCCATCCCATGTAGGGTCAGTGACCCAAAGCCATGCTGAAGTCGGATGTGTCAGGGCGAAAGGCGCAGATATCGCATCAATGCTGTAAACCATGAAACAACGCATTCCGTTCTCCGGACTACATCCTACTAATCTGCAGGAGTTTGAGAACGAAAGCAGAAGAAGAAGATATTGTGCTTAGAAACACCTTTGATTTGTAATAAATAAATACTTCGACTGTTTCCTTGTGTTGTTACGCGCCATTCCACATAGCTCAATATAGAGATGTGTACATGACATTTCGTCAGTTTACATGTCTGAGGGTTTCAGCATTGTGCATAAATGCAAGAGCCTAATCCGACATTTTTCCGTACCTTTCATTGGCTGACGACACAAAGATTATAGAAAACGGCAAATGTAAAAGTATTGTAAAAGTTGGATACATGGCCCACGTTCAGAACCACTAATCTAGACCATAAGAGAATTTGCTAGTTCTGTAGACGGAAAACTTTGACGCCTACTAATTAATGGACCGGTGTTTGAGTTAGAGCAGGTCAGAAAAAGATCAGATTGGATCACACATGGGGTAATAAGTGCGTGTCGTTTAAATCTAGAAGTAACACATGAGCAACTAAGTCTTTCCTTAGACTAGTGCCACTACTCTAAAAAGATTCGAAGAACGAACAATGAACTGTGTTTGTGATTTGTGTACACATGGTCAGCTGACCTCGATGTTTGAACGAATTAAAGAATGTAAAGGTCATATCATCACATCTTTCTCCTGATTATTTGCGCCTGACAATTTATCATACCAAGTGGCTGATCTTTGATTGGTATGTGTTACTAATTGACAGCGACAAAAAGATCCGCAATTACCAATGAAAACATCGGACCAGCTAAGATTTAATAACTGACCGGTTTGCGCAGTCAAATCGTATGTACACTGAACTAAGGTCTTTTTTTTACAAAATAGTCGCTGTTATACAAACAAGAGATGATTAAAAACCTATTTTTAAAAAATGCCTATTTATTGGTTTTTGTCTTTTGTTGTTAGGCGTAGCAGATTGAATGACGATCGGTTTTCAGGCTGTCAAGGTTTACAATATCCAAGTAATGAATATTTACTCAGAATATTTACTCAAAATATCCATCTCAGAATGTTGATAACTTCTACAATTCAATTCTTTGTCTTTCTCTGTCTCTTGATGTGTTTGTGTCTCTCATGTTGTACCGGGAATGATTATTCTGCTGGTCAATATGAGTGGCTGAATAATTTCAGTTTGTTTTTCAATATATATGACAATATCTTTGTCAGTGTTTAATAATTTTTAAATAAAAGTCGAAGACGGATGTGTCGGGCCATTGGCGCATAAAAAAACGGCGACACAACGCATTTCCATTCTCTGGACTGCATCCTGCTGGAGATCTAGTAGTACTGCTACAGGAGAGATCCAACAGGAGTTTGAGAATGAACGCTGAAGAAGAAGAAAAAATAAAAGTCGAAACTGAAGACAAAATGCAATTGTTGTTGCGAAAATGAACTATAACACGACAGACATCTTACAATGAAAAAAAAACCCTTCATATTAACACTTTGGCCACTTCAGATCCGTCAATTTGTTTACTTTCTGGATTCCTAGAACACATGCTTAAAAACTGTGATCAACCGGATTTGCATTTTTGTCCCTCTTAAGTTCCGCCCATGATGAACTGCGCTTGTCCGGTTCTGTGGTAGTGAGGTATAGTACGTGTGTCGGACGGCAAAATGACAACTCCCTGCTTCCCCAAATTTGAAAACAATGGCAACCTGCTGAATGCATTTATATTCATAGAAAAATCACCACATTCCAAAAATTCTGGGTCGATCGTTACGTTCTGAATAGAATATACTACACGTATCAACAATGAACCGACAGTTTTACTTCAGTTTTCTGGTTATTGTTCAATGTGTCTATTCATGTTCTGCTCTATGGCTGAGAGGCACAGATAGTATTTCGGACGGCCAACGAAATTTAGCACCATTTCACAGATAGCCATTTGTTCATCTAAACCGTTTATAAAGCTACAGCAATATACTGAATATAATAATTGCCAAAGAAAACACTATATTTAAAAATTGATGTGCTAGTCGCTACTCCCTGAATTATGCTACCAATTTTCAAGAGTACGTCATAAGATTTCATTGTGATACCCGTACCTTTCGGTCTGATATCCAACTTCATCATGGCATTTTGGAAATAACTTTGTGCAAAATGTTCCGCGCTTCTCTCGTGCTGACCCAAGATTAGCAGATAACCAAGATAATAAAATACCTCCTCCTGACGCACCCTGGAAACAGAAATACAGGGTCCCAAATTGTTAGAGATCAAGACCGTAGAGGTTGTAGATAAAATGAAAATTGACTGCAACAAGACAAGCATTATTGCCCGATACCTCTCCGTCAACACATACAGCGGTACGCTTGACACAGTTACGCAAGGTATTCCGACTCGGCCAGCCGAAATACAAATGCATTAGAGGGGCGGCCAAAGTCGATGGCACGATGTCGTCACAAACATCGAGAATCGTGAGCAAGTCTTCAATGATGTAAGGCTAACATATTAAGTACAATGAGAGAGCAGCACAGCGTTAGAGGACAGCGTCATGTGCAAATAGAATGGTGAAACGCTAATGGAAATCGTAGCTAAAGCATTGTTCATCTCGAGAACAAGCTTCTAGTTACCTCCAAGAAGAATGTCTTGTGGAAAATAAGCAGTAAATGTTACCCCTGTGTTCTTAGATATGTGTTTACGTTCAGATTTAGACGAGGTGTCCACGATGTCGGTGAATGATAATACCTCGGCTAAGAGGACGAACGAACCCGAGAACAATTCTACTGTAGAATGTTTCCTATAGCGCAACCATGCTCACAGATGAGAAAAGGATCAGTACCCGATAGGAACAAGGACAATGTGTCTAATTACGAGAGATAAGTTCGCTGGCTGCGAAACATCTCGTGCATAACAGACGTAGTCGACTCAAGCCTAAATCCATGATGACCACCTCCTCTGAGACTGCCCCGCGGGGACATGTTTTGACCTGTAAAGTCCACGGTTACTTTGAGTGATAAACCGTCATAGCATAGAATCGACACGCATCCATCGCCTGGGGACAAATAGGAAAGCTGTGACAGCTGAATGTCGAAATGGGTGTTCTAAGCCTTCATGACGCAAATTGAACGGTAGGTAGCACAACGTTCTTCACTGGCCCTAGCGGAAACTGCACGAAATTTGGAACGGTTAATTGAGAGCGAACACAAACAAACGAACAATAACTTTTACATTCTATGGAATGGAGAAGCCAATATCACGGCCCAAGCCTCTGTCGTCGCATATTACAACATGTCTGCACCTGTGCATTGCCGGCGCCAGAAAAGGAAGCAAAGAATTAAAATACTGTTTACCTTCGATATATGTCGTAAAAGGCGACTAAGGAGATTGTGGGGTGAAGTTGGTTATCCTCTTAAGGTCAGTGACCCAAAAACCGTGCTGAAGTCGGATGTGTCCGACCGAAAATGCAGATATCGCAGATAAACTGTATACTATGACACAACTCATTCCGTTTTCCGGATTACATTCTGATAATCTGCAGGAATTTGAGAACAAATGCAGAAGAATGCCACATGCATGATAGGAGGTTACATTGCTACAATTTTTTTGATATTCTTTGTCACCTGCCATACACGGGAGACACCAGTTGAGAGACACCTGCATAATTGATTGGGAATCGGCAGAATTGACTTATATTTATAAATCTAGAATCAAAGATTACTCTTGATTATATCGCAACTTTCGAAATGTCAGTACAATTACCTGGTTGAGGTGACCAGGATACGCTAAGTGAGAACAGTTATTGTGAGGTGATTGAAGTAATCTAATAATTAAACCGTCTAACAGAATTATACTGGAAATGAGGTCGGCGGGTCACCAAGGGAAATAGAAAAAATGTTGGTAGATACTCATATATAATAAAATATGTCAGAGGTCATTGGGAAACGATTATCTGAACTTCGATACCCCGTATTGTTTTGTTCATACCCCTGTGTGTAACCAAACCCGATTGCGTTCAAGGTTACAAGCTATGTGCCTCACACAAAATACAATACTCTACCCATCAGACGAGTTGTGATCCTGTGCTACTACCAGCTTTATGATAATTGAACGAAGTTTTGCTTCAGAACAGTCCTGAGCGCAGATTTCAAACAGCGTCTTTTGTCATGGCTGATTCGAATGATAATTGAACACTGCGTATAATTTGTGCCTCACTCCACTTCTACCCATCTACTACGTAATGAAAATTACGAGAAGAGTCGGATCAGCCAAATGAGGTGATGCTGAGATCTTCGCACAAAACTATTTCCGAGAAGTACTTCGATCAACACTTGTGAAAATATGTACATTATATTGCAAATAAAGCATGATCATTCTCTTCAAGAACAACTGTACACTGTTAGTAACATTGAATGAATAAGAGACTGCAGTACAACCATGTTCCATACGGCAAATATAAGTCCTTATATAAAAGAGGGAAAGGAGCGGGGTGGGGGGTCAAACCTCCCCTTAAGAGATCTGAACACGGCATAACTTGACATCAAGTACTAGGATGTCGGCCAAAACGCACCTAAACTCTATGTACACACCTAAAATCCCAGGAAAATATAGAAAATACCCACTAAATCCAGAAACTGTGCGTTTGTTCCGAAGTTAAACCCACACCTGAATGATGTCGTATCTACGGTCCTGTGTAAATATATATAATGTAAACGTTTCGACCAAACGATCTTTATCAAGATAGGTACACACACACATACTTAATTGTTCCTTGTAAAGGTGAAGGTAGATCCCATGGCTGCAACCTTCCGTCTGGGATGATAACTCTTCTTGTACTAATCTGCAGAAACTATTGTGTGGGGTGACGAGTTACCTTCCTTGATGTTGTACCTCCCTAACTCATTCATCAGTTACTCATTTATAGCTGATTCGACTGTAGGAGTGATCGTGCCAAGCGAGAAATCACAACCAGGATTTCTTTTTTTATCCGAACGTGATTACGAACCTGACACGCTGTAACCCGGTGATAGCAAGCAAGCTAAAAAAAAACAACGGTCATCAATCAATATGTGACTCACTTTCTGCTAGAATTAACTTTATTTGGACATAACTTCCTTTTTCACATAGGCAAGTCGTGTAATGCCAGATCTTGTACACATGTTGAACGATATTTCTTTTGTTCTTACACAATAAAATAACTGAGATAACTAAATGATTAATGTAATTTCTTACGGTTATCAGAGGTAACCAGCGCAATTTTCAATTTACTGCTAGTATCAGGATGTGCTGTGTAAATATTAGCTACATGGCTTTCTTTTGTTTGCAAGGAATAATCTCAGAATTTTAAAAAAAATTAAAAAAACAACAGAATTAGCGTCATGAGAAAATTATTTAACTTTGCGTGCAGAAAGCTGAAATAAAATATGTTAGTTATGAATATGGAATTGATAATTTACAGCTAAGTGACAAGATAGAACAATATAATATATAGAATGAAAATTTACACTTCTTCTTCGTTTGTTCTCAAACTCCTGCAGATTAGCAGAATGTAGTCAGGAGAACAGAATGCGTTGTATCATGGTTTAAAGCATTGCTGCGATATCTGCGCCTTTCGGCCTGACACATCCGACTTCAGCATGGCTTTGGGTCACTGACCATATATGGGATGGGACAGCCAACTCCATCCCATAACCTACTTAGTCGCCTTTTACGACATGCGTGGGAGGTAAACAGGGTTGCTATTCTTTGCTCCCCTTTTGGGACCAGGCAACTCACGGGCGAAAATGTACACTAATTTTGTATATAATTCAAACATTATATTTTTTTAATGTAATTGTTTAAAATTAATTAAAATGTAATTGTTTTATAAATTTAGGCATTGTTGGCGTCAACTTTTCATGAGGCCCCTTCTACCCTTGTTTGAACCCCCCCCCCCACCCCCCAATTTCCCTTTGTTAACAAACTCTCAAACGTTTTTCAGACCAGTCATGGTTTCAACCACTTAAACAAACCCATTATATACCACCTTGCAAGCATGCATAAAATCACATTATAGACAGGGGTATTGAAGATTGGTAATGGGGCATTCTACAATTGCATAGCAGCCATTCGCGATGGAGTATGCGTCAACTGATATTTCTAGAAAAGGATTAAAATCAATTTAGAACTTAATGCTGCACAAGTAGAGCTGTGGGGACCTGGGGTTGTAACCAGATGTTCACGGTTGTATCCCATGAGAAGTATGAGCACTCTGTTTTCTGAATAATACAAACAAATTTGTGGCATTAACTTGAAATATTTTTTTTTAAATTCCTATACCTTAATCCCGCCTAGAGGGTAGATAGAGGAATCATCATTTTGCTATAGGTGGGAAGAGGGTTTCTTATAGCTGATAAAACGGCTGACTATTCTGGAAATCTTATTGAAACAAGGTGGCTGAATTTTTAATTGCATCTTTTGGTGGGGGCGTGTGTGATGGGGGGGGGGGGGGTTGAGAATGGTCTTACTTGCAAACAGCTTTCGTTAAAGTGATTCATTTATCTTTGCTGTGATTTGTATTGGTCACTTAAATCATGCCAACGTAAATCACGGGAAACGTTAAATGAGTCATTTTAGTAGGCTGTTTTCCAATTAGCCAAGAGGTCTCATAGGGTGGATGTGACCTTCAATGTGACGCATTACAAGTTTGAACACGAATTATATTGAAAATCTTCAGTGCATAAATACTTATTGCTCATTACAAATCATAGGAAAATTTGAAAAAAAAAGTATATAAATTTGAAAAGAAACAGAGTATGATAATAATTTCGTCTGTGTCTAGATTTGAATTCAGTGATTGTCGGGATGTGACGTAACGGCAGCCATTAATTTCATTGGTGTTACACGGAACTCCGTGACAACAGTGCGCTATTTATAGCACAACGGTGACTTAAACTAGACTCAACCAATTATAAATATCGTGTTATAACGTCACACGTGTGATAAAGTGTCGGTTAACACGGGAAATATAAACATCCATATATGAGAGTTCTTCCAGGAATAATCAAAAGGTCACGGCAGCGAGAGGTGAGGTGTGAAAAAAATGGTATATTATATGACAGAATGTTATAAAAAATTGAGAAAATCAATTCTTCTTCTTCTGTTTTCATTCTCAACCTTAAGCAGATCTGCTTGATGTAGTCAGAAGGCTGCCGTCTCATAGTTTACGGCTTGGCTGTGATATATATATATGTCTTTCGGACTGACATCTGTGACTTTAGTATGGCTTCTGGGTAGCTAACCTTAAATGGGGTGGGACGGCCAATTCCACCTCAAAACTTCCTAAGTCGCCTTTTTCCGACATGCTTGTCGGGCAAATTTTTCACGATTTTTCACGGAAATGCCATAACATTTCTCTTTACACATAGGGAATTACACACAAATGGACGAATGATCCTTTTTTATGTAGAACTTCCTACGGTTCTGGATTGGAACGCGTACCTCCCGATTTGATTATTTCCCTTGGCAATGTTTGCCACTTGATATTTATGAATTAATAATTTAACTATTAATTGTTTTGGGTTATGCTTAGAGTTTGGGATAGGAGATGGTTAGTTTTACAGAATTAACTCTAACCTTAACCCTAAACAAATTTATATTAAAATTAATGAAGGATAAACATAAACTGCCAAACATTGCCAAGGGAAATTATCACATCGGGAGGTACGTGTTTCAAACATGAACCCTTCTTCCTTATTTAATACGTATATACGTCTCTGTCCTAAATGAATCATGCATGGTAGTCCCCGAATTCAACAGTCGCTCGCCATACAACTGCAAATATCTCCCTTATCTATTCTCAATTTACCGACTATAGATGCACTCGACGCAAGCCTATTTGTACTGCAACAACACATAGCTATTGATCTAGACACCTTCAACAAACTCTTTTGAATAAAAATTATTGCAGAAGGCGATGAAAGGGGTTACACTAGACGGCCCATTTCATCTTTTACCACTGGGCGCAATGGTGTGGAGAAAACAGCAGAAAACAGACAGCATAGTTGATTCAACCACCATAACAAAAGGCCAATATATCAGGGCCGTAGATAATTAGTAAAGGTTAACACAATTTATAAAGGTTTAAGCAAGTAATTCGCCCATTTATATGTGTAATTACTGTATTTAATTTTTTTATAGATTTGAGTGAACATTTTGTTTTTGAAAATCTGTAAGTTTGTATAATTTGGGTGTGTTACTCTTCTTTCGGATAAATTTAGCTTACTAATATTCTAATTCTAATTTCCTGGAGGAGGAGGTTTCACCCCAAACTTACATACGGACTTTCAGCCTATAGACAGAGCAGACACAGGATGAGCTATATAATTGTGTGGAATCAAATGAGTTTAGAGTTCACAATTCGCCAATATTGTGAATGAGGATTGGTGTAGCTGTGAGAAAACACTTTACAAATTTACTTTTTTCTGAACTATATAATACATAGAAGCATCAGTCGCTCAATCATCATAAATTATCTCAGGCGGAAATGTCAGCATCTATGACAGAGATGTTCAGCCATTTTGGTCAGAGGGCTGAAATGATATCTCGTAAGAGATGGGGTCAATACGTTTTTTTTTAAATATAAGTTGTTTTGGTATTTTTTATTGAAGTTATAAAAACGTCTAACTACTTATGGCTTAAATTGTTATTTTATATATTCCTAGTTCAGGGGCCAGTGCATATAGTGGTTTTTTTTAATCAGCCTGGTGGGTAAGGAAAAGTGATTTGGCGGGCTGAATTTGGTCTGCGGGCTGAATTTGGTCCGTGGGCCGTATTTGTTGCACACATTAAATCTGACAAACATGGCTGTGTGCTAAGACCGTAATCATCATATCTAACGTGAAACTAATTTACCAAATCTCGACACGGTAAAGATACCAGTGCAAGAGTACTGACACGGTAATACAAAATATATCGTGCCAGCATGAGAGTTGTAATTAACCTTGAAAGAAAGACGAGCTGTTATCGAAATAAATAAACGCACTAAAAAATTTACATTTTTAAAAATATCATATTACGCAGGAGACAGATTACAGCGCTGCAGTACATACGTCTAACGACTAAAAACTCTTCGAATTCCCTGCCAGATATACTCATTCAAATATGCCAACACTTAAATATAATCTCATAATTTTAACATCTACATCCGTTCAAATCTGAAACATGACACGTTGAAACTGTACTCTGAAATTTCCGCTGAAACAAGAAAACAATTTTAACTCTTACACTTCAATTTGAACTATTACTCTCACGCTTATGTTTCAAGTAGTCAACTCACGCGTCCAAAATGTTACTGTGTAACACTACACACATGCCCAAGCTGTAACCGCTTACAGGTCAACAGACAATCAATGGGTCTTCTATTGGCGAAAGTCACGGATATGGTAAGAAGTGATTTATTAATCTAGAAAATTCACATCTCAAATTCGCGAGGGGAACGTGCCTTAATATTTACAGCGCTATAGTAACTTTCGTAACTTTACTGGTAACTTAAACTGGTAAAATGACCATGAGTTCACGTTGATTTGGCTGACTGAAGAATAATCACTGGATGATATAGGTTGTTTTACGCCTATTCAAGAATACCAAACCAGACATCCTTAACGCGTTTGAGCCAGTCTACAGGGAACATGGTGGCAGTTTGACTATACGTTTGTGTGAATAATTTAACATGTGAACAAATTCAGAAAATGACATATTTTCCAGCAGAATCGAGAGGGGAGCTAAGAACTTGTTGCTGGACGAACAGGGACAAACATGTGAAATGTATATTAACTGTCGGCCTCCGGTAAAAGGGCATTGGCATCTCACACTGAACGCATCTTCAGACACATTTGATACTTTTGTTTTTGTTATAATCCCTATAAATTACGAACTATGCAATGAATTTTTTGTTTCCTATGTGCAATAATGGGTTTTCTTCAGAATGTCACATGAAGAAGATTACAACACTTAGCGGTATGCAAAGTTGAATGAGAAAAAAATCTCCAACGATGAGTGGCTCTATGTTTATGTAGAAAGCGTACCATTAGGAACACCAAACATGACAACGTTGTCACAAACTCACAGAAGATGAAAACACCACTTGTTATGTCGCCTTTTTGAACCAGCAACCTGTTACACTGCACGCGATAGGAGAATGCATGACCAAAGAAGCATGGGACGCTCTTCGCAACAACGCCCAGAGCATCACATGAATCTTTTGTTCTGGTATTGCGGAAGCTAAAGACAAAGAAAAAGCTGAACATTGTTGGTAAAATGTATAGTAAAGCGATGATACGAGACCCGACTGAATTAATTCGAGCAGCCACTAAAATACCATGAAGTGGATGCTGAAAAAGCTAATATACATGATCAGAGGATGATAGACATTCATGCATGACATGGGAAGAGGGGAGAAAGTGCGTCCTCATTGGAAAGACCAGAAGAACCCACAACCTACAACTTACTGGGATATTGAACTTATATAATTTTATATCGGCTGACAAAATAGCAAGCGGAGCATTTATGGGAATGACAGTGTGCAGTGATAATGGTTTCTAATCAATAACCATGTAGAAGGCATATTATTCCATTTTTATGGACCCAATTGCACATATACAATCAATTGTAACCATTTGGTATTATCAATGTTGGTCACTTTTGATCACACAATTAATATGACTGGGATTCAGTTCAATACAGCCAACATTTTATATATAGCATGCAGCGTTTCTAATGACAAAGATGTTTATTTGCTTAGCTGGACCACTAATCGCCATGGGACAAGTCTTAGCCTATTAAGTAACGGTTCCGACTAAAATGTGGTCAGTGTTTAAAGTTGTAAGAAGCTTCATAATAAGCTTCTCTGCATTTAAATGTGATGAAGTTGAAAGTGCGTGTCCGACGGCCAAGTCTTCCCGTTCGAATCCGGACTTAAACAAACAACAGTGCACACAAAATCTTCAGAAAACAATGAAACCTACCTAGAAATTCACTACAGCAAACAAGTATGGGTTGGTGACTACTTCCTAAATAGGTTACGTTACCAACTTTTTTTTTTTAATCACTGTACAACTGTATTTTACTTCCATTCGTTTTAGTGGCAACTGTTACAATTTCTTATGATATACATGATTCAATTAAGAAATTAAAGAAAAATTGCAAGAACATATGAACATACTCCACACAACATGTCAAAAATTGAACATGAAAATTAATAAAGACCGAAATGAAGAAATATCACTATAATTCATATATATAAAGCAAAGAAAGAAATATCAATATCTCCATCGATAATAAATACCTTAAACAGATAAAGTTCATTTATTTAGGAAGCAGTATATCGAGTGGAGGGAAAACAGTAAAGAGATACAAAATAGATGCAACAAAACATACCAGATCCTAGGACAGATAAAACGTATTTTTAAGAACTAAAATGTAAACATAGACACTAAAGTTGTATTAAACAAGACTAGTGTTATCCCATCACTGTGCCACCAGTGCCAAACCTAGACAATGGCAGCACAAGACAAAAGAAAAATAGTGACAGCAGAAATGACTTGTCTACGAAGAATACTCGGAATGTCATTAAGAAAAAGAATTAGAAAAGATAACATCAGACAGATAACCGAAACAATATCAGTATTGGAATATATCAAAAGACAATAGATCACGTCGTTTTCAGACACTTCCAGACTACCAACAGACAGCTTGCCACAGATGGCCATGATACATATACTTATAATTCTTAGGCATAGCTATTCAAATATAGTTGAATTCTTAGGCACAGCCATTTAAATATAGTTGAATTCTTAGGCACAGCCATTCAAATATCGTTGAATTCTTAGGCATAACTATTCAAAATCGTTGAATTCTTAGGCATAACCATTCAAGTATTGTTGTTCTTAGGCATAGCCATTCAAATATCGTTGAATTCTTAGACATAACTATTCAAAATCGTTGAATTCTTAGGCATAACCATTCAAGTATTGTTGTTCTTATGCATAGCCATTCAAATATCGTTGAATTCTTAGGCACTACCTATAAGTTTTATTCTACCTAATGTCTGTTCTCTGCTTTTGCTGTAAGGTACCGCAGGATTGAATGAAGATTGGTTTTTGGACTATGATATGTTTGGTCGCTTGATATGCAGCAATAGTGTGACGTCTGAGAATGTTGGTAACCGCCTTCTTCTTGGTCTTCCTCTGTATTTTGCTGATATATGTGTAATTAATATTGGTAATCTACGCTGCACTTAGAAAGTCCCACACATTTCATGACTGCCTCACAAGGCTGCTGGAGCTATTCAGTGAAATATACATATAACCGTTTTCGTGCGTATATATATATATATTGTGGGACTTTCTAAGTGCAGCGTAGATTACCAATATTAATTACACATATATCAGCAAAATACAGAGGAAGACCAAGAAGAAGGCGGTTACCAACATTCTCAGACGTCACACTATTGCTGCATATCAAGCGACCAAACATATCATAGTCCAAAAACCAATCTTCATTCAATCCTGCGGTACCTTACAGCAAAAGCAGAGAACAGACATTAGGTAGAATAAAACTTATAGGTAGTGCCTAAGAATTCAACGATATTTGAATGGCTATGCATAAGAACAACAATACTTGAATGGTTATGCCTAAGAATTCAACGATTTTGAATAGTTATGTCTAAGAATTCAACGATATTTGAATGGCTATGCCTAAGAACAACAATACTTGAATGGTTATGCCTAAGAATTCAACGATTTTGAATAGTTATGCCTAAGAATTCAACGATATTTGAATGGCTGTGCCTAAGAATTCAACTATATTTAAATGGCTGTGCCTAAGAATTCAACTATATTTGAATAGCTATGCCTAATAATTCAACGATTTTGAATAGTTATGTCTAAGAATTCAACGATATTTCAATGGCTTTGCCTAAGAATTCAACGATATTTAAATGGCCGTGCCTAAGAATTCAACGATATTTAAATGGCTGTGCCTAAGAATTCAACTATATTTGAATAGCTATGCCTAATAATTCAACGATTTTGAATAGTTATGTCTAAGAATTCAACGATATTTCAATGGCTTTGCCTAAGAATTCAACGATATTTAAATGGCCGTGCCTAAGAATTCAACTATATTTGAATGGCTGTGCCTAAGAATTCAACGATATTTGAATGATTATACCTAAGAACAATAATACTTGAATGGCTATGCCTAGTAATTCAACGATATTTGAATGACTATGTCTAAGAATTCAACGATATTTGAGTGGCTATGCCTAAAAATTCAACGATATTTGAGTGGCTATGCCTAAAAATTCAACGATATTTGAGTGGCTATGCCTAAAAATTCAACGATATTTGAGTGGCTATGCCTAAGAATTCAACGATATTTGAACGAGTGGTTATGTCATATCTAGGATGTGCATCAATTATTATTTATTAATAGCTCAGTTCCTGGTTTGGGACGTGTTATTTAGTTCTAAAAGTCAACACTTATCCCGAAATCCCATGAGGAAAGTAGAGAAAATGTTACTAAATGTCATTACATAATGACCAATACAGAATAAACGTGTGAGCCTCAATCAATCAATCAAGTACCATCAATTAGTCGATCATGCTTCTCCACAACTCTCTGTCTCTTGTGCTGTTCAGTTGACGACTTCTTTTTGTGTCACAGTGACAACCCTTCCAGAAATTTCTCTCTTTGCCTTTCTCTGTCTCTTCTCCCCTTGATCAGTGGTTACTAAATGTTCAAGTTGTACTTTTCTTCACCCCTTGCCCTAAAAATCTTGATTGTCCGTTTCTAATTTTTACTATAATTTGTCGTTTTACTTCAGCATCTCTGAGAACTTCTACATTAGTTTTCTTGGCTGTCCTTAGAATTTTCATCATTCTTCTCGCCTCCAGTTTATCTTGAGCACTTTTGTTCATTATCCATGCTTCGCTTCATGTGACCCTACTTATAAATAATACATATATGAATATGATAATATTAAAGAATATTGTGGGCAGAACATAATCCCAGTAGATTGGCCGTACTGAAGCCAATCAAACATATGAGATGTGGTCATTGGTTTGTTTCACAGGTTTTTTTATGTTTCACTTGAACACAACATACGGACTATCACTAAGACTAAGTGGTTATGAGGTCTAAACACGAAACATACAAATTACAATACTCAATTCATTTTTCAATGTTTCTAACCGTTAGGTCTTTCTCAAGAATATATAAAACAAACAGTGAAAAATAATTAAAACAGTAAAAACAATGTTACCTCCACAGAGGCACTAGATACACTATTGACATGTAAATACAAAGTCCAAGGTGACAATGATGTATGTGGAAACGTAGTTATAAAAGCGAGTTTTGTTGAAAATTGGACGGGATATGATAACATATAACAAAGTAGTATTACCCAATACAATAAGGACCACACTAACACAAATTTAAACAAATGAATGTTTGGAGTTAAGTACAAAAGGCCTGAGGGTACCAACTCTTCAAGAGCATACCTAGATCTGACATCCGTGGTGCAGGATCTGAGAGCACTGACCTGGATATTGAGGGCACCATGATGACCGACACCATTGAAATGATTGGCGACAGAGGTGTTTTATGGCATGAAGATTCCTACAGAAGCGGTCACTCAATCGTAAGCCCGTTTCACCTATATAATTCTTGTCATAACGTTTACATATGATAATGTAAATGCCATTACGGGATTCACATGTAAAGGCATCATCGATAGTGAAAGTGCCTTAGAAAATGAAACAGAGCGGATCTGAACTACATAAGGGTATGTGTAGAAACGACCGCGTTTGCAACGAATCGTGCAAAAGTGAGGAAGAGCATAAGACCTGAGGTGGCTGCGGACCAAGATGTCATTAAGATTTTTGTCACGCCTATAGGCAACCAAAAGAAAGTCCTGGAAAGCGGCACGAGTTTCAGAATCATACTGGAAAAGGGAATAATGCTTGAACAAGATTCGACGGACAGTGGAGTTATGAGGATGAAAAGTAAGGACAAGTTTAACATTATCAGAAGATGGTGAAGCACCTTGAGTATTAGTCAAGGTATCAAGTCGAGATAACTTACGGACACGAAGCTTATGCCGATGAAAGGACACTGTCAGGGAACGAACATCTCCGAAAGAAATCAATCACCTCAGAGGATTTATTGAGAAAGTCTTGTCATTATCACTACATAAGCGACGAAGGCGAAGAAGCTGGGGGAATGGTTGAGAATTGCGACAAGCAGGAGGATGACAAGTGCAGAGCAGAAAACCATGTGCATTAGTAGGTTTCTTCTTCTGCGTTCGTTCTCAAATTCCTGCACGTTATCAGGATGTAGTCCGGAGAACGGAATGCGCTGTGTCATGGTTTATCGCATTGCTGTGATATCTGCGCCCATTCGGTCTGACACATCCGACTTCAGCATGGCTTTGGGTCACTGATTCTATATGGGATGGGACAGCCAACTACATCTCATAACCTCCTTAGTCGCCTCTTACGACATGCATGGAAAGTAAACAGTGTTACTATTCTTTGCTTCCTCTCGGGCCCCAGCAACGTACGGGTGCATTAGTTGTTTTGTAGTAAACAGATGTGCTGAGGTTAGAGGGATGAATAGTGACAATAATGTCAAGAAAGTTGACAGAAGTAGTCGAGATGTTAGATGTGAATTGAATAGCAATAAATTGTTCATAAAGTTGATGAAAGTTTAACATAACTAACCCTAAACCTAAAAAATAAATATTTAAATTAATTATTGATATAATATTTAGATTCATTAATCTTAAAATAAGCAGGGAGACATGGGTTCCAAACCAGAACCGAATATACCTTAGTATACAGTTGGGCGAGGCAAATATGGACCTAGCACCCTATTCCCCTCATGGTGTTGGCACAAAAACATCAGGTTACTTCCACTTATTTATAACCATATTTATAAACATGGATTGATAGTTGTATACGATAGCTAACCTAGTAAATGGTGCTAAATTGAACCATTTCTGTTGATTTCAATTGATATTTGCTTTCCCATTGATTCAATCTCAGCGTTTACTATCAAACATCATGATGAAAGTTTGTGGCACAATCAATTGGGATCCGTCATTCCCCTTGTGTATAGTCGCAACTGTGGTCACAAGTACAATTGCCCTTTCAACCTAATTCATCAATTACACCAGGCACTTGATTTCAATAAATGTTATGTCAGCAAGGTGTGATTGTAAGTATAACCACGGATCTCCAGATAGAATAATGTAATACGGGATTTGACACGTCACGATAAAAGTTCGTTGTAAACAAGATAGTAGATAACAAAAGGGGGAAACGGGGTGAGGTCATTTTCTCGCTTAGGAAATCAATGAATGGTATAGTATAACAAATTTAGACTACTACACACACATGGGGAATATATCGACACGCGTTTAGGCTGATATCTCATTACCGTGAAGTATGTCTGCAATAACCAATGACTATTCCTGTACTGTGATTATAGATAGGAACTATACATCCCATTAACAGTCGTGATGGTGAAATCTATATTCAATTAAGGATGCACGCAAGTGATCCGAATAGCATCCTGACGTTTCAATAATGTGAGTGTTGCAAAATTTAATGTGGTGTTCCACCAAAGACGGATATGTCGGACCACTGGCGCATATAAAACGGCAGCACAATGCATTTTCATTCTCTAGACTACATCCTGCTGGAAATCTAGTAGGACCATGGTCCTGTTACAAGGGAGATCAAGCGGGAGTTTGAGAATGAACGCTGAAGAAGAAGAAGAATGTGGTGTGGTAAAGTATGTTGGAGAAAGTCTCTCTCAATTACACCATTATGTCGACTTATCGGAACCATACTTCTAAAGTAACGCGAATTTCATTGGATGTCGACACAAAGTATGCACAACGTGAATAATAAAAATCACAAATAGCGTTATTTTGGAAGTATGATCTCCACAATTCGACATGATTATATACTTGACTAGTGACTCGCGTGGAATTAGCATCAGCGTTACAGAAGAGGCGGCTTTTACTAACAAAAATAGTTCGAATTTCAGGTACATTATGTACCAAGTACAGTCTTGCTTACTTATTTCATGCAGCGCCACTCACCTTGGTTGATGCGACTGATTATTTGTCACTTTGCATATATTGTACTTTGTATCGTCAACCAATGAAACGCACGTAAAAGGATACCAAGGGTATGAGATCAGTTTGGAAAATATCTGAGAGAAGTACTTGCTGTCTGTGAAAAATGGTACAAACGGAAAATCTCGGATATTTTGCTGTTAACAGTCACCTCTCTGTGTGACTTGTGCTAAGTCAATGTGTATCTAGCATTCTGTTGCTGATTTCACACATTTCATTCATCTTGATAAATGCGACGTATCATAGGTCGTGTATTGTGTGTACTTTGTATTGTCAACCAATGAAAGCCACAGAAAAAGTCGGATAAGCAAATATAAGTGAAGTTGCGTAAGATCATCTATCTCAAATCTTTTAGGTCATGGTAACTGGATTATCGAGACATCCACTATTTTTTTTATAGTAAAATGCTGTGAAATAGCCAATTAGTACTATTTGTCCACGGTTGAAAGGAGCATATCTCGCCATAAGAAGTATATTTTAGCAAACAAAAAAAAGCATGATAACATCAATCATAACTATTCGACTGGGTATACACAAATATACTTTCTACCGCCCTCATTTGCAGAGCCTGTGAAATGTGAGATCGCTAACATCTCACACCCCTACGGCATTAATAAATGCTATGGGTTACTTTACTTTTTACTTACACAAAGCTCATATATTCCCAGTTCTACAAGTGAAAAATGGTAGAATGACGGGATATCCAGGCAACGCTTCTTGATAACCGACTATTTATGAAATGGCATAGCATGGCCTTATATATCTAGATGACTGTGGTTGGATTCTATATATGAAAGTAGGCTAAATATTAACCTAACCAAAAACAAATACTAATGGAGAACATCGATCCTAATTTCTGAAGATCTAAATATACATGTCCCGTCCCATATATGTAGTACAGAGTACACACTATCAGTCTTCGCGACCCCAAGTTTACACTGCTCATAGTTACGGATAACAGCAACGATATCAGATGGCCTTCAATTACAAATACCTCAAAACAGAAAAACCCAATAGCTAAACCAGGGGATAAAATGCAGACAGACAGCAAGACAAAGGGACAATCCAAAAATACGTCAACAATTTTTTTTCCAAATTCTGATCACTCTACTTTTCCAAAAACTTTCAAGAATATAGAATACCTTCTCAATTAACAACCCCATCCATTCTCCCCCCACCAAAATTAACAGAAAAAGTATGAAAAAATGCATGTTTATTTCACATTTTAGATAAATAATTTAAATTCAAACAGTGTATTTAGTGTATAAAAAACAGTATTGCGTCAACATTTGACAACTCCCCCCCCCCCTTCCCCTCTTCCAACTTGTCATAACTGTCAAATTTTTCCATACCCCTTCCCTCCCATAATGTCATCGTAATTTATGGACAGTCCTATACAGGGTTTCCGGGATTGACCATTTGATGACTAATTTTTGCCATTTTGAAATGTCACTGGAATAGTAGAAGAACCTCTGAGTAGAAGACTTCTCAAAGCACTGAACTCCGATTAGAGTTGTCTTCTGGGTATGAAATTATATATGAAAAAAAAAAAAAAATTCCCCGTTGTACAACAAAAAGGTAGTTCTATTGATCGCCATTCCTGCGGATCAAACAAATTTCACTAGCATGATATTAATGTTTTGATCATTATTGTATTTTTTATCAATTTAAAAATGTACTAAAAGTTTGAAATGTGGCTATATTTGGCCATATTTTACATAAAATTTGACTATAATCAATTTCTACTATCTGGCAACACTGATTTATAGAAGCGTTAAAAATCAACGTCTCATTTTCTGCAACACAACTTCTATAAAAGGACCAGAAATTATTAATAAATATAGTTACAGTTAAATAAAACACGCCAGTTAACTTCAATCAAGTACTAGCTAATAACAAATTCAGTTACTATATCTGACACTGATTCTACGTATAAAGTAACAATTCAGTTACGATATCTGACACTAATTCTACTTCTAAAATAATAAATTCAGTTTCAATGTCTGACACTAATAATTGTACGTATAAAGTAACACATTTTGTTACAATATCTGACACTAATTTTACTTATTAAGTTAAAAAAAATTCCTTTACAGTATATGACTAATTCTACTTATAACCGCCATATACATGTATATGTAAGTTTAATTACCTCAAATATAGCAGTATAAAATAACAAGCCTAGTCACAATACGTATATAATCCACTTAGAAACAATTCACACAATAAATTGAAGTCTAGTAGTTATTCTATAGTACGTGTATATATACAGAAACATATACAAAGACAAGCAGTCCTGGTGCTTAGCGACACCATACAACACTCAAGCATCTATATAAGTAATGTTCAACTTACTACACATGAGATTCATGTGATGTGCACGCATGGTTACCTATTTTGACACACACAAGGGCCGGTACATCGCTGTCACTATACACGAACCGAGGACAAAGTTTAGTGTGTCAGATCAGGATAAAAGCAAAGGTTGATAAGGAAAGTGTATATACGGTACTTGTATAAGAGATGAGATATCATCATTGGTATGTGTACTTTGTTGTGGTTGATTCTTGATTAGAAACCAGTATTGCTACACAAGGGATATGTCCATTTCTATCAGTCATCCAAAGGTGTAAACTCAAGATCCATGCAAGACGTTGATTACGCGATTTTCCAAACTCTACAGAGTTTCTGGTCGCAACTATTTTTATCACTATTTGTAGATATAAAGCTGTAGATACGGGGAAGGTGGGTGTTGTAGTCAAACTCCCCCATCCCCCACTTACGAAAATAGGACATTACTTTTTGGTACTAAGAAAAATGTTGATATCCTATCCCATTCAGTATGTGGCGTTCAACTTATCAATTGTGTGTGTGTGTGTGTGTGTGGCTATAGTGATTTTATAGGCAATATTTACATTCACTAGGTGTCATTGATCAGTAGGTGTCATTTCTTAGTAAAAAAAAAACAAGTAAAAAAAGAGGGGTAATAAAACTTCAATTGACGTTTTCCTCCAAAAAATTATCAACCTCCCATCTCCAAAAACGAAGTGATTGATTTTTATAGAACCCCCCCCCCCCCAAAAAAAACCAACCTTTTTTTTACCAAAGTATTTATGGTCATGGTATATATATACACAAACGCTCCGGTTTATCTTCTTAATTCTGTTTTTTTTTAAAAATATATACCGATGCACTGATTAAGTCAATTCTGCCCTTGTTCAGAACTACCGTCCAACAACAACGTTTTCCTCAAATGAGTCCGCTATTTCGTTGCCTATAACCCCCTCATGATCATAGCAAGTGAGATATTCATTCCAGAACGTTGTCTTCGTCGTGGATACTCTGAACGCCTCTTTGTTCCGAGTAAGCAGGCCAACATTGACCAAAGACATGTGCATACATTCTTCGAGTCGCTGGTCAATCGTTTTCTTGATTTTCCTCCTCTTCTCTTGTCCAGCACTCTGCCCTCTAGAATCAGCCTTTTAATACCATCATGTCGCTTTAAGTGTCCAAAATACTGTAGCTTCCTTCTTATGGTGGTATTTATAAGCCACCATTCATTTAGTTTCAGTAACTTCAAAACTTCAAAGTTCTTTTCTCTGTCCATAATACTCGTAGGATCTTTCTGTAGCACTATATTTCAAATGAATTTATTCTTTTGGATATTGTCTTGTTTAAAGTCCATGTCGTGCATCCATATGTTGTCACTGGGAAAACACATCTTAAAAGGGTTAATTTAGTATTGTTATTACTACTTTGCCACAGCTTTTTTTCATTTGTGTTAATTTGAGTGTTGCAATTGCGAGTCTTCTAATCTCGACTGACCAACCTCCGGAACTGTTTACATTTGCTCCCAGATATTCGAATTTCATTATGATCAGGAAAGCATATTTTTGTATATAAACCCATATAGCAAGGGTGTGTCAGCTCAAGTACTCTGGAGACTCCAGTAACAATTGCAAATGGATTCAGATTCCATGTAAACTCAAATAAATATCATTAGTTGACAAACACTGGCTGTGATACAAGTACGTACAAACAAAACAGATTTGTCTTGCAACGTATATCAGTGAGTTTATTATCTATTGTCTATATCCCCAAGTGGCGTTGTCGCAGCTTCCACATTTACCGTTTTGCGTGGAACAAAAAAATGAAGAATCCAGACAACCGACACCGAAAACGACCGTTCTAATGTCGGATGTGTCAAATTAAAAAACGGTTAGATATCTATGCAAATATTAAGCTCGCAGACGCACCTCCCTAGTATATCAGAAGAAGACTTTTAGTTCTATGATTTTAGCAAAAGGGCTGGTAAATATCTATATTTTACGATTTTTCAAAAACGGATGTATAGACGGTCCTGATGGTTATCAACAATGACGCAACACTTTTCGTTGTCTGAACTATAGCATGAAAATCAACAGGAGAAGGAATATGATGATGATGATGATAATAATAATTCCTTTAGCTACGAGCTGGTAGCTCTTAACCGCCCATAGTCTTTCTGACAAAATCACGGGTTCTTCTCAGTTGACCCAGACTCATATAAGATTGTCTAAAAGATATGGTTGTGTAAGAGAAGGGCACTCCAGTGTGCTCGCCAGTATCCCCGGATTGCTACGTCTTGCCAGGAGCATAGCACACACTTCTGGGACAACTATCCAATCATTCTTCTGTCACTAGTTTTTTTTATACCCAGCAGCATTGATGGCACATCTAGCCTTCACCTTCGAGTATGCCACAATAGGAAAAATGCAATGTTAGCTGGCCTTCATCTCTTCGTCACCCATGGAATTATTTGTTATAAAACAAAAGTATGATATTGAGACAAGATGTGATGATTTTTTTCACAGGCGACAGCTTGTCAGCACCCAACTTTCCTTGGTCATTCCTACGACATGCCTAGAAAAATGACTGTGGCACTATTCTTTGCACTCATTTGAAGTACTAACTAGAAGTACAGGCTCCGGTTGTCATACGGGCAGAGAAGGAATATAGAAGAAACAGTTAAGGACAGTTAACAGATCTACCCTGTTTGACAGCGCCAACGTCGTTGTCAAGGATTAAAGAATATCGCTGAGTTAGGTAATACAAGATATTGACGGAGTATTATTATTTATAACTTTACAGATTGTCTCACGGTAATGGGACATTGGTAGTAGACATGACCAAAAATAAAAGCAGATAGCGAGCCTGTCGAGTATCATTCATAGCATGTAACTTCGTGGCTTTAAAGATATATCCATGGGACCTTGGAATAAATACATTTGTAAACAAGATGTCATGGGTCAGTGTCAAACCCACGACCACTTGAACACCAGAAAAATGTTTTAATTACTATGCCACGTAAATTTCCTTAAAACAAATATGTAAACATTTTTAGAAGGATTATGGCCAACCAGCATAGGACCGGTACTGTTAGCAGAAGTGTAATGGCGGATACACTCAAGGAGAGATTGGAGCAACTATGGACATGTTCAGTTTGCAGTGATCATGATCCGACGACTAACTAACTATGTAAACATTTATAACACTGTAGTTACAGATAGTGACACACATATTTCAGAATAAAATACACTAACTATGGACAAACATGAATCTCCCAGTACAGGTGAACTAATCGATTCATTTTAATGAAGAGAAATAGTTGTGTTCTTCGTGACAATGAATCTAATCACGAGAACACTTTTTACGTTTAGTGGACACAGGGTTGTTTGTATTTAATTACACGTCGTCTACAATAGAAAACTAATATTTTATTATATGTTAGTTGTTATTTGCAATCATGTATGTTTGTTCACACGTAGGTGAATTCATTGCATGCCGTCCTTACCAAATTTCTAATGCCAGTATATTGTCATTTTTATCTTTGGGAAGGCTTATTAGACAAAAAGCGTCGGTTGTGTTCCTGTTCTAATATAAGCTATTGTTAAGCTATTAGTAACAGGATACATTGCCTATTTGTGTGTACTGCATCCTATAACATAAGAACCAATAATAAAACCCACTCGTGAATACTGACGAACACATTCATGTATCGAGGATGTACGAGACGTATCATAAAAAGGATACAGTTGCCATTCTGGAGCCCGGTCATGCATAAAACACAGGATATCAAAATGTGTGATATTAAGATACACACGAGTCTACATCACTAATTAAAGAAAAAAAAATGTAATAGATCATACCTCATTTAGTCGCTAGACTTCGTTCTCAAACTTCAGAAAATTAGGAGGATATAGTCCAGAGAACTGAATGAAATTCTACATCTTGGCTGTTAATCTTTTGATTCCAACACATTTAGGTGAGAAGTTTTAAGCAGTACTGTGCTTTTAAGGGGGAGGGGGACAAAGCATTGAAGCAAATGATATTAGATTATTATATTATGCCTGATGAGAAAAGACCCATTTTGAAGATCTGGTAAATAAATTGTAAGACGACTAAGACGTTTTTGGTGTGGGGGTATATTCAATCCGTAGAATTTATTCAGTAATCCAAAACTGTTAAGCTATAGTCAGGTGGTTGAGTCAAACAGGACGACTTGCAGATCATATCTTCTTCTTCTTCTACAGCGTTCATTCTCAAACTCCCACTGGGTGTCTTGTATCAGGACCATGGTCGTAATAGATTTCCAGAAAGATGTAGCCCAGAGAATGGAAATGCGTTGTCACAGTTTTATTTGCGACAATGGCCCGACACGTCCGTCTTCGGCGGGCAAGCAGATCATACGGGCAAGCAGATCATATCTGAGGGGATATCCTGGAGTCAGTGAACGCATGTGGATAATGGGGGATGTACTGAAGCTGCTTAGCCTGCTGGATGTTGATACTCTAACAGATGAAGTATCTAAGCTGCGATTGAGAGAATAAAGTGTGATTGATACAAGTAGGAATGGGAATCTGTTGGGCAGAATTAACAGTGTGTTCAACCAGCGAATCACAGGAACCATCAGAATGCAAATTGTTCTACAACCGTTGAAGGAGACTGAGCACCAATATGTTTTCTCCGAAGTGTAATTGAGAACGGTTCATAACCAATTTAAGAAACAACCATTTATTCGTAAACACCAAATATTTTTCGACCTCTTATCCATGTTTTTGACTTTTAAATTATTATTTGAACGGAATTTTTTTTTCCAGATCGAAAGGTCTCAATTGCGTAGTGGTTTACACTTTTTGTTTACACTTGTGTGTTGTTGGGGATGATAGGGATTATCGCTTGAAGCTACGGAGTTAGTGTACATGGTATGTTCTCTATAGATAGTGTTTGATCTGCCGTGTCTTTCTAGAGCTGATGCTTTTTTTTTTAACACAAGATGAGTCGCTTATTTTAACTGTGGAGGCGTGCCATGTATCATGGCTTATTTTATTTTAAAGGCTTTCATGTGTTCGAAGCTAGGTGATCGAAACAAGAAGCCAAAAAGCCAATGCTGTGATTTACCAAATGTCGCCAATACTCCAACACCAAACAATCTGCATGGTTACAAAACGACAATTTTTAAAAAGTATTTTTATATCAGCTTTGTGTTACCAAAGTCACACATGGCCCTTGACAAAGACTATTGCAAAGATTATCACAGCGTGTGGAATAAGATGTTTAAAGAAAGATATAAATGCTACCACAAGAGACTGTGGAGAAAAGATATCAGGAAATAAAGACCATCTGAAGTCAGACTACATCGAGAGACAATAAACCAGGTGATTTAGTCACCTCATGAGAATGGAACCAACGCAACCAGCCATTCGTGCATACAATAGCAGAATATAGGGCTACAAGGCACGAGAAAGACCAAGAACTAGATGCGTGGAGACAAAGAAAGAAAACTTAGAGATATGGACTGACCACAGTCAGTGGTCAAACGCCAGACAACCACCCCCCCCCCCCACCTTTCCCTCGACGCTTAACGGCACAAGTGAAAATGACAATACATAGATCGACTACCGACTAGATTTTATGATGATGATGATGGTGTTCCTCCTTCACAAGCGAAGATGAGCATGGTATGAAAAACAATAAATGCGATAAAAAACAACAATAGGTAATTGTCTAATTTGGTTTGTGAGTTCGTAGGTGTCCGATGAGTCCGATTCGTGCACGGAAAGTTCTACTGCAGTGCATGCTGGAGTGTTGAAGGTTCGGAGTAGGAGAATTTACTGATTTATCCTTCCACTTCATGCGCTTGTGAATTGCCCGCAGTGTTCTTTCTTTTTTTCAAATTTCGTGATGCCAGCAGTGATCTGGATGTGCCAGGCTAAGCGATCAAGTGTTGTAGTCTCCCAGGAGCTAGTATCGATGCTATAGTGCTTGAGAGAGTTTTTTAGGTGATCATTGAAGCACTTTTTCTGCCCTCCGTTTTAACGCTTACCTTCGCACAGCTCCCCATAGGATAATCTCTTTGGAATGCGCTTGTCTGGCATACGGACGATGTGGCCAGTCTTGCGGAGTTGGGACCTAGTCAGCAGCGAATGGATGCTTTGCATAACGGGACCTGAAGGATGTCCGTGTATGGTACTCGATCCTGTCAACGTACTCCCATGAGCTTTCGTAGGCACCGAAGGTGAAAAGAGTTTAGCTGTCGAGCGTGTCTCGCATAGATAGTCCAGCAAGATGCAACACAAAGCAGTGTTGGTAAAACCACTGCGCCGCACACGTCAAACTTAGTTGTCAAAGCAAGACCACGTCCGATCCAGACGCTGGCACGAAGGCTCCCGAATGCTGCACCGGCACAAGCAATACCCTCGTGCAACATCCTCGTCAACCGTCGCAGTCCGCGATAGGACGCTGCCGAGACACACAGACCCACTGACAGCACTAAGTCTCCGTCGTCCTCCCCCCCCCCCCCCCCCGTGATCAATGATTCTGTGTAGGGGACACCCGACGATTTTATAGCATTAGTGAGCAACTAATATTCAATATTAATCAGAAAATATATTTTGATAAGACATGGACTTATTTAAACGCTTCAGTGGTAAGTTGTAGAGCAGGCGAAAAATGAAGATTACAATGTCTTTTGCATACGGCAGAAAGAACAGGGATTTGTGTTGTTTGAACTATGTCCTAAATATGTGAGTTCACTAGAAATCGAAATACTTCGTAACTACTACTGATCTATGACACGCATGACACACCCAAACAATGAATTTCAAGTGATACTACAGAGTATTACGTCTACCATTAATCTCACGACATATTGGGGATATTGGTGGTTGAAATACATTTACGACGTAATATAACCAAAAGTATTTTTTTTTCTGCGGTTGAAAGCTGTGTACCTAGCTAAATAAAGACTATTAGGAATTAATACCAAGCGTAAAACCCATTTGATCGCTACATTGCTAGACACTTTTAATGTCTCCAGAGGCAGATGTAGGCTATATACGAAACTAAAGCCACAATAGCAGTAACAGTTATTGACGTCGTTGAATTGCTCAAGATTGCACTTGCTTGGCCTGCTAGAATATTTAAGTTTGCAATTAAGACCCATGCCAGCGTGGAGAGATTTCTATTGCTGGTATTGTTTTTATATGTTTGTGGGTACAGATTACGTAAATGTGATACTGTCAATAAAGCTTAACACATTTAGGAAACATTGTTTTAAATACTGCTATGAACTTCGTTCAGTTCAGTGGTTCTCAAGTGTTCTTCATGTGTCGATGACAACTTTCAGAAGGGTGTATGACCCAAAACTCTGTGAATTTTCTAATTGTGAACTGGTAAATTCTCAGCAGATCTTAAACTTTTTTTCGCAAGGTCTCCTTCCGAGACACAATTTTCTTGGTTGGCCCTAGGACCTAAAAAAAAAAACGTCAACTAATCTAAAGGATTATTAAAATATATATATTTGTTTACTTATTAAACGTCGTCCTTTTTTCTTAATGTCTCCACCACCCCCCCCAACCCCTTTTTCCCCAGTAATTAAGAAAAACTGCACTAGTCTGTACAGCAGGAAAAAAATGCAACATCGCACTTAGAAAAAAATCACGCACACTGCATTTCACAAATGTCCATTCTCTCTGATAGAACCTATCAGATTTTGTAAATTGGGTTGAAAGATTCGTTCCTCCTCCAGTGAGGTTTTAATTCCTAATTCATAGTGAAAAGCTATTGTGTATATGTTCCAACGCTAACAGTACGCAGGTTAAAAGTGAATGAGCACTTACGCGGAGCCCTAAATGTAGTGTCACCAAACAGAATTAGTTTCTCATTGCGTTTCAGCATACGAATACATAAAGTGTAATATGATCAACATTGGAAGTACATCGGTCATGTATTTAGAATTGATGAAAACAGACTTCTTAAACATACTTTCATATGGAATGCAGAGGGCATAAGACTAGTATATAGTCCAAAATAAACTGAGCAGAAAAATCAACAGAGAAAGTTGGATATTGGGCTTAAGCCATACACAAGAACTATAGTAACTTGTAATGAGACGCTTATCATGGAAAGAAATTATTACTGCCATATGTGTCATCTTTAGCTCAAAAAATATTGTTTACTCAAGGAAATCTTAAACACTAAAAGAAAAGAAAATAATTGGAGAACTACTGTATACAGATTGATTTAATTATAAATAGAGCTGTAGTTTCCCCTTTCCCCCCCCCCCAAACATTTTCACTTCAATGTTTGGTGGGATGAGACACTGCTCAGACTTTGTAGATCAAGAAAGTGACCTAATGAGTTTTCTCTGTCCATAAAATACAGGGCTTCTCTGAAAATGTTCAACAGTCATTTTTCCAGTATTGTATTTACATGTCCGATGTTCACATTCTCAGAATGTTGAAGAATTATACTTCAATCTGTTATTTTTGTTGTTGTGAAGACACTTTATCTGTCGGGGTGTTGCGCAATATCATGGTTGCTGGTGTGCCTCTCAACACGGTATCTCCGACTTCAGCACCAGTGTCTGCTTGGGTAGGACTGTGGTTTATCTCGAGGTCAGGGATAATCTTAGTTTCCAGCTTCGGTATCTCCGACTTCAGCACCAGTGTCTGCTTGGGTAGGACTGTGGTCTATCTCGAGGTCAGGGATAATCTTAGTTTCCAGCTTCTGTTGGCTGGACTACGTCCAATCTCCACATCAAGGAGTTGGCCTTGATGGGGAGTCTGTTGTTATTATCTGTACTGAGGCTAAATGTTAAGCCTGCAATATGCATCATCTTTCTGGTAATTTTTCTAATGCTTGATATACTCCATCTGTTAATGTAGAGTTTTCCCAAACATAGACATTGACACAGATCTGTTATATTCACTGAGAAAATATAACACATAAGAAAAACACAAAGAAAAGAAACAAGACAATGGCAGGAAAAAGTTATAAATTTGAAAACTAGAAGCAACCAGTGATGAACTATATAAAGTAATGACTGAAATTTTAAAAACCTACCAAAAGAAACTGATACCATCCAAAAAGAATGGGATATTTTCAAAAATGTAATGACATAACAACTACGAAATATATGCGGCACAAAACATCCCAAGAACGACAAGAAAACATCATGATGGAGTGTGGAGATACAACAGAAAAAAAACAATGTTTCCACAAACGGTTTAAATCCAAATATCACGACGAATATATACAATATTGACTTGTCGAAAAAATTATAAGCGTGTAATTAAGAAAGCAAAAGTTAATTCAAGGAACAAGTATGGAGAACATTTAGCTGGCATATGTAAATCAAAACCACATCATTTCCAAGATTTTCAAAAATACATAAGTGCGTCAGATATAACCCATCAAGTTTAAAATATAAGGGCTGGTGTAACACAGAACTAATGTGAGTATAAACAGAAATGGGTAATATTAAAAGATTACCAACAAAATACATACCCTTATTGACCAGAGACAAGAGCATACAACATGACAATGGAAACAGCAAGATACAAATGAAGATCAACAAGAAGGTAGATTGAAGGAGTTACCAATATTCATAGATGTCACAATGTCACTGCATATCAAGCGACCACACGTGCCATAGACCAAAAACCAATCATTATGCAATCCAACGACACCTTACAGCAAAGACAATAGATAGATAGAATAATAAACATGACACATTAACAACGGAATGCTAGGAAAAAAAAACAATGTTTCTACTGAAAACCTTTGAGTATGAACAGAAATGGGTAAATTAAAGTGTAAGTATTCATTTCCAGAAATGTTTCAGTATGCGTCCACTGTGTAAAAGTCAATTTGCACTAGTGACACATTTTGCAGGATGTTTCTTTTAGTTCATTCGGTACTATGATCACAGTCCAACCTCCGTTGTGCCAATAAGTGCCTACTTCCCTTACCTATGTTTATCAGTTTATGTTTATCATTTATTAATTTAAATATAATTATATTAAGGGTTAGTTATGTTTTGCATAACTAACTACATAACTAACCCTAACCCTAAAAAATAAATATTTCAATTAATTATTGATTATTTATTGATATAATATTTCAATAAATTAACCACAAAATCCATAGATGGACACTAATGGGAAACAAAAACAAGGTGGTGGTTGGACTGCGATCATAATATCTTTCATTCAGATATGAGAAACTACCAACTAATATGAATGTTGTATAGACAAATTGACAACAATACAAATATTACAGACTTACACAAGATGTATAAGTAATAGAATATTTATGATTTTAAAAAGCGGGAAACGAACACTGAACCATATAGATAAATATTCCCTCCTCTGCCATGGCTCCTGAAAATGAGGAAATTGGTTTTTCCCCAACAACTTTAGTATAAACTTTGGTACAATACGGGGAGATTAGCCCACATAATTTAGCAGAACGAAATAAACATATCAAAGGGCAGATAAACAGTATTAGCATAAATATAACAATTATTATTCCTCTTTGTGAGTGCCCAGTAGACATATTTTTCACGGATGAGAGGTCACAAAAGCTGTGAATATATAAAATAGTTGGAATGAATCTGCACATACTATTAAAAAGTTGGAATGTGGGCTCATCTCTCCTTATTGTACCTAAGCGTTTCTTTGCAAAAACTTAAGAATTTTAGGCTGTCACATCTTCCTTTGAAAAAAACCTCTATTGATTCTCTACTGATTTAGCTATAATTAAAATTGTTCATGTACTGCCAGAGTCTAAAAGGAAAGTAAAGAACAGCAGCACTGTGATCTACTATGCATTATGTAAGGGGCAACTAAGGAAGTGCTGAGGATGTGGTTGCTGACCAATCCCATAGTGACAAAAAGTCATACTGAAGTTGGAATGTGTAGAGACAAATGGTGCAGATACCCCAGCCAACATGTAAATCATGACACAATACACTGTCCTCCAAACTACATTCTGCTAACCAGTAGAAATTCGAGAAAAAATGCAGAGAGGAGTACAAATAAAATTACAATAGTATAGAAATCAAATAATCATGTGTTAAAACAGAGATAATATCAATAAAGATTTGCACTTACCCTGGCACTGATTCTCTTTGAGAAACTGTACGTCATCTATAAGGAGACTACAAAAGTAGGCTACCCCTTAAAAGCTAACTACTAAACTACACAATGACTATTACAGTAAAATCCCACTATAACAACTTGGTCTGGACCAACGAAATATGTATATAATAGAAATTTGCTGTACACAGTACAAACAATGAAGAACAAATATAATTGTGGATTTTGAAAAGTGTTGTTAAATAGAGAAATTTGTTACAAAAAGATGCATTATACAGGGATTCAATTCTACTGTAATACTAATACTGTCTTGTGACTAAAGTAGGGTTCTAAGAATACACTATTCATAAATCAATAACTTGCGAATAAACATAGGCCTACATCATAAGGACTTAAGTACTATAGTCCGTTCAGATTCGTTTGCCGAGATGTTAAATTATTTTTATCAAAAACGTATTGTTCATTTGGATTGATCATTTGAAGTTAGGTTTAGAATAATAATGTCGCTATAGAAATATTTTTTTATCAAAGAAATGTGATCCAGTATCAAAGATACCTTATTTAACCTATATTAAAAAAAAGTTAATCTAAATTATAAACAACCGCTGGATTATGTAGATGCTTACATCTCATAGCTGATTATTAAATATAAAGGCATGACCCTCACGGTAGAATGTGCACCGTTCTAAAAGTAGTTGTTTCCACTGTACATTTGTATAAAGCAATGTTACATATGGAAATTCCCGTTTAGCACCAAATATTATTTTTCCTGAACTTAGAATTATGTGAAATCAAAAACGGCTATTGACTCGATTTCAAGTCACAAGTCAGAGGCACGTCTCAATATTTACAGAAAGTAGGCGGCACTAAGCATATTACCTTCTGCAAGTCTATGTGAGAATGAATCTGAAAGCGAAATATTTTACTGAGCATAACATTGCTATAAAGATTTATCAATACTTCTGCAGAGAGCGTAAAAAGGGACATCTTTATTGTTCTTTATCAAATCCTGAGAAGAGAACAATGCATATTTTAGGTTTGTGTAAACGTTCATTTGATCGAATAGTGGAAGCAAGCGGATATTTATTGCCAACAAATTCACGAAAGCAAGGAAGGAAAGAAAAGATAGACAGTTTCGATAAGGACCTAGTAAAAAGAGAAATATGTAGAATGTTTGATAAAAACGAAGAAGTGACACTTAGAAAGTTGAAGATTTGGCTGAAAACTAATAACGACATTGAAATATCAAAAACTTTATTATGGAAAACTGTAAGAAATGCAGGCTTCACCTTTAGAAAGTATGCTGGTGGAAAAAACATTATTTGTGAAAAGCCACATCTGGTAGCTCTTAGAAGCAAGTATTTACGTGAAGTGAAGGGAATGCGCGAGAATGGTTATGATATTGTGTATTTAGATGAAACTTGGATCAACGCTCATCATACAAATGAAAAGGAATGGCAGTTAGCAGATGGAAGTATTAAAAGATCAGTACCAAGTAGTAAAGGGCAACGTTTGATAGTTGCACATGCAGGTAGCAGACATAATGGGTTGTTGCAGAATGCTCATCTAATTTTCATTTCAAAATCCATTGACAATAGAGACTACCACTCCGAAATGAATGGGCACATATTCGAAGACTGGATCGAAAAAAGTATTCTTCCAATATTAGATAGACCTTCTTGTCTGATAATGGACAATGCTTCATACCATAACGTAGTGAACGTAGAAGATAGAATCCCAACATCATCAAGTACAAAAGATGCAATCAAAACGTGGCTCATAAAAGAACACATACCAGTTACCGACAGGTACTTGAAACCCGAATTGCTTAACCTTGTAAAACAGACACAACGAACAAAGATATTTAAAATAGACAAGTTAATTGAAGAACATGGTCATAGATGTTTGAGACTACCTCCATATCATGCACACTTAAATCCTATAGAGCTAATTTGGGCAAAAGTTAAAGGACACGTAGCATCTACAAATACAACTTTCAAATTATGTGATATTGAGACACTTACAAATCAGGCTCTATCAAATATACATAAAGACTACTGGGTGAAATGTGAGGATCATGTGTTACGCCAAGAAGAGGAATATTGGAAAAAGGAAGGTTTGTTGTTTGTTCAGCCGAAAACAGTAATCGACCTATTTGACTCGTCTGATTATGAATGATCATTACTCTGATTAAGTCTACACTAAAAAAAGTTTGATTTGCAAAATTTACAAGTTGATTTGTAAAACATTTCATTGCTCAATACCACCCAAGCAATTCAAAAAAATGTTATAAGCAAACCATCAACCATTACTTATAAAAATTAGCCCGCTTGATTCAATACAGAAGTTCAGATATCTTGGATCAACTATTACAGACAAAATTTCCTTACATGAAGATATATATGTACTTATTTCAAAGGCAGCGACAACATTTGTGAAACTCACACCAAGAGCATGGAACAATATCAAATTGACTCTACGAACAAAAGATATATTTTAAATTTTTTTACACCTGCCACCATGTAAAACTTTGTGGACACGCCTATGGGTCATCATTGCACTAGATTACTGTAAAATATTTTGTTTATGGTCGAAATAATATTTACATGGGCAAACATCAAAAGAATTCGCCGCTTTCAAATAACCGTTACAGCTAGACATCAAGTAACACATATGTTTTCGCGACATGGACATTTTAACAACGTATACCAAAATTCATGTGAAATCATCAAGAACTTTTTGAATTATAAATCATAACATCTCGGCAAACGAATCTGAACGGACTATAATGAGTAAATGATATTCTGAGCTGGCGGATGTAGGGAAATTTATGAAGATCCAAACAAAGACACAGACTCAAACACAGCTAGACACACAAGCTTGAACCAGAACCCATCATAGAAGAAGTACATTGTGAAATTAGAAACTTAACAACTGGCAAATCACTAGGGTGGGTGAGGGTTAGAATGGGAGTTACCAAGATTGGTAAGAATGGAACAACATATGGATAGAGAAACCAAAATAATCCAGGCAAGTTTTAGATGGAACACAGGTACTAGAGATTACATCTTCAATATAAAAATATAAAAAAAAGTGTAGAGAATTCACCAGATACACACCTGTTTCATTGACTACTCAGAGGCATTTCACTTTGCAGCACATAAGAAATTATGGAACATAATGGAAAGCATAAGCTTCCCACACCCTCTCATTAAAATTTTTATCAGGACTAACAGACTTCTATCCACCTCAAGGAAGAAACATCTTGACTTGGTTGAGGTACAAAAAAAAAAGAAATCAAACAAGAATGCATAATTTCACACATCTGCAGAAAACATCAAGCAAAATGTAACGAGAAAATCTACATATGAACAGTTTCAATCTCAATATCAGAGCCATGGGATTCCAAAAATTAGGTAAGAAGATGATACCACTGTAATATCAAAAAGCCCCTCATATTTAGAATACATGATTATGTCAATCACATATAGGGAGGAACAAAATCTTTTCCTCAATACAAAAATAATGCATATCAACAGAAATGAACTAAACCTACAATTGTTACTGACAAAGAACAACTAGAAAATGTTAGTAATTTTGAATATCCCAGGACCTGAACATGATAAAGAGGATGGACACAATGCACAGAATTGAGATACTGACAGAGTGGCAGTGAGGACAACAATCAGTAAAGGACACATCACATACATACGATAGAGTAAATTATTCTCAACTTCAGTAATTTTGAAATATATAAATAATTTTTAATTTAGTAACTGTAACAAGGGTATATTGCCAGGACATGAAAGGAGAACAGAGAATAGCAACACTGTGGCCTATCATGAATATTGTACGAGGTGACTAAGAAGATTTGGGATATGGAGTTTGTTGTTCCATTACATAGGTCAAAGCTAGAAGTGGCTGACCAAACGGCACAAATACTGCAGCCAAAGTTTTACATGAATACACAAAGTATTCCATCTCTGAACTAGATCTTGCTAATCAATGGGAGTTTGAGAATGAACACAGAAGAGTAAGAAGTGACTTTTAAGTATGTTAATTATTCTCAATTTGATCATTTTAAATACTTAAACTATTATAAATTGTTATTTTATTGTGTTTTAGTAGTTAAAACTCAACAGTAGGGTCAAGTAATAATTATATTACAACACTGGTGAATGTAAAAGCTGATGAAATGTTCTGAGTTTATCTTTTGTATTACTTTAAGAATGTCCTGGGTATTACTTTAAGCATTTTTTTTCTTCTTTTGCGGCAGGAATCTCCTTGGTGTAGTTTATTAAGCCGTTCACTTTGTGCTCAAGATATTACAGGCCCTAATCTGGCACAGGTCATCTTGTTTAAAAAGTTGATTTGTTTAGTTAACTGGGGATTATTGCTTGAAGCAACAGAGCGTCTGCTATGAGTGGTACTCTCAGGAAGCAGCCAGCTGCTTTGTTGAGATGGACAGAGTACATTTGGGGTAACACAATTACAATGAAGTTAATCCTCTACGCTTTTTGACACCCCCTTTCATAATCAATTATTATACATCTAGCCCAATAATGCTCATGTATAGAGCAGTGGCATCCCCACAAAACGTTTATGAGAATGTACACATACAGAGAATTTTAGAAATGGGAGTATCTAGAGGGTAGGGAAGGAAAGGTAAATCTTTTGGAAGGCCCTAGAAGATCACATCACACAATCAATACCTGATCAAGAATCATCACAAAACAAAGTAGACCACATTGAAACTGGTAGACGTACTAGTGACCTCTAACGCTTTTTGCCCACCCCCTTTTTCATATGAGCAAATGTTAGGTTTATTAATCCAACCCAATAACGATCATGTATTGAGCGGTTTGTTTTAGATCGGTGTGGGTTCCCCACAAAACAAAGTAGACTAACAGAAACCGGAAACCGTATATTTACTATATTAGGCCTATATTCTATATTTATTATCGGTAGTCAAGAGAAAAAAACTTGCTCTACTTTATTTTCAATCGCAGCAGACGTTAATTCAATTTGGATATATCAAAGCTACAACCATAAAATAGTGGAAGCCAAGATTCTGGTTATCCAGTCACTACGACATCCGGATTTAACTTTAGATCCTACTCGCATGATATATAACTTTTCACAGAATTGACCTACATATTTGGTTGAGGTGTCGTTGAATTGCAAATTTCAAGGGCTATCTAGCTGTGGTGTTTATAATGCTATAAACCCAATTTGAAAATTTAGTGCTAATACCTATATAAACTATGCCCAGGCACTGGTGGGTAAGTTTGCCACGGCCACGGTATCAGTGAGTATCACCTAATCACCACATTTGGTTGCAAATAAATAAATATATAATTTATAAATAAATATTCAATATTATAATAAAAACAAAGTGATAACAACTATATAAATTACTTTTAGCTACTTGTAATAACAAAATACTACAATATGCATTAAATCACTAGATTTTATCTAAGAGAGACGACTTGATATTAATCATGTACCGAAGACAAAAATGTCCATCTGTTGCACGAGTTTACACTATTGTCGTCTGCTGCTGACATATTTCACATTTAGCGCCCTGGGAATTATCTACCTTGCTAAGACTTCGTGATTGATTATATTCACCGTTCCAGTTATCAACTTATTAATAATAAACACAAGTTTTTGGATTTAAGAAATGTCTGCTGATGTGTAGCTCAAAACTAATTGTCCTTGTGGCAAACAGCATGTAGGTACATTAAAACCTAACGTAAATCTAAAGACAGAGCAACCATCAATAAGAGTGTTGCTGTTGTAAACTCCACAGCAAAAGTTGTAGATACGGTTTTGAGAAGGTGGGAAGGCCTATAAATCCTTTGAAAAAAAAACTTCATGTTTGTAAGATTTTTAAATTATATTTTTGGAAAACAGATAATGTGGGAATTTTACCCTGTCACTTACTAGTTTCTTAATACTAAATTAGTATTTCATTTCATTTTGTTTAGAAGGGGGTTCTACCTCAAACACGTCGAATGTACAGGAATTCCCACAGTTTCTTGGCGCCATTCAGACAGCAGAAAATTATGCTTAAACATTAAATGACAAGCCCGTAGATTGTGGTGGTGAGTTTTAGGGCATTAACCAGTAAAATCCCTTATAATAATATTTTGTACAAAAGTAGGGCAACAGACTTTAACAGTTTTCACAAATAAAGATTAGATAAAAACACCACATAATCGATGTGATAAGCTTTATCTAAGTAAATCGACCTCCTTTGACAACGTTATTTCTACGGTGATATAGAGACAACAGAACACGTAGCAAGAGCGATAAGTGTTATCAACAACAGGTCAACATACAAATTGTACCAGTAATGAAAAACGTTGATCTCAACTAATTTTGGGGTCCTGAAAACGAAAATGATATTTAAATTTACCTTTTCTCTAGTTTTGTTCTAAATATAAGCTGATTTTTTTATTACCGCCTCTCTCTCTCTCTCTCTCTCTCTCTCTCTCTCTATATATATATATATATATATATATATATATATATATATATATATATATATATATATATATATATATATATATATATATATATATATATATATATATATATATATATATATATATATATATATATATATATAACGCAACAGCTGTGGTAGACTGAATTATTGATTCTGACCAATAAAAATGTAACTAGTAGAATATGCCTATGATGAATCACTGCCTGGTATTAATCACGTTTGTGTATAAATATCTTATCTCTGATTACATTTCGTTATTAGTATTACATTTTTCCTTCTCAAAAGTGTCTGTATTAGAAATTCCCCAGGACATGTGTCAACAGTGCGAATAATCTGTTATATATGTGGCGAAGTGATTTTTCTATCACAAAAACGGAATATGTCTATCGTGATTAAGAAAGCATACAACTTGTATTTTGGCTGCAGGATATGATATCAAGATAATAGTTGGACACCACACATATGCTGCAATGTATGTGCTGCACATCTTAACCTGTGGTTGGCTGACAAAAAGGCAATATATTCCATTTGCAGTTCTAATGATTTGGAGATTCACCTGCTTGACCTTGTTGAAAACATTAGTTGAAGGAAGAGTCGGGGGGGGGCTGCGATTAAAAGGAAGGAGACACGTGGAAAGGAAACACAATGATATGGACAGGTTACAGTCTAGAAGTGTACACCACCAAGGCAAAAGAAAGAAGATGTTGGAAGTCTGTTCCAGCCACACTTCGATGTGAAGGCGGAGTCTGATGATGATGATTGTTCTCAAACATGTACATAAAATTATTGTATATATTTTGACTAACCTTTCTTTTCTGAGTGTCTTAGCTGCGGCAGCATCCATCTGCTCTCTTTCCTCGGGGGAGAACTCATATCTGTAGAGAAAATGTCAAAAAATTTGGAAAAATTGCTCCCGGAGAAATTGTCAGCAGAAATATGAAAACAAGAATACAAAAGATTTGGAAAGTATAGATGTATTGACTATACCTATAAGTTAGAATATGTAACGGCAAGTAGTAGCACGTCAGTCACGATTCACATTTAAGTCAATCCCAAGAAGCAAATAGTACTTTTTCATTACATAGCCTACTTCTCCAGTGGGTTATATGACCCAAAGATTTAACACTGCTGTATGCCATGCATTTTGTAAGAGGAAAATTTAAAATGTCGCATAGGGTTTGGGGTAGACGACGTAGAGTTTGCTGGAGAGGGGAAAAAAGGAAAAAGGGGGGGGGGGACCTACTAAAAAATGTGTTTACAAATTTTACAATTCGCTTCTGTGGTTTTTTTTTTATTTTCTTTTTGAGGAAGATATGAATAGGAATCTAAGAGTTGGAAGTTTATCCTATTTTTTGATTGCCACTTAGTTTTAAATGTCATGTATTTTTTTCTGGGGAGGGTTAACACAGCAACCTGGTTCTGTAATTGTGGGTTTAATTCCACCCTTTGATAACCGCTGTCAAAAAATCTACAGATGATTTATTCAAAAACAGTTAAAATAGTATTAAAATATTAACATTAGGCATGTCTCGGTTTGCTAGAAAGTCACGGCGGTTCTTTTTTGGAATGGGTAAATTAGCTTATTTTATGGATAAATAATCTAATTATTATATCAACGATTAATAAATAATTAATCTAAATATTAATTATTTTAGGGTTAGGGTTAGGAGAGTTTTGTTTTACATAACTAACCTTAACCCTAAACAAATTTATATTGAAATTAATAAACATAAACTGATAAGCATAGCCAAGGGAAATAATAAAATAGGTAGGCACGCATTCGAAACAAGAAACTCCGCAGCAGTCTCTCCAAGAGTTTAAAACTGTCAAGTTAATTGCACTGAACTCTACATTTGCAAGAGTAGTCATCTTGTACATAACACTGCTGGCGGTTAGTATCTAATGGAGGTGTCTTATTCTTATCTGGTGATTCAGGGGCTTCTTGGCTTTTTGTTATTTGACCAGGTTCCGCATAATGATATTTGTAGATGTTTGTCAATTGTTGTTTTGTTCCATATAGTATGCCCTTCATTTTCTGGTCTTGGAGGAAGACTATTCTCCCTGATATCATCTATCTTTTATTTGTTGAGGTAGTGGTCAGCGGTTTCATGATGGTGTTTACATAGCTGGTATTTTGAAATGTGTTATAGTTGGATTTTGTTGACACGTTTATTGTGTGATATATGCTGGGTTTGGAGTTGGAAAGTAGTATTTGTATCTTCCCATGCAACATTTTCCATGCAACTTGGTTAATACTCTCATTTGGGATTCAGTGGCGTATCTAGGGTAAGTGCTGCCCGGTGCGATGAAGATTTTGACCCCCCCCCCCCGAAATTGATTTTTTTTAAACAAAAACATCCGAGTAAAATTTTACAAGTTAATTACTATTATCGATTTTATCCACTTTTAACAAAGACAGAAATACATTGTAAAATTTTAATTTAAAATGATAAATTCACTTTTCTGATATAAATCTTTAAATGTTCCTGAATGGAGACAAGTAATTCTAAAGGCATGTGGTCCTTTTCTTTAAATTCTAGTTCACTTTAAAATTCTTTAAATTCTTTAAAATTAGCTCACAGTTAAGGAGTTTTTCTTTTTACTAATATCCGGAATGCACTTGTACATAACACGTTTTACACTTTTTTACTATCTGATTTCTTCACTAGTTATAGTTAGGTTATATGACTTTATGATGCGCTGAAACACAAGCCTGATTGTGCCTGCCAAAGTTTAAAACTTGATTTAAATGTTTGATCTTTATCGATGATAGAATCGTTGTCGTTGAATGATAGCATTCAACGCTAGCATGCTAGAAATAAACCTGATTTATAATCGAACTCAAAGACTGCTTATGACGGACTTTTACGATGGTATGAATAAGTAAACGACTGAATGGATTGACGATCGAAACTGAAACTTATTTTTCGTTTTTTTACAAGCTAAAATATAATTTTTGATTAAAATATAATTTTTAAATAACTTGTGAGAGTGTCTTCTTTCGAGAGGAACTATTTCTACTTATTAATTAATTTTAATTTTAATATTTTATAATATATGCCAAAAATGTGTTATTATCCAAATACCAAATAAAAGGGCTTAACAAGGAGAAATGTTATTTTTTAATGGTGTGGGGCATCAACTTTGGCACGGCAAAGAAACTTAAATCCATTTCAAAGTTTTCATTATTTTGAGGGGAATTTTGATGCACCTCAAGCCTTGATGCCCGGTACGGCCGTACAACCCCCCCCCCGCACCACCCTCGGTACGCCACTGTTGGGGTTTATGTTGGCATATGTCTAATGACATCTCTCCTATTGTTCCTCATTGCCCATTCGTTCATTCACATTTATTTATTTTCTCTTTTTACGATTTGTTTGACTTTATAGAGACCTTTTGCTGTGTGGTGCTGTTCTTGCTTTGCTCCTTGTTGTGTTTACTTGTCTACTTAGTCATTTATTGTGTACCAATTGTGATGTTAATGTTAATATGGAAACAGGTATGAGAAGTAGGATTTACAAACACTTGTTACCTGTTTATACATTTACATTAACTACTTACATATCTCAACATGTAGCTTATACTTATGTTGTACTTTATTTTCATCTATTTCTTCTATGGTATCATAGATGCCTACATGCCTTCCTCCAAAGGAGTTTTTTTGTCGATTTTAATTTAATTTTGTGTATTTGTCTTTATCTTCACAAAGGCCTGGTGGTCGAAACGTTGAATCTATGCCGTCGTCTTATTTGTAAAACTGATATTAAACCATTTTTTGTGATATTTTACTTATATCAGAGCTTGTGATCATCACAAATAATGAATTACACAGATCTGATAATCCTACACCCCGACCTCCAAAGAATATATTTTTATGCAATTTTATTTTTAACTGTAAAAAAGAATTATATCTGCTGACAAAGTACGTTACTTTTAATCGCGGGCGTGATCAATTTTGTTGTAGGCCAAAATTATCCGAGATGATAACTATTGGAAGTTGCAGCTCGGGTAATTCTGCCACCAGAACCTCCGAATGTATGTATTGTTTGTAAATGTGTACTCCTATTGGCAAAGTACGCGAATTCAATCACCATAATGTGTGTTACATTTGTGTATGTCAGAGACTATGCCCATCTAAAATGAACGTGGACACGGTTCAGGTAGTTCCACCACCACGGACCCCCCACCCCTCCCCACCTCTCCTGCAAGTTAAATATTATTCACTTCATTTTCACCTCTAGGAGTGAGGCGCACTCTTTTCAACCGCCGACGTTGTTATGTGAGTTTATTACCCTAAATAGAATAGAGGTTGTAGTGCATGTAAAGATGTCACCGCGACATATGACGTTATAGTGATGTTAACCTTCATAGGATAAGGTACATAATTGCAAATTTGCCACTCGGATGCGACTAAAAGCTAGATTATGTCCCTTAAAATAGACACTAATATTTACTTTGAACAAAATAGGAACAGGAACACATGACTACAGGCAAGTTGAAGAGCAAGAGTGGGAAGATGAAAATCAATAGAGAATATGCTATGCAACTTGACAGTGGGGTATGGAAAACATCTGTATCGAAAATGATTTACAGCACATGAAACATATGAATAAACCCATAACCCTTCAGGGTCGTAGGGGTACCACATTGGATGCTTTAGCACACAGAGTCCTCCAGCGAATTCTATCCTCAGCGATGTGGATGAGTGTGGAAATATCTTGCCCTGTCCATTTCTTGTTGTTGTCTGTCCATGTCTTTATTTGTCCTTCTCTGCTTCTTTCACCCTCGACAGTTCCCTGCAGTATTGTTTTTGACAAGGAATCGTGCCTGCATACATGTCCGAACCATGCTAGTTTTCGTCGTTTCACTATTGAAAGCAATGGCTCCTGAACACCTGCACACATCTCTACTTTATTTATTACGTACACATTGGTCTATAGGAAATTCGTAGAATTCTTCTGTAGCATTTGTACTCGAAAGCCTGTAATCTTCTCTCCATGTTCGCAGTGAGTGTTCAACTCTCACAACCATACAACACAACAGAAAGCACCAGCGACTTATACAGTTTGATTTTCACTCCAACACTGATGTTGCTTTTCCAAATCACATTTAGTATTGACAAGGACACTAAGGCCATCTCCAGCCTTATTTTTAGTTCTGCTTTGCATTTACCATCGCTGCATATACTGGGTCCGAGGTATTTGAAGGTATTCACCTCCTCAAGCTTGTGTCCATTCATCATGATATTAGTCTGGTTTTCTGTGTCTCTGCTGAAACATAAAACTGCAAACATACACGATAACCAACACCAGATGACATGGACTATAAGTAAATTTACATAAACCTGTTAAGTATGCTAGGTAGTAGAGTGGTCAGTGAGGTCAACTCACAAACATAATTTTATCGAACCTGCCCATGGTTCCAAAGTCGACCATTCATATTATACTGGCGATACGTTTGGATGTATTAATGGTGCAATATTATATAGAGCCTCGAAATAGCTTCGCTTGCAATGTCCAGATTAAATAGGTAGTTAGTCGTCGGATCATCATCACTGCAAACTGGACACGTCCATAGCTCCGATCTCACCTTGAGTGTATCCACCATTACACTTCTGCTGACAGTACTGGTTCTATGCTGGTTGACCATCATTCTTCTGCGCCCTCTAAAATGTTCACTTCTAGCAACACCGCTTTTCAATCCCTAATCTTTAATCCTGGCCATTGAAAAGGAATCATCATCCACATTAGTTCCAGATTAAATACCATATAGAAGAGCAGAATAAGTACAGCAGTGAAAATAAACCAATATAAATCTCTAATAATACCTATTCTTTTGTACGATTGTGAGAGTTGGACATTACAGCGGAAATGGAAAAGTGAATAGAGACTTTTGAAAACAAATGCTACAGATGAATATTACGTATCCACTATACAGAACACAAAACTGAGAGAGAAACAAAATAAATACTCTTGCAGGCCAACACTAACATCTCTTGGCAGTGGTTTGGCCACGTGGTGAGGCACAATTCTCTTTTTAAAAATATCTTGTAGGGGACAGTTGATTGTGGAAGAAGAAGAGGAGATCCGAGGAAAGTATGGATTGAGAATATTAAAGACTAGACATGATTAAGATTCCACACTCAAACCAAAAAAATGATAATAGAGAGGCATTGCGAAATATTTTGTGTTGATGTTTCCAGAGTGACACCCCTATGACACTGAAGGGTTATGAGTTTGATGAAGACGATTAATGGTGCCTAAAAATTAAACAATAGTTGCCAATGTCATTTACAGGGTATGTTTCAACTATATTATTATTATTATTGTTGTTGTTATTGTTATTGTTGTTGTTATTATTATTATTATTATTATTAACAATGTACACATACAGTTAGTAACGTGTATGCAACTAGATTTGTAGGTCGTGGTAACAGGACTCCCTGAACTCCACCTACAATAATTTGTATACTCATACTCTATCATATAACCTGGCGAATGTTAGAGCTATAAGGATACCACTGTGTGGCATACAAGATAATAAAAACACAGATATGTTAGTAAAAGATGGAGAAAGACAGAAATAAAAAGTCAAAAAATCACAAACCAGTAAAATAAGATTATCATCAAAGCTATTTGAAAAGGTGACCATCGCAAAAAAACAACTATCACTGTCTCGACAGATCTGCACAGGTTATCGTCTTCCGCATCAGGACAGGTCACAGCAGACTAAACAATCATTTAAATAGATTAAGACTGGTTCCATCACTTCTGTGTGCATGTGGACAGGCAGCACAGACTGCAGAACATATTCTGCAAACTGCATTACACTAAACCAGTTCAGGGTGGAGAACTAGCCCACAGAGACAGATACAGACAGCTGTATGAGAGCATTGAGGACCTTTCAAATACAGCATCATTTAACTAGAGAACTGGATTTGCTGTGTAAACATATTAACCTGCGAACGAGAAGAAGATTGGAACTAGTAGAACTGGACGCCTGATTGACAGAATGAGGATCATGATCAACCAACGAACTTGATGCCCTTCGTGATCTGCTAGGAGAGACTGCGCACCATTGGGTCTGCAATAATATTTATTTATAACCAATAACCTCTATATAATCTGGTGAATACAGGTCTATGGTCGCTATCTATAGTCGATGCACATCCAACGCCTGGCGACAGATAGGAAAGATGTCACAGACAAGGGAATCCCATTATCCGAAAAAAAGACATGACAAAAGCGGATATACCGTGCCTTCCGAGGTACAAATTACGTAGCTACGCTGTAAACCAGCAGAACAACGAACGGCGAAATCACACGAACTTTTGTGTTGGTTATAACAAAGCAAACTTAGAATAAGAGGAAGAAGAAGAGGAAGACATCCTCTAGAAAATATTACATACGATTAGACCGAGCGATTACGAAATTAAATGAGCGACGGAGATCCAACTGTAAAGGATGCGACGAAACCGTGTCCATGCACACCAACTTGGGTAACCGATTTCTTACGTTAGCAAGGTACACGGTTCCCTAGCACCTTTTGCATCTGGATCAACCGCGCTTTTACAATCGTAATTGCGTGTTCTTGTAGTAACTTGTAGTCATTTCCAGTGGGCCTTAATCTCTGACCCAACCTACCAACCAACTTGTACTTTTAAGTAAAGGCAATACGTAATTAAATTCTGAAAATTACAAGTATATGTTAAATGATTATAAATCGTTCGGACATATGAATTGAGATTTCTGCTGCGCTCTAACCTCAATCTATTTCGTGTGACTTAGGATGTAGATTTTCTCACTAACCCTTCGTCACAGAATCATGTCATTATTTAATACAGAAATGTACTCACCCGTAATTCACATGCCCTACAGTAAATACGGGCCTGGATTTGGGATCGGTTTCACCATACCACTTATCCACATAATCATCTTCGTCTACTGAATCGTAGTCAAACACGCCATCAAACCGAGACGATCCATAAGAACTGACGCTGGACGAAGAATCGCTGGACCATTCATCCCATTCTTGAACTTGAGGGTTGCCCATAATTCAGCAAAAAATTTTTTTTAAAATAAAACACTTCTTATATCTCTGTAGCACTTCTTATAAATTTAAGAAATTAATTTCTTATGGGTACTTTCGGGGAACTATTTTCTTCTTTCTGTGAAATCGATACCACTGTGAGATTCTTATCATCACGATACAATTAAAAGTCAGCAGATAACAGCCGTATATATCTCGCAGTGTAGCCGTGTTTCCAAATGTAATCTCATCTACGTTAACTTGATAGAAGGTGCTGTTGTCACTGCCTGAAACAAAACAAAAATAGAAAGCATGTAGATTATATTATATGAAACCAGAATATCCACGGTATCTATACATCCATGTATCTATCAGAACATCCATGGAATCTATGTATCCATGTATCTATCAGAACATCCATGGAATCTATGTATCCATGTATCTATCTATCAGAACATCCACGGTATCTATGTATTCATGTATCTATCAGAACATCCACGGTATCTATGTATTCATGTATCTATCAGAACATCCATGGAATCTATGTATTCATGTATCTATCAGAACATCCATGGAATCTATGTATCCATGTATCTATCTATCAGAACATCCACGGTATCTATGTATCCATGTATCTATCAGAATATCCACGGTATCTATGTATTCATGTATCTATCAGAACATCCATGGAATCTATGTATCCATGTATCTATCTATCAGAACATCCACGGTATCTATGTATCCATGTATCTATCAGAATATCCACGGTATCTATGTATTCATGTATCTATCAGAACATCCATGGAATCTATGTATCCATGTATCTATCTATCAGAACATCCACGGTATCTATGTATTCATGTATCTATCAGAACATCCATGGAATCTATGTATTCATGTATCTATCTATCAGAACATCCACGGTATCTATGTATCCATGTATCTATCAAAATATCCACGGTATCTATGTATTCATGTATCTATCAGAACATCCATGGAATCTATGTATCCATGTATCTATCTATCAGAACATCCACGGTATCTATGTATTCATGTATCTATCAGAACATCCATGGAATCTATGTATTCATGTATCTATCTATCAGAATATCTATGGCATCTATGTATTCATGTATCTATCAGAATATGCATGGTATCTATGTATCTATCAGAATATTCATGGTATCTATGTATCTATCAGAATATTCATGGTATCTATGTATCTATCAGAATATTCATGGTATCTATGTATCTATCAGAATATCTATGGCATCTATGTATTCATGTATCTATCAGAATATTCATGGTATCCATGTATCTATCAGAATATTCATGGTATCTATGTATCTATCAGAATATTCATGGTATCTATGTATCTATCAGAATATTCATGGTATCTATGTTTCTATCAGAATATTCATGGTATCTATGTATCCATGTATCTATCAGAATATTCATGGTATCTATGTATCCATGTATCTATCAGAATATTCATGGTATCTATGTATCCATGTATCTATCAGAATATTCATGGTATCTATGTATCCATGTATCTATGGCATCTATGTATTCATGTATCTATCTATTAAATCTCCATTGAATTTAGAACATAGGGCTGCAACTGTCTATCTCCATTGATTTCTATGTTGGATGTCACCTTCATCTGTGCCCACGAAGTCCCAATTGATTTGGTCTATTCCTTCTCTATTCATATGTTTTCCAACACAACTCTATCTCTGTTGGTTCCATTCCAGAGTCCGTCTGGTTATGTTGCTAGGCTTCTTTGTTAGGGTATGTTCTATCCATCTCTATTTTATACATTTTTATCTCTACCTTCACCGGGCACTGGTGTGTTCTCTTGCACAAAAACCCATGGTTTTAAGAACTACAAAAAATATCAAATACTGATCACATTTGGAATACAATTTCAAACCAACACTACTTAACTATATATATAGGTACACTGTAACATAATAGTATCACATAATCAAGTAAGTAAGCGTTTCTAAAAATACTCAACGAATAAAACATCGTGAGTGATTTGTTGCTGCACTTTCAAGACTGCATAGGTATAGCAAATGATATTTATTATAGTTGAATATGTCTTGTCACTTCAAAATAAGGTTAAACTCCTTAAACTCCAGTACCAATTTATTATTGGCTAGTATAAAGCGTGCTTTGTTCTTTTTTATAAAACAAGTTCCAATTTACATTGTAAAAGCACCATCGAGGATATTTATTACAGCTGAAAGTGATCCACACATTTTTGTGATTTACGTCACCACTTACTTCAAAGCATTTTAGTACGTTGTACAATAATCCGCACCTTAATCTGGACGACGTCTGGCGTCAGGGTCTTTAATCAATCATTGAAGCCTATCTCCAGTTCATCATTAGTTCCAAGCCGCTACAATGGAAGCTAATTCTCTAATGTGCATGAATAGGTGTATAAGGTTGGACGAAATCGGTGAAGATGGCCAAAAATGTGAGTTAAATTATAAATTCGAATGAAAAATTTCTGTTTCAGCGTGAGGTCGTCATGTGAGAGCACAATTTCAACCGACATTAACCAAGGCAGTAGATACGTATGCGCTGAGAGAGAAGAGCAACGTGGCATTATGCAGTAAACACAAAAAAACGCGGCGACCCGTAAAAATATCAGAAGTGTAGCAGCTTAACAGCGGAGAGTAGCTAGATTGTCACAGCTAGACGAAAAACCATCTACAGTGGTCATACCATGCCCGAACAGTCCAATTTAATCTACGGCCCGAATATGGCGTATTAGCCATGTACGAACTCAAAATACAGGACACACATGTAATTGAATTTCAAAGTGGATGTAACAAATGGACATCATCACTTGGAATGGACGAAAAACATGGGAGAAGATGGTGTGGTGGAAAGGGGGAGGTGTTGGTCAATTTATTGTCGATGGTTTCGGTTAAGTCATTCCACCATCGAGCAGCATTATCTGGTTTCGAAATCACTTGTTATTCGTGGTTTCAAATAAAATCTACTCATGTGATTCATCCAGCCACAATGAAGTAATGTACCAGAGCTCATGATCTGGGGAAGTTGGTGAAAAGCGCTATCACTAGTGAGCAAGAATGGTAGGCGACTATAATCAGGTGGTTATTAGGTCACTAAATTGAAGAATGCAACCTATATAATCTCCTGAGCGAACGTCTTTTAGAGGTCGACTAAGCAATTATAACAACATCAGAAGAACAACTAAAAAAACATAAACTAGACTCCACACAACATGTAGGGACTGTAACATGAAGATAAACAAATAAAAAAAACCCCAAGGTAATGTCAACGCAAAAACAGAAACATTACTATTGTCATCGCTGACAATAGATGAAAGATTTTACGTATCTTTGAAACAGCATATCTTCAAATTAGAAACAAAAAATCCAACATTGTTCGTTCATCACAGGAGGTGATAAAAATATGTTACATCCATTTTGAAAATTCAGTTAGAATTATGTCCTTCATTATGAGTTCGCAAATGGCTAATAAGCCCTACTCGGGCCACAAATGTCCTTGGACAGCTCAGGCATGGAATCACCACTGTAGATGTGTTTTTTTTGTCTACCCGTGACTTTCCAGCAACTCTCCGCCGTTGAGCTGATGTACTTTTCTTTTCGCAAGACGCTGTGCCTTTTTTTGACCGTAGAGTGAAATGTAGCTCTATTTTGTGCAAATTTATTTCATGTATCTTGATCTATTTCAAAGACTTTCAGTGAGGTCTCTTATGCGTTCGTGTAGCGCTTCTTTTGGTCACCTTGAGATCGTATGTCCTTCTGCAACTCATCATAGAGAAGTATCTTTGACAGGCGATGATGTAGCATACGCACCAAATGACCTGCACAACAAATCTGTGTCTGCATCAGGATAGTGTCAATGCTGGGGATACCAGATCTGTCAAGGAAAGTGATATCTGGAATCTTGTCTTGCCATCCATCTGATGTTCATTATCATCTGATTTTCTGAGACAAGTTATGTGAAAGTGATTGAGTTTCCTCACATGATGTCTATACACAGTCCAGGTTTCATTTGCGTGTAACAGCACTGGAAGCACTACTGCTCTGTAAACTTTCAGCTTAGTCTGTAGGTTAATGTTATTTCTATTTCTACACATTTGTGTACAATCTGCCAAAGTAGTTATTGTCTTGGCGATCTTGTATAAACTTCATCATAAACGTTGAAATTTTGTGATATCGTACTACCTAGGTATGTGAATCTATTCACAACTTTTAATGCTACGCCATTTACCTTTATGCAGAGCTGAGTCAGGGATGTACTTTCTCGCTTTTTGTGTTAGAGTAATTGTCGAGAAGTGACGTACATTCCATGCTCCTAGGGTCAGTGGGATAACATTTTCACTTCCAGTGACTTTTCGTGGATGTGAAAATGACTTGCACTTGGGATTTTCATTTAAGTGAGGAAGAGTTGTGCCAAGCGTGGACCTCACTTTCTTGTCGGATCTCATTTGAAACCGGGACCCATCGAGACGACTGTAAATGACGTTCACTGCAGTGGATGATCATGGTTTCCTTCGTGTCTTACCACGCTCGATGCGGTCCATTCCACGTTGCTGGAGTTCGCCAACATTTTACGGAGGGCCAATAAACAAAAAGGCCATCTTCAAAGAATTTTATCCCTGACAATGCAAGGAATAAAGGGGTATACAACGAAAAGAAATAAAATAAATAAACTGACTAGGTAGCTGATCCATGACCACTAGCAATAGAAGACCTGTTAGCTGTTGGGAAAAAAGTTTTCTAAAATGAGTCATTTGACTTTTTCCGTGATTTTGAAAGTATAATCGAGGTGACCACTGGGAATTACAGGAAAAGTGAAAAAGTCATTTTATAAGGATATTTCCCCAGTAGCACACATGTTTTCTACTGTTCAGTAGATTGATGCCATGAGAAAGGCGAGGTTGAAAGTGGTTACATTTATTTTCGTGCCGGGACATGTAGGTGTTCGAGGTAATGAAAGAGCAGATCAACTGGTGCCATGCACGATTATGACACAGGGCGATGGGGCAATGGATCAAGATGACATTTTAAACTACATAAGAGATATAGCACGCAAGAGTGAGACTTGTGTGGATGATGATTCCTTTTCGAAGGCCGGGATTAATGATTAGGGTTTGAAATGCGGTGTTGCTAGAAGGGAATTTTATGGAGAGCGCAGAAGAATGATTGTCAACCAGCAGACAACCAGTACTGTCAGCAGAAGTGTAATGGCGGATACTTACAGGAAGAGATCGGAGCATCTATGGACTTGCCCAGTTTGCAGTGATGATGATCCGACAACTAACACGTGTCTTCAATTTTAAACGATCTCGTCTGATCACTAAATTGAAACCGTATTTTACTACGTTGGTTCGTAACTTAGCGTACCTTTACCTTAACCTCTGACCCCTTATCTACGGACTTAAGACAACAATCCGTGTCAATTATTTTGAACTGCGCGTCCAAATATCCTAAATGTCACCATAGTCATTGACAGTAACTGTCTTTCCAAGTGAAATAAACTAATTAAAAATTACATTTGTAGTGCTATAAAACAGCGATCATGATCTATTTGTCAGAAGGTGATTGATTAAAATTCTTTGTTTACAGAGTTCGTAAATACCACCATTGCATAGCCCATCTTTACCTAGAGTTTGTGCAAGAGATGTAGTCAACAGTTCCAGTAAATGGTATTGTCAAAAACTCATCATCTTGATTTTGATAAAACTGTAAGTGATTGATAGCAGAGATTATGAAATACGATATAATATTACACGCATACAAAGATCCATTATTGATATTTCCTACCCTGATGCTGCATGCTATGTAAAAAAAAGTTTTGGTTAAAAGGTTCGGTTCATTACGGGGAGCAGTGGCCAGATTTCAACTATTAAACATTAAGAGTAGTTTCATTCAACTTCTGTGACTTCGCTGAACTCGAATTAAAAAGTTGATAGGTCTGCATCGATCTACGCACTTAGCAATGAGAACCCCAACCCGTCTCCCAAGGTGATTCAAAGGAGGTTAGAGGCACTCAGTGTGTAGCGGGAAGATCGCTGGTCGCGCTGTAGTCTTAGGTTATGTGAAATACGTCTTTATCGATATTCAGTTTTGTTAAATAATGTAGGTATTTGTTTTGTTAAAAAGTGGCCACTGCTGCCCGTAATATACCAAAGGTCCAAAATTTGCCGAGGTTTTACTTCAATGTAATCAGGTTTCTTATATGCTGTCTGCCCCTCTCAACGATGATTGCTGAAAGAACAACGTATATCACTTAGTTCTGTATTTTCAAGAGATAATCCCCAGGAATTTCTCTGAACAAAATCCGCCTTGTACACGTGGCTTCATTATCCGATTTGAACATGCGACCACTTGAGTACAAAACGAACAGCTTAATGTCTACGCGAAAAAAGATATGAGGTTACGTTAGAAATTAACCAAATACATTTAAAAAAAATCAAACTCTCCGAACAAGAGTGAAGATACAAAAAGAATAATTATCACCTAATCAGAAACTAATAGCAAAAGAAAATAACTGCCATATAACAAGGAATTGTATTTCCAACAAACGAAATGTTACTCAACAAGAAATTATTGATAAAGTAGACACTACACGCTAATACTAACAACTGCTGAAATATTCACGTTAAGAAATTAGCCAACGTCCACAAATGGATGTTTTAGCAAACGATAAAGTGATGGACAAACAACGTCCGGCTCATTATCATGAAGGACATGATCTGAACACTCAATAATGTGAATATGACATAATATATATAAAAATATATATGCTATATATATATATAACCTTATGCCCAGACGAATCATACATATATTATATATATGCTTAAATATTGAATGTAAAAAAATTCGTAATCTCCGATTCGGGTGGCACGAGCGCTGTTCCCACAAAACTGCGCTACCGTGCGCAAGCGCAAACATTTTTACCATTTGTACAGAGTTTCGACGTGGCTCACAAAACTTACGTATAGAAATGTGTGTACAAGTTTATATAATAAAAAAATAGAACTTTTTTTAACAAAAAAAATCTGAAGAATATCAATTTTTTTTGTTAAAGTGTTTGCCCGGATGAATTGATGTTCGAAATTTATCATCCCAAGGAGACATATTTTTGGTCACAGCATGCTTGTCGGAGAGAATATTGGGCACGAGTCATACATACATGCTGCTGGAGATTGTTAAATTTATTACTCAGATATGTCTATTCAGATATCAATTTTCTATTGAGCAGGTGTCCTCAACAGATAGCTTCCATATTTATTTAGATAATCATTCTAGTTCTTTCTATGTTTCAACTAACTCATATTTACGTTCTCATCTATTTTCTCAAGTAAATATAAGCATTCCTTCATTTCTCTTTACCAGGTTCCAGAACAATGTCTATCTACGACTTCTCTTGCATGGTCTATGTTTTATACATCGTCAGTATATCTTACTTAGCTCTCTCTCTCTCTCTCTCTCTCTTTCTATATATGTTGTTCATCTGTCGGAGTCGACGATGACCATTCAGCCTAACTGGGTTGATGATGAAGATGATGATGCCTTAATGAGTCCTATGCGTGTTTGGAATTGTCGACCACACTCTGAGCATGTGTGGGAGGAGACTGTAGGACATTGAGTAGCCTTTCTCTAGTGCGTTTTTGTTGCGCAACTTGATATATGAGGTACTCTGCAGCTGCTGCACGACTCTTGATTCTGCGACATCAATACGATCTGTCTTGTGCAAGATTCTCCCATGAATTTGTGTCTGTTTTGAAGTGGGTTAGTGATATCTTGAGAGTGTCTTTAAAACGGTTTTTCTGTCCTCCGTCTTTGCGGGAGCAACCTTTTGCAATATCAATATTGTCTTCTTTTCAATATCTTTAGTAAGGTTCTACTTTTATTGTCAGCTGACTAGTTGTTCCTTGTATTCTTGTATTATTTTGCTAAAGTAGGGCGTATATGCTATTGTATGTCTTAGTGTGTCACGACTCGATAATAGTCATTGTTTTACTAATCTATCTTGCAAAGTTTTTTCAGTGTATATTTAAATCATCCGATGTGTTTGCAGCCTTTTTTTCTCCAGACGGATAATTAATCACAGCTGGAGGGCTTGGAGAAGCAAACATTGCATTGGTAATGAAAATACCATATTAATGTATTGAGTATGTTTTTATCATTTTCTGTGGTAATGCTCTGCGATAATTTAAAATGCTAAATCTTTTCTACATTAATGTATAGCTCAGAAATATGGGCAATGAACAAAAAATTAGAAGACACAATTGATGCCTTTAATAGGTGGATTATTAGAAGAATAGGGGGAACTTACTGAAAAGAGAAGACAACGAATAAAGAGGTTATCACAACACTTCGAAACAAGACCAACTAAAAGAAATAAAACAAATAAGGTATTTTGGATATATTATATATTAAAAGACATGACACCTTGTCAGAGATCTTACTGCAGGGTAAGTCAAGGGGAGATGAGAAAGAGGTAGGTAGAGATACAAGTAGGAGAGATACAACACTAGATGGACAAATTCCAGTCTGGTAGAGTTCACCGCCAAGGCAAGAGACAGGGGTAGTTGGAGGTCCGTTGCAGCCAACATTCGTTGCGGAGATAGTACTTAATTATGATGATAATGCTCAAATTTGTGTTATTAATAATAATCGAGTTCATTTCAGTAAGTAAACAAGTACATTCGTTGTCTTCATGTTTCTATGTCCCTTATGTCTCCTCATTTAATCACTGCTTTTGTTGCATAGTCCGGCTCTGTGGCGAAGTGGTACAGAGCGCGTCTGTGACGGCAAAGGTACCGAGTTCGATCCTCACCACAGGCAATTGTGCATCCGGACCGTTCAGAAAGCAATGGCAACCTACTGAACGTATTTATATTACCTAGAAAATCACCACAGCCAACAAATTCTGGGTTGATAGCTATGTCCTGGATAGGATATGCTACCAATTGTGTTACATATCCCTCAGCTTATATTTGGATTAAGTTTCTATCGAGTGTAGTTAATACGGAACATAGGCCTATACCATGATGATGATAATAATGATGAAGATGTTGATTATAATAGAACATCTTACGAAGTACGACATTGTCACTCTTATACATTGCGGTAGCCGTCATTTACTTTTCATCTTCAGTTTTGGCGTTTCTTCTCGTCTTTTTTCCGTAGTGAACGTTTTTCATAGTTTTTTTGGTCAGTCCAGATTTACGTACTGTAGTTGTCGCGGGAAAGACTTACTATAAGATGAGCAATCTTCTACTATAAGATAACCAATCTTCTACTATAAGATGAGCAATCTTCTACTATAAGATAACCAATCTTCTATTATAAGATGACCAATCTTCTACTAAAAGATGACCAGTTTTATACTCTAAGATGACCAGTCTTATACTCTAAAATGACCAGTCTTCTACTCTAAGATAACCAATCTTCTATTATAAGATAACCAATCTTCTACTATAAGATGACCAATCTTCTACTAAAAGATGACCAGTCTACCCCGTATGTACCTTGCCTTGACTTACTGCTCTACTTTGATTTAAAAGTGGGTGTGGGGAGATGGATGAGAATTGTGTGAACTATTCATATACCACTTCATTCAAGTAAAATATTATCGGTTGGGGGGGGGGGGGTCGAGCTAGATAAATAGACATGAAAAAAAACCCAAAACAGTTACAAGATGGTATGCTTGTTTTATTTAAACTCTGTTTACTTTGAAACTGTACAGAGTGGTGATGTAAACGTTGTAAAATGATTCAATATTTATAAGCTCATAGCCAGTCCTGGTCGTAGTACTACCAAATTGGATGAGTCAACAGTCTGTCTTATATTTCTATCTTCAGCGATGAGGATGAGTGAGGAAAAATCCAGTCCTTAATGTTGTCTGTCTATGATTTTTTTATTCTCCCTGTGCTTCTTTCACCCTCGACTACTCCACGCATTATCGTTTTTGACAAGGAATAATGTCAATATACATGTCCAAGCCATACACGTTTTCGTCGTTTCACTATTTAAAGTGATGATTCTTAAGGACATTTATTATACATCACTATTTTATTTCTTAGTACACATTTGTCTTATATTCTCTACAGAATATGCGCAAAATTCATCTGTAAGATTTGTATTGAAAGGTAAGTAACCGTTGAAGCGAGTGTATTAATATCACTTTGTCTTATATTCTCTACAGAAGATGCGCAAAATTCATCTGTAAGATTTGTATTGAAAGGTAAGTAACCGTTGAAGCGAGTGTATTAATATCACTTTGTCTTATATTCTCTACAGAAGATGCGCAAAATTCATCTGTAAGATTTGTATTGAAAGGTAAGTAACCGTTGAAGCGAATGTATTAATATCACTTTGTCTTATATTCTCTACAGAAGATGCGCAAAATTCATCTGTACGATTTGTATTGAAAGGTAAGTAACCGTTGAAGCGAGTGTATTAATATCACTTTGTCTTATATTCTCTACAGAAGATGCGCAAAATTCATCTGTAAGATTTGTATTGAAAGGTAAGTAACCGTTGAAGCGAGTGTATTAATATCACTTTGTCTTATATTCTCTACAGAAGATGCGCAAAATTCATCTGTACGATTTGTATTGAAAGGTAAGTAACCGTTGAAGCGAGTGTATTAATATCACTTTGTCTTATATTCTCTACAGAAGATGCGCAAAATTCATCTGTACGATTTGTATTGAAAGGTAAGTAACCGTTGAAGCGAGTGTATTAATATCACTAAAGAAATAGCAGCTCTCTGATGTTGATTTGTAGAAATGAAGTACTCGTGATTATGAACAATCGTATAATTAATCTTGAAACACTGAAAGATACGATTGTGTTGAGAAGCCGTTATGATAGCCAACTACTAAAGATCATTTGTAGAGACGGAGATAAACAAGGCAAACACTGTCGAGATCAGAGCCTAGAGTGGCAGGTGTTTTTGCGAGATAGGATAGAATGAATGAACACTGATAGACAGAATGAAGTATTGAAGAATACATTAAGAAACAGAAAGAAGTACTGGTTTATTCATAAATGAAAAGAAAGAAGTACGGAAGAATATAAAATGGACAGAATGAAGTAAAAAGATAAAAGTTAAGCTGAATTATGAAGCAACATACACGAGGTTCCCCGTAAGTGTTCTGCTGCCTACATTGTGGCTGACCAGAAACCGACAGACTAGTTTCACTTTTCGTACGTGCTCTGTAGCGATGTTCCTCTCATCACAGAATGACGTACAGAAGAACACGTTAAACAGTAGAAAGTACCGGAGAAAACAATAAACAGTAGGAAGTACAGAAGAACACAATAAACAGTAGAAAGTACCGGAGAACACAATAAACAGCAGAAAGTACCGGAGGACACAATAAATAGTAAGAAGTACCGGAGAAAACAATAAACAGTAGGAAGTACAGAAGAACACAATAAACAGTAGAAAGTACAGAAGAACACAATAAACAGTAGAAAGTACAGAAGAACACAATAAACAGTAGAAAGTACAGAAGAACACAATAAACAGTAGAAAGTACAGAAAAACACAATAAACAGTAGAAAGTACCGGAGAACACAATAAATAGTAAGAAGTACCGGAGAAAACAATAAACAGTAGGAAGTACAGAAGAACACAATAAACAGTAGAAAGTACAGAAGAACACAATAAACAGTAGGAAGTACAGAAGAACACAATAAACAGTAGAAAGTACCGGAGAACACAATAAACAGTAGGAAGTTCTGGTGAATACATCAAACATCAAAGAAATCATAAACTAGAAACTAGTATTATAAAGTGCTAAATCTACTCTATATTAATTTAAGGTTCAGAATTATTGACAGAAAATTAATAAACAGTTGGAAGCAAAGTTTGATGCGTTTAAGATGTGAATATATTGAAAAACAGGAAGAAATTCACAGAAAGATAAGAAAACAAATAAGTTATGACAAAACTGAATATTAATAAGTAGGCCTACTACCAAGAGAAATACAAATAAAATAAAATATGTTGGCATATAAAAAAAAGGCAAGACACCGTGTTGAAGACATTACCTGAAGAAAAAGTGGAAAAGTGGTGAGCTAGAAGCAGGTCGAGATACAAATGGGAAGAAAATCATGAAATAGTAAAAATATACAGTCTAGCAGAGTACACCATCAAGGCAAGAAACATAAGATGGAAGTTAGTTGCATTTAACCTTCGATAAGGAGACGACACTTGATGATGATGACGACGAGTATGTAAAAAATAAATTCCTTGGTCTACACAAGAAGAAATTAAAAATAGTGATTGTCTCCAAGAAATATACAAAACCAAGGTGCAATATAAATATAACGATACAATATTAAATCGAGTGAATAAACTCAAGTATCTTGGCATCATTTTAACATCTGATGTCTGGTGCTCTATTGAAATAAAGTGTTAAGATAACGCATACCAAATCGACATGTCAAATAATTTGAGAAACATTCGGTGCAATGGGGCCACTAATAATACACATGTAAATTCTTGTGTTAGTGTGTTATATCGAACCAATTCTTTTCTGCGGATGTGAAGCATTGACTGTAAAGAAAAACTCTCAAAGTGAATTGGAGGTTATTGAGTTGTGGTTTTTCTTTTCTTGTGAGTTCGTTCTCTGATACCTAACTAAACATTTCGCGGGATTTCACGCCGGGGAGAGTGAAAAACGTTCTAGCGTTTGATTTTCATCATGTAGGCATAATCACATCCGATTTCGGAATGCTTTTATTTCAGGTGAGATTCCTTAGTCTGTGACATCCGTCCTATCTGTCACAAGACGACAATGTGTATCATCACTACGCCATGACTGTTTATACACTTACTGTTCCCTTGGACTTTACAGTTCACAACATTCTCATGTGTGGCAGTTTCCGAGGAGACAGTAACCAGAGATTTAGACTTGGATCGATTACGTCTTATTTCGTATGAGGTGCTTCGCTTTTAGTGAAATTGTTTCGTGTAATTAGATGGTCTATTGGGCACTGTGTCAAGCCATGGACAATCTTACTGATTCTCAACCGTAAGGCTGGTTCCGGTACAGAAAAATGCTAACAGTAAAGTTGAAGATGGATTGGCTCGTTCTCATAGCCGAAGTTTCGTTCCCCGACATCGTCAATACCACGTCCATGTTTTAGCTTCTACACAAATTGTTCTTGGTACAAAGAATACACAGATGATACCGTTCTGGAGTAAAAAAAATATAGCAAAAATTAGAAGCACTCAATATGTATAGGACAGACGGTGAAAAAAAGCAAAGGTTTGATATTTAATAACTGTCAGAAATATCCAGGAGAACGATATAGAAAATAACAAAGACCCGTAGCTGGATGGGTTGTTATAAATGGAATGGGAGAATGTCATCAACTGAACTTCTTAAGGATAAACACGAGTTATGGAGAAATATTATTGACTGAGCTCCTCTGCATTTTACATGATTGATTGCTTGTACCAGTAGGGATGAGATAATTCTTCTTCTTCTTCGGCGTTCGTTCTAAAATTCCCACAAATTAGCAGCATATAGTCTAGAGAACGGAAAGCGATGTGTCTTGGTTTACAGCTTGACTTCGATATCTGTGCATTGCGGTCTGACACATGCGTCAACAATATGTATTTTGAATCACTTTGCCAGCTCTACCTCCAAATATCCCTGGTCGCCTTGTACGACATGCATGCAGGTAACCGTGTCGCTATTCTTTGCTCCCTTTTCGCGCCCGGTAACACACGGGTGAAGCGAATTTGAACACCTATGAAATAGCACAATGCTAATTAGACATTTATTAATGTCTAAAACAGCGTAGAGGATTGATTTAATTGTACTCGTGTTTTGTCATGTGTTCCATTCCTCTCAATATTGCAACAATCCGCCTACCGAGAATACCACTCATATTGGGCCTACATAATTAGCTTCGAGTCGTGACCCTCGGTATATAAATCCAACTGGATAATGAGAAAACAAGCCTTCTATAATGAGAAATAGACTAAAACTTATTGACTAATCCTGTGATTGTCATTGGTCAGTATGGTTATACTTCATGTGACAGCCAATGAAAATCGTGGGAATAGTCAAATGCAACATTAAGAAATCTGATATTCCCATTGCGCCAGTAAGCCTTATTTAAGTTTAATTGTAAGCAGGCATGTTCAAACTATAATTCTCAAATATCTATGAAAAATTAGATATAACGTGTTAAATAATGCATCACAGGCTTGCATCGACTGCGAAAACTTATGAAAACATGGTAAATGCCTTAACCACTACGTTGTTGATATATTTATCATGATATATCTATTAAAAAATAAGATAAGTCAATACAGTATACAGTACCTCAAATCCCAAGCTTAATGATGGCCTGAATGTATTGGTATGCAATGTGAGTTGTCTAGAAATAGTAGCCATGTCTTGTGATAACGTACTCTGCAAGGGAAACATTGTATACGCATTTCTAGTTTGTCAATGTTTAAACATTGCTTTCTGACAGGGTTGCCAGTGTCAAATTTGCATTTATAGCTAAACTGTATTCGAAATTATCCAGAAAACAAATAAAATAAAAAGATTTCTAAAAAAGCACATCACATTAACATCTGTACTTCCAGTGCTGTAGATGTGACTTCGTTAAAAGATAGGGGGACGGGGGACCTTTACCTAATACAAAATTGGGAATACGGTTACGGGGCCGGGGTTACACTATATGAACATTAGAAATTACTCCCTCTTTATTTACAGAGTTGTCTACGCCAAGACTATTGGAGTATAAAAGACCTTCCAACAGAATTAATTAGGACCCCACTCGTGATGTTTTTGATTATTATTGGGCTCTCGGTCAGTGACTATTTATATACTTGGAGTCGCCATGGCTATTTTTGGCATGTGCTTTCAACTATGTAAATAGTGACCAAGCAAAATCAAACAATAATAAAAAATATCACGAATGAATGAAGCCATATTTAATATTCTTTTGGAAGGTTTTTTTTTTACAGACGGCCATGTCTAAAGTTCACTAATGTCATTATCACTTGAGCAAGTGGAGTCTCCTGTATTAACTGTGTCAGCAGTAAACTCTTTCAGCATTTGTGTAGTTACAGTGAAGCCGTTACATTTTCTGCAAACAATAGTTCTTCCGTTATTTTTACAATCGCACCAAATAAATGCAAATCATGAATTAAATCTCCATACCATAATTGTTTTATCAATGTTAGACGTTAAAGTAGAAGAGAAGAATATTATCACTAATTATCTGTGAAATGAGGTATATAAGAAACACAGCAAACAAATGAAGATTCTTTGTGGAATGATGATTTTTGTAAGAACTTGGAACAAAGGGGAATGTGGTTAAATATATTGAAAAATAGAGACTCAAAAGATTGGGATACTTAATGAGGATGAATCATTATTGACGAGCAGCAAGAGTATATACATGAGAATGGAAACAATAAGAGGTAAAGGAAAACAAATAAGAAGGTGGATTTAAGGAGTTACACACAATTTGAGACGTCACGAAATTACTGCTGATCAAGTGACCACACGTGTCATAGAATGAAAATCGATCGTCATTCAATCTTGCGGAGCGTTACACTTCTAGCAGAGAAAAGACAATAGATATCTAGAACTAATAAATATAGTTGCATGTGTGTATATTACCTTTATTTTCACTGAAGTTTCTATAGAAACTATCCTCTCAACTACATCATTGATAAATATCGTTATTAGATGAAGAAGTCAGCCGAATACGAATGTGTCGGGCCATTCGCGCAAATAAAACGGCGAAACAACTTATTTCCATTTTCTGGACTACATTGTGCTGGAAATCTAATAGGACCATGGTCCTACTACATGAGAGATCCAGCAGGTGTTTGAGAATGAACGCTGAAGAAGAAGAAGATAAAGAAGAACAAATTGAGAAACTTCTTTAAATGTAGGATGTTGATGTACAACTATCCGAAGGTGTTGACTTTTTGTAGCGAGATCAACTTTTCTACATTAGGATTATTATTTTTTTCAATTAATAAAAACAAATGTTCTGTAATGTCCTTCACTTATATTCATCTACATTTCTACAAGATATATAAATACTCACTCTACATTTACCAAAATATCGTTTTTCGTTTTTTAAATAGAAAAGTCAAAAGTTACTTTTACAAAACTAATTTTAAAACAAATAATAAGAACGAACCAAATAAAATATATACATTTTAACGTCAACAAACTTTTAAAAAGCCATATTTAAAAAGAAAATATACCTATAAAAATTTAATATGGCACCCCTGCTGGCTGGGAAAATATCCTTACTATTGTGCCATTTCTAATGACGTTGATCAGAGGTTCCTAACGTTTCATAGTGAATGGGCTATCTGAGCATGGCCATTGACAATATAAGAGTGAGTTAAATAAGGAATCATCGCTTTAATGTTACGAATTTAACTTGTGCCGAGATGTCTGTGGCTGTCGACACAAAATGTACAAAAGGGAGACCATCACCAATAGAAGACATGTTGTCCAATTGAAAAAAAAACAACACATTTTGAAATGAATCATTTAACTTTTCTCATGTTTGTCATCTGCCATTATGATTATCCTTTGTGTAGACAGTCGATGAAAATTACGGGGAAAGACAAATAAGTCATTCTAAAACAAGACTGTTTTTCAATTAGCCAATATGTCTTTGAATGCTGATGGTCACGGCACAAAGATTTTACTTAATATTGAATTTTACCGATGAGCCAGCAGGACTTTATTTATACTCGACCAAAGACACACTCTGAATCTGTCTCTGTTCATGTATAGTCAGTCACTCGCCTGATGGATGGAGGTTGCACTTTTACAGCTAAAACATGATCGTCCGAGAAAGAAGACCTCTGCATATAATTAATTAGAATTTAATTCGTTACTTTTTTATAATTGTCGTGTTTCCGTTGGTCATTATTTATATATTTGGAGTTGCATGCCTAAAATAGTCAAGGCTACTCCAAGTATATAAATAGTGATCAACGGAAACACGACAATAATAAAAAAGGCGTAGCGAATGAAGTCCTAATTAATTCTGTGTAGAGGTATTCTATACAGCAAGTGGTCATGGCTACGCGTAGAGAGAGTTATAATTTGCGTCTGAATGTCAGTCCCCTCCCCCTTTGGTTTGAATTGAGAAAATTTTCTTGAGGTTACCGACCGCTTTTTTCCTGAACTTCCTCTGCTTTTACAACAAGTTTTTATTTTTTAATTATCTAGGACGCATCTTCACTTTTAGTCTGTATTTTATATTCTGTCACTATACGTAACCCAGCTGTTATTCTTCAGCATTTCATTTCATACTGAACATTTAACACATTAATTCGCAACCTTATTTCGGGTGTGACCCTCTTTCCAGACAAATGTGCTTCCGTGGTCCAACTGGGACAATTAATTTTTATTGAAAATTCTCGTCAATTTTCGTAAAGGCTATTAAAAAAATATAAAATCGTATTAAATTTTGTTTAAATAATTTCACATATTTACTTTTCTGTTGCCACCTAGACAGGTCTTTGACACCAATTTCCATAATTATCCTTTCATGCCCTCCCGTGCTGAATATATGTGACTTCCACTCCCCCCCCCCCACCCATCAGCAATAAGGAGTCAATTTGATCGAGAAGCACTGACTTAACGGATGCATTTACAACGACAAGGATGTGTAAGGGTTGTAAGCCGTTTGTTCAATTTTATTTTAGTGGTTACAGGAGATTGCTGAAAATACCATTTACTGCCAGGAAAACTAATGTGGATGCGTTGAAAGAGTCAAATGCGAAACGGGGCTTAATCAATAATATAAGAAAACGGCTTTCTTCATTTTTTTTTTTGATCACGTTATTAGACAAGGTGGTTTGGAGAACATAGTCATAGCAGGCATTATTTAAGACAACAGATACATAGGACGATAACTTGGGAAACTATTAGACAGTTTAACAACCTGGCACGGCAGGGAAACAAAAACGAGCCTGATACATAATACTGGAGATAGAGAGCTGTGGAGAGCCATAATCGTCTACACCTGCCGGCATGCCACCTGATGATGATTACAGAGGAAAAGTAATAACGGATGCACAATTGTACAACTAATAAGAAAACCATATCTGGAAGTTAAGTCACAAGAAAACGAAGATTAAACACTAAATGATTCCTCCAAAAGAACTAGTGTTTCCAGACGTTCAGAGTTGAAGTCCTACCAATAACCAAGATGCCAGAGAATGTCCGACGCAAATGAGATGACCGAAGTAGCACAAATTGGCACATTGTTCTACGACACCACAAAATGATACGCAATAAAATGTACATTTTCGTAAAATTCTAATAAATAAATCAGTATTAGTATTGATAAATATGATTGACAAAAACAGTTAAATAAAAACTATTTCGACGTTGCGACCAATGGGTTTTTATCAAGAAGCAATAACCAAACAACAGAAATTGAAATAAAATATATGAATCTCACCAAACAGTATAAAGACCTAATTTACTTTCCAGCTGTACTAATTCTTCCTCTTCTTCTTCTTCAGCGTTAATTCTCAGATTCCCACTGGATTTCTCTTGTAACAGGACAATGGTCCTACAAGATTTCCAGTTGGATGTCATCCAGAGAATGGAAATGCGTTGTGTTGCCGTTTTATTTGGACCAATGGCCCAACACATCCGTATTCGGCGGAGTATTAATTCAAGACACGAAATTGTAAATATTTATTGCTAACAGAACCTTACTATAACGCAGTGGCTAATCCAGCTAGTATTTCATGGTGTTTGTCGGAACCAGTACAGCAAGTGAAGTTGTTCAGCCATGTAGCTATATTCCTTCCCAGAAAACATCTTTCAATAAGCAATGATGCCTAGATACAGAAGAAACAACGCTAAAGGACACCCACACAGAAGGTTGACCACAGAGACGACAGATGCTCTGAAAACAATCTTATCCGAAGCAGTTAGAAGCGATCGTTCCAACAGGTCCGTAGATAAAGGGGGGGGGGGTGGTTCAAAACCCCCCCACCTCCGCTTAGAAAATCGAAACGACTTTTAGTACTAGAAAATTGGTCAAAAAGAGGAGAAAAAGCCTAAATCCCTGCCCACCCCCAGCAATTTTACACAAAATGTTCATTACATTTTCATCAAAAATATCTGTCAATCGAAATAGCACGAATATTTCACGAAATAGCACGAATAAAGTACGAAATAGCACAAATATAGCACGAATACAGCCCGAAATAGCACGAATATAACACGAAATAGCACGAATATAACACGAAATAGACGGATATAGCACGAAATAGCATGAATATTGCAGGAAATAGAACGGACATTACATGAAATAGCACGAATGACTTCTAAAAATATCTTTTATTTTAGGTAACCCCTTTACCTTGAAGAGAACGTACCTACGGCCCTGCTTCCAGAAATTATTTTGTCTCTAACATTGTACGGTTCAATAGGGTTATTTAATGAAAAAGATCGAAAAGTTATCGAAAATGGGCAAATAAATGGTGTCTTTTCAGGAGCGAAATCATGCATGGGATATCGGGAGCTCCACCTACACTGGGAGCATCCAAGGTATTCCGAAAACCCAAATCATTTTAGTTCATGAAATCTGTATGAGGAAAGTCTGCTTGTCTTATTAGTGGCCTACAAGACAAGCCACTACGTATCAGTATACTTCTAGTACATGACATGACTTTATAGCGAAAGTATTTTCAACAATCGTTCTTACAGATAGACATGTTTCATGCTGTACGTCCTGTTATCAACAGCTCATGAGTTATATGCATGTCTTATTTTAATTGTTTACTTTAGTTTTCTGTCAAATAATCTCTATGGATGACGGAGAGTTATAGGTCATGGGACATTACTCCCTTGTCCTTCTGTAACCGACTTCTAGGTGACGGGAAATGTCAGATGTACCATCACTGGATGAATCGAACTGACGGAAGAATATGATCAGCTAGTTGGCACAGAAGTACAGTATAAGCACCTGGCAGAACATGACGTTTCTGTGATACAACTACGGATCCAAAAGCTTCCTAACTCAACCATGTCCTTGCGACATGTACCTGATATGAGTTCATCTCAGCTGAGGAGAACTTGTGTTTATATAAGAAATGTTACGGGCTGTCAAAAGCTACCAGCTCAGAATTAAATTGCTGACTTATTAACATATCATTATCATCATCATCATCTTGTAAAAGATAGGAGGCGCTGGAGACAAAGCATGACCAGGGCTACAGAACAGACAGTTTTTGTCGACAACAAGTTTGCCAATATTTTGAACAATAGCTGGTTCGCAGAAATGACATAGTCAACTAAAATGACGTATAAAATAATATAATATATTAAATAATAATATAACAATAATGAATAATGTTATAATATATAATATAACATTAGAAATAACATAATTAAAAATGTAATAATCCACCAAAATACATGATCCAAGTATTACACTCGGTAGTGTAAACTAACTCACCAGTAGCATAGCAGGACCGGATTTAGATTTCGGACTAGCTATTTATAGTCGGATATATTTCCGTCGTTCACCCAACCATTAGAAACTGGGGTACCGGTGCTCATGATATGGGAAGGTCGCGGAATAGCACTACTGAGCAAGTGCGGTAAGTGACACTAGTAAGACGGTTTATGATGAGCCACAGATTAGACAGCTGAGAACTCATGGGAAAACAGTGTTATATGAATTGTTTCATAGCTTATCTCCATCGATATATACCTTAGAAAAATTAAGCCTACAGTCATTAATCGACCACTAATATACAAATAGGCCAGATGGTATAGGCCCTAGACATAAAATAAATATTAGAAAAGCAAACGCATACAAACAATAAAATGTTACGGAAGTGATCAATTCACAACTATGATAATAGTGTTATAAAGTAAAATAACAGACTAAGTCGACGTTTTTCAAAAATAGCCTTTATACATCAAATAATTGCATATAAAATATTTAGGACAATGTACACAAAATAATGCAAACAATGAACCAAGGATACTATATCATCATTTCTGCAGGGAATCTAAGATATGTTATTTATATTGCGATACGGGGGATATACGTCAGGGATAATTAAACTTATGATGAGCAATTCGTTAAGTTTATTTACAAAAGCAATACATAAATGTCATTGTCCAAATTCGTCTGAAGTCATACAATTTTCAGTGCAGTTAGAACATCATGTGACCTACTGGTGATCAAAGTATAAGACAGATTGTCGCATTTGAAGCCACGGTTACTATTATACATAACTGTCAAAACACACACTTATTTGACATAAAGAGGCATCCTGTAGATCCGACTGTGACTATAATGTAAAATCTAAAATCCCACACTACACTTATTTATAATGGCCATAAAACATCAAAAGAATTCGCCGATGAGCAAAATTCATATCATCTGAAGACTAAAAACAGCAATATTTTATCGTCATTTAGTTGCATGCCGAAGATTTTTGCGATCTAACAAGCAGTTCTGAAGAAAATCGCTTCCAATCATGTTTATGAATAATTAAATGGGCTATAGTAGATAAGTGCAGCTTGAAAAAATAACTTGAAAACTTACTGGAAATCTGTGAGAAATAAACACGGGTGCAGACTTAAGAAATAAAGTCGTTCAGGGACATAACCATTAAATAATGTCTCCATTGTGATTATGAAACATGGGCAATATAGCGACTGGTATCAAGTTTAATGAGATGCCAATCAAATACAATACAGAGCAGCTACTGCAGACAAGCATAATATGTGTCGTTTCTTAACTGATCTAACTTCTGTCACGACTGCTTCTAGACACGTTTTCTTTGTTAAAGGTTGCAGATGAGACAAAGTATTAACCTGCTCGTTAAAGACATGACAGCGTCGTTGCTACTTGTGTCATTAGTAACATGCTTTACATGCTACTGGTGACCTAGTTTATCTAACCCAGTGAATCCCAAACTTTTTTTGCCCCGTAGACAAATTGTTAAATCTTTTTGTTATCCATAGACCCCTTTCCTATCTAATATTGAATTTTCCTAAAGATAATAACTTCAAATATGCTTTTGACCGCTGACAGACACAGTGCTGCTCACTTTGATCGGGTGTTTTTTGTTTTTTTTAGACTGGACAATGTAACCACACACAAAAATAAGAACATATATAGCACAATTTTTATTAATAGCGTATTTAAACATAGTACATATCGTGCACCCCCAATTTTTATTCTTGCTGACATAGACCCCATCCATGTCGAAATCGATCCTTTGGGTCCATATAGACCGCTTTGGGAACCAATGATCTAACCGTAATCCAGGCGGTAAAAAGGTCGTATTTCTGGTTAGACAGCCCAAATATGAAGTTCAACATGTTAATTGGTCATTACGTATTTCTTTAACATATATTTTTTTTTCGTGTGTTCTTTCCTTAATAATCAACACGAACTTCGTGCGATGTTCGCCGGGAGCGTAGGTACGTTGTGCCACCGTTATGCGATGTAGGCCCAGCACAGACGATTTCGGCTTGTATCATATATTAATTAACTTGTGTTCTTTTTGAACAAAACAAATATTGGTAAAAATCGCAACTTTTTACATGTACAATTCAATCTCTATTACTTTTGTGTACAAGGAGTTATATTTGTTGCTTGTTTGCATGAACCTCTGGATAACTTTAGTTACTTGTGCTCAAGTGCATCTGTTACTCTATTATCCGTGCAAACACATATCTGTTATTTCAGTTACTCCAGTACACGTACATCTACTGTATTAGTTACTTCAGTGCGCGTATTATATGTATTTGTTTAGTTACTTGTGCACACGTATATCTGTTATATTAATTATTAGTGCACAGAAATGTATGTTTCTTTAGCTACTCCTGCACACCTATATATGTTATATTAGTTACCTGTGTACACGTATAGGCCTTTTCATGTTATTAGTTACTTGTGCACACGTATATCTGTTACTTTAGTTACTTATGCACATGTATATTGGTTATATTAGTTACTTTTACAGACGTATTTCTATTAATATGATTTACTTCTGCACACGTATAAACATATCTGTTTCTTTAATTATTTCGTTACTTGTGCACACGTATATGTTACTCTAGTTACTTGTGCACACGTATATGTTACTCTAGTTACTTGTGCACACGTATATGTTACTCTAGTTACTTGTGCACATGTATATGTTACTCTAGTTACTTGTGCACACGTATATGTTACTCTAGTTACTTGTGCACACGTATATGTTACTCTAGTTACTTGTGCACACGTATATGTTACTCTAGTTACTTGTGCACACGTATATGTTACTCTAGTTACTTGTGCACACGTATATGTTACTCTAGTTACTTGTGCACACGTATATGTTACTCTAGTTACTTGTGCTCACTTACATCTGTTTCTTTAGTATCATGTGCGCATGTATATCTGTTATTCTAGTTATTTGTGCATATGTATATCTGTGACATTTATAGCTTGTGTAAATGAACATCTGTTACTGTTATTGTTTGTGTAAAGAACATATGTTACTGTTACTGCCTGTGTCAATGAACAGCTGTTACTGTTATTGCTTGTGTAAATGAACATCTGTTTCTGTTATTGTTTGTGTAAAGGACATCTGTTACTGTTACTGCTTGTGTCAATGAACATCGTTACTGTTATTGCTTGTGTAAATGAACATCTGTTACTGTTATTGCTTGTGTAAATGAACAGCTGTTACTGTGATTGCTTGTGTAAATAAACATCTGTTACTGTTATTGCTTGTGTAAATGAACATCTGTTACTGTTATTGCTTGTGAAAATGAACATCTGTTACTGTTATTGCTTGTGTAAATGAACATCTGTTACTGTTATTGCTTGTGTAAATGAACATCTGTTACTGTTATTGCTTGTGTAAATGAACATCTGTTACTGTTATTGCTTGTGAAAATGAACATCTGTTTCTGTTATTGCTTGTGTAAGTCGACATCAGTGACCGTAGCTGTTTATGCCTACAAACACAAATTAAGCTTCAAAAACTGTACATATAATTGCATTATTAAAGCTGTTCAAATATCGCAAATTTAGGCGACACAATAGGTAAATTTTTTATACTTCGCCACAGTACATAATTTTTATGCAAAATCTAAAATTAACCTATCCAGATGATAAGATATATATAGTTAATATATAGATAAGATGATGAGATATATAGTTAATATATCGATACGATGATAAAGGCACGATAAGACACATTTATCAGGTGGTATATTCTTTCCATAAGGTAGTCTTCTTTATGGATAATCTGAACTCCTCACGACTCTTGTGAAGCTGACAGGCTGCAGCCAGGGGCATGTTTAAATAATCTGAGATCGATCATCGCCTTGGATGGCCCTGACCCTTTTCCTTCAGGAACCATACCTTCCATTGTTGATTTTTCCAAGCTGTTATATCTCTTTATTTGGCTAAAACATATCAGCTTTCTTATTATAATGTCGCTTAAGAGCCACCCCTTTTCAACTAGTATTGTTTTTATCGCTTCTTGATTTGTCTTTTTAGCTGCCCATGTATTCTCCAAATTCTTCTCTTTAATCTCTTCAAAAAACATATAATTTCTAAGGCAGCTATTCTGTTTGCCACTGTTTTATTAAGTGTCCATGATACAACCATAAATGGTTACTAGGAATATATTTGTTCTAATCAGATGTAATTTTTCTTTAAGTGTGTGCTTTGCTAAAGATTTATCGTGTACACAAAGTTTGAACTAGTTATTGCAATTCTTCTATTAAGTTATGCAGCATACTTCCCATGAACTGTTTATGTTTTCAATAGGAAAATTAATGACATCTAGTTCGTGGTTACCAATTATGACTTTTGGTCGGGTTTTGACTTTTGTCAAGATGTTTGTTTTCTTTGTGTTTAAAAACAAGTTCTGAACTCCATTGGGTTTTTGTTGTTGATATAATCGGTTGTTTCAGACCTTCCTTGATAGTTGTTTATAAAAAACTGTGTCGTCTGTAAATCTAATTTCTAGGATCTGCTGCCCTTCCATGTCATGTATCAAGTGACATATTCTTCCCAGAACGTTGTCTTCACCGTAATACTCTGAACGCCTCCCTGTCCCGGGCAAGCGGGCAAGCAGGCATGCATTGGTCAGATACATGTCCATACATTATTCGCTGTCGCTGACCATCGTCTTCGTGGTCTTCATCTTCTTCTCTTGCCTCGCACTCTGCCCTCTAGAATCAGCTTTTCGATACCAACATGTAGCTTTAAGTTTCAAAAATACTGTAGCCTCCTTCCTATGATGGTATTTAGAAGCCACCCCTCATTTAGTTTCATTAATTTCAAAACTGCAATGTTCTTCTTTTTCTCTCTCCATGATATTCGTAGGATCTTTCTGTAGTACTTCATATTAAGAGGATGAAACTATGCATGTCTGGCCATCTCTTACATTTCTAAATATGTGTTCTGCGTAGATGCTAAACAAATATGGGGAGAGAGAGCATCCTTGCCGTACTCCTTTCTGCACATTGTACCAATCGGATATTTCACCGTAAACGTTTACCGAAACTTCTTGTTCTTGATATAGCATTGCGATCAGGTGTAAGATGTGCTTTGGTAATTCCATGTCTTCCATAACTGTCCACAGTATAACTACACAGTCGAAAGCTTTGGTGTAGTCATTGAAACAATTATGTGATCGATATTGAATTCCATACTTGTCTTGTGTTGTTCTATTCATCGTGGGGAGTTAAAGTCTTCTTTCTTTTACTAACTGTGATGCCGCTGAAATAGTGCAGTCTTTGTGTTCTAGTATTTCTCTGATGTCATCTATCCATCTTTGCCTGGGTCTTCCCCTGTTTCTCTGTTCAGATGATCATCTATTACAGGCTATCGATGGGATGCCATCTGGTTCTATTCTAATCAGGTGTCGAAACATTGCATTTTTGAGTCTCTATGCATTATTTCCATGATATTGTTGTAATCATATTTCTTATAGTGTCATTGTTTATTCTATCTCTTTTTATAGTGCCGTCCCGGTGATATCTCTATCTCCAGTGCCGTTCTCAGGCACTTTATTTCCCATACTGTGAGTGTTTGTTCTAGTTTCTCTGTCAGAGTACAGGTCTGTCACTGGTAGCACAGTGTCGGCACGAACACTGAGTTTAATACCGTTATTCTGGAGATCATGTCAATGTTCTGGTGTTTCAGCAGTGATGCTAATTGGCATAAAACTGCGTTTGCTTTCTGATATCATGTCTCTATTTCTCCATCTAGTTTCCTGAATTCCCTACAATTTTATCTAATAATTCTCCTTAATAACGATAAATGTTTAACAATAATGAACATGTCATCTCTGGTACCTGATATAAAATCAGCTTGTGCTTCATGGATGTCTGCTTCTAGTTTATTCTGAAATCTCCTCACTTCAATATATAATAATATTTTGTTATCATGATTTATTAAAGCGATCGTTCTATAGTTAGTGAACTCGTGGCGATCGTTCTATAGTTAGTGAACTCATGTACATTAACACTTTTTTCGGTAACTAAATATGTACCGTTCTTTTCCAAGGAAATATACCTGTTTTCTAGATCTAGGAACATAAACTATGAAATATCAGGACACTGGCCTCTCCTCCTGCCTGGGCTATTTCTACTGTTATCTCATCACAACATAGGGATTTGGCTAGTTTTAAATTTAAAAAAATAGAAAAATTATATTTTAAATTAAATGTATAACTAGATGACAGAATTGGTGCAATTGAGATGTAGATATATAGAAGATTAGGGAGAACATCATGGAAAGAGAAGAAAACGAGCAAAGACACTTCGTATTAACAACACGACGTATGAAGAAAGAATTATTAAAGGACATAAAGATCAAACAAATATAATATTTTGGATATTTAAAAAAAATGTGACACCTTGTTGAAGACCTTACTTGAGTCGAGGGGAGGACAGTAAAAGATAGGTAGAGATACAAGTGGGAGAGTAACATCACGAGATAAACAAGTTACAGTCTAGCAGAGCGCACCATCAAGATAAAAGACAGGAAATGTTGGAAATGTGTATTGTGTGCAACTAACTTTCGTTGCGAAAATTGCACTTAATGATGATGAAATTTTGTATGGTCTACCAATCAAGGTTTAATGTCTTTTTCGTCATTACTTAAGTTGGTTCTGCACTTAATAGCACGAAATATTTCGTGTTATATTCGTGCTATATTCGTGCTATTTCGTGCAATTTCATGCTATATTCGTGCTATTTTGTGCTATATTCGTGCTAGTAAGTGCTATTCTGCTAGTTGGATCATCAGACAGTGCCCCTCAAAAAGCATTACTATACAGACACGATGGATACATAGCCATAGGCAGATCTTGCAAACAATGGATTACAGAAATAAACAAGTCAACGAAAATAAACATATATGAAGCACACAAAAAAACCATCTCCATAGAATTCTACCCTTGAGGTTTATGCCTTGAGGCAAGGCATAAACGGATATAAAGCGAAACGAAAGAAAAGAATGATATAAGATGATAAGACACTATAAAACATATAGTTAAGATATCTTATATGTTAAAACATATAGTTATATCTATACGATGTTAAGACACGATAAAACATATAAATAATCTATCAATACAGCGATAAGATACACTTTAAAAAATTCACACAAAAGAACTATTACCAGTACAAAAAAAGACTAAATTTGTTGTCGCATATTTTGACACATACCGTAATTTGCGAATAATTTCATTACCTTGAATATAACCTTAGTGATCATAAATAAAGAATGTGCAGGTTACATAAATAAAAAAAAGTACCTACCACCGACTTCCAGGTGGGATTAAGTGATTATTTTCTGATTTTGTAGCGGACTCACCGAACATTCTATAGTTGAAATATGTACTTTGTGACACTGAGCGTTAGATGGCTGAACATTTCTTGCAGATTTATTCATTGTTCTATTTCTACTGCGTCTAAAGCGTCTTCAGATGAACATGATGTAGTCTTAAGTGAGGAACGCACTGTTTCATTGTTTACAGCTTGACTGTGATAACTGCGCGTTTCGTCACCACATACTAACTTCAGTATTACTCTCTGTGACTTTGCCCTTTTATGGAAGAGGACAGCCAACCTAATCCCAAAAATCGACTTAGTTGCCTCTTACAACATGTATGACAGTTCATAGTGCCGCTTTATTTTCGTTGCTACTCTTTAGTACCCCGGAAATTACGTGCACTATTGAAAAATGAAAAAAACAAACTATTTGCCTGCAATAATTACCTTCTCCAAAAAACGATAAGGATGATGTGAAGAGACTGCTCCCTTCATAATAGTTATCAACATTGACGTATGATTCGTAAGCACATATAAATATTCCAACGATATGTTAAAAACCAACATCACAATACGCATACATATATTATATTTTTCTATTTCCTGCATGTATTTACACACTACAAGTCAATTCCGCTAGTACTTACAGCAACGACTCTTGAAAATCATATCAGATAAGTTCATATACCTCTGGACGAACAACTTAACTGATAGATAAAAACACGGAAGCGGTAAAATCCGATAAAACCAAGGTCTAGAATAGTTAGTCTGTGTATTTGACAAGTTAGCAGTACTTGTTATACTGTACTGTGGACACTCAGACAACGTGGTGGTTGAGGAAGTAGGACATGATTGAGCAGACAGAAGTAGATTTTAAACATTCAGATTGTAATAGTAATCATTAAGGTAACCGTAGTCACAGTTACCAAGTTAAATCAGCTCTTAATTGTGTATCACGGAATCGCCATGATACCTCCCTTTGGTAGCTTATGAAGCGTCCAGTTGTCGTTTCCTTACGTGACCTTTAGGCTCTATAAAACCTCTCAACGGAAAATGTAAACATGACCCAAAAAGTCCATTTTGATTATTTCCGTGCGTTTCGTTGGTCGGCTATGCCTATTTTGGCATGCGACTCCAAGTATATACGTATTGACCAACAAAGATCGTGACAATAATAAAAAACGTAAGGAACGATTTCCCAATTAATTCTGTACAGAGGTCTTCTATATCAGACGGTCATGTTTTCTAATGAATGGGATTGGGTCCAAGGGTAAGATGTCTCTAATCTGAGATTTCCTCATTTAAAAAATGTTTCTACAAGTCCCATTTCTTTTCATAGCTAAACGTTCAATTCTAGTGTTAAAATCGCGCAGCACTACTAGCCTTGCATTATTTAAATATAATATGTTCTTTTAAACCAAGTATGTTCCCTTAATTAAACCAAGTATGTTCCCGTAAACCAAGTATGTTCCCTTAATTAAACCAAGTATCTTCCTTTAATTAAACCAAGTATGTTCCCTTAATTAAACCAAGTATGTTCCTTTAATTAAACCAAGTATGTTCCCTTAATTAAACCAAGTATGTTCCCGTAAACCAAGTATGTTACTTTAATTAAACCAAGTATGTTCCCGTAAACCAAGTATGTTCCCTTAATTAAACCAAGTATGTTCCTTTAATTAAACCAAGTATGTTCCTTTAATTAAACCAAGTATGTTCCCATAAACCAAGTATGTTCCTTTAATTAAACCAAGTATGTTCACTTAATTAAACCAAGTATGTTCCCGTAAACCAAGTATGTTCCTTTAATTAAACCAAGTATGTTCACTTAATTAAACCAAGTATGTTCCCGTAAACCAAGTATGTTCCCTTAATTAAACCAAGTATGTTCCCTTAATTAAACCAAGTGTGTTCCCTTAATTAAATCAAATATGTTCCTTTAAATCGAGTATATTCAGTTAATCCGAGTATATTAGTTTAAACAGAGCTAACCCCTATATAGGGAGTGTTCCCCTTATCAAATCCGAATATGACTTTTAGTAATAGAAATTCAGGAAAAATGTGTGTAAAACCACCTCTCTTTAAATTCTTTCCAAAAAAAATAAATTCAAAAAATTATGCAATAAATTACTAATTAAAAGAGGGAATCGCACAATAAACCTGGCGAACGACCTTTGCTTTATGTAACACCCCCCCCCCCCAGCCTTCCCTCCCTGGAAACAGTATGTTTATTTAAACCATGTATATTACTTTATTTTTTACTTTATTATTTATTCTTGATGTCTCTACAATCCACGCGTACATGCTAGTACTCTATGTATTGTTAAATGGCTATCCTTCTTCTTCTTCAGCGTTCATTCTCAAACTCCCACTGGATATCTCTTGTATCAGGACCATGGTTCTATTAGATTTCCAGAAGGATGTAGTTCAGAGAATAGAAATGCGTTGTGTCACAGTTTTATTTGCGCCAATGGCCCGACACATCCGTCTATGGCGGGAAATGGCTATCCTAACTGCATTTCTCTATAGAAGACTATATATGTTTTAGACCTAAAGTTGCTACTGTAGCAGTTTCGATGTTTCATAGTACCAGCATATTGTATTTATACTTACCACCAGTTGAAACTTACCATCATACTTACCATGAGAAACCACCAGTTGTCCTAGTAGGACGAGCATAAAAGTAAAAGGACATTCTCTTAGGGACAAAAGGTAGAATGTGCATACACCTTCTTCTTGTGCTTTCGTTTTTCTGCTAATTAGCAGGATGTAGTGCAGAAAATTAAATGTGCCACTAGCAGAATATTGGCACCAAGACCTGCGTGAGGATTAAATGTGCCACTAGCAGAATATTGACATCAAGACCTGCGTGAGCATTAAATGTGCCACTAGCAGAATATTGACATCAAGACCTGCGTGAGGATTAAATGTGCCACTAGCAGAATATTGACATCAAGACCTGCGTGAGGATTAAATGTACCACTAGCAGATTATTGGCACCAAGATCTGAGTGAGGATTAAATGTACCACTAGCAGATTATTGGCACCAAGACCTGCATGAGGATTAAATGTACCACTAGCAGAATATTGGCATCAAGACCTGCGTGAGGATTAAATGTACCACTAGCAGATTATTGGCACCAAGACTTGCGTGAGGATTAAATGTACCACTAGCAGAATATTGGCATCAAGACCTGCGTGAGAATTCAAAACTGACTGCAACAATGCAATCTGTACAAGAAGAAGAGATGGAAAAACAATGGAAAACCGCAATTTTTAAAAAAGCCGTGTTGTAGCTAATAGGTCCAGTCCACTTACGGATATATGGCACGATGCGTTTAATTACGTAGCATACATATTTAGCTGATAAGTTCTGTCGAAAATGTAGTGGTCTTTACGGACGTTACGAGCAAGGTATGATTCTGAGTGAGTTGACTTCCTGTAACCAAGAACGTGTTTACAAAAATATCATATTCCCCGTGACCATTCTCGACCTAATTTTGCTTTTACATTTGCATTCATAGATTTTGTGCGCGGAGTGTAAAATTATGTGAATAATACATTATGATGATATGCGATGCCGCGCAGCTTAGAATGAACGTTACTTCTAGTTCTTGACATGAATTATGTTTGTTGGAGTCACGGTCTACATTGTATAATCGACATAAACTTGATCACGAACACAGAAGAAGAATATACTGTATAATCAGATTATGTGAGGAGAACAAATAGAGCACACTGTTCTCGAAGACTGAAAGATGACCAGAAGGTATAGAGTAATGACGTAGTCTGTTCAAATCGTCAATAGACTTTACAGCAAAATTCACATTTTTGATAGAGGTTACAACAAAATTATAATCTTCGATAGACACTACAACTAAGTTCAAATCCTCGTTAGAGGGTACAACACGGTTAGTTAGTTAGTCGTCGGGTCATCATCATCATCATCATCATCATTGTTACAACAAAGTTCAAACTTTCGGTAGACAGTACAACAAAGTTCAAATCTTCGGTAGACGGTACAACAAAGTTCAAACCTTCGGTTGACGGTACAACAAAGATCAAACCTTCAGTAGATGTTACAACAACAAGGAAAGTTAGCTAGCTTGAAAACTGTATCACATAATTAATGTGTTTATCCTGGGAAATAAGCACAGGAAAACATGATTTGGTGAAGATACAATATTTAATGATATTTTACTATTTAGGATTTCCGAAAGGTCACATCTTTCTTCGTCTATCTTCGTTCTCAAACTCCTGCAAGTTAGCAGAATATATAGTGCAGAGCAAAATACAGAGCCACTGCGATTTCTGAATAATTCAATCCAACACATCCGAATTCATCATGAAATGGGCTGTTCACTTTAAGCTTTTTCAGGATGTGATAGACAACCTCAACCCTCATAAGCACACCCTCCTTAGTCGTCTCTTAAGATATATTCACAGTGTCGTTATCCTTGACATTTACAACCCTTTGAATGCAAACAGGTAACACGTGAAGGTATATATTTAGTCAATATGCTTCCAGATCTACTCAGGTAAAGGTAATATTTCTATAGCTGATGTGCGCAGTGACATCAGATTGTAGATATTTTTCTCACCATCTCTAACAGACTGTAATATAATCTGACAGTTGACACTTAAGTATGCATTGCTTCCAATATTAAAATATGGTAGCACACTGGCGGTGTCAAGGTCAAACATAGCTACATGGATCTCATCTTGTGATAGATAGGTTGCCCGTGTTACATTTGGCAACATTCGTCAACGAAGAACAATACTTTGTCAAAGATCTGTAGCACTGAATAATCTTCATACAATTGGTTGTTCTATAGCAAAAGTGACCCATTTTCTTTGAGCTGGTGGGCCAAATTTTGCTATATTTGCCTTAGATGTGACAAAACGTGGCAATATTTGCCTTAGATGTGACAAAACTTGGCAATATTTGCCTTAGATATGGGCCAAATTTTTTTATAAAAAAGGATTCCTTTAATTTCCAATGAACGTCGTAACATTGTCGCCAAGACGTAAAAATTGTTACCACTTGTTGGTTTTGTGCAACTCCTAGGTTAACAGATAGTCAAAACTCCCAACAGCAACTCCTTGCCGTGCATCATGGTAACACAATGTTTGAAAGCCCGTATGAAACTCATGGTCAACGTCTTTAGCAGATAATGCAGATGTAAATCATGGCACAGCGTTATCCATTCCTGGACTACAGACTGCTAGTTTGAAGGAGTTTAAGAATGAGTGCAGAAATAGAAGAAGAATAAATGGCAATAATGTTAATATCTCCACCAGTGGACGGCGTTTGAAATTCTGGTTAAGTGATTTTAGAGCAGTAATCAAAGCCTGAGCTTCTGTGTATGTGCTCTGATGCTAGTAAATTTAGCTTGACTGATGGCTTAATGAAATAGATCGAGCACTGATGTATTGAAGGGTACACAAGGCGAGCAAAGAATAAAGACACTGTTTACCTTCCATGCATTCTATAAGAGGTGAGTAAAGATGGTGTGTGTTGGCTGTAGCTTCACATAAAGGGCGATAAAGATCCAAAAGTCCAGCTGGAGTCGAATATATCAGACCGAAAAGCGCGGATATAGCAGATGAGCTGTAACCCATGCCACAACGCATTCCATTCTTCGGACTACATCCTGAAATCTGCAGGAGTGTGAGAACAAACATAGAAGAAGAAAGATTTATTGACGTCCATTCTAAGGGAGAAAAGAAGAGAGTGTTTATGCGTTTGTAAATGTCACAATGGGTAATCGTTACCTGTCCTTAAACACCTTCCCTGCTGCTCTTTTATCACCTGTACATTACCTGACAGGTACTAAATAATATGTTAACTAATTCCCTCATTCTCGTATTTCTCCGTCCTCTACGGATGACGTCTGGGACAATGATCACGTTTGTTCTTCAGAATTAGCTACTTGAGATGGAGGAGATTCGCTTCATTAAATTTGAGCATTTCAAGTTTCTGTTTTAACATATGCCAGTATATTACTTCTTTTTTAAGGCACTGGTTAATTTTCTACACATCTTGCCTAGTATTTATGTGCATGTGTGTAATTGTGTGTACTTGTATATGTGTATACACATGTCTTTCTCTCTTTATCGGTCAGCATATATTTAATATCTCGAAGTCATGGGATATTTTTCTTCACTTGGCACACGGACATGTGTCTTTAATGAATTCCTAAAGCGTTACGGGTCACTTCAAAGGGGGTATTTATATAGTTAAATCGGATAGTCTTTAGGCAATTAAATAGCCTAGTTATCACTTTAAGATAGGTCAGAGAGAATCTGAGGATAGAGCAGGCCTCCCATCTTCCGTGATTAGGTATAGAGAATCTGAGGATAGAGCAGGCCTCCCATCTTTCGTGATCAGGTATAGAGAATCTAGAGCAGGCCTCCCATCTTCCGTGATCAGGTATAGAGAATCTAGAGCAGGTCTCCAATCTTCCGTGATCAGGTATAGAGAATCTAGAGCAGGTCTCCAATCTTCCGTGATCAGGTATAGAGAATCTAGAGCAGGCCTCCCATCTTCCGTGATTAGGTATAGAGAATCTAGAGCAGGTCTCCAATCTTCCGTGATCAGGTATAGAGAATCTAGAGCAGGTCTCCAATCTTTCGTGATCAGGTATAGAGAATTTGAGCATATATAATCTTATCACTCTCACCCTCAGTGATAAGGTATCATATTCAGAGATTATTCAAATATGCTATGATAGAACAATCAAGACATTATATTTATACATGCTTCTTCAGCATTCGCGGATCTCGGTGGCCTAGTGGCTAAGTCATTCGCAGTATGTTAAAAAAGTTATGCTAATTCGACAAGCGACTTGTTTAGAAAGTCTTGGATACAGAGGGCATTTTTTTCATCCTTCCTGGATTATCGCTTGACGTTACTGAGCTACGTGTTGTTTGTGGTACTCTCATCAGGCGGAAGGCGGGGGTGCTTCTTCGTTAAGATGAACGAAACACATGGGGAAACTCTAGCACAATGGATTCAATCTTCTACTCATTTTCAACCATTTTCTTTTTTATTTAATACGAAACATGAACAGACATCAGTGCTTGCAGATGTTTCAAAGATGTTAGCCTGTAGTTACGTAGGAGATATTTTGTAAGGTTAAACCCTCACCCTTTATAAATCTAGGACATGATACTGTGCACTATAAAACAAACACTAATATAATACATGATACTTTGTACTGTAAAACAAACACAAATCTAGGACATCTTGTTTTGAACTATGAAACAAACACAAATATAATACATGATACTTTGCACTATAAAACAAACACTAATATAATACGTGATACTTTGCACTATAAAAAAACACAAACATAATACATGATACTGTGTACTATAAAACACGCATAAATTTAGGATATGATACTGTGCACTATAATTCGTTGTGCCGTGGTTTAAAACTTCACTGCGATATCTACGCCTTTCGACCCGACACATCAGACTACATCACGACACTCACTTTTTACCTTCTATATATAGGATGGAACCGCCAACCAGAGACCGTCGGCAGGGTATTATAGACCTGTGCGCTCATGGCCTAGAAGGCTGGTTTCTTCCGGTATTTTATTTCTGTGCGCTTCATTGGTCGGCCATGTCTATTTTTGGCGGGCTACTCCAGGTATATAAATAGTGACCAACGGATAGCTAGAGAATAATAAAAAACGTAATGAATGAAATCTTGTTTACTTTCTGCTGTTATGTCTTCTATACTGCAAATGATCATGGTCAACCCCACACCAAATCTTCTTAGTTGATTCTAGCGACATATACTTCAGGTTACAGTGTTTCTTATTATTTCTCATTTACAGTTACTAGCAGTACAGAAGTGAGAACATGTTTTTTTAAAGTTAGAGTCAGATAATCACTTTCGATAACAGGAAATCTAGATAACAAAACAAATATTTAACAATGCCATACGGAGAAGAAGCTGTATAATAATAAATTGTCATGTGACAATAACCGGGCTATACACAAGTGCCAAGAAGAGAATTCATAATCACAAATGATATTTGACACTTTCAGGAGCGCAAAGTTCTGGTTAGCAACATAAAAAACATTTGGAAACGAAATTTCCTGTTGGAGATTTGAGTCCAAGGACCTTGACGTTAAAACTTAAGCCAGGGATTCTTGCAAGAACACGCCATAGACCCGGTTATCATGTCAAATAAAATATAGACCCAAACACGTATAATGTGGGAGTACATTACCGGATGTATTACTGCATCTCCAGTTTGAAAGGAAATAAAATAAAGGTATTCTATAATATATAATGACGCAGGGATATATGGCATCAATGACCTCATGGGACTAGTGTTACTGGCCGGATCACTTAACCACTAAACGCATATCATTATGTGTTTTGTTAAACTTGGCCGTCTGTTGTCGCTAAAACCTTTTCTCGTCCTTGTGTTACCGGGACCCAACAGGGAAGAAAATAATAGCCAATGTAACCTGTTATGCATGTTGTAAGAGGCGATTAAGAAGGTTTTTTGGGAAAGGGTTGATTGTTGACCAGTAGAGTGACGGAGTTGAAATGTGTTAGGTCCATAACCTAAAAATGCATGGGTTGAAAACCACAATATGCTATTATTTTTAGGGGATATTTGTGGCGTAGTGGTTTAAGAATTTGCCTTTTGTCCAAGTGAAAGTTGGATCGTTATCTGACCTTGACGTCTTACAAGCGCAATTTTTTTAGAGATCCATCGACATTATAGCTTGGAATTACGGATTTGCGTAATATGAGGGATATTCTCGGTATGCTTTGCACTGCTTTGTTGAAAGAGGAAGGGTACATATTGGTAAACCCGATTGAAATGAAGTACATCCTCTACGTCTTTGGATCCGATTATAATGGCGTATAAAGAAGATCAATGAAGACATCTTTATAATGGTATATAGAGATCCAGCAGGTGCTTCAATGAGATAAAAAGCAGAAAAGCACAGGCCAGCTCAATATTTATAAAAATAAAAACCATTCTATGCACTGGAGTAATATCAATGCATACGCGAGTTTGAGTGCTAGGATGTTATATTGAGCCAATCCTTCCTTATGGAAGGAAAGCATGGACAGTAAAAAAGGTGTTCAAGATTAGCTGGAGGCAAATGAGATGTGGTTTTTTTTAAGAAGAATGATGAAAGTTCCTTGAACAGTCAAGAAAAATATCGTAACAGTTCTCATAAATGCTGGAGTCTTTCTTTCTTTACTTTCGCTTTTATACACCTTTATGCCTTGCAACGTCCGGAGTAGAAGAGTCCTCTGGAGATGGCTTTTTTGTGTGCTTCATATATGTTTGTTTTTGTTGACTCTTTTATTTCTGTAATCCATCTATTGTAAGGTCTCCCCCTGGCTCTGTAAGCATCATGTCTGTATAGTATTGCTTTCTGATGGGCACTGTGTGATGGTAGCCTGGAAGCATGTGAAAACCAACTAATCTGTTGTCTACTGATGTAATCCAGAATTGACAATGTGTTTCTTAGTCTTCTGATGTCTTCGTTTCTGATTCTTTCTCGTATCGTTACTCCGAGTATTCGAGGTAGCCAAGTCATTTCTGTTGTAACAAGTTTTATTTAGATGATGCTGTTAGTGTCCACGTTTGACATTAGTAACATAGTGATGGTATGAGGATCGTTTTATATAGTGCAGTTTTGGTGTTCAAGCCCGGACATTTGCTTTTGAAAATAGGAAAAATATGCCCCAAGATCCGGTATGCTATGTTGCATTCTATGTTGGATTTCTTTAGTGTTTTTCCCATACGATGATATGATGCTTCCAAGATAAATGAATTATTTCATCTGTTTAAGTTTTTGATCATCGATTAAAATAGTGGTGTTTCTGTTTTTGCGATTGGTATTATCTTAGATTTTTTTCTGTTCATCTTCATTTTAAAGTCCCTACATTTTGCGTGGAGTCTATTTATATGTTGTTGTAGTTGTTATTTTGTTGTTGCTATTATTTCTTGATCGTCTGCAAAAAAGAAGTTCGCTCAGGAAGTTTCTTAGATTGTCTTCTTCATTATTGTTAGCAATTTTATATATGTAATCGATATATGTGATGAATAACAAGGGAGATAGAACACATCCTAGTCGCGCGCCAGAGTGCCCCGTTGAATGTATCTGAAAGTCCAACACTTGTTCTAATTACAGATTGACTGCCTGTGTAACGATGTTTACACAAGTTATTAGATGTTGTGGAATCCCATATTTTGATAGTATTTCCAAATTTGTTGTCTGTCTACTCTGTCGAAAGCTTTTACTTGGTCGATAAACGCGATATACAATTCTACGTTGTTGTTAGTTGTTTTATTCTCCTATTTGTCTGAGTGTAAAAAATGACATCTGTACAGATTTTGTTCTTACGGAATCGGATTTGAGTGTTGCTAAGTTGTGGTTATGTGAATGCTCATAATCTTCTTTCTAGAATTCTGTTGAAAATTTGTCTAGCATGACTTAAAAATTAAATACCTCCGTACTGTGTACAATATCTTGTATGCTCTAGTAATGAAGTAAAACGACAAATTATAACAGAAATTAGAAGTAGACAATCAAGATTTTTAGGGCAAGTGATGAGGAAAGTACAACTTAAACATTAAGTAACCACCGGAAAGATCAAGGGGAGAATAGAAGAGGAAGGCAAAGGGGAATATGTCTGGATGGATTGTCACTGAGGCACACAAAAAATGTCACCAATTGAACTTATTAACAACACAAGAGACAAGAGTTGTGGAGAAGTATGATCGTTTACTGAACTCGGCATGGCACTGATTGATTTATAGAAGATCAGTGAATAGATGTTTATGATGGTGTATATAGAAGATCAGTGAATAGATTTATATATGGTAGATAACGTAAATGCCATTATGGGATTCACATGTAAAGGTTTCATCAATGGTGAAATTAGTCTTAGGAAATGAAACGGAGCACATCTGAACCACATGAGGACATGGTGTAGCAACGGCCACGCGAGCAACGAACAGTGCCAAAATGGTCAGACACAGAAAACCATTTCACTATTGATGTAGCCTTTACATTTGAATCCCGTACTGTCATTCACGTTATCATATGTAAACGCCGCGACAAGCAGTATATCGGTGAAACTGGCTTAATAGTGAGCGACCGCTTCTGTAACCATCTTTATGCCATCAAACACGAAAACCTACTCCTGTCGCCACACACTTCTACGGTGATAGCCACCGTGGTGTTCTTGATATTCAGGTCACTGCCATTGTGTTTTGTGCGTGGCATCCTGATTATATGTGCGCCTTTTGGCTGGATGCCTCTGTCTTCAGCACTCTGCTTACCTGGGCAGGACTATGGTCCTGCTCGAGTGGGACTGCCCAACCAGTCTTAGTTTCCAGCCCCTGATGGCTGAACTAAGCCCCATCACCTCTGCACGGTGCTGGTCTTGAGCATGAAACGCTGAGGCAGACATATTGGCCAGAGGTAACAACACTGGAATCAAAGCTCTATAGGACACTGTATGAACTACAAAAGACAGTGAGTTTTATTAAGGAGACAGAATTACAGATTTCAAGTGAACGAAAGAAGAAGAAGAAGAAGAAGAAGAAGAAGAAGGTCACTGCCATTATATCCTGCACCACTGATGTTAGATTTAGGTACGCTCTTGAAAATAGTTTTATGTTTGAGTTTGGTATCTTCAATCCTTTTGTACTCAATTCCGACCAACCCTTTGTTTAGATCTCGGTCAATATGTATATGGGGTCTTTATCTTTATTAATTTTGTTCTGCCACCTACGTCATCGTTTTGTCTGTTTCGTTTCCACATGCAATTACGTTTTGATGTATTTCCTGTTCTTTTCCTTCTGGCATCTCGCATTCACATTTCGATCGGTCACGATAGTGTGTCGTGGTGTATTCACATTTCGATCGGTCACGATAGTGTGTCGTGGTGTATTCACATTTCGATCGGTCACGATAGTGTGTCGTGGTGTATTCACATTTCGATCGGTCACGATAGTGTGTCGTGGTGTATTCACATTTCGATCGGTCACGATAGTGTGTCGTGGTGTCATTCCTACTCGTTTTCTTTTGATGTTATGTACTTGTCATCGATAAAGGAGTTTTGGTCCAAATGTCGGTTATATCTTGTGTATTGTTATTTGTTTGATTGTGTTCTGTTATGTATATTCTTTCACGTCAGATTCCGTCATCGATTGTTAGTCGTTATACGGTAAGACTACATTTCCTGTGTCCTACGTAAGTACTATTTCCAAATATGCACATAATGGTACAAGAACAGAAAGAAACACTACTATTTTCATCAATGACCAACAACTTACACAGGTAAAATAATTCACTTATCTTGGAAGCATCATATCATCAAATTGAAAAAAAAAAAACACCAAAGAAATTCAACATAGATGTAGCATACACGATCTTAGGATATGTGGACATGAACACCATAGCTGCTCTATATACAACGATAATCATGTCAGCATTTTGATACCAATGTCAAACGTGCACACTAATAACACAAGAAAAAAACTTGTTTGGAAGAAACTTGTTACTTACAGAAATGACTTGTTTATGTAGAATTCTCGGAGTAACATTAAGAGACAGAATCAGAAATGAAAACATCAAAAGACTAACAAACTTAATTTTAATCCTGGATTACATCATCATCATCACATCAGGTGCCATGCCGGTAGGCGTAGGCGGTCATGACTCTCCACGATTCTCTGTCCACAGTATTATGTATCAAAAACGTTGTTGTTTCCTTGCCGTGACAGGTTGTCAAACTAATATTTTCTCACGTTCTCGCCCTGTGTCTCTACATGATATGACAAATTATACGTGATTTCACATACCTCCAGACTGCCATCAGATACTGCCCCTTAAAATGCTTTGATATATAGACAAGACGGATACAAAACCAGGGGCATACAATGCAAACGATGAATTACCGAAATAAAGGAGTCAACGAAAACAAACATATGTAAAGCTCACAAAAGGACAGTCTCTAGAGAACTCTTCTACCCCTGATTATGCGAAGGGGTATAACGCGAACAGAAAAAAGATACACAAACTCTATTAGTTCGAAATGATTATGTCGGATGTCTTGTGACCATTGGTATAGATATTTCAGGCACAATTTAAACCACAGCACATTCCGTTGTCTAGACTGCATCGTGCTGAGGGACAGGATATTGTGAAAGAGAGCATGTGAAGGAACGACTACCAAGATGAAGAAACGAACACGTTATACAGATTTTCTTGTTGCATATATTAGTGTATGGAATTGTATAACTCTATCCATTACAATACTAGTTTTAGTGATTTCGTTCACTTACTTCATAAACATACGGTGCTCATTGATAAAACCAAGTAATGATAATGACAGGAACACGGAGGGGGTGCAAATGTCACTCGTAAACTCCCACTGGATCTCTCTTGTAGTAGGACACATTCTCAAACTCCCACTGGATCTCTCTTGTAGCAGGACACATTCTCAAACTCCCACTGGATCTCTCTTGTAGCAGGACACATTCTCAAACTCCCACTGGATCTCTCTTGTAGCAGGACACATTCTCAAACTCCTACTGGATCTCTCTTGTAGCAGGACACATTCTCAAACTCCCACTGGATCTCTCTTGTAGTAGGACACATTCTCAAACTCCCACTGGATCTCTCTTGTAGCAGGACACATTCTCAAACTCCCACTGGATCTCTCTTGTAGCAGGACACATTCTCAAACTCCCACTGGATCTCTCTTGTAGCAGGACACATTCTCAAACTCCCACTGGATCTCTCTTGTAGCAGGACACATTCTCAAACTCCCACTGGATCTCTCTTGTAGCAGGACACATTCTCAAACTCCCACTGGATCTCTCTTGTAGCAGGGCACATTCTCAAACTCCCACTGGATCTCTCTTGTAGCAGGACACATTCTCAAACTCCCACTGGATCTCTCTTGTAGCAGGACAATGGGCCTACTAGGTTTCCAGCAGAATGTAGTTCATAGAATGTAAATGCGTTATGTCACCGTTTCATTTGCGCAAATAGCCCGAAACATTCGTCTTCGGCGGATTTGCGTCTCTCTATCATTACTTTGAATGGGTAAGATCTCCACGCATTTTTCATGTCTCTTCTTCTTTGCTTTCGTTTTGAAATTCCTACCGGACTTTTGTTATTGCAGGACTATGGTCCTTCAAGATTTACAGCAGGATGTAGTCCAGATAACGGAAATGCGTTATGTTGCAGTTTTTTGCGCCAATGACCTGTAACATCCGAAGTCGGCGTTAGTAGGGTGTCGTTAAAGACTGTTTTATTTAACGTGTTTGTAGGGCAAAGCTGGGCCGTCATTTTGTGTCGGCGGGCCGGATTGAGCTGTTTATGTGTAGTATGAGATAAAAAAGATTTCATTATAATTCTTTAGTACATTTTTAGCTCTGGGACCAGTGTACATAGTACTTTAGCTCTGGGGTCAATGTATATGGTACTTTGAGCTCTAGGTCCAGTATATATAGTACTTTTATCTCTGGGGTCAGTGTATATAGTACTTTTAGCCCTGTGGTAAATGTATATACAAAGATTTAGTTCTGGGGACAGTGTATATAGTACTTTTAGCTCTGGAATCAGTGTATAAAGTAAGTTTAGCTCTGGGGTCAGTGTATATAGTACTTAGCTCTGGGGTCAATGTTTATAGTATTTTTAGCTCTGGTACCAGTATATATAATACATTTAGCTCTGGGATCAGTGTATATAATACTTTTAGTCCTTGGAACAGTATATATGGTACTTTTAGCTCCGTCCAGTACATGTAGTACTTTTAGCTCTTGGATCAGTGTATATAACACTTTTAGATAAGGGTCAGTGTATATAGTACTTTTAGCTTGTGGGCTGATGTATATAGTATTTCTAACTCTAGGACCAGTGTATATGGTACTTTTAGCTCTGGGACCAGTGTATATAGTATTTTAGCTCTGGGACCAGTGTATATGATACTTTTAGCTCTCGATTCACTGTATTTAATACTTTTAGCTCTAGGGACAGTACATATAGTACGATTGGCTCTGGGGTCAGTGTATATAGTACTTTTATACCAACCTAGCGGACCATAAAAAATGACTTGGCGAGCCGAAACTATGCCATTGCCATTTTAACCCAACATTTTGACAGGTTGGAATATCACAAGCTGGCAATCTTCTATTTTGAAGATATGAAATAAATTCTGGACTCTCACATATATTCTGTACACGTACATTGGATTCGTACATATATTCTGCACATGTACATTGGATTCGTACATATATTCTGGGGATTATGGAGAATTTAAAATGGGGGATAATTTTAACATATTTTATATTAAAATCAGTAAATTCTACAAGCAAAAGTTTTCATTAATGCTGAGATACTGGAATAGGATATATATCACACAGCAAACTTCTGAACATTCTGCATAGTTGCTACTCCCTTGTTGCGCCCCTTTAACAGATGAGTGATTAGATAAGCTTGTTAATTAGAGAATTGTTAAATTTAGGATCGAAGACAACAACTTTTGATATGAAGACATCTCTGACGTTTTAATTATACAAGATGTCTAACTGCGAGACAGAGGTTCCGTAACGTCTGATTATAATGTCAGTCCAGTCCCATACATCAAAAGTATGTGCTAACATACGTCTATAGACGTCACAGATGGCAGTTAAAAATAGGACCTTATTAAGATAGCCTTGTAAGAAATACGATGTGTTGTATGCGATGTCGTAACATCATCCAGGGATAGTACATTTCGTTCTAATTTTAAGCCCGTAGATAAGGGAAGGGAGGGGGGATTTAGAGGGTTCAAACCCCATCCTCCTAGAAGTGTAGAGCGTGACATTTTACTTAAGAATAAATGAAAATTAGGGTAAACTCCCTCATCCGTTATAGCTCTCCCCCGTAAAGATCATTTACAATGCCACAAAATCCGAAATGATTAGCTTTATGCTTAAGTAAACCCTTACCCCTCCCCCCCTTAAAAGTCATGTTTACAATCCTGGACATGACATTATATATATACTCATTAATTGGACTAATGTCCGCGGTTGGAAGCGGCGTACCGCACCGTAAGATATACATTTACTTAATCAATCTCCACTCCAAAATAATTGAACAAAATGATACAAGAGCTCTGTAGTTCATGCAGATACCAAAAAAGAAACGAAGAAAGAAACAACTAAAAGAAAAGTGAAGTTAATTTCTTTAGAGCAGTGCTCCTCAACTACCGTGCGCCTCAACTACCGTGCGCCTCAACTACCGTGCGCCTCAACCGCCGTGCCGTGGCAACATGTCGACCGGGTCGAGAGAGTTTCTCCTTGAATTATAAAGTTATTTATGATTATATAATTTGTTTGGACCGGATCCTGGTCTTACAATGGTTGAGGTGCACGGCTCTAGATGATCATCAATGTCAAATACATACAACATAAGGTTGAGGGAAGTCTTTTTCCAAGTATATCTGGGCGCTGACCCCAAACAATTTAATTTATCTTGACTGGTCCAACTTTTTCGGTGATTTTCATTGGCTAGCGGCACAAAGTATGTGCACTGACCAGTGATCAATCAGATCAATCAAGATAAGTCACAGTGTTTGAGATCAACTCACAGGACTATTCAGTACAAGGATTTGGTTGAGGGCACTGGTTAAGTTCACTATTATGTTACCTGAAGTTCAGGTATAGGCCTATTGATTATCTTCTTTGTATCCCGGATGCAGGGCCGGATTTAGACAGGGTCCTAAGCATTTTGAGATATGGGGCCTTAAGCTATTAGAAATATGGGGCCCTTTAACGATTAAGAATATATAGATAGTGAAATAAAATATGTTTTGGGCCCTAAGCTATAGCTTGTTTAGCTTATAGGTAAATCCGACACTGCCCGGATGTGCCCATGAACAGTACGGAAATATGTTGGGATAATGACATCATCGCGTTCACTTCTGTGTACAGAGAAACTGTTTGTTTCGTGTCTAGGAGTTAGGAACAATGTAGCTCTTATTTCTTATGCACAAAAGTAGTTTTTTCTAGTTTTATTTCATATCAAATAGACTCCAACTCCCAGCTGTAATACATTACGTCGACACGTATTTGTTTGCCAAAATTGAAAAACTAAAAAATTTCAACATGGATATGTTATGTTATGTACCTCCTGGGCCATACGCGGCGCATAGGGCAGAAACCATAGCTTTCCATTTCTGTCTTTGTGTTGCCAGGTCTTTCAATTGTTGCGTGTTGTTTAGGTTCAACATGGATAAATGAGGCTAAAATCCCCAATTGTTACTGACCCCCCACCCCCCCCTACAGACAATTAAATCTCGCACAGACGCCGAGATGATTAGCTTTCTGTTTATGTTAACAACTTACCCCTTCCCTCCCCCCATAAAGTTATGTCCACAGCCCTGAGACGTGCCATGTAGATAATCAACGCACTTTCATAAGTTCTGGGTTTATTTCAACTCTCTTGTTTGTTTGTTTGTTTGTTTTGCGTTCGCTCCATTGTAACCATCACGGATATCCGTGCGATTTCCGCCGGGAGCGTGATTACGTTGTGCCACCGTTATGCGCCTTGTAGGCCTAGCACATCCGATTTCGGCATGCCTTGACAATTCGGGTGGGCTACCCTTAGCCTGTGACAGCCTCTATATCTGTATCCAGGCACGCGTAGTGGCGACTCTTCGCCCAGGCGATTTTTACTCTCGTCTGACTCGCACGAGGTGTTCCACTGTCTATGAACTTGCCTCGTGTAATTGGACGTGCTCTGCCTGTGCTCATTGGGTACTGAACCGTTTCTCATCCGTGAGCCTGGTTCCTTAAGGGGAAGAACTCAACAGAGGAGTTGGACCCTGGCTCTTTCGCCCTCTTAGCCGAGGTGTCATTCACCGAAATCGTGTACCCCTTGTCCAAGTTCGAGTCTCACACCACGCGTTTGAGAGCAAGGCGTTCTCGAGCTGAGCGTCCTTGTTCCAATAGCGCCTGAGCCCATCAGGTACTGAACCCTTTCTCTCTGCAAGTGTACTTCCGGTATAGGAAACCTTGACAGTAGAGTTGGGCCAGGACTACCATCGTTGTCCCTTTCTTGCCTAAGCCCATCGGGTTCAGAGCCCTTTCTCTTAGCGAGTATATTTCCGGTTTAGGAAGGCTCGACATTAGAGTTGGATTAGGTCTTCTTGCTTTACCAAACGCCAATGAATGGGTCTGGGTCTCTGCCTGTAAGACTCGAGCTGACAGAGCTTGTAGTTCCCCTTTCCTATGGACTTTTCACATTCTATTTGCAGTTCGCGCTGCCCTCTAGCGCTGTTCTGCCCTTTCATTGTTTCATTGTACTCAGTATGAAATATATTTGTCTCTCGCCACGCATCTACCTTTACGTACATTTTACATTGGCCGCCCCTCCAATGTTCGGACTGGACTGACTAGCGTCAGTGTATGTCGACAGTGTCGCTATATGTGGTGATGCTGGTGGTGTCGACTATATTGTCTGTCTCTTGTGCAGTCAAATCTCTTTCCATCTGTTACCTCCACATTCTCGGACACGATCCCCAAATGATTTGGCCAGAATCAGCTCGAGCTGCTGTATTTCTGTTTCCAGGGTGCACCGCGTGGAGGTACATTTGGGATCTTGGTTATCTGCTAACCCTGGGTCCGCCTAGAGCAATGCGTTCCCTTTGCACCCCTCAACTCTCTTAAAGCTAGAACACATATCACAAAGTTTAGAGTTCCGATTATAGAGTTTACTTACAAATGTGCCAGTTTGTACACCAAGTTTCTGTTGTGTATGATATAGCTACTAAAGATGTGTAATAGTTTGGTCCTAATAAACGACAAGACAGTCTATAAAAGACAATAGTGGAGGTGATTTTGCAAGTGTAACGAAAAAAAGGTAGATCAAAAAGATAATGGACGCAAGATAACAAATGTAATCTGAATATGACAATTAAAAAAAAACACCGGAGGATTGACTCAAGATCAGCAAGCTTTCAGCAAAACTTGCCCAACAAAATGTGTTGAAGTAATTTACACACAGTTGCTATGATGAGGTAAGCTTCGTTCACCCTAGGAACCTTTTCAACTGTATTATATCCGAGCTTTTAATTATAAAAAACTGTGGAGGTCGCTGTTATGGTAATTCAGTAACCAGGTCCTTCGAAGCAACCTAAGTTATGTAAAATGTTTAGATTTACCAACGAAATAAGACAGGACTGGCAATGATTTATGCAGTGTATTAGAGAACATCGGAAAGGGCTGGCAACAATATTCTGCAGCTATTAGAAAACAACCATTTCTTAGAGTTATCGATATGGAAGCGGAAAATATTAACGCTTTGACCTGTCAGATAGTATGTAAGAAGTGTCCTAGGTAGGATAGAAGTATGATTGATACAAGTCGAATAGAGTTAAACAAAATATGCATCAGTAGAGAAAGAAAACAGGGGGTGGGGGAGGGGGAACTCTGGAATAGCATAGATAGATAAGATGTGAACAAAAATTGGAAATAATAGCTACAGAAAGAAACATGTGCAAATATCTGTTGAAGACTTATTCTCTAATAGTGGGAAATGAATTTAGTAGTAAAGTTGGTATGTGGTGAAATGAAACATTCAGAACAAGGAAATTAGGAAGGACGTGATGTTACCGGAGAAAGAGAGTCAGGAGGGATGCGGTGTTTGCTGAGAGAGTTAGGAAGGAAGCGATGTTTGCTGAGAGAGTTAGGAGGGAAGCAATGTTTGCTGAGAGAATTAGGAGGGAAGCGATGTTTGCTGAGAGAGTTAGGAGGGAAGCGATGTTTGCTGCGAGAGTTAGGAGGGAAGAGATGTTTGCTGGGAGAGTTAGGAGGGATACGATATTTGCTGAGAGAGTTAGGAAGGAAGCGATGTTTGCTGAGAAAGGAACTAATAGGGAAGCGCACATGACAATTATTAGCGGAAAAAGAGAGCAAGAATGTAAGCGATGCTAGATGAGCAAGCGAGGAGAGAAGCTATTTAGTGGAAAAAGAGTTAGGAGAGCGATGATAGCAGAGAAAGGAAATTTGAAGGGAAGTAATGCTATTAGCAGAGAAAGGAAGTTTGAAGGGGTGTGATGCTATCAGGAGAGAAAGGAAGTGTGAAAGGAAGTGACGCTATCAGCAGAGAAAGGAAGTGTGAAGGGAAGTGATGTAATCAGCAGAGAAAAGAAGTGTGAAAGGAAGTGACGCTATCAGCAGAGAAAGGAAGTGTGAAGGGAAGTGATGTAATCTGCAGAGAAAAGAAGTGTGAAAGGATGTGATGCTATTAGCAAGGAAAGGAAGTGTGAAAGGATGTGATGCTATCAGCAGAGAAAGTACGTTTAATAAAATAATCAATGTTAATAATAGACTGCAGAATCAGCCTGTTACAATTGAGGAATGATTGGGGGGGGGGAGGTTGTGACATTTATGACATAAAAATACGCACATGTGCAAATAATTATGACCGTAAACGTCAAAAAATGTCATAAGATGTTGAAATATTACTTTAGACATGTCAAAATATGACCTTATAAATATCAAAATATGACATTAGAAATGTCAAAATGTGGATTTAAAATGTAAATACATGACCCACATATTACAAAAAGAAGCACTGATAACCTGGTAAAACAGGAACTAAGCCCGTCAAAACAGTGTTCCGTAGTCATAAAGTTGTATTTATTTATTGTAAAATTTAACTCATTTCTCAGAGATGAAAGTATAACCCAAAAATAGATGTGCTTAAGCCTACATTGTTTGACTGATAGTCTATATTTGGACTAAAACATAATTAACAAACAGCACAAAATTTTAAAAATTAAAAATAAAATTTTCGTAGCATTCTTTCTTAAAGCCTTGCTGGATCTATTTTTGTAGTAGGATAATGGTCCCCTACTTATTCCTACTAGAATGTAGTCTAAAGAATGTAAATGGGTTGTGTGGCGGTTTTATTTGTATTACTAGCCCGAAATACCCGACTTGGGCGACCAAATAATAAGAAAATACATCACCTACATACTTCATATACTAATTTTATCTACTAACATCTTCTAGTAACTTTAACTTTATAAACTAAACTCATCTATTAACTTAATCTACTTACTTCAACTACTTACTAAATTTTACTTACTTTATCTAATTCCTTCATCTACTTACTTTATCTACTTACTTCATCTACTTACTTCATCTACTTACTTAATTCTACTTACTTCATCTAGTTAATTCATCTACTTACTTCATCTACTCACTTAATTCTACTTACTTCATCTACTTACTTCATCTACTTACTTAATTCTACTTACTTCATCTACTTACTTCATCTACTTACTTAATTCTACTTACTTCATCTACTAACTTCATCTACTTACTTAATTCTACTTACTTCATCTACTTACTTAATTCTACTTACTTAATTCTACTTACTTCATCTACTTACTTAATTCTACTTACTTAATTCTACTTACTTAATTCTACTTACTTCATCTACTTACTTCATCTACTTACTTAATTCTACTTACTTCATCTACTTACTTAATTCTACTTACTTAATTCTACTTACTTCATCTACTTACTTCATATACTTATTTCATTTACTAACAATGTAGATCTAACGGTTGACATAATGATTAATAAATGACATTATCTATTGTCTATTGTCTATCGCCAGGTGAATGATTGTTGATAGCATTCACACTTGCCGTTAAGCGTAGGGGTGGTAGCTTAAGCTGTTGTTTCAAGGCCAGATGTGTAGCCGAGGTTGCATTTAGTTCATGTTTGTTCAAGGTTATCTTGATGTTTTCTATCCACTGTTTTCGTGGTCTACCTTTGGCTTTGCGCCTGGATATTCTTGTATTGTATGCTCTTATTACACAAGTGATATAAAATGAAACCTAGTTTACATTCTCAATCAGCCATATTCTCATCAGAAACAATAAACAGCTACAGACATTTTTATATTGTTAAAAACACAACCTCCGATTTTTAAATAACAAATAAATATCACCTCTAAAGAAGAAGAATGCAAATTTCAACCGCAGATGTGTCTAATTTGGTTACATCATCAGAGATTATGTCTAATTTGGTTACATCATTAGAGATTATGTCTAATTTGGCTACATCATCAGAGATTATGTCTAATTTTGTTACATCATCAGAGATTATGTCTAATTTGGTTACATCATCAGAGATTATGTCTAATTTGGTTACATCATCAGAGATTATGTCTAATTTGGCTACATCATCAGAGATTATGTCTAATTTGGCTACATCATCAGAGATTATGTCTAATTTGGCTACATCATCAGAGATTATTACTACCACAATTAGTAATGGTTACAGTTTACATAATCATGCCAAACCGATTCCGATGATATGGAATAATCGACGCGGTGGCTGAATGTTTTTATATCTGGGAACTCCCTTTCCACATCACATCAAGTAGAACCTAATGTGAAATATGTCACACAAAAAATGGATACAAGATCTGGTATGTTAATATCATGTCAGCTGCTTGCCATTAAGAAATTCTATTGTCTATTGTCTTTTCCCTGGTGAATGATGGTTGATCGCATTCACACTTGCCGTTAAGCGTAGGGGTGGGAGCTTAAGCTGTCGTTCCAATGCCAGGTGTATTGCTGTGGTTGCATTTAGCCCATGTTTGTTCAAGGCTAGCGTAATGTTTTCTATCCACCGTTTCCTTGGGCTACATTTGGCCTTACGTCCGGATACTCTTTATTATATTATCTTATTGGTATTTGGTTTGGCTTCATTCTCATAAGGTGACCGAACCATTTTACTTGCTGTCTCTCAATATGTTCGATACATGATATTATACCAACTCTTTTCCTGATTTCTTCATTTCTTATTTTATCTAGCTTGGTAACTATTGCAGCTTTTCTCACACACATTAAGAAAGTTAGTAACGATAAATAAAAACAGGATCTGTGGTACTCAAATAGATACAGGGGGAGGGGGAGTTGCGGGGAAATAAAACTGCTGCAAATCCACGCCTGTATTTAACGACAAATGTACTGGAGATTATTGTCCCGTTCCCTGAAAACGCAATTCAGGACAAAGTGAAGTCTTCTAAATAAATAATTACCTCCCCCGGAAAAGGGGGTGGGCCTTGTCAAGCAAGTTAGCAACTACAGCCGTCTCCATATTTAAACGTAAAAATGATTTTCCACCAAATTTGGTCTATGAATTTTTGTCTATTTGGTCTATAAAAATTTTGTGTCAAAATGATTGAATTATAGCATTTTAGCAGAAGAGACGGTATTATTAAACTAATAGCAAAGCAAAATGACACGAAATAAACGTCCCATCTCTACTTATAACTAACTGAATAATCGTATAATACGAAATAATTTTGTTACGAAGTATAAAATAATGAAATTTAGTGTCAAATTCGACAGTTAAAATTGCAAACATATTGGCCTATACAATTAAGAATAAACGGTTTTGTTACGATTACTTTTAGAGAAACATTTTCTACATTTTAAATTACAGAAACACTGCTTTAACCCGTAGCAGACACTTTTGAGGGTCATAGCAGAAGACGGCCATGTAATGTACACTTATATAAATGTCAATCTCTGCATATTTAAGGTGTTAGAGTGTTGCCATTACAGCTAGTATAGGCATATTTTACGTTCGCTTATAAGTTCGAGTTTGTCCAAATCAACACAGCAGTAATTTGATAACATGTGGTATTTGTTGAGTTGGGTGATGAAGTTATCAACGAAATGACATTAGAGTAGTCACAATAAAGAGATGTAAGCCTACATCATTGGATCATTCTAACAGTCAATAAATTGAAGGACATTATCCGTTAAAAAAATAATTAAGATGCGGTATTCATTGCTGCTTTCAAGACTGCTAAAGAATTCTTGAGACTAACGGGAATTGAACCAGTCCGTTCAACGGCACCAAATCGCATAGCAACTATTGCACACGCGTTCTTCCGTACTTGATTAACCGCATCTCAAAAAAAGATGCGATTTTGTCAAGACATTCAAACCGTGCACTCAAAGTCACCAGAACGGACCAGTCGAAACAATAGTTGCTAGGCGATTTGGTGCCGTTGAACGGACTGGTTCAATTCCCGTTAGTCTCAGGAATTTTTAAATTGTCCTCTGGCTTTCTACTTAAATTTACTTGTATAAAGATTTGAGTAACGATTGGAACACTACAGAAAGAGAAACATAATAGATATACGGAAAGTGATAAATCAAAATAGAATACAAAATTCGCAAACCTTCATGAATAAAGTGTTTTTGCCAATATGATAATTGAAACCGAGTGAAGAGCTCTTTCTAACCAAAGAAACAAAACCACCCACATTTTTCGTGACAGCGTTTTTATGATGTTTTATAGATTTAATTGTTTCTGTAATATATTTGGATGTGAAGTAAACAGTAAATGAATCATACGTTTTTTTACACTTGACTTCATTAATAATTCTCTGCGTGCAGAAAAACAAAGAAAATAAGAATATGTATGCAGAAAAACCAAGTTGATAAATTTATGCGTGCATGATAAAAAGATAAATTTACTTACCCGATTTCTGGGCTTACGAGCTTTCACTCGTTCTTCTCCAAATATAAGTTTATGTTTAGAGAAAAAAGATAAGTTAATGTATGCACGAAAACCAAGAAGAAGGGAGGTTTATATCTACAAGAAAACTGATGGAAAACAAGTTCATTTGTACAAGACAACTGATGGAAAACAAGTTCATTTTTTACAAGAAAACTGATGGAAAACAATTTCATTTGTACAAGAAAACTGATGGAAAACAAGTTCATTTGTACAAGAAAACTGATGGAAAACAAGTTCATTTGTACAAGAAAACTGATGGAAAACAAGTTCATTTATACAAGAAAACTGATGGAAAACAAGTTCATTTTTACAAGAAAACCAACTAAAGAAAAGTTTATATGCACACAAAAAAAAAAATTAAAACATTTTTTTTTTAAATTAAAAAAAAAAATTAATATACGGGAGACATATTTATGTGTACAATAAAACAAACGGAAGTCACGTTTATGTATGCAATAAAACCAACGGAGACCACGTTTATGTATGCAATAAAATCAACGGAAGCCACGTTTATGTGTACAATAAAACCAACGGAAGTCACGTTTATGTATGCAATAAAACCAACGGAGACCACGTTTATGTATGCAATAAAACCAACGGAAGCCACGTTTATGTGTACAATAAAACCAACGGAAGTCACGTTTATGTATGCAATAAAACCAACGGAGACCACGTTTATGTATGCAATAAAACCAACGGAAGCCACGTTTATGTGTACAATAAAACCAACGGAAGACACGTTTGTGTACAAAAAAGAAAGTGGAAGATACATTAATTTTTACTGGAAAACTTGTATTTCGGCATCTCGTCACTAGTTTTTCTAGCTGTCCGTGATAATCTCAACATTGAAGAGTCATAGTGGACTCTATAGTGGAGCGCATGACCGTGTGGTTAGAACGCCGTTCTCAAACCCTTGAGGTCCCTGGTTCAATCCATGGTTCAATCCACAATTAACAGGAAAACATGCAGTAAAGAAAGTTAAGGAAGAGTCATTCGCACATATAAAAACTAAAGTTATTAAAGGTAATGCGCACATCGTATACAACGGTTCAGTAAGAAAAGTTTAAGTACAAAGAACAATAAAGTAAAACCGTATGTACAATAAAACAATATGTACGTACACATATATACAACAATAAAAATGTGTCATCATCATCCCTAAGTACCCTCTCCGCAAAGAAGTTGGGCTGCAACGGACCTCCAACATTATGTATATTGCATTGGTGGTGCACTCTGCTAGACTGTAACATGTCCATCTCGTGATGTTTCTCTCCTATTTGTATATCTACCTACCTCTTGCTCACCTCCCCTCGACTTTACCATGAAGTAATTTTTTCAGCATGGTGACATGTCTTTTTAATATGTCCAAAATACTTTATTTGTTTGGTCTTCATTTCTTTTAATTGTTTGCTTTTTTTCATATAAAGTGTTGCTAGAAACGCTTTTCGTTTTCTTCTCTCTCCGTGAAGTTGTTTAAGTAGCAATGTGCAAGTAAACATATATAGAACAATAACAATGTGCAAGTAAACATATATAGAACAATAACAATGTGTAAGTCATGTAACGTATTCTCTCCAGAACGTTATCTTCCCAATGAACTCCCTGAACTACTCTCTGTCTTGGGCGATGCGACTTGAATTTTCCAACGTCGTTTTCATGTTATCTATGTCGTCAGTACATCTTCTTCGTGGTATGTCCTTTCTCCTTCACCCAGGTGCTCTGCACTCCATTATGTGTTTATAATATCCACGTTTCTCTTTTTTCTCTTCCATGAGATTTTAAGTATCTTTATGTAACATGTCATCTCAACGGCGTTGATCTTCTTTACCAAAGGCCAATGTTTCACCGCCCCATGTTCTTAGAATTAGCAATTTCCTTTCTATTCTGTTGTTTTTTCATATTTTTTTCGAAGGTGTTGTTTTACAATATTCCATTTCCAATCTCTTCCTTATAACAATATGTAAGTAAACATATTTATAAAACAATAACAATGCGCATGTACACATATGTAGCCTATAAACGTAGCAGTGTGTATGTACACATAATGTAGCGCGTGGCCGTATGACTAGAACGCACGCCTCAGAACCCTGACATCACGGATTACATGCTACAGGATTGTCCCATTTTTGTTGTTCACGGCGACATCTGGCCCACATGAGCTTCTCTGCAAAGCAAGTTGTAGGAAAACCAAGATGATATAGATATAAAACAAACTGATATATACATGACCAACATCGGACTAGATGTTTAACAATTTATCGGAAAAGAAACCAACATACAAGCAGCTGTTGTCAGAACGAGTTAATGAACTTACTTGACTTTCCCAAACAGGTAATGCCTGATGTGTCACAGAAATTGAACAGTGGTCAGTAAATTTAACGTTCCATTCTGCACTCGTGTATATTAGTTTTGTCCAATGTGCTCGAGATAAATAAATCACTCTACGGATAAAAAGAAATGTTATATATTATTACATTTGTCAAAATTAAAGGCTAAAATTTTCAGTTACCTATCGCTACAAACAAAACATCCATTAAACTGTACAGAACAAAAATCATTGCAGTTCAAGATTGAACAAGAAAAAAAATTGCAATTTGAGCATCTACCTGAAACTGTGATCATACATCTCAATTCTTGTTTTGTTTTTTGTAACTCAACTGAAAAGAAATGCCCTCTTTTCTAAAGCGTATTTTTTTCCATAACAAGTTTTCTATTATGCCCTAGATTATTAGTTCGTTCTAATGTCCTACTTTAACTGTTACTTGTACTATTTCATTCTCTATAAACAAAAAAATGTGACTAACTAAAAATACTTGTTTCTGGCCACATTTGAATGTTATAGAATACTTGTATCAGTTTCAAATAGGGCGCATAAAGAACCGGAAACTATAAAAAAAAATTCTTGAAACTAGAACGTGTTAGTACTTTCTCATTCTTCGCAGCAGAAATACAAAATATTGAAACAAAACAACCGCAGGGCTTAATTATGAAAATAAATCTGTTCTGGGGGATGAAATTATGCAACTTCAGTCATACTAACGCTAAAGTTTGATATGATTCTTTGATGGAGAGGATATATCTTATTAACTGATTCAGCGAACGTTGATCTATATAGGAATGATTCTGGGACCAACTTTGATTATTTCTCTGTGATGCGACTGACGATGTATGCTTCAAGCAGGATGATCAGGACATGCTACCCGAATGAGCAGTACGTGTATCTAAATTATCACTTATCGACATACAAACATCCCGTACTTCGATTAACCAATCCAGAAATTCAATAACCAATTTCGTAGTCATGCTCTACACATTTTCTTTAGTTTCATATTTTGATATTTGCAATATCACATTAAAACATGCGTACCACTGATGATTTGCAATGTCACATTAGAAGATGTGTACCACTGGTGATTTGCAATGTCACATTAGAATATGTGTACCACTGGTGATTTGCAATGTCACATTAGAAGTTGTGTACCACTGGTGATTTGCAATGTCACATTAGAATATGTGTACCACTGGTGATTTGCAATGTCACATTAGAATATGTGTACCACAGGTGATTTGCAATGTCACATTAGAAGATGTGTACCACTGGTGATTTGCAATGTCACATTAGAAGATGTGTACCACTGGTGATTTGCAATGTCCCATTAGAACATGTGTACCACTGGTGATTTGCAATAAATAATACTTATAGTACAATGGTAGCTTCGTTGTTGACGAAAGTGTCTATTGTCTTTCCAGGGTGGAAGCTGGTTGATATCATCCACACTTGCCATTAAACGTATGGGGGGGGGGGCTGTAATTCTCTGTTCAAGACCAGATGTGACGCTTGAGTCAGTGTATGTGGAGGGTTGTCGTGATGCTATCTATCCATCTCTTTCTTGGTCTACCCTTCGCTCTGTATCCAGATGATCGTTTGTTGTGTGCTCTCAATGGTATTTGACTTTGGTCCATTCTCATAAGAGGACCAACCATTTTATCTCATGTCGTTCTAAATATTCTATACAAGGCTGTATTCCCACTCTTCTTCTGATATCGTCATATCTTATTCTGTTTAGTTTGATGAGATAGCAGCTTTTCTCAAACACTTCATCTGACATGTGACGATTTTTCTCTGCTGTGAGGTTGTTAAAGACCATGTTTGACACTGATAACAGAGTGTTAGTATGAACATTGTAGATATTATTTGTCTCCATTAGCCCATGTTGATCTTTGAATGATGAAGTAATGGTGAGAGTTGGTATGTGACTGCGTTTGCTTTCTGGCACCTTTATCTCTGTCAAGTTAAACTGTCAAGTTTCCCATATTCAGAATATACACTTCCCATATATTTGAATTGTTTTGTTTGATTCACTGCTGAATCGTCTATTGTAATAACTATTATTGTTGGTGACTTGCTGATTTTCATAACTTCCGTCTTTTGTATGTTGATTTTCATGTTATACTTTATGTACAAGCTGTTGATATTACATATGTGTGCATTTAAATCTTTTCTTAGTCATTGTATATCAGACTTTGATCGTCAGTGAACAGAAGTTCATTGATTTCACTTGTGTTTTCATCATCTAAATTGTCTGCATTAATTGTAGACGGAATAACAACATGAAAATGTAATATATTAGTAACACCACCAGAAAAACATACATTTATACGGTAGCAAAATATCATCATTAAACGGAAGAAAAACATCATTATTAAACAGCCGTCAAACTTTATCATTAAAGAGAACCAACATTTCATTATTAAACATCATCAAAAGATCATAATTAAAAACAAGAAAAACAATATAATTAAGCTGTAGATAAAATATCCACTAAACAAGGAGCGAAACTTCAGTAAATAGTAGCTAAAAATCATTATTAAACAGTAGCAAAACTTCAGAAATAAACAGCAGCAAAACACAATCATCAGCATCACAGAAACAGCATAATAACAACAACAAAACATTACCATTAAACAGAAGCAAAACATTATCACTAAACATAAAGATCATCGACATAGAAAATATATAGCAGAGAAACATTAACATAGCATCAGCCAAACAGCAACAGAACAGCAAGGAAACATACATTACAAAACAACAAAACCTCAACATATACAAATGCTCAATATGAGACCAGATAAAAGATCACAATACATGTGGTTGAATGTTTCTGTTTTGTGTTTATTAATATTCCTGCTCTTGATTCTCAAATATCGTTGGGATTTGCCAACACCTTCTTCACTTCAGTCATGTATAAGACTTGTATAAGTCTATGAATATAACATAGACAAAGCAAAAAGGAAAACCCGACATAAACAGTAATATGATAAATTAAGGAGCTATCAATAAATTACGTCAACAATTGGGAGGAGGGTGGGGTGGTTATGACAAGTTTAACAATTGTTGACAAACGTAGGGTGGGGGGGGGGGTGGTGGTTAACAAATATTGACGTTCAACAACACTGTTTTTCATACACTGTAATGAAATTGTTTGAATTTTACACATATTAATTAAAATTGTACACAATCATGTTATTGTGCGTCCTTTTTCTGCAAATAAGTAATTTTGGGTGGGGGAAAGTTTACAACTTGTTTAATACAAATAGCAGTGGGGGATTCCCAGAATTCTTGACAGTTGTTGACAAGGAGGCGGGAGTGGTTAAAATATTGGCAAAAATTTGTTGATGTAGTTTATGGACAACCACTAAACATAATAAAGTAAAAAAATAACATAGCCTAATTAACTAAACATTAACATAATCAATTAAACGATACCATAATCAATTAAACAATAACATAAAATACAAAAGAATATCATACTTAACTAAACATTAACAAAATGAACTTAAAGTTTGCATGCTTAACCAGACATCAACATAAGGACTAAATGTGCACATGCTTAACTAAACATCAACATAAGGAATTAAGGAAGAACAAAATTAATTAAATATAAACATAGCAGAGAGTGAAATGAAAACAGTATATGAGGCCAGGAATTGAGGTGTTGAATTCTTCATCGCCCCTCCACCCCCAGAAAATGTGACCGTTTAGACATTTTAGATAGCACCTACCCTCACCGAAGACATAGCTACGGTCCTGAGTATCAACCAAAATGGCTGTTGAGCAAAATGGCAACTGGCATTTTCCTTCGCCGCGATGTATTGGAAGATTTTAACCTGGGATATCGATGTTAGAATACCCTAAAGACTTTGAGTTTATGACTCGTATTATAAATACCAGATGATAGAATTTATGACTCGTATTCTATTTACGAGTTATATTGCTTGTAATTCATGAGTATAAAATATATAAAAAGCTACTCATCGTGAGGGTTATCCATAGACATCTAGATATATTAACAAGAACCAAGCAAGTCACACTTGAGATATTTTCTTCGGGATTTTCCGTTTTGAACCAATTCTCACTACTATAAGAAGTAGTACTTTTCCTTGATAGTTGTGCACTCTCATCTTATGTCAGAATCACTTAGCTTGGTATATTCGATTTACCCCGTGCTTTTCATTGACTGGCACAGTATACAAAGTATATAAAAAGCGACAAATGATCTGTCACATCAGCAATGATTAGTGACGCTGTGTGAGATTAGCACGCAGGACTATCTCAAAGAAGGACGTGGTAAATAATGTACGTGAAATTCTGGCTATGTTTGGTAACAAGCAATCTGTTATGTATCACTCTTGAGTTACCTTTTTGTATATAAATATGTCTGAGGATTAGTTACTTCTCGTGATGATTCATTAACAATAGGTTATGAATTCATATAACAGCACAGTTACTCTCCAGTCTAGTGAGCTGTAGGTTGCTGATCCAGCGGTCCATGGGCTCATGCCCTTTGACTCAAAACTAAGCTGTACGAATTTATGTACTCGACTCTCGCAGGAGTGCCATAAAAGAGAAGAAGAGGAAGATCAAACAGACAATGGACCAGCGATATCCAAAATGTATGAACATGTCTCTGGTCAATGCGTCAGTTTGCCCGGGGCAGAGTGTTGTTCAGAGTATCCACGACGAAGACAACGTTCTTGAAAGAATGTCACTTGATTAATGCATCCAGTAAGAACAATTCCGATATCTAAACTACATCATCGAACAGGCATGCGTTTGAGAACGAGCGCTGAAGAAGAAGAAGGACGCTGTCCCTCCCCTTTTTTCCGTCTTCTAAAAATAGCTGATACTTAGTACCTTCAGACTGAATACAAAATATACCCAATGTTATGACATAATATAGGTCTGCGGTGACACGCTTACCTAACCATCTGTTTATTGGGCGTTGATGTAATCTACACCACGATTGGCTCATCCAAGTCCTGTGAGTTGATCTCAATCAGTGCCACTTATCTTGGCTGAAGCAACACTTCATTGGTCACTATGCATATTCGTTTTTCGCAACCCAATGGAAAAAAACAAAAACATTCTGATCAGCCAAATAAATGTTTGGGATCATCGCCCCGGACTATTTTAGATAGGGGCGTGGTTTATCACCGTTATAAACACATTAGTTGATTGTGTTTTGACTTGAAATAAATGACAAATGTACTTTAACCTAAAAAAACACTTTACTTATTTTGTTTATTTACACTTTACTTACAATAATTTATTGTGTTTGACTTGAAAGAAATGACAAAGGAACTTTAATCTAAAACACTTTACTTGTTTTGTTTACTTACACTTTACTTATATTGGTTGATTGTGTTTTAACTTGAAAGAAATGACAAAGGAACTTTAATCTAAAACACTTTACTTTACTTTTTTCGTTAAGCTTGCTATTAAGTAGATTCCTATTGTCTTTAAATTAACGGGGTTGGTAGTCATGATTCGCCACGACCTTGCTGCAGTCACCATCAATAACATGTCCAGAAATGTGATTCTTCTTCTGTTGCTAATCTTGAAATGTGCTTATATCTGCAATTGTATATCTTCTATAAACTTGAATGTGTTTACAGATACAGTATTGTGACTGGTGCATAGGTCCGTTGATTTTTTGTTCTTCCGCTGGTGTTTCGATGGGTCAGTGTATTTTCCATCGACATTTTATGTTTCGGGCATTCCTGAAGTATGTGATCTGCTGTCTGAGGTGCCTGTCCGCATGGCTGTGTTGCCAATTTTGAATTTTGCATACATGTGGCTGCAGATTCGGTTGGGTCCTGTTCTGATGAGCAGAATGACAAATTGTTCTGGTCTGGATGATAACTTTATATTTACCAGCCTTTGCGCTCACATAGTATCAAATCACAAGTTATCACAACGAAGCTATAAAATCAGGACGATTAATCAATCATAAAATAGAACTGAAAATAAGTGAGACAGTGTCTCTCGGCACATTTTATGATGGGAATAGCAAGCGACAAAACCTGACTTTGATTGAAGCAAGTATTTTTGATCAAAAGACTTTAAAAAACGCTCTTCATATCCTCTGGTTAAGTCACGATCAGGTTATAATTGAACAACTGAAATTAGACCCTCAGAACAAAATGAGTTGCCTTTAATTGACTACCCCTGACATTCGAGAAGTCAATAAATCAATTGCACAATTGGACAAGCTAGAAATGCAACATGTGATATTTAAATGTGATTAATTATGTGATTAATCTGTGTGGCAGACAATAGTTACACATGTAATTGTTGTACATGTATGCGCAGCGCATATATGATTCCTGTTTACAACCAGAAATGTTTATTTCCTAAAACGGTGCATATCTTGGTAAATCAATTTTCACCAGGACACTGATGAAGCACCTTACCTATTCGTCTTATAGAAATTGCGACAGAAGCAACTCACATCGGGTGCAGAAATGATTCGATCTGACCAACTTAATAACACAGGCAGGTCAGCAACCTCAATAGGGATTTTGCATAGTTCAGTCTACAGCACAATGCATGACAAATTGAAATTCGGAAACTGTGCCCGAGATAGGCACCAAGAGAACTGACTGATGAAATTAAAATAACCCAATGGGCATATTCTGGAATTATTTGTGTCGATATGCCGATGAAGAAGACACGTGGGGCTGTCTTGAAACTGGGAGTGAATCATGGGTGTATCACTATTAACAAGAATCATGGGTGTATCACTATTTAACAAGAATCATGGATGTATCACTATTAAACAGGATTCATGGGTGCATCACTATTAACAAGAATCAACGCGTTCTTCGATGTGGAAGCATCCTTCTTCACCTTCTGCCAAGAAATTTTACATTATTTCAGCAGGAAGGTTGGTTATATTCACAGTTCTATGAAATTCTCAATGAGTGATAGTAACTATTTCTGAAGAAAGGAAAGTATGTGAATGCAGTATTGTACTGTACAGTTCTATTGGTACTTCGAGATGCAAGAAAACTTCAAGTTCTGCTGACTATAGAAATGTTCCATCACAAATATACAACACTACATTCGCCTCAATAAGCTTTTATTGCTGAAATGAGATGGCAACTATTGTAAATTCACCTTACAAATCTGACCTATACCCAAACTATATGCACCTACTTGGTGCACTCAAACCCACCTTGGTAGAATTTCGCGAATGACATAGAGATTGAAGATGGAGTCAACAATTGGCTAAAAATACAGACGAATGATTTCTATCTTTTCGCTTTATACCCGTTTATGTCTTGCATTGTCATGGGTAGAAAGGATTTCTGAAGACGACCATTTTGGGTGCTTGATATATGTTTGTTTTTTGTTGACTCTTTTTTTTCTGTAATCAGTCTTGTGCATAGTCTGCCAGTATAACAATGCTTTTTTATATGCACTATCTGATGGTAGCCTGGAAGCATTTGCAAACCACTTAATCTAACAAATACAGCAATAACAAGTGCAATGGTGATGTAACAAATAAAACAATAACAAGTACAATGATGATGAGAATAACAAATAAAGCAATAACAAGTGCGATTTTGGTTAACAAATTTTTTTTAAACAAAATGTAACTTCCGTTCACCAAATCCGGCTCCGTGGCTGAGAGGTGCAGAGTTTGTCTCTCGGAAAGGAAAAATACCAGATTAAATTTCAATTGTAGACAATTGTGCACACATACTGCTAAGAAAGCAATGGTAACTTAATAAATGTAAAATATTGATTACAAACATTACTAACGCGACAATATGCTGAGTTGATTCCTATGTCCTGGATATTCCTAGACCTATGTTACCAACTGTATTTTTCACAATATCTGAGAAGACTAAATTATAACTGCGTCAGAAATGCACCTCGCGATTTCTATAGACCCTGACACACACACACATACACACCACACACATACATAATAACAAGATTACGGAAATGATAGTTTGTGATTTTATTAAGTATGCCAGGAATTGTCTAGATTCGAAATTAGATTTCTATTGTGTGGTGTCTATTGTGTAGTAGGCTTATCAGGACGTAGATACGTCTGCTGTAAGGAAGGGGAAGGAGCAGTGCAGAATTTACCTATAAGCTAAACAAGCTTTCTTGGGGCTCACAAAAAAAATCATATTTGGCACTGACATATAATATCTGGACTTATAAAGGACCCCAAATCTCAAATAGCTTAGGGCCTTATCAAGTCTAAATCCGTCGCTGGGGAGAGAGGGGTTTACCTATATAAAAAAGGACATTCATCTATCTTCGTGTGATATTCACTCATTCGCGGGGCATTCCCTCATTTTCCAATATTCGTGTGATATTCCCACCTTCGCTAATCTTCATGTGATATCTCTACCATCACCCATCTTCGTGGAACATTCCTTCATCTTCGTGTGATATTCCCACCTTCATGTGATTTTCCCGTATTCACCCATCTTCATGTGATTTTCCCTTATTCGCCCATCTTCATGTGATTTTCCCTTATTCGCCCATGTTAATGTGATTTTCCCCTATTCGCTCATTTTTGTGTGATATTTCATCATTCATCCATCTTCGTGTGACATTCTCTCACTCGTCCATCTTTGACATTCCCTCATTCGTCCATCTTTGACATTCCCTCATTCGTCCATCTTTGACATTCCCTCATTCGTCCATCTTTGTGTGACATTCCCTCATTCGTCCATCTTTTTGTGACATCCCCTCATTCGTCCATCTTTGTGTGACATTCCCTCATTCGTCCATCTTTGTGTGACATTCCCTCATTCGTCCATCTTTTTGTGACATTCCCTCATTTGTCCATCTTTTTGTGACATTCCCTCATTTGTCCATCTTTTTGTGACATTCCCTCATTTGTCCATCTTTTTGTGACATTCCCTCATTCGTCCATCTTTTTGTGACATTCCCTCATTTGTCTATCTTTTTGTGACATTCCCTCATTCGTCCATCTTTTTGTGACATTCCCTCATTTGTCCATCTTTTTGTGACATTCCCTCATTTGTCCATCTTTTTGTGACATTCCCTCATTCGTCCATCTTTTTGTGACATTCCCTCATTTGTCCATCTTTTTGTGACATTCCCTCATTCGTCCATCTTTTTGTGACATTCCCTCATTCGTCCATCTTTTTGTGACATCCCCTCATTCGTCCATCTTTGTGTGACATTCCCTCATTCGTCCATCTTTGTGTGACATTCCCTCATTCGTCCATCTTTTTGTGACATTCCCTCATTTGTCCATCTTTTTGTGACATTCCCTCATTTGTCCATCTTTTTGTGACATTCCCTCATTTGTCCATCTTTTTGTGACATTCCCTCATTCGTCCATCTTTTTGTGACATTCCCTCATTTGTCCATCTTTTTGTGACATTCCCTCATTCGTCCATCTTTTTGTGACATTCCCTCATTCGTCCATCTTTTTGTGACATCCCCTCATTCGTCCATCTTTGTGTGACATTCCCTCATTCGTCCATCTTTGTGTGACATTCCCTCATTCGTCCATCTTTTTGTGACATTCCCTCATTTGTCCATCTTTTTGTGACATTCCCTCATTTGTCCATCTTTTTGTGACATTCCCTCATTCGTCTATCTTTTTGTGACATTCCCTCATTCGTCCATCTTTGTGTGACATTCCCTCATTCGTCCATCTTTTTGTGACATTCCCTCATTTGTCCATCTTTTTGTGACATTCCCTCATTCGTGCATCTGTGTGTGACATTTTCATAAGAAATATGATGACCGATTTGTAGAAAATTCCTCTCAATCTTCTTCAGCATTCATTCCCAAACTCCCACTAGATCTCTCTTGTAGCAGGACAATGGGCATACTAGATTTCCAGCAGGATATGGTCCAGAGAATGAAAATGTGTTGTGATGTCTTTTTATTTTTGCAAATGACCCAGCACATCCGTCTTAGGCGGAGACAAAAATTGTATTAGGCGGGGGAAGAGGATGTTTACTTGCCATTTGGCTAAATTACTAGTACGTAAAGTTATGTTTTTATTTCCTTTGCGGGGGGGGGGGGTTCACCCATAACCCCACCCTCCTCTCCCACTTATCTTGGAGCGTGAGGCTTATATTATAACTTCTTTCACAACAGATATGATTACTAATTGTTCTGTTAGACTGATTACCTAGGAGCAGCGATCAGTTGATCGCTTTTCAACATATCGCATCATTGTAAAACATATTTAGCAGTTTACTTTACAGCATGACTGCAAAAATGGGTAAGATCTATTCCACGTAAAAACATCTATAAATTAAAAATATATATATTTATCATATGATGCACAGTTTTACTGCAGTCACCGTTCATTCATTGTACCAGTATGTTGTGAATATTCTACTCTGTGTCACAAGTTTTAGTTGTACTTGATTCTTGATTCTTGATTAAAAACTCGCCACACTGCACATGGGGCATTTCCATAAGTATTCCGTCATCTGTTCCAGCAGCCATTCGACTCGATGGTGTTTCGAGTTCAATTCCACAGAAACAGACGTCGACATCAGGGCACAACTCTGGTCTTGCGACAGGTTTCTTTGTTGTTCCGCCCACCCACACCGTGCCGGTAACTAGTTCAAGCACAACGTCGGCCTCCGGGAACAACATGGTAACTGTTACCGAAGGTTACAACTACGGGATTGTATAGATGACGTGCCATGAAGCTTCTATAAGAAGATAACCTAAATATAAAGGCATGTCATCTACTAAGGTTTTCTGTTGCATGGTTGGTTTGTCTAGTGAGCCATTGGTGAGACCCACAACGGCATGCGCAAGTTGTACTTGCAACTCCATAGTAACGTTTTACGAACATAGTAACTCCATTTAACACTTTCGTGAATAATTATTATTTTTGTGTTTGCCGTTCTTCTATATAATTCCTTTATGTCTTCTTTCGTTTGTGTATGTCAATATGTGATTATTTCGTACTCTGCCATCTTGTTATTGTTTAATCATTTACATATTTAGATTTTGATTTCTTCGTTTTTATTGCAGTTGTCTCTTCGATGGGTGCCCACACATATATAGTTATTTGTATATGCATTTCGTTTTACATGGTTCTATGTATCCACACAATTACTTTGGGACACATTTGTATGTATACATATGCAGTTGTTATAGCATTATCTTTATGTGAACGAACGTTTATATTTACATTAATATATGTATATGTTTCTATGTGTATGAATGTTCATGTTATTATTTATGCGAGAAAGTGTTTATGTGCATGAATGTTCATATTTATGTATACATATATATATATATATATATATATATGCATATTTATGTGAGCGCTTTTTTATGTTAATGCACGTATCTCCATTCTGTGTCAATGTGTATACCTATTCTGGTGTGAGCCCTTTACTTTGTGTGGATACATTTACATGCCTGTGCATTTTGTGTGGGTATCCTTCACACATCTGTGTCCATCTTGTTATGTGTTTATTTCTTGACTCTTGGTGTGTGTTTACATTTCTATGTATGTTTAGGTTTGGTTTTATATATATGTTTATGTCTATATTTGGTTTCACATTCATTCCATGCGTTTTCAAATGTTGATTCTTCTTCTATCCTTCCTTCCCCAAACCCACTCACCCCACCACCACACAACCTCATCATTACTCATCTATCATTGTCATATGCCATTTTTGTTGGCGTAGGTGACCATGGTTCTCTGTTCACAGTATTGTTATCAGGATCGCTGTTTCCAAGCCTTGCTAGGTTGTCACATGAATATTTTCTCACGTCCCCATCTGTCTCTGTTCCCTTAGTCGTGCCTGTTGTGACTATGTTCTTAAAACCTGCCTGTCTGATAGAGTGACAAAAGGGGTATTTTTCTTATCTTTTTCTTTTATTATTCTTGCACTCATCTATAGTGTCTCTAATTTCCCACTTTCGGTTTGTTTATAATGAATGCACGCATTTTCACTTTTACTAGATGCGTTGCCATCCCTGCGCTATTATGGAGACGGGGGCTTGATGAAATATAGACATCTATTTTGTTTTTTATTTTGTCGTTTTCTGTTGTTTGTCTCTTGAAAAAGGTTCAATTTGAGCCGATACGTTGAGAATTGTCCTGTTTAGTTTTATTGTATGTTTTTTTAAAATATATTTTTATTAATAGGCTAGGTAAGTGTTTTAGTAACCTGTTTACCTCATTTTGCGTTACTATTTGTTCATTAGGTTACTGCGGCACCATCCACTTTGTCGGACACCCTCTGACCATTTGGTTATTTATATAACGTTTTACGTACTCATTTGATGGGGAAATTTTCGAGAAATGTATTAACATTTCACTTAATGTTATATTTATTAGTCTCGACATCATTGTATTTGTTATTGTTAGATTCTGGGGTGTAACGTCAAGTTCTGAACAGTCTTCTACTCCGGGTGGAACATTGCCGTGCCTTTCTTGCAATCTCAGAGTATGCTAAAATTCAAGGATCGAATTACTTCGCAGTAATCCTGTCTAAGGCTTGATTCTCTCCCAGTAATCTTGTTCAAGGCATAATTCCCTTACAGTAATCCAGTTCGTCTTGATTATCTCCCAGTAATCTTGTTCAAGGCATGATTCTCTCCCAGTAATCATGTTCAAGACTTGGTTCCCTTACGGCATGATCACGGCATGATTCCCTTCCAGTAACCTTGTTCAATGCTTGATTCCCTTCCAGTAATCCAGTTCATCTTGATTCCCCGTAATCATGTTCAAGGCTTGATTCCCTTCCAGTAATCATGTTCAAGGCACGATTCCCTTCCAGTAATCCAGTTCGTCTTGATTCTCTCCCAGTAATCATGTTCAAGGCACGATTCCCTTCCAGTAATCCAGTTCGTCTTGATTCTCTCCCAGTAATCATGTTCAAGGCTTGATTCCATTCCAGTAATCATGTTCAAGGCACGATTCCCTTCCAGTAATCCAGTTCGTCTTGATTCCCTTCCAGTAACCCAGTTCCTCTTGATTCTCTCCCAGTAATCCAGGCATAGGTCTGCAGCAGATTTCCTCACAGCGGAAAACATGAAGTTGGGTAATTAATCCGAACCTCCTTAGTTGTTTGTTACGACATGCGTGGCAGGCAGTAGTATTACTATTCCTTGTTTCACTTTCGGCCTCTGAAACCATATAGTGTCTTTTGTGGATCAATCGCCCGAGTGTTGCTGTGGCACAGACGGGGAAAAGATTATTAATAGTGTCAACTGTCATGCACATTGTAATAGGCGATTTAGTAGGTTTGGGGGAGGTAGAATTTGCCATCCCATCCCATAGGTTACAGTGAAAAAAAGCTGTGATGAAGTCGGATGTGTCTCGCCAAAAGGCACATTTATCACAGTTCAGCTGTAAACAATGACACAACGCATCTCGTTCTCTGGACTGCAGTAGTAACAACCAGTAGTTCTAGCAAACGTTTGAGATTAAGTTCTCTTGACTGCAGTAGAGAACGACCAGTTAGTTAGTTATTCGTCGGATCATCATTACTACAAACTGGACACGTCCATAGTTGCTCCGATCTCTCCCTGAGTGTATCCGCCATTACACTTTTCTGACAGTACCGTCATATGCTGGTTGACCATCATTCTTCTGCGCCCTCCAAAATGTTGCAACACCGCATATCAAACCCTGATCTTTAATCCTAGTCATTGAAAAGGAATCATCATCCACAATAGTCTCACTTTCGAGTGCTATATCTCTTAAGGAGGTTAAAACGTCAGCTCGATCCATTGCTCTGTGCCACAATCGCGCATGACACCAGTTGATCTGCTCTTTCAATGCCTCGAACACACACATTCCCCAGCACGAAAATAAATGTAACCACTTTCAGCCTCGCCTTTCTCAAGGCCTCAATCCACCGTTCGCGAACGAGACCCACCTGTACCTTCCTAATAATTTTCATAAGAGTCACTCAAGATGCAGACCTGCGTTACCTTCTGTGTGCATACCTATTCAAATACCATGGTCACCGCCATAGTCTTCATGGTCATGCTACCCGTAGTAACCGCAAAGAGCCCACTCTCCTCCCTGATCGTTTTACCTGCGCGCTGAGCTGTGAAAGCCCAAGCACTGTGAACATGTCTAATCACAGATCCATCAGTGTATATAATCACACCCCCCCCCCCTTTGGCATTCTCACTGACCAAAACCTGCACTTTTTTCTCCACAGCTGTGGAACACCATTCTCTGCATTCCCTTATAATCCTACTTTCGAACGAATTTCGAAATCTGCGGGTAGACTTATCCATCCCGCATCTAGTACCACATCTTGCAATCTGCACACGCTTTGTATGACATCCTCAGCACATCCCATCCACGACGTTCCCTCTCTTAAGTCTGCTGCCTTTAACTTTCTGTATTTTGGAATACAACAGGTGCTTCTTATCTACATGTGTTTGAAGGTACGTCTGTGTACGGCAATACTGTAATCTGCTGTTGGACAGTCAAGTAGGTACCGCATATCTCTTGTCGATGTTTCTCTTGTGTACCCAAGTATCATACGTATTGCTGCATTCTGTATTCTATCCAGTCTTTCGATCTGAGTTTGGCTAAGAGTCAGAGTTGCCAGTGCATTTACTACCACAGCCACCAACACCCTACGATACCCTACGAGAAGACGAGGAGAAAGTCGAACTTGACAATGTACATATTCACAGAATGGTAAAAATGGGAGTGTCTAGAGGTGATGGAAGAAAGTGCTTCCTCTCCGGAAAGATCAGAAGAACGAGTAACTAGCAACTGAATGGGACACTGAGCGTATACACTTTTAGATGGCTGACGGAACGGCATTCAGAGCATATATGGGAATGCCCCCAAAGCTGTGACGCTTGTTCCTAATCAAGAAACCACAAAAACCCAGTACAAAATAAATAACAACCTCTGCTCACACTGCGCAGCAGCCATAAGCTACATTGCTGCTAAGCCTTTGCCTGCCCTTATGATAACATGGTCAACATGTTCCCTGAAACTCAGACTCCTGTTAAAAAACCCACCCATATATCTCATTGTGCTGGTTCTTTCTAAACTTTTCCCGGACAACGAAAGATGTGGCATGGATGTCTTCACCATGTGATTGTTCAATGAAAACTACGCCACGCATGCCTTAGAAGGATTTACCACTGCTCCCATATCTCTACACCAATTCGTCAGTCTGTCCAGCTCTTTTTGTAGTTCGACGAAGCACTCTTCTCGATTTCTGCCCTGTCTATACACCAGGATGTCATCGTTCTGCCAGCACCTGTGATTTGATTGCTAGTGATCGGTACTGTGTATACATTGAAAATCACACGAGATAGAGGTGAGCTCTGTGGCAGACCAGGGCTAATAACCGTTGGTGCCGATACCCAGTTACCACACTTAAGAACTACTATCCTGTGCATCAGGGTCACACCAACCCACCGCACGACAAAAGGATTTACAGCAAGATTTAACAGTTTGTCCATCAAGATATCCAAGGACAAACTATTGTAAGCATCCTCGAGATCTACTGCGATCGCACATGTCTCCATGCGCGAATCGAACCCCTAAAAAACACCCTGCGCAAATATGGCCGCATACCATGTCTTCTTTCCTGGGCGATACCCTCCTAACAACGTTGGTAAACACTTATTTCTCTTCAGATGACACGATACCTTCCAGGCCATAATTGTTTCCACAAGCTTGCCTATCGTATTCTGCATTGTTATTATTCTCAAGCCTTGTATCCTGGTGTGGTCCTACCCAGGTTTGAGTAGTCTTTCCAGTCTTCTTTTACTGTGTCCTTTAAAAGGTTATTTTTGAACATGTCCACCAAGTCTCCCAACTCCTCATCCGTTCTCCGACTGATGTCATCATATCTAATGCCATCTGGTCCAGGTGCAGTGTTTTTTTTGTACATTTCAGCGCCTTCCTAATTTCTTCAACTGTGATTATCATGTTTTCCATGCTCAAGTTCTTATGCGTGTTTGCAATCGTTTTCCTGATTTCTTTATATGATTATCAAACATCTGATTATCAAGTTATCCTGATTTGTCCACATTTCTCAAACCAATTTGTGCGGTGTTGTGTGTCAGCAACGCTGCACCTTTTGTCTTATCCGTGTTCTGTCAGGGCGTATCAGTACTCTGGAAATCGGCAATAGTCGTGCGTCTTGTCATACCATTCATGGATTTATGGAAACGCCAGAATAATTTTAGTGACGTTTCACGTGTGACCTCCCGGCAAGATTTGTCCCATTTTGACACCGTTGCAATCTCTTTGAATGTTTGAACTAAGATATCTTTCTTCTGTTTCCATTGTACGACCTCTATGGGCTGAGCCACAAGACGTTTCCTTGCCCTCTGCCATAGTGCTGCTGCTTTCCGTTTCTAATTCATGCCTTTTGCACCTCTTCGTTTCACGGGGGGGGGGGGGGGGGTTATCCCACTTCTTGAGTCCTACGTTTATGTTGTCGAATTCTCCTCACAACATCCACTCCTCTGCGATCATACTTAAAAGACCGACCTTTTGCCTGATCTGCTCACTTTTGTCATTCTTCACGAGTACAACACATGGGAGGTGGTCACTGCCATGATACCCCAGCACATTCCATTTGCAGATAGCCATAGAAGCAGTTGACACCAATGCCAGGTCGATAGCACTATCATCATCACTGCTTGTCATATTTGTTATCCAACCATCATTAATGCACACCAGGTTCGTATCTGTCAGGGCCTCCTCAAGCTCTCTGCCTTGTTTGTTAGAAGCATTATTGCCCCAGGATGTACCTTTCGCATTGAAGTCACCACAAAAAAGGATATGCTTTTCCTGTTCCATTATCTCTCCCAAAATTTTCCAACCCTGAAGATTAACGCTCGTGTTGCAGGCATACACATTAATATCAATCACGAATGGGTGTTGGACCCTCTGGGCTTTCACTACCTGTAACTGGATATTATCACTATCCCACTTGGACATATCAACCTCACGTACACTAATACCCTCGTGTACCAAGATTGTCTTTCCAATGAATCACCTGTTGCAGAAACACTGAAAACCTGCTATCTTGATGTTACCACTTTCATCTGTTTCTTGCAACGCAACGATGTCAGCGCAAAATAACAGTTTATCCAACTCAGGTCTACGCATGTGTACAAAGGCCACATTCCAAAACAGAATACGCACGATTTTAATCCCTAGCTTTTGATCTCCTTTGTCTTACACCCGCCCGGTGACCTTTCTATTTTGAACCACCTCGTTTAGGCCGCTTAATTTTGGCCGCCATTTATATCAAAGCTCTGTAATAGCGGTCACACCCACGAAGACTTCAGCTCAGATGCACGCACTCCGTTAGCACCAGCGAATATCTTAATGAGTGGACCTCCTGGTTAGCGAATAACAGCACATCACCACGCAATCTCCTAATTGAAAACAGCGAATACATCCATTGTTCAAGTGAAACTGTAGGTGACACACACAACACTCGTGTTGTCATCCACCATTTTGACCGGAAGTGAAAAATTTAGAACGACGTGTCTTGACTGAAATAATTAGAAATTGCAGAGTCAATCACCAGAGAACACATTCCGTTCTCTAGACCAGTGGTTCTTCTTCTGCGTTCATTCTCAAACTCCTGCAGATTAGCAGGATGGAAACTTCAGCATGGCTTTGGGTTACTGACCCTATATGGGATGAAACAGCCAACTCCATCCCATAACCTCCTTAGTCGCCTCGTACGACATACATGGAAGGTAAACAGTGTTGCTATTCTTTGCTCCCCTTTCGGGCCCGACAACACGGGCGACAAACCACCTACAAGACTAGCATGCACTGAGAAGAAGCCTTCTATTCACAGTGATATGTAAAGATTTGATTGAGAAGCCTCCTACAAGCATGTACTGAGAAGGAGCCTTCTATTCACAGTAGTATGTAAAGATTTGATTGAGAAGCCTTCTACTCAAACACTGTCAATGTGTGTGTACAGAAGAAATGTTCCACTATTCTGAATGCATACATTTGGTGGTATCAATGTAGACCACTTTTGACAAAACACTGTGTATGTCTATGTAGTTTCAACACGATCAACCATTTTTGTGTTAGCCGATGCATGTTTGATGGTAAAACCCTTAAGATATATTGTTCAAACAGTATCATTTACCTTGCTGTAGTTCCCACAGATAAGTCTGTGCTTTCCCCCAATTGTCCCTTTCTTTGTGGCTGCACTGAGCACTACTGCCCTTGACTCATCTTCAGGTGGTGTTCCAACTAGCGTAGGCGAACATGATCTCCACAGCTCTCTTTTCAACACAAATTTCTATTATGGTATATTATCTATCTAATACTTTCTCATGTTGTCATTGATCTCTCTTACCTGTTGTAACTATGGTCTCCAGGCCTCTTTGTCTCCTCTCGTAAACATGTTAAAAAAAATTGAGATGGACATCGGTGGCTACGTTGCTAGCAAGGCAAAATAGTGACAAAAAAGTTTAAGTGTGCATGACCGTGATTTACTGCGCTTGGTGGCAAGAGTGTATGTACAGTTATCTCAGCAGGAAATCTAGTAGGACTATTATCCTGCTACAAATGGGATCCAGTGAGAGTTTGACAACAAGCAAGACTCATCCTTTGATTTTATTAAATAACCACAGTCTCGCATCTGATTCTTTCAGCACATCCCTAGACTACATCTGACTCTTTCAGCACATCCCTAGACTACATCTGACTCTTTCAGCACATCCCTAGACTACATCTGACTCTTTCAGCACATCCCTAGACTACATCTGACTCTTTCAGCACATCCATTGAATACATCTGACTCTTTCAGCACATCCCTAGACTACAACTGACTCTTTCAGCATATCCCTAGACTACAACTGACTCTTTCAGCATATCCCTAGACTACATCTGACGATCCAGCAGGAACTTGAGTAAAACACAGAAGCATGGGTTGTCTGGCTAGCAGAAGCATGGGTTGTCTGGCTAGTATAAGTATGGGTTGTCTGGCTAGCAGAAGTATGGGTTGTCTGGCTAGCAGAAGTATGGGTTGTCTGGCTAGCAGAAGCATGGGTTGTCTGGCTAGTATAAGTATGGGTTGTCTGGCTAGCAGAAGTATGGGTTGTCTGGCTAGCAGAAGCATGGGTTGTCTGGCTAACATAAGTATGGGTTGTCTGACTAGCAGAAGCATGGGTTGTCTGGCTAGCAGAAGTATGGGTTGTCTGGCTAGCAGAAGCATGGGTTGTCTGGCTAGCAGTGATGTCAATTATGTTATAAAATAGCCTTGTCAATATCTCCTGAAAGAGACTATCTGGAAATCGGTGAAATCAAGTCATGTTTATATATGAATATAATGTTTTTTCTTGTGATGAAAGAGGCTGGGTCATGATTATAACATAAAACCATTCACTGTCTACTAGTAGATTTGTCACTATGGATGTGACTCCAATATGGTAGTAATGGCAGCAGCAGTAGCAATAGTAGCGGTAGTATTTCTTTCATTCAAATGAAATTATTCAATTCATTCATTCTCAAACTCCCTCTGGATCTCTCTTTTAGGCTCTCACAAGATAGTCCCACTAGATTTTCTGCAGAATTTAGTATAGAACATAAATTAGCTGTGTTGCTAGTTTATATGTACCATTGGCCCAACACATCCATTTTCAGTAGTGTTTACATGAAATATGCCTATATAGTAATAGTAGTAGGCATTAGTAGTGGTTCATAGTAGTAGTATTGGCATTAGTAATAGCAGTAGTACTTTTATTAGTAGTGGTTCGTAGTAGTTGTAGAGTAGTAGTGATAATGGTATTAGTAGCATAAGAAATGGTATTAGTAGTAGTAGTAATTGTAGTAGAAGTACTTTTTTTTTCATACCACTGAGATGTATTTCAGAATATGGTGTTCCATTTAAGAAAGCATACTTGTATTCCATTTAAGATAGCATACTTAGAGTTGATATGGTCAGCATTATGTTAGCAATCTTTTTGATCAGGAAGATCATGGTACACATTTCCATAGGATAGTTCAACCTAGAGACCTTTCTAAAGTGGAAAACTTTCCAAGTTAAACTGGAAAATGGACCACTCAACTATGAGGCTAGTGCACTATCAAGCAAACACTACAAATGCCAAAGCCAAGTGTATGTGAATATAACTCTTCATAACCATCATACTGTGCACCAATAATTGATCAGAGTTTAGAATAGAGTTGACATATCAACTGTTCCATATCATAGGTCAAAGAGAACCAAAAGCTATGCTGAAATTGGATGTGTCCGGCTGAAAGGAGCAGATATCTCAGTCAAGCTGTAAGCTATGATACAATGCATCATGCTCTGGTAACTGTATCTTGCTGGCCAGCACGAGTCTGAGACCAAACTCAAAAGATGAAGAACAATGAACTAATATAAAACACAACTACTTTTCTTTGTATTTAATATATTAGAAAAAAACCCATAACAATGTGGAAAATATGAACATGGCTGTACATACCACACATTACAAAATGTAATTTAGAACTCGCTAACTACTGAAACTAACTTGCAAAATACACCTGAAATATAAATCAAATGTCTCCTTCAAATATAATATTATATATTTTAGGTCAATGTAATGCATTGAAATCATAAAAATATTTATTTCATATTATATTTGTTTGGTACTTTCCTGTTAAGTGAGAATTTTTTTTAAATATTTTGTTTTTATATTACATAATATGGACAGCCAAAAAGACAAGAAGTGTTAAGATCAATAAATGCCTTAAGAGGGCTGACTCCTTAACAGCATCCTAACAAGAAAGCTATGTTTTTTGGGTCATATAAAGAGACATAACAACTTGGAAAGATTAATAACTGAAGGCAGAGTTAGCAACAGGAACGCCCGACTACAATGGTGCAGTAATATATCAGTTTGCTTACACATGTCTTTAGCTGCGGCAGGTCAACCCACACAGAATCATGGAGTGTTCAGAGAATCCATAAGGAAGACCATGTTCTGGAAAGAATATGTCACATAAAAAAGGAAATATTACACAATCATACTTTTTGGGAAACCTTTTTTGACAACATTGCGTGTCGATATGACACCATTTTTCATTGACAAACCAATGACTTCTATGATGCTACCATGAATATTATGAACTAAGAAAGTGGTAGCAATTTTTTTTCCAGCAGAATGTAATGAAGATATATTATATAAATAAATATGCAGCGGTAGAACGGAACACCTTTCTGAATGAAATAGAAGAATACTGATATCAAGAATAGATTGTATTCATGTTTCATTTTGTATAGTGTAAAAGTAAATTTATGAATTAATTGCTTTCCTTTGTTGTTTTTTTTTTTACTCTTAATTTTCTCCCTTTTTTATGCTATATTTTGTTTCACTAAAAGTGTGCCTGCTTGACAGGAAAGTACCATTTGTTCTTTAATTACAGGCTCCTTTGTCAATTATAGTACACATGTAATAAACTGTATTTAATTCAGTATAGATAGTAATTATAAATACAATACCACGGAAAGCAAATGAGATAAGTGATCTTCAGATATAGTTCATAACACAACACATTTATATCATCCACAACAAATTTCTATACATACATAAGAAGACTAACGTAAGCCAAATTTGACTAATGTAAGTTGCAGCAACAAATTTCTATACATACATAAGAAGACTAACTTAAGCCAAATTTGACTAATGTAAGTTGCAGTGAATTAATGTTAATCATTGTAGGTTATATGTAAGTCATAGTAGACTCATTTAATCCAGAGGAGAATTATATAAGCCAGAGTAGATTAATGTAAGCTAGAGTTAGACTACTGTAAGCTAGAGTAGAGTGAGGCTACTTATAGTAGATCAATGTAAACTAGAGTAGACTATTTTAAGATAGAGTAGACTACTTTAAAATAGTGTAGACTATTGTAAGCTAGAGTAGACTATTTTAAGATAGAGTAGACTATTGTAAGCTAGAGTAGACTATTGTACGCTAGAGTAGATTAATGTGAGTTAGAGTAGACTATTGTAAGCTAGAGTAGACTAATGTGTGCTTGAGTAGAGTAATGTAAGTCAGATTAGAGTAATGTAAGTAACAGTTGATTAATGTAAGTCACAATAGGCTAATGATGAGTATTATGGGACCCACGTGAGTGTAATGTTAAGTCATGCATCCGCTGACCAGTAAAACTCTGGTTTTGAATGCCCTCATTATTCATGGTTTCAAATAAAAATTACTCTTGTGGTTCACTCAGATACAAGGGAGTAGGGTACCATTATGTATGCTTTGTAAAGGTTGAGGAATGGCGTAACTGCAACTGAGCAAGTGCAGTAGGTGATACTAGTCAGACGGTGTCTGATCAACCAGTGAATAGGAAGCTGAGTACTTATGGGAACTTCTGACAACTAGGAAACAAGTGGATGGAAGATTACGTCACATAGTGAACAATGCTTCAGACAACTGGGAAAAAGTGGATGGAAGATCACGTCACAAAGTGAACAATGCTTCAGACAACTGGGAAAAAGTGGATGGAAGACCACGTCACATAGTGAACAATGCTTCTGACAACTAGGAAAAAGTGGATGGAAGATCACGTCACAAAGTGAACAATGCTTCTGACAACTGGGAAAAAGTGGATGGAAGATCACATCACATCGTGAACAATGGTTCTGACAACTATGAAAAAGTGGATGGAAGATCACGTCACATAGTGAACAATGGTTCTGACAACTGGGAAAAAGTGGATGGAAGATCATGTCACATAGTGAACAATGCTTCTGACAGCTAGGAAAAAGTGGATGGAAGATCACGTCACAAAGTGAACAATGCTTCTGACAACTGGGAAAAAGTGGATGGAAGATCACGTCACATAGTGAACAATGCTTCTGACAGCTAGGAAAAAGTAGATGGAAGATCACGTCACATAGTGAACAATGCTTCTGACAGCTAGGAAAAAGTGAATGGAAGATCACGTCACATAGTGAACAATGCTTCTGACAACTAGGAAAAAGTGGATGGAAGATCACGTCACATAGTGAATAATGCTTCTGACAGCTAGGAAAAAGTGGATGGAAGATCACGTCACAAAGTGAACAATGCTTCTGACAACTGGGAAAAAGTGGATGGAAGATCACGTCACATAGTGAACAATGGTTCTGACAACTAGGAAAAAGTGGATGGAAGATCACGTCACATAGTGAACAATGGTTCTGACAACTGGGAAAAGGTGGATGGAAATCATGCCACATAGTGAACAATGCTTTTGACATTTTGGAAGCCCTGAAAAATTTTCCAACATGGTTCGCCAATTCCATGATGGTATGACAGCCTGTGTGCAAGATGACGGCGCACACTCAAACCTCAAACCCCTTTCCAGTGACTAGCGGTGTCAAACAGGGTTGTGTCCTGGCTCCGACACTCTTCAGCATGGTGTTCTCTGCCATGTTAAATGATGTCTTCAAGAATAACAGTGCAAGAATTTGTTTTCGCTATCTAGCTGACGGAGGACTATTAAATCTTAGTAGATTGAAGGCCAAGACCAAAACTAAAACAGACATTGTTCACGACCTCTTGTCCGCCAACGATTGTGCACTAAATGCTACCAGTCTGAAAGACATGCAGGACAGAATGGACCTCCTTTCTTTGGCATGTGATGCATTCAGTCTCACCATCAGCACCGTGAAGACTTTAGTAATGTATCAACTAGCGCCAGTTGTCCCATACACAGAACCAGTGATCACAGTAAAGGGACAAAAACTTAATATTGCTAATAAGTTTGTATATCTTGGCAGCACCTTATCGCAAATTGTGACAATTGACGAGGATGTTGCCCTGCATATTGCTCATGCCAGTACAGCATTCAGGAGCATTTGTGCCAATGACTGGATCAGGTCTGGTCTCAGTTTGACAACTAAGTTGGACATGTACTGCTGGACTGTCTATGCGAGACACGCTCAATAGCTAAACTCTTTTCACCTTCGGTGCCTATGAAACCTCATGGGAGTACGTTGACAGGATTGAGTACCAGACATGGAAATCCTTCGAAAGTCCTGTATGCAAAGCATCCATGCCTAGTGACTAGATCCCAACTCTGCTGGACTGGCCACATTGTCTGTATGCCAGACAAGTGCCTTCCAAAGAGATTATTCTATGGGGAGCTGTGCGAAGGCAAACATTCAAGTGTAGGGCAGAAAAAGCGCTTCAATGATCACATAAAAAACTCTCTCAAGCACTGAAGCATCGATCCTAGCTCCTGGGAGACTACAGCACTTGTTCGCTATGCCTGGCACACCCAGATCACTGCTGGCATCACGAAATTTGGAAAAAAAAACTATACTGCGGTCAATCCACGAGCGCAAGAATGAGAAGGACAAATCCAAAAGTCTTCTACCCCGAACCTTCAGCACTCCTGCATGCACTGCAATAGAACTTTCCGTGCACAAATCGGACATCTATGAACTGACAAACCAAATTAGACAATTACCAATTTATTATTATTATTTATTGTTTCATCACATGTATTGTTTTTTTTCATGCCATACTCATCTTCACTTGCAAAGGAGGAACATCATAACTAACTAACTAACTAACTAACTAACTAACTAACTAACTAACTAACTAACTAACTAACTAACCAATGAACTAACTAACAAACAAACTAGCTGTCAACTTAGATCTTCAAAAAGGTGTCACATCTTTTTACATGTCCACAATATATTACTTGTTTGCTTTTTCTTTCCTTTTACAAAACATTTTTCATACCTAATTCTTCCAGAGCCTCTTTGTTGATATTTTTTCTCTTTCCACAAAGTTCTTCCTACTCTTCTACATACCCACATATGAAAAGGCATCAGTTCTCTCCTGTAGTTATTTTTTCACTGTCCATGTTTCTAAACCATACAATCAAATATTAAAACAAATATGTCTCAGTTTAAAAAGTGTATTGGTAGAATAAAACAACATACAAAATATAAAGAGTATTTCTGCAACTCAAGTTGTGGGGAATAACCTACAATAACCTAAAACAAACTGTTCTATAAATGAACCAATATTGGATTACATGCATAGTAATTAATTGCAGAAGAAGATTATACAAGATAATAAAAAAAATAAAAATTGCCTTCCCCTGCCTGGACTTTACAACAAAGGGATGATGAAATATTTCCTCATTAGCTCAATCGTTCTCAAAATGGGTTACAGTTAAATTATTATTGAGGCTCCCAGAGGAAACAAGGTGTAAAGCCAAAGTTTTATGATTGAGAACAACTCAATTGAGCAAAAATGTTTGATATATATCAAAATTTATATGGAATGTAGAAATTTAAGAGAAGGGAAACAAACACACACAGACTGTGCTTCACATGTACACTGGTTGTAAGATGGATATATCTGGATAGAAACATAGAAGGGAACATATAACATATGATTTGAGAACCAATGCGCTCAATGATAGCTAAGAAGGACAGCTGGGAAAATTTATTGAACCAGGTACTTTCACTAAAGTAAGGGCAGCAGCAGGTCCATTTATTTCAGCTCTGTTATATAAAGTAAGGGCAGCAGCAGGTCCATTTATTTCAGCTCTGTTATAAATGATATCTCATTAGTTGCGGTGTCAGAACTGATATCTCATTAGTTGCGGTGTCAGAACTGATGATATCTCATTAGTTGCTGTGTCATAACTGATGGTATCTCATTAGTTGCTGTGTCATAACTGATGATATCTCATTAGTTGCTGTGTCATAACTGATGGTATCTCATTAGTTGCTGTGTCATAACTGATGGTATCTCATTAGTAGCTGTGTCATAACTGATGGTATCTCATTAGTTGCTGTGTCATAACTGATGATATCTCATTAGTTGCTGTGTCATAACTGATGATATCTTATTAGATGCATAGTTATAACTGATGATATCTTAATAGATGCAGTGTTATAACTGATGATATCTTATTAGATGCAATGTTATAACTGATGATATCTTATTAGATGCACTGTTATAACTGATATCTGATTAGATGCACTGTCATAACCGATGATATCTCATTTGATGCAGTGTTGCACAAGAAGGTTCATCTGTACAACCATAACAATTCTATTGAAGCGTGTAGGCAAATAGAATCCACACACACCTGTGTATTTCTGGGGTCCAGAAGGAGAGCAAAAGATATAAACAATGTGACCTGTGCTGCATGTTGTAAGAGGCAGCTAAAGAGGTTGGGCGGAATGGGGCTGACTAGCATCATCAATCCCCATAGAGACGTCACTGTAGAAACATCAACACAAAAATCTCACCATGCCTCAACATTCTCAGTGCCTTGTTTGAAGAAAATTAACTTCTGTCCAATCTTTGATATTACTCCATACTTTTCTTCATCCTCCCTCTCTTCTTCTTCCACTCTGAACTGTTCCCTGCAGGACAGTCTTGGAAAGGGAATAATGCCTCATCATGTACCCAAACGATGCAAGTTTATGATGTTTACCATTTCTTATTGACCCACACAAGAGTATTTATTTTGGTTTTACATATCAATTGGTTTTATCTACTGTATAATTAATGTGTAACACTTATCTACAAAATTTGTTTTCAAAAGTTTGTATTCATCCCTCCATGTCCACTGTAATTGTCTGGCTGGCTATCCCATCCCTCCTATAGAAGCTCAAAGTCATCCAAAGCAATGCTGAAGTTGGATGTGTCAGGTCAAATGGTGCAAAATATTACATCCAAGCTCAACACCATGACACAATGTATTCATTTATTTAAACTATATCCTGCTAATATTGACACAGAATTTTGAGTGCACTGAAAGCATGCAGACACCCATGCTCTGTGTCAACAGATTGTGATCTTAACACAATAAAGAAGAAAAAATGTTCAAAGCATTTCACAAGTTCTTATGAGGCATATACTCATGGCAGTTTCTGAAGGAAAAACACGTAGACAACAAACTGTTTATATATGCTGTGATTTTCCAACTGGATACTTAGCTCTTAAAGACAGAAAACATGCTGACAGTGTACGTCCAGTCTATCTGAAAATGTCACTTCACAATTTTAAATGTCAAATGAAAAATGTTAAATATTTTGTTTTTTTAAGAGACATGAGCAGACAAGTTTGATTCATGCCCCAACTGATACAAGCTTTCTTCAAACCATCTGTCAAGACAATAAGGAAAAAATATCTAAATGTTAAAGGGCTATATTTTTGACAAAAAATGCCCAAAGAAAGTGTCAAATTTAAAAAAAAAATCATGTCAAAAAATGAAATGTCAAATGCAAAAAATATTTTGTCAAAATAATGTCTCAAAAAACCCCCAATTAATGACAAAAAATATTTTTTAAATATCAAAAAATTTGTCAAATGAAAAATGTCATTCACATTTAAAAAATTATAAATGCATGTCACAAGTTCTTATAAGACTCATATTTCACAGTTTCTTAAGGGAAAACACACAAACCGTTGCCAAAAGCTTAAAGACAGAAAACACGCTGACAGTATATGTCCAGTCTAACTGAAAATGTCATTAAAAATGCTTGGACCATTCGCATGTTGGACAATTACAATAAATTCTGGTATTTAGTAATGCAGATAACTATTGAAAGGGAAACACTGATACAAATACTCTATTGCTGCAGTATTTGACAATATATACAATTGTCGTATATATACATATACAACACATGTCGTTTTAAATGAAACTTCGGGGTGGAAAATTGGCTAAAAAGTGCAACTTACATCATCTACTTGTTGACAACATTGACAATGTCACTGAACCTAGTACATGAAATTGTTTAAATGGTAGGTTATTTTCATTGGTAAAACAAGCCAGGATATTATGTCTTTTATATAAATATAAATATATATATATATATATATATATATATATATATATATATATATATATATATATATATGAATCATCATCTAGTGATGACAAGGCAGAAGAAATAATTGGTATAGAAATAAAGGCTAATTTTTTGGTAATAAACATAATAAAACAGTTCTGAAGATAAGGGTCAAAATATTTTTTACAATTATACAGTGAAATCCTGTTACAACAACTTGGTCTGGACCGACAAAATATGTACGTAATAACAGAAATTCACTATATACAGTACAAACAATAAATAATAAGTGTAATTGGGGGTTTTGAAAAGTGTTGTTATATAAAGAAATGTGTTATAAAAGAATTCTCTATAGAGGGATTCCACTGTAATGTTGTTCACTGGATAAAATAAATATAAGTAAATATAAGTAAATGTGTTATAAGTAAATATAAGTAAATGTGTTATAAAAGAATTCTCTATAGAGGGATTCCACTGTAATGTTGTTCACTGGATAAAATAAAATAATACAAGAAACTGATATTTGTTTCTAATGTTCATAAATCAATTAGTTATTCTAAAGTATACTAGAACACTCAAGAATAAACTATAATAATATAACGTGTAATTCTTTCTGAATTAGTGGGTGAGTAGATCTATTTAATTCATACATAATCTTATTTTTAAACACAAATGTATGCAAAATTAATCACAAACTCTGTAACTTTTAGAATACTAATACAGCTGTATCAAAATATGCAGTGAAATCTGGGTTTTCGCTGACATCGTTATGTTGTTTTTGCGGGTTATTTCTGTGAAAAGTTTATCTCAGTGTTCATCAGGTGCCTCAAATTTCGGTGAATTTTTAGCTGGCCCTAGTGCCAAAATACAAAGAAGGGAAGTGACCCCACATATTGACTTGATACCTAAGGTCCTTATGATGGGAGATTCCCCTTCCAAATAAAACAATCTCCCCTCCTCACCATTTTCCATACGCCAAGAATAGTCTTCAGAAAAGAAAATACCATCTCAAATTTTCATTTATTCTTTACATTAGTCTTTTATATACATTTTAAATTAATTTTTTATTGTTTTTAGTCTTAAACACCATAGTTATTCTCTATAAAATATGTTTTTAATATGTATTTTGGAATGTTTAGAATGAATTCATTGGGATTTACATTGATTAATATGAAAATACCTGCCTCAGTTTCGTTGGTTTTGGATTTCGTTGATTAGTCTCGGACGGACTATCGATGAAAACTAAGGTTTCACTGTAATTGTACATTCATTTATTTCGAGTGTCATGTGTTATACATGTGCAGTGTGAGATATCCAAGACATTTTACTTTGTAAACACGATGTCACATCACAGAAAAAATAACATGACAAAACAGGTTTTGTAGATGAGTATTACACATCAATTATACAGTACATAAAACCAATGTATACGTAAAACCAAAAGAGTAGGGATATCTCGTGTGAGAAGTTGACTCTGGCATGGAACTGAAGGAAAGTAATTCCATCCCTAGAAAGATGTTAACAGATATGACTTGAAAGTATATTAATACACTTTAACTAACACAAAACCGCCTGTGTAGCAACTGAAGAATAAATTATCGTTGTCACATCTTGTCTCAATTTCTTACTTTTGTCTTCTATAAAATTATCTCCATTGATGATGAAAGAAATGCAGTTCAGCAAACTTTGTACCTTTATCTTTTTGTGACAGACTCCAAGGTGACTGGGGAATGTTAGATGTGCAGTTGGGACAATAAATCTGACAGAAGAATGATGAGATAGTTCACCCAGATGTTACTTGTGCTCCTGGAAGGATGTGGTAATTCAGGGATACTGGCACGCCTTCCCCTTGGGGACTAAACATGAATCCATAAATCCCCCCTTACACATTCAAGGATTTGAGACCTTGTATGAGTCCGGGTGTCACCTCAGTTACACAACAGAGATGAACCTATGCTTTTGTCAGAAATAAGTATGGGTTGTCAAAAGCTGCCTGCTCACAGCTAAAGGCATTATTTTGTAATCATCACATGATAAAAACTTGACACTGAAAATAGGTTCTGAAATCTGGTAAAGCTGGTCCAACACGGATTTCTGATATCAAGTATTCCAAGAGAAAATAATAAACTGATCCTCTATATAGTCTTACAGACTAGATGCCATCATTATACATATATTTTATCAGTATTTTCTATTTTACTGATCCATTTTAAAATGAGCTTCCATTTTGCAAATCTTTCCCTAAAACTGAATTTGACAATTATAATGTTGTATAAAATACTGTTTCTCTCCATTCTTCTGTATGAGAATGTATCTTCCCTATCACTAAAAGTGTACTGTATTATTCTAATTTGCTAAGTCCATTTTTTTAGGTTGTTGTTCTTAATCACTGCTTGGTTCATGCAATGCCATCCCCTGAATCTCCATGAACTCCTGAATGACAAGGTCCTCTGTGCCACTTGTGTCTATCAACGATAACACAATAGTCCCAGGTATTCGGTGGTCACTGTTGCTCTTATCCTCTTTAATGATCAGAGCATACAAACACTTATTGCAGACAGTGTCCTTGAACCACTGGGTCACATGAATGGGCCAGTCTTGTCCCATTGGAACTATACCTGGTCAGTGAAAGAAGAGAGAAATGTTAAAAGTTTGAGTTCATTGGTGTGTTCTGTATAATAGGATACAGCTGGTAGCATTGAGTTTATTGGTTCGTTCAATATAATAGGATACAGTTGGTAGCATATCCTAGTCAGGAAGTAACGATCAACCATTATTTGGCTGTAGTGATTTTCTAAGCAATATTTTATGTTCAGTAGGCAGCAGGTTGTCGTTGCTTTGTGAACGGATGCACTGACTGTGGCAAGGTTTTGAACTCTATACCTTAACCACCACAGACATGATTTGTACCACTCTGCCACAGAGCTTTAAATGATATGATATACTAGATGAATATTCAATGATCTGCCTCAAACATGATTGGTAGTTGGGAATGGAAGGGGGGGGGGGAGAAGAGAGGGGGGTGACTGGCTGTAGTAGCTCAGTGGTAAATGCACTGGCTTCTTAATCAGATGATTCAAAGTTCAATTCCCAGTTCAAGTGGAATTATTTTAAATCCCCAACAAAGTTGACCCAGCCAAAAGAAGTGGGTACCAGATCTTCTAGTAAGTAAAGGTGGCAAGTGTGATGCTGACCACATCATCCGTTGGTATGCTGTGGATTAATAAATAAATTCAGGCATTATACACCTGTACTGAACTCCCAGATACACCTCAGGTATGAATAAGCGCACTGTACTCCCAGATACACTCTCAGGTGAGAACAAGTACACTATACTTACCATAGAACAAATTATAGAAATATTCCCCCATAGAAATTCCATGGACAGCCAAGAAAACTAATGTAGATGTTCTCAGAGATGCTGGAGTAAAATGATAAATTATAGCAAAAATTAGAAATAGACAAGATTTCTAGGGCATATGAAAGTAAAACTTGAACATTTAGTAACCGCTGGAAAGATCAAGGGAAAAAATAGACAGAGGAAGACAAAGAGAGAAATTTCTGGATGCGTTGTCACTGTGGCACAAAAGGAAGTCACCAACTGAGCTTATTAACAACACAAGAGACAGAGTTGTGGAGAAGCATGATCAATTACGTCACTCGGCATGACACTTGATTGACTGACTCTCTGATATGTCTCTGTTGTGAACAAGGGAAAAGTAACATAATGTATATGAAGAATATCAATTTATCAATAGTTTTATAACAATTGATCTCGCAATGTATAAATAGAATATCAGTCTATAAATAGTTTTATAACAATTGATAATTTTTTTTTGGGTGATCAATTGGTGTCGTCTCTGCAACGAAAGTTGGCTGCAACTGACCTCTAAGATCCTGTCTCTTGTCTTGGTAATGCACTCTGTCAGACCTGTCCATGCCGTGATGGTTCTCTTCCACTTGTATTTCCGCCTACCTCTTGCTTACCTCCGTTTTACTTTACCCTCAAGTAAGGTCTTAAACAAAGTGTCATGTCTTTGAATGTGTCCAAAATATTTTATTTGTTTGATCTTTATTTCCTTTAGTAGTTCCTTTTTCATATGAAGTGTTGTTAGAATCTCTTTATTTGCTTTCTTCTCTTCCCATGATGCTCTCCTTATATATCTTCTATATATCCACATCTTAAAGGCACCAAATCTGTTTTCTAGTTGTTTATTGTCCATGTTTCTGAGCCATACAATTAATATAAAGTAGATATAGCATTTTATAATTCTCATCCTTAGCTTGTTTTTAATTTGTTTAGATGTTAATATTTCTCATGTCATTTAAAGTACGTTTAGTCATTCCTATATTCCTTGTAACTTCTGTTTTACATCTGCTATCATTTTTAATGACCACTCCCAACAATTGATCAATCTACATCAATTTGTAAAAAACGTTTACAAAATACAAAAACAAAACATAGGTAAGATGGAATAATATACCCATGGAATATGTATATTTCTTCTACCCAGAGTGTCAAATTCTCATTCATTATGTTTTCGGAGTTATGACAGACTTTTATATCAATTGTTTTGAATAGATGGACATGGTGGGAGATTCACATGATAGAACATTGTTTAACTCCACTCTTAGAGTCCACAAAACAAAATACCTGCTCGAATTGACATTCTTAATCTAACACCATAAACTATGCACACCTACTTTACATGAATTAAATCAACACAATAACATCTGTCTGTACACGATAGGAAAACCCTGTTTACATTTATTATATGACCTATATTACTGGACTTTTTTATTTTAAAAAATGGCTTCACCTTGTTTACTTCCACGACTGTAAAATTCTTCAGTAGGACCTTCTTTTCAGAATCATAATTTCAACAATTTATAGATACGTTTCTTTTCTGTAACTATTTTCCTCTCCAATGATATAAAATATGTACCCCATTCATCAATATTATAACATGATACAATAAAAAAGATGTGAACTTTTTCTGTAACTGAAAATTAATTTGGTCCAAATTTTTAACAAATAAATCAAGTCCAGAATGAGTTAAAAGAAAGGCAACAAACTCCTTCAAATCAAATCAATGGAAAATGTCTTACCTCCTAAACGTGATTTGTTAGCCAAAAATGGTAAAGAATGAAACTGTTGAGGCAGTAGAACTAGTTCTGACGGGTGCACTGTGTCATAAGAATAGTGGTCAGGGAAGAAGACTTTGACCTGTAGAAATGATGGCATTCATCAATACAATATTCCATAACATTGCATATTTCTGAATATAAGCAGACATTTTTCTAAATTGTTTGTTATTCTTCTTCTTCTTCATTTTCTCTCTCATAATTAACACATAAATTTGTGTGATTTATGCCAGGGAGCGTGAAGTGTGTTGTGCTGCTGATTTCACAGCAGAGCTGCATTATTTTGTGCCTTCCAGCCTATCACATCTAATTTTGGAATGTTTCTGCTATTGATCTAAGGTTTTAAGCTAATATATGCACACAATAAAATGTGTAATAACATTTACAGGCAGATACAACAATACTATAACAGAATATGATAAAATACAGGTAACGGGGAAAAAAGCTTCCCGTTCTGTCTTCTAGTTGTTAATTGTCCATGTTTCTGAGCCATACAATTCATATAGAGTAGATGTATAGTCTTTTCAATACCATAGAGCCATATAGGAAATATAGCAATAGAACAATACTTTTCCATGAACATGATGCAATATTCTCACATCAGATAAATTCCTCGTTCACTTGGAATTCAACCATTGACACCTGGAATAGTAAGTTCTATCAGGCTTCAGCACATGTGTTACAACAGGGGCCTGGGCTTCTAGTTCAGAGTGCAAAGAATAGGGTGATTATTTTCTTGCAGGAAGCCAGCTCTCCATACAAGTTATCCTTAGAATCATCACGGCCAACCTTCATTCTACACAAGTGACCTTGACATATTTCAGCAATGCAGATGAAGAAAAGTGACGATATTGAACTTCTTTCTTTTTCATTTTGCATTATACCCCTTTATGCCATGCAGCGTCAGTGGTGGCACAGTTCTCTGGAAACTGCCTTTTTGTATGATTCCTATATGTTTGTTTTCGTTGATTCTTTTATTTCTATGATCCATCTTTTTGAATGGTCTGCTTCTGGCTTTGTATCCACCCTGTCTGTATAGCAATGCTTTTTGAGGGCCAATGATCTGATGTTAGTTTGGAAGCATGTGAAAGACACTTAATCTGTTTTCTTCAGATGTAAACCAGGATTGGCATTGTGTTTGTTAGTCTTCTAATGTTTTCATTTCTGATTCTGTCTTTTATTGTTACTTTGAGAATTTTACATAGACAAGTTATTTCTGCTGTAACAAGTTTTTTTTTGTCTTTTGTTGTTAGTTTCCACATTTGATATTGGTAGCATAGTGATGGTATGATGATTGTTTTATATAGTGCAGTTTTGGTGTACATCGGATAAATGCCTCGTTCACTTGGAATTCAACCACTGACACCTGGAATAGTAAGTTATGGTGGCAGGGAATTATATGCCATCTATCAGACTTCAGCACCTGTGTTGCAACACAGGCCTGGGCTTCTAGTTCAGAGTGCAAAGAATAGGATGATTATTTCCTTTCCAGGCATGTTGTAGGAGGCAACTAATGAAAGTTGGGGGGGGGGGGGGGGGGAAGGTTGAAAACTTGTCACCTGTGAAAAAATTATCATTGTGGCATCGTGCCTCAGTTTCTTACTTTTGTCTTCTAATAATTCCCATGGATACTGAAGAGATGTAGGCCAGTGAAAATTGCACCTTGTTCTTTTGTGATCAATACATCAGACAGATGATTAATGAAATAGTTGGCCCAGAAGAGTTGTGATGTGCTCCTGGCAGGATGTGATAATCCTAGGATAGTGGCACGCAGGAATCCCTTTGAGGACTAAACATGTATCCATAACCCTCCTCCCCCTTCCCTATACATCCATGCATTTGAGACAACCTTATATGAGTCTAGGTGTCGCATCAGTTACACAGCTGAGAAGAACCTGTGCTTTTGTCAGAAAGGCTATGGGCTGTCAAGAGCTACCTGCTCACAACTAAAGTAAAGGACTTCCGGTCAAAATGGTGGATAGCAACGCAAGTGTTTTTGTTTGTCACCAACAGTTTCACTTGAACAATGGATATATTCGTTGTTTTCATTTAGTGTGGTGATGTGTTGTTATTCTCTGACCAGGAGGTCCACTCATTAAGATCTTCGCCGGTGCTAACGGAGTGCGTGCATCTGAGCTGAAGTCTTCGTGAGTGTAATCGTTGTCACACTGTTTGAAAAATGGCAGCCAATATCAAGCGGTCTAAACGAGGTGGCTCAAAAAGGAAAAGTCACCGGGCGGGTGCTAGAAGAACGAGATCGAAAACAGCTAGGCTAGGAATTAAAAACGTGCGTGTGCTGTTTTGGAATGTGGCCAGTGTACACAAGCGTAGAACAGAGCTAGAAAAGATGTGTTATGAGGCTGACGTCATTGCATTGCAAGAAACACAGCTAGGTGAAAGTGGTAATATCAGGATAGCCGGATTTCAGTGTTTCTACAACAGGCGACATCTTGGACAGGCAATCTTAGTACGCGAGGGTTTTAGTGTATGCGAGGTTGATATGTCCAAGTGGGATAGTGACAATATCCAGTTACAGGCAGTGAGGGTCCAGAGGGTCCAGCACCCAATCATGATTGTAAATGTGTATGCCTGCAACACGAGCATTGATCTTCAGGGTTGGAAGATCCTAGGGGAGATAATGGAACAGGAAAAGCAGATCCTCTTTTGTGGTGACTTCAATGCGAAAGGTACATCATGGGGCAATAGTGCTTCGAACAAACAGGGAAGAGAACTTGAGGAGGCCCTGACAGATACGGACCTGGTGTGCCTTAACGATGGCCGTATAACACGGATGGCAAGCAGGGATGGTGATGATGATAGCGCTATCGACCTGGCATTGGTGTCATCAGCTGCTGTGGCTATCTGCAAATGGGACGTGCTGGGGCATCATGGCAGTGACCACCTCCCATGTGTTGTTCTCTTAAAAAATGACAAAAGTAAGCAGATAAGGCCAAAGGTAAGATCCTTTAAATATGATCGAAGAGGAGTGGATGTTGTGAGCAGAATTCGACAAGACAAACGTAAGGCTCAAGTAGTGGGAAATCTGGTGTGGGATAGGCCCTCCTGGTGGAACGAAGAGGTTCAAAGGGCATGGAGCGAGAAACGGAAAGCAGTATCACTATGGCAAAGGGCACGGAAACGTGTTGCGGCTCAGCCCATGGAGGTCGCACAATGGAAACGGAAGAAAGATATCTTAGTCCAAACATTCAAAGATATTGCAAAGTCAGCAAAAGCGTCAAAATGGGACGAATTTTGCAAAGAGATAACACGCGAAAAATCACTAAAATTGTTCTGGCGGTTACACAAATCCATGAATGGTCTCACAAGACGCGTGACTATTGCCGATTTCCAGAGCGACGATACCGTCTGGCAGAAGACGGACGAGACAAAAGGTGCGGCATTGCTGGCACACTACACCGCACAAATTGGTCAGAGAAATGTGGAGGCATATCAAGAAATCAGGAAAACACTCACAGACACGTGTAAGAACTTGAGCATGGAAAACCATATGCTAATCACAGTTGAAGAAATCAGGAAGGCACTGAAAAGTACAAAAAATACAGCAACAGGGCCAGATGGCATTAGATACGATGACATTAGTCGAAGAACGGATGAGGAGTTGGGAGAGTTGGCGGACATGTTCAATAATAGCCTTCTAAAGGGCACAGTGAAAGAAGACTGGTTGCACAGCTATTTAGTTCCACTACACAAACCTGGGAAGGACCACACCAGGATACATGGCTACAGAATAATAACTATGCAGAATACGATTGGCAAGCTTTTGGAAAAAATTGTGGCCCGGAAGGTATCGTGTTATCTTGAAAGAAATAAGTGTTTACCAACATTGTTAGGAGGATATCGTCCAGGAAAGAAGACATGGCAAAATGCAGCCATATTTGCGCAGGATGTTTTTGAGGGGTTCGATTCGCGCATGGAGACATGTGCGGTCGCAATAGACCTTGAGGATGCGTACAATAGGGTGTCCTTGGATATCTTGATGCACCAGCTGTTAAATCTTGCAGTTAATCCTTTTGTCGTGCGTTGGGTTGGCGCCGCCCTGATGCACAGGGTTGTAGTTCTTGTGTGGTAACTGGATATCTACACCAACGGTTATTAGCCCTGGCCTGCCACAGGGATCGCCTCTATCTCCTGTACTTTTCAATGTATACACAGTACATATCGCTGGCAATCAAATCACAGGTGTTGGCAGAACGATGTCATATGCCGATGATATCCTGGTGTATAGACAGGGCAGAAATCGAGAAGAGTGCGTCGTGGAACTACAGAAGGAGCTGGACAGACTGACAAATTGGTGTCGAGATACGGGAGCAGTGGTTAATCCGTCTAAGGCATTCGTGACGTGGTTTTCCTTGAACAATCACATGGTAAAGACACCCATGCCACAAGTTTCGTTGTCCGGGAAAAGTTTAGAAAGAACTAGCACAATGAGATATCTGGGTGTGTTTTTTGACAGAAGCCTGAGTTTCAGGGAACATGTTGACCACATTATCATAAGGGCAGGCAAAGGCTTAGCAGCAATGAAGGTTATGGCTGCTGCGCAATGTGAGCAAAGATTGTTATTTCTTTTGTACCAGGGTTTGGTAGTGGCTGTGGTGGAATATGCACTGGCAATTCTGACTCTTAGCCAAACTCAGATCGAAAGACTGGATAGAGTCCAGAATGCAGCAATGCGTATCATTCTGGGATGCACAAGAGACACATCGACAAGAGCTATGCGATACCTACTTGACTGCCCAACAGCTGAGCATAGATTACAGTATTGCCGTGCACGGGCGTACCTTCAAATACATGCAGATAAGGAACACCCGTTGCATTCCGAAATACAGAAAGTTAAAGGCAGCAGACTCAAGAGAGGAAGGTCGTGGATGGGACGTGCTGAAGATGTAATACAAAGCGTGTGCCGATTACAGGATGTGGCAGTTGGTGCGGAATGGATAGGTCTACCCACAGATTTCGAAACTTGTTTGAGAGTAGTAATATCACTTAGCAGGGAATGCAGAGAATGGTGTCCCACAGCTGTGGAGAAAGAAGTGCAGGCTTTAATCAGTGAGAATACCAAAGAGGGGGATGTGATTATATACACTGATGGATCTGTAATTAGGCATGTTCGCAGTGCTTGGGCCTTTACAGCTCAGTGCGCAGGTAAAACGATCAAGGAGGAAAGTGGTGCCTTTGCGGTCACTACGAGTAGTATGACCATGGAGACTATGGCGGTGACCAAGGCATTTGAGTGGCTACGCACACAGAAAGTAATGCAGGTCTGCATCTTGAGTGACTCTATGAGTATGATTAAGAAGGTACAAGTCGGTCTCGTTCGCAAACAGTGGATTGAGGCCTTGAGAAATGCGAGCTTGAAGGCGGCTACATTTATTTTCGTGCCGGGACATGTGGGCGTTCGAGGCAATGAAAGAGCGGATCAACTGGCATCGTGTGCGATTGTGGCAAAGGGCGATGGGGCAATGGATCGCGCTGACGTTTTGAACTCCTTAAGAGATATAACACGCGAGAGTGAGACGAATGTGGATGATGATTCCTTTTCAATGGCTAGGATTAAAGATCAGGGATTGAGATGCGGTGTTGCTAGAGGTGAACATTTTGGAGGGCGCAGAAGAATGATGGTCAACCAGCATAGGACCGGTACTGTCAGCAGAAGTGTGATGGCGGATACACTCAAGGAGAGATCGGAGCAACTATGGATGTGTCCAGTTTGCAGTGATGATGATCCGACGACTAACTAACTAACTAACTAACTAAAGTAATTAATTTATCATCATCATCATACTTCAGAAATACTACAACCACTTACCAGACTTTATAAATACAATTGTTTATCACACGTCAGAAATAATAAAACTGTCTGTCCGATTTCAGAAATACTTATACCATTTACCAGACTTAAGAAATAATAAAACTGTCTGTCCGATTTCAGAAATACTTATACCATTTACCAGACTTAAGAAATAATAAAACTGTCTGTCCGATTTCAGAAATAATTATACCATTTACCAGACTTAAGAAATAATAAAACTGTCTGTCCGATTTCAGAAATACTACAACTGTCTATCAGACTTCTGTTACAAAATCATAATATAAACTTCCTTACCTGGTCTCCCACTTGATTTATGTACAGAGTTCTACGGTATACACCCATGGATTTCACAGCATATACAACAGTCTCTGAGAAGCTGGTTACTGGCTCCTATCGCAATAGAAAATGTTAGTTACACATTTTGTTAATTTCACATTTAACTGTCTTTGCTCTCAAACAAATGTAATTATCTGATTAACAGTCTAACGTATTAATGCCATTTTTTTGCATGATGTTACCATGCCCATTTATTATCTTCTTCTTCTTCTTTCCTTCCTCTTTTACCCTTTACACCCATTTATTATAAACAAATGAAATCCTTTATCTTTGTCGGAATACTAATTATTCTGTATCGAGAAAAGAAATGTTACCAATTCAGACACAGATTCTGTGAGTTGAATAGACATAGACCTAGGAGTATCTACTATTACAATTAGGAGTCTACCATGTTTGCATATGAATACCTGTTGATGGGATTTCTTAACTCTTGGTCTCCGTAAGCCACAGTAAGGTTGTCCTCCTATGCCGGGGGACATTTTAGAATATTTTTAGTAATTTATGGTAGTATTTGTATTTTTACAATTTCTCCATCACTATTCTATTCACATTATCAATTCTGACATCAAAATATTCAGAAAATGATAGGCAATTATATTATATTTAGTATGTGTGCTTATTTGCAAAATTATATTAGGTATTTAAAATTTAATTAATAAAAAACAAGAAAATATGGCGAAATAACAATATAAATTTGTACATACCCAAGCTTGTATCCCAGAAAACCGAATCATAATCCATTTATTGTGAAATAAAATACACCTACATGTATCCTGAACCATTTTGTACTGCATACAAGTATTTATATATACAGAATTACTTATAAATGTCACATTGTCTTGAAGTCAACAAATGTATACAAAATGCACATTTTCCACAAAATTTTCTAATGATTAGGCCTACATTTTTGTGCCCAGGACTTATTATTTAATCCTTATATGCATAATACAAATCATTATGCCTTAGATAATGTTTGAAAATTCACATTCGTATATGATACTACTAAAATAATGTTTTTGAATATAGATAATGGGGAAAGCAATATATATTGCATTGGAAACGCCCCTCCTGAGCTTCATCAAAACTCAAATATAAATCAGAACTTCCATCAAAGTCAGATCGTAATAATAATTATAATTCAATATTAGGCCTACAATTATAAACTAAGCTAAAGTTGAAATTATTACCTAACGTATTTTAGAACATTTCCAAAGCCTAGCTAAATTAAAAACATAGAGGACGTCTACATCTCATTACTTCAAATTCAAGTAACAATAAGTTACACAAAATGAAAATGTAAACACACTTGTTTATATGAAATTAAAGCTAAAATTTAACAAAATGTCTCCGACTTTCGCCACACTTCCCAAGATAGACCTATCCTTAATCGGAAGTACCGCAAATAATGACTGTTCGTTTGATTTTATGGTCGTCGTAATGTTTATAATTCATAATAGTAAATTCATATAAAAATGTAGATTTAAGCGGCTTTTGGCATAGCTGTTCTCCCATATGTAGATATTAGCGGCTCGGTGGATATAAGGAGTTAAATTATCAGTATGCGACATACTCCTGGCATTTTTGTCATTGATTTAGTGTACTGGTGTATTGGGGCTTCATTGATTTAATTATTTCTGGCCACAGGAAAGCAGCCATTTCAACAATAAACAACATGAATTATATTGATAAAATTTTAAACTTTATAACCCTGAATTGGTTGGTTGGTTGCTGATCCAGTGGTACATGGGCTCATGTCCTTTTACCCAAAGTCATTAAATGGCATTACATTGCTGGGAAGTGACCCTGAATTAAAATTACGCAATTTTCCCCCTGGGTCTGGCTTTTTTTTGGACAATGCATTATATTTGGTGTGTGTTTGGAAAATGCATACCTTTTTTTAAATATAGATTTTAAACAATTTTTGTACATGTAAATAAAGCAGTGAATAATGCACATAATTGTGTTTTTTTGTTGTATGTGTAATATGAAACATGTGAGAGAGTTTTGAAATTGAAAAATGGGGAGGGGGGGGGGGAATCACATAAAATTTTTAATAAAGATCAAAAATAACTTTCTGACGCACCTATACTTGAGCATTCTATGGCAACATTGATAAATATCCTCCTGAACACATACACCTGTTGTATATATGTTGTTTCATAACCAAACTAACATAATTGGGACTGAATAAACAAATAAAACATGTAGATGTCACATACAATGTTGGTCCGTTCAAGACTAGACCTAGGCTGACATACAACAAAATTTTATTCAATGCTGATCTGCTAAATATTGTTTTTATGTTATTCCATAAATAAACAAACATTCTTATACTATTCTAACAAATAAAACACAGGAAAACAAATAATAATAAATCATGGAGATGTCACTTACCTACCAAGTCGATCAGGATTGTTCAATATTAAGAGATATTTCAACTGGTCACAATCCTAATTAATCCATGTGCTAGGCTCATATGAAAGTGACAAAATGTCTGGTTCTATTCTTTAAAAGTAATATTTTAATATTATTTGAAAACAATAGTAATTCCCAAGAAATCATCATCATGAGAACAGAATCCATAAACATCGCATGAAATATGGTGTCAAAAATTCAACAGAATTCTTCCAGCAATCCGGCAGTCAAATATTAAGCATGATTTCTCCATTGTACATACCCTTTAAAAGAATGAAGATGGGGGAAGTGACATATTCCTAGCTTCAAATGACGTGAATAATTTGTCATGTGAGCATAACTTCGTAGTTTTATAATTATGCATCGGAGGCATAGCAATGAGCATAACAGTACGCCGTCAGGCCCTCAGTAATGTCATTCATGGGTGTATCCACCTGTCCATAGAGTCCTAAAAGTTAAAAAGCCTAGGTGACTTGTAAAGAAAGTAAATTATCTTTTTTATTAGGCACCAGAGGAGCAGCAGAAGAATATTTGTCTCAAAAAGGGGGGCCACTGAAAAAAAAATAGTTGAGAATCAGATTATAGGTTTTTTTTGGTTGTATACATAACCAAACTGTCAGAGGATGTCCAACAAAATGGAAGCATTGGAACAACAAACACAAGTTCAAGTATACACACAGACACACTTACTGATCTATTTGCAGAGAAATACTGAGCTATGGCAGTTTCAAGCTTTGCTAATGCTCCACTCTGCTCCATTGGGATCACCTACATGTAAATAAAGAGACATTATGTATCATACAATAAATGAAGGAGACTGTAAATGAAAACCTTCAATTTTACATTGAAAACCAAAATACAGAATATCTATCATCTTTCCACAAATGCTGTCAGGTGTTATGGGAAGTTGAAGTTTTCTGTCTTTGGCCATCTTTGTTACGCTTGTCATGGTTAGACCGTGGTTTTTAACAATCTCTCTGATTGAATCTTCGCATCTTGTTCTTGGTATTCCTCTTGCTTTGTAGTCGTTTTTTTCTGATGTTACACTCATGGCTGGCTGGTTGTGATGAGTCCATTCTCATTAGGTGTCCGAACCAGATGATCTGCTGTCTCTATATATTGTTTGCAAGATATGGTCTTTACTATCTTTCTGATGTCTTCATTTCTCATTCGACCTTTTCTGGTGACATTTATAGCCTTTCTCTGGCATTTCTGTAATATTTCTCAAGCGTGTTTTTGTCAGGGGGGCCATGTCTGGCACCATAACTGGTAATATAACATTGGAATAAAGATGTGTTTATTATCTGTCATTTGGTCACCATGTAGATCAGTGAATTTTTAAGCAGTGGTGACAGTATGTCACAGCATTTACTTCGGCATCTCATCTCAATTTCTCCATAAATTTTGCAGTCTTCTATAAAAACGCTTCCTAGATTTTTAAATTCTGATGTCTGTTTTAGATTTGTGCCGTTAACATTTAGATGTTCTTTTGCTCTGCATATTTTCATAGTTTCTGATTTTGATGTGTTTAATCTCCTATTGTATTCTTCACACGCTGCATTTAGTGCATCTTTTTAGCTCATCTTCAGTTTCATATATTAGACCTTAATCATCTGTGAAGAGTAGATCATGCAAGAGACCTAGGTCTCTTGATGTTTCTGAGATGTATTCATTTCTTGCTTCTGCTCCTTTTGCTAATTTGTCCATGTATGTAACAAACAGCCGTAGTGATAGTACACATCCCTGTCTTATTTCTGTTATTGTTTCAAATGGTTCTTGGAGTACCTCATTTGTTTTTATTATACTTCGTGAGTTTTTATATAGTGCTCTTATGTTGTCTAGCAGTTGCCCATGTATTCCGCAGTCTTCTAGTATCTGACACAATTTGTCCCTGTCAACTTTGCCAAAGGCCTTCTCTTGATCTAAAAATGTGATGTTTAGCTGTTGGTCATATTCAATTGCTTTTCCGCTTGTATTGTCTCAGCACAAAGATGGCATATGTGCACCCTATCTCTTTTATGAATTCAAACTGGGTCTTGTTTAGCTGTGGCTCTATTATTGATCTAGTTCTTTGTTCTATGATTTTTTCATAGATCTTTACTGTGTGGCTAAGTAGGGATATCCCTCTGTATTACTATAGAAGTAATGGAACAAAATGAACTCTGAAAAATATAACAAGCAATGCTAAAATTAAATGAACTCACAAAACTATAAGCAAATTTCCTACAGGAAAATTGTTTTTACATATTTTACACTCCATCATATTTTAAAGAAAATGTTGCTGCAATATACAGTAAGCCACTTAAAAGCAGCCCCAAGTAAATGTTGAAGTGTTGCCAGGTAAAAATTATAATTACAAGCTGTATGCCAAACTTTAATTTTCAATTTATATGTAACATTGATTTGCTTGACGTTAGTATCTCCTTCAGGTGTTACAGAATTATCTATCTAAAAATTAAAGCATTTTAAAATTGTTTGTACTAAAATTAAGTTCTTCATGCCATATATTTTGAACAAACAAAAAATAGTAAGTACGTTTAAAAATAAACGTACAATACAGAGTATAAACTCATCTAAGTCGAGGGGATGTTTCAAATCTTTTCAAGATCACGAAAATGTCGGAAGTCTAAAATCTGTTTATAGATCGACATAGGAATAATGTAAAAATGCCAGCAATAACACTGTGGAACTTTGTTATCATAAGAATGAATGGACATGATAAATGGAAATTAACACAAACTTAAGCAACTGTACTGGCATTCCTTTCATATGTCCCACCCACATTATCTGTAAATGAATGAATCAAGGAATGAATAGGCCCCTGTATTCTGGGAACAATACATCCAGAGATAATACAGTGCCACTTTCCCTAACCATGTCTATAGACGGCTTATCACATGTGACAAGACTTTAAGCAATAGACCATACTTTCCTGAACAAATTGTGTTCGGTGTCTGGGCGTTCTGATGTGGAACTGCACTAGTGAATAGTTATTAATACATACCTATCTTGCCACAGGATTCAGATGAAAAATACAGCAAACAGTAAACCCTTAGTGGGAATCAGTACAATGAAAGAACTGCGTGACAAACGGGCACCGTCAGATGTCTTTATTTTTAAAGGATACAGAAGAATTTCAACTTTGTTACCGTATGTTTACCTTTTAGGGAGTATACAGTAATAAACGTGAGAAAGGACTGTGAAATTAACCTACAGGTATCAATTACAGCGGAATGTTTGGAACCACTTTTCAAAAGCAAGAGGCACAGAAAAGATGCCTTTTACTATTGATTTTTGTTGCTCCCTACCTCCATCACAGGTTTTTTTTTTTAAACTGCGAGACTGTCTAAGCGGACAAATTCCAGAAGTTGTGTGGTTGTGTGAGACCGTCATATGTAGAAGACCTCTGTACAGAATTAATTAAGACTTCATTTGTTACATTTTTGAATATTGTTGTAGTCACTATTTATATACTTGGATTTGCATGTCAAAAATAGACAAGGCTGATCAGCTACATGCACAGAAATAATCAAAATCAGCCTTTGAGGTGATATTTACATTTTCTGTACACAGATCTTACAGCACAGAAGAGGGTCACAGTTTGTGCATATTGCAACCTCATCCCTGTACCAGTACATCACAACATGGAAAGTTTGTGACACAGAAGTTCCTTTGTTTAGCCTAAGGTAGTGTTTTGGACATCATCATCAGGTACTATCTCCATAACGAAGGTTGATTGCAACAGACATTCAACATCCTGTCTCGGTGGTGCCCTCTGCTAGACTATAACCTGTCCATCTCGAGATGTTACTCTCCCACTTATATCTCTGCCTATCTCTTGCTCGTCTTTACCCCTCGTTTCAGACAATGAGGAGGAAATTTGTGGTAGGCCTACTAATTGTGACTTCATGGATTTCGCCTAACTGATTTAGTTTTTCCAGAAGAATTCTGACTTGGCAGGATTTGAATGACTGTTTGTATGCCTACTGGTACAGGTAAGTTTTTTCCTCTGTTAGGTTTCTACTGCTAGTTTTGTTTACATATTTTGTTGTACACACAAGTCAAACTCACTTTTGTCTGTTCCTATATAAGTGTCTACCAACACTACCTGGTAGACTAGACCTAGATGATAAACATGTGTTTATAGAATTTAGTTGATAAACACTCATCATCATCATCAAGTGCCGTCTCCGCAACGAAGGTTGGCTGCAACGTATCTCCAACATCTCCTGTCTCTTGTCTTGGTGGTGCACTCTGCTAGACTGTAGCCTGTCCATCGTGTAATGTTACTCTCTCACTTGTATCTCTGCCTACCTCTTGCTCGCTTCCAGTTGACTTTACCCTCAAGTAAGGTCTTCAATAAGGTGTCATGTCTTTTAATGTGTCCAAAGTATTTTATTTGCCTGATCTTTATTTCTCTTAGTAGTTCTTTCTTCATATTAAGTGTCTTTAGCAACTCTTTATTTGTTTTCTTCTCTTTCCATGATGTTCTCCCTATTCTTCTATATACCCACATCTCAAAGGCATCAATTTTGTCTTCCAATTGTTTATTTAGTGTCCATGTTTCTGAGCCATACATTAATATAGAATAGATGTAGCATTTTATAATTCTCATTTTTAACTTGTTTGTAATTTGTTTAGATATTAATAATTTCCTCACCTATGTTTGATATCATACAGTTTTCTTTGAAGTCATATTTTAACCAATTCCAAAAAAAAACCATCACAAAGAGGCCAACTTGGCAGACTAAATATTTTCAATGCCAAACTGAGATGTTTTTGAGTGACTTACTATATAATTATGTTACCTGGTCCACACTCACCACAAAATAGGATGGATTCTCCACTCTGACAATTTTCACAGATACAAATTTGAGCGTGGGATAAGTCCAAAACTTCGGTAAACAGGAAATATCACAGATTTTTGGTTGAGATGAAGAAGGTAAAGATGTATTGGACACACAAGATGTCTCAGGTTTCATACTCCAGGTGTACAAGACTCTCCCAGGTTCTGATTTAACATTATCCTCATGTAATGTTGACATTGCTAACTCATCAACATAGCTCCTTACACGATTTTGTTTTTCTTCATCATTGATGTCATTTTTATCTGCATCAAGTTTGTTTAAGGCATCTTGAAGTCTGTCTTCTCCCACCCAACATTCTGAACCTTCCTGTGTGCTTCCGCTGTCAGTATCTGCTTGAGATGTATTAGAACTGAACAGGCTCAGTAAAACATCGTCAACACTTCCACCTTGAGACTGAACTCTATCCATCTCCTCAACTGCAGCAAGCACAAATTCATTAATGTTTATGTCCCCATCCTCCTGAGTAGTATCAATCAGGTCGACCTCCAGAATTCTGAATGTGGAAACATATAAACATGAATACAATTTTTGACAGAAAATAGACAACCTTTTGAAGTTATTATTATTACAATGATGCTACATGCTCAATTAAATAAATATTTTAGTTAATGTAAAAGGACATAGGTTTGCTTGTGTGGGTTTCACCAATGGACCACTAGACAAACCACCCATGCTACAGAAAACCTTAGTAGATGATATGCCGTTATATTGAGGCTCTCTTATGGAAGCTTTGTTGAATGTCATCTATACAATTATGCTTTTCATACTCTTCTGTTGTTGTTGTCTTTTATGCTTTGTTATTTGTATATATGCATGCACCCTCTGTGGTTGGGAGGGAGCCAGAGATGTACTGTGCAGTACTGGGGAGGGAGAAACTGACTGTACTGTTTTTCCTATGACTGAGGCCCATCATAAAGGCATAGTGAATCAGGACGTGTTGTTTATGTCAATATCCAAATGAATGCTGATGAGTAGTGGTACAATGTCAGCACAATGCCATTCTTAAAAAAGTGCAATTCTTCTGAAGTTGACTTAGTGATCCATACGGTAAGTTAGTGACTGTTAAGGGTGTCTGTAGAAGGCTTTTCCAGGCTGTTGAAAGGTAAGGGCAGTCAATAAGGAGGTGTTCTATTGTTTCATTGGGATGAGAGCAGTGTCTACATGTGGGTAGTTGCTGGGTTTGATACATTTAAATAGCTATTGGTCCTTGCATGTCCTGCTCGAAAATGAAAGAAAAGGGATTGGTTTCTCCTGCAGAGTTTGGTTTACGTTGTCATTGTCCTTTGGTTGCATCATTTCACTAAACACATTTCGACCAGTCAGCCCGTTTGCTTATCTGTTCATCCAGATTTCCCTGGTGTTTCTGAGAATCTATTTGACTATTCTCATACTATAAGGTTTTTATTTTTGTTGTTTTGAAGCACCTCTTTTTGCAAGTCTGTCTGCTACTTTGTTTCCTGCTATACCGCTATGTCCAGGGATCCATTGCAAGATCACACTGATTGGATATGTAGAGATAAGACTGTGTTCTACTATTGCTATGTGAAGAATATCTTGATTTTCATAAGGTTTAGGTTCCCTCGCTGACTTTTCGTAAGGAGCAGGGGAGTGATCTATCTTGCACTGACCTTGGTAACTGTGGCGATGCCCAAGCTCATATTTTAGATTGTTTGACTGGCATTGTGGGTTTGTTTGTTTACTGCAGACATCACCATCATAAAGAATGACATGAAAATTTCTTCCTCTATCAGAAACTGGTCGTGTAGTCAATTGCCCCCATGAAGTCTCTATGAAAAGTCTGCTTTTGGGGATTCAGGTGGGGTTCACAGAGATGAATTCCCTGCCAGTCACAAGTACTCGAGACGCAGGCATTGATCCTTCATTCTGTGGCTGAGTATTTGCTGTGACCATGTCACATCCTGAATCTTATGCCTTTATAATTCTTCCCAGCATCGAGTTTCCAGATTCTCCATGAGTTTTCTTGACCCTGCTTCCAGTATCTCAAGATGATTAAGACATGTTCTGACTGTGAGTGCAATGTCAGTTTGCAAGACACTCTCGCTGCAGCTGTGACATTAGGTAGGGCCCGGATCCAATCAAGGTAGAGATGTTTATCCTCACCATTCAGGATCCATGGTAAGGGCAGAGATTAACAAGAGAAAGGAGAGACCTGGATATACCACCAAGCACTAACTTGCTCTCAGAGGTTTTGATTCTCAATGTGCTGCTGTCAGCTGCCTGTAGTTTTAGTTCTTGTATGGTCTTGCAGCCTATTATTTCCCCTTCTTTAAATATGGTGTTATTTAATGTTGCTTTAGGCCTTCCTCATTTTCTTTTGCCCTCAGGTGTCAACATAAGGGCTTGTTGGTTTATTCTGTTTTCATCTAGTCTTAAAACGTGACCACGTATTTCCATCTGTGTTTTCCAATGATGTTTGAAACATATTCTTGGTGTGTTTTGTTTCTTAACTCACTAATTGTGAAGAAATCACTCCATTTTATGTTCATCGGTTTCTGGAGACATTTGTTTTCACAGCTCTCTGGACTATATCCAGCTATCTGCAGGAGTTTGAAAATTAAAAAAGAAGAAATGGGGAGGAGGTTATACAAAAACTTAAGGAAGAGACAAAATAAAATAAATTGGAGACAGAAATTGACAGATTGCCAGAATTTGACTATTTTATACACTATAGTTCAAACAACGATCCAAGACTGTAGGTCATAGGGTTGAAAGATTTTTGTAGTGTTAATTCCCACCCCACTGAAAATTACATTTAGAACTATGAAACAAGAAAAAAGGGCAAATCCCTCTCCTTGAGCAGGGTCCACAAAAAAAAATAATTAAAAAACAACCCCCCCCCCCACCACAATATTGTAATATATAATAATACTGTAATATAATATATAACATATTGTAATATATAAAAAAGAAAGAAATGGGAGAATTTGAGAAATATTGCAATAAATGCTGCTTTGGATACAGCAGGTCTCATACAAAACAATAAGAAGAAATGGATACGCGAGAAGACTTGGTCAAAAAAGCCAAAACTGTAAAGAGATGAAGCAAAAAATACTTGCTGCAAAATCCACTCAAGACGAGGAACTAAACAGACTCACATACGCACTTTTTGACAAAGAAGTTAAAGCAAGCGCTAGAAAAGACAAACACAATTATATAAAGGACTTAGCAATGGAAACTGAATCAGCCTCAAAACACAACAACAGCAAGATACTACACCACATAACCAAACAACTGTGCAATCAGCCACTTATCCCAAACGCATCTATTAAAGACAAAAATGGCAAAGTTCTAACAACAACTGAACAACAAAAGCAAAGATGGGCCGAACATTCCTAAGATCTTCTTAACAGACCACCACCCCAATCTACTCCAAATCTAGAGGAAGAGGAGACAATGCCACCATTAGAAGCTTGGATAGAAAATTTCACCCTTGAAGAAGTAAAACAAACCATTAAGTAATTAAAAAACAATAAAGCAGCAGGTCAAGATGACATCACAAGTGAAATGTTAAAAGCAGCAAATGATAATACCTTGTCATTTTTACTGGATATTTTCAATATGATTTGGAAAAACGAATGCCCACGCCAACAATGGAAAAATGGTTTCATTATCAAACTACCAAAAAAAAGGAGACCTAACAAACTGTGATAACTGGAGGGGAATCACACTGCTACCCGTACCTGGCAAAATTCTTTGTAATATGATGCTTGCAAGATTAGTCATCCTTAGACAAAAGACTTAGAGAAGAGCAGTCAGGCTTTAGACCAGGTCGTTCCTGTCTCAACCAAATATTTACTCTTAGAACAATAATAGAAGAATGTCTAGAATTTAGATCTAATCTTATAATAAACTTCATTGATTTTCAAAAAGCCTTCGACAGCATCCATCGACCATCGCTTTGGGAAATTTTAAAAATATATGGATTCCAAAACAAATATATAAATGTGATAAAATCATTCTATACCAACTCAAAATGCTTTGTTAGAACAGAAAGAGGCAATTCAGAAAGAGGCAATTCAGAATGGTTCCCTGTGATTACTGGTGTTAAACAAGGATGCCCGATGTCACCATTACTATTCAATAGTGCAATTGACTGGGCTATGAGAGAAAGCACATCCAACACAAATTTAGGAATCAAATGGATAAATAAAACAACATTAGAAGACCTGGATTTTGCCAATGATCTTGCACTATTGAGTGAAAACAATCAAGAACACAAACAAAAACTGATAGATTAAAACTCATTGTAGGACAAATAGGTCTCCAAATCAATTCATCAAAAACGAAAATTATGGACTTCACCAATTCACCTAACGAAATTACTTTAAATGGACAACAACTTGAAAAAGTACACAAATTCTCCTATCTAGGAAGCAAATTTACACTCGACGGTGATGTCATGACAGAAATTACAACTCGCATTGCCCTAGCATCAAGTACATTTAACAGACTGTCTAATATCTGGAAGTCAAAGTCAATCAGCACACGCACGAAAATGCGATTATTTAATTCCTGCATTATTCCGGTGCTATCATATGGATGTGAGAGCTGGAAAAGCTCTTTATCTTCAGAAAAGAAATTACTGAGTTTCGAGAACAAATGTCTTCGTAGGATAACTAACACACATTGGAGTGAATTCAAATCGAATGATAAAATCAGAGAAGAGACACATCAAAATTTCATCACAGATGTTATCAGAAAACGCCGTTGGTCCTACATCGGGCATGTCCTGCGCGCAGATACCAACAGAATACACCACCAATCTCTTGAATGGGTACCTACAGGCAAAAGAGCAAGGGGTAGACCAAAAGAAACACTCAGAAGAACAATACTTAGAGAAACTAAAACAACAAATATTCATACTATTCAAGAACTGCACAGAATAGTTTTGAACAGACAGAATTGGAGAGATCTGACCTCTGCCCTATGCGCTAACTTCAGCGCAAAAGGAAAATGAAAAAATGAAATATATAAAAAATACACAAATTTAGTTTACTTGTTCTTTTAAAAGGAACTCCCCTATTGTTCTCTCCAAAGTCTACCTATGGTCCTACAAAGATCCCTGTTGCATCAATGTATCTTATAGTAGCCAACACACATCATATATAAATATACTCAGATAACACAAGTCAATGGCTTACTCCCTCCAGTAACCATAACCAGGAATGTTCTTGATAACATCCTCCACATTGTCCACAGATTCACCATAGACATCCAGATAGATCTTAGCTACATTGGCCGGCTGAATGTCTTTCAAGCAGCTGATGATCTGTCAATGTATACAAGTGAATATACTAAAACACAGTGAGATATCAAGTAGAAATGGCTGAGGTAACTGGGTGGGAATAGCACTCATTTATACTATACCTAAGAAGTGGGAATGACACTTTTATATTTTAACTAACAAGTAAGAATGACACATTTATATTATACCTAAGAAGTGGGAATGACATTTATATTTTATCAATCAAGTGGGAATGACACATTTATATTTTATCCTACAAGTGGAAATAACACATTTATATTTTATCAAACAAGTGGGAATGACACATTTATATTATATTTAAGAAGTGGGAATGACACTTTTATAATTTATCAAACAAGTGGGAATGACACAATTATATTTTATCCTACAAGTGGAAATAACACATTTATATTTTATCAAACAAGTGGAAATGACACATTTATAATATCTAAATAGTGGGAATGACGCTCATTTATATTATATCTAAAAAGTGGGAGTAACACTCCTTTACTTACTTATCCAATCCTCGGAGTTGTGAGCTTTCACTCTTTCTTACCTGTGCCAGGTGGCGATAAGTGCATGTTTTTTCCGCTGTGTTGTGTCTGTATATAAGGTGTTAGTGATGGAGGGGTTTGGTGGTAACACCTGTTTTCATAGGTTTTGTAGCAAAGGGCATTCAATAAAGTAGTGTTTTATTGTTTCCTCCTGTCTGTTGCAGTATGGTGATGGTATGCTGTAATCCTTTGTAGGTGTTTGCTAAGTTGTACATGTGTTGTTTGCAGCCTAAATACTGTCGTTTGATCTTTGCTGTGCAGTCTATTTATGATGTCATGTGGTTTTGGTTGGGGCAAAATATGTCTGCATATAGCACTCTTTCTTTCGAACCAGAGACCCTACTGTCCCATCCATTGTTGTTTACAGTTGGTGCAGATAATGTGTTTAGCTGTTCTAAGGTTGGTAGAAATTCCTGGTTGGAGCATACTTGCTCCATTTTTTGCCAGTTTATAAACACTTTCATTCCCGCTGATACCTGTGTAGCCTGGTATCCATTGTAGTGTAGTATTGATGCCATAGAATGTAAGTATGTTTATAGCTGACTCTAAAGTATGTTGCTTATAGTTTTCTATGCTTTTGGATTCCATTTTTCAGGGGCTTGTAGAGCAGACAGGAAGTCTATGAATATTACTAGGTTCTTTGGACGTGTTGCATAATTTTATATTTGGTGGTGATGTATGAGAGTATTTCTGCTATTGCTTCCATCTCTGTATCATAGTTGCTACAGAACTCTCCACAAAAAGCAGATAACTCTATTGATGTTTTGTCAGGGAGGACTATGAGAGAGCCATATCCTGCATTGATGGTGGCTTTGAAGGATGACCCATCTGTGTATGCTTGGATCCAGTCCCTGTGGTAGGAATCTATAGTCTCTAGTGTAATGGACTTAAGGGTGGTTTAGTTTGTTGCCTTGTTTACTGACTTGTCAATTAGTGTAGTGTTTATTTGGGACAGTATGAGGGATGTATTTGGTGGGATATTTGATGCTGTTTCATAAGCCTCTCTATCTTCAGGCAGGTGATGTTTCTTGTTTAGTTCTTATGCTAGCTGTACTGGAGATTTTTGTTTGGTCTTGTTTTGCATGTCCATTCGTTGACTACTTCTTTGTATCTTTCGACAGCTTCTATAGTTGCCTTTTCTCTTCTAATATATAATGGCTCTATATTTGCATAAATTTCACAGGCCACTGTTGGTGTTGATCTCATGCCATCGAAAATGAAGCGGAGAGCCTAGTTTTGTACTCTGTCACAGTGTGTACATGAGCTTTTTTGATGATGTCCCCTGCAAGGGAAGATTATAGTCTAATATGGATCAGACGAATACTATGTATGGATGTCTAAGTACTGTCTTGTTGGCTCCCCAGGAAGTACTTACAAGTTGCTTTAGCAAGTTCTGAATTTCGTACTGGCGATATAATTGGCCATACTAATTATCGTACAGGTGATATGATTGGCCATACTAATCATCGTACAGGTGATTTGATTGGGTGTATTAATAGTGCATAAAAATTCAACAGCACATAAACAGCAATATACTAAACGGAGTACGCTTGTTAGTAGCCACATCCTCTCTGAACATCTCCAGATAACTCCTAATTCACTTAAACAGCCAAGAAAAATACATTAGTTTTCTAATAGATTATAGGTTACTTATAAATCATGGGAATAAGATAGCTGATCTCCTAGGTAAAACAGGCCAAATGGCATGAGCCTGTGATAATGGAACAATTATCATCTAAATTATGAGAGAAATTGCCATCTGAACTATGGGAACAACCAACATCCCAACTATGGGAACAGCTATCATTTCAATTGTTTATAAGCAACTTATCTGCCTTAAAATCAAAGTCCTACATTACCTTCCTGACCCTATTTAATATCACAGAATCTACTCCAACAGCTTCATCTGTTTTCTTCTCAGCACTTTTTCCTTTCTTAATTGCATAGAAAGTTGAGCCATTTGTTAATAATTTAATGAGGAGATGAACTGCCAAAGGTTTCACATTGTCTGGAAGTTTATCCAGGCCATGGAGTTTGGCCATAGCTGCCTGTTGTTAGAAAAAAATAATTTGGTAATGATTCTATTTGGTAACTATTAAAATATTAAAATTACAGATATGAACTAGCTGGTAAAATGATAATGCAGAAAGTGGTGTCTACAATTGTAAGACAAAATCTTAACACAGAACTGTCGAAGTTGCTTAGCGAGCACATGCTGGGTGGGGTCAATGAAATATATAATGCAATTAGGCAATCATTGAGTTCATTAAGTATTAGGTATGGTACAAATAGGATTGGAGATCAGGAGGGCAACTTCAGAGTGTGTTTCTTCCTCTTCTTGTAAGTTTATTCTCAAACTCCTGGAGGTTAACAGAATTTCATAATAAAACTAACATGTCACTTATATCTACTTTAAAAACAAATGGGTAATTAATTGCCAAGAATTGCTCATCATTAGAATCATAATCCATATTGATTTCACTGTAGATGTCTACCATTTCAACCCGATTGAAGATGACCGGGAAAGAAATTAATTAAAACAACTCTGATATTCTTCCTCTTCCAAAGAACATGCAGGAAAAGGAAGTTGAATATTACTGCAAGCTAAGTGTCTCTAATTCTGGTCATGTGACATTAACCATGAAGTAGTTCCTCATCACTAAATAAGTGCATAACAACAAGCAATGCAAGTCCCCACCAGTTGTTTACAAATAGAAAACTGTTGGCAACACTTTTCTCTGGAGGCGTGCTAAAGTTTAATGCATATGCTTTGCTGTACTATTCCATTTTCTTATTAAATATACTACCAGACATCAGCAGTATTGAATTATTGGCATAATCTTATAATATAGGGAGACCATTGGCATTTAGAAAATCACAATATAATCAGTTGTAAATGTTAAAAGTTTTAAGCAACACTTTTGTTTGTAAATAACATTTAAATTACTTTTTAAATTCTTCATAATAACTTGTCTAACATTCTTAATTTGTGAACAGAAATTATTTATCTACAAAATGCATGTGTACCAACTTTCAAAAGGATCATTTTGCATTTCATCCCAAAATACAACTAAATTACATATGTATTTTAGTTCCAAATTCTGCTCAAATTTTGTATAAAGAGTACTTACTAAAAGTAAAGATAGAGTTATGAACCAATGTCATAGCACATGGTTCCCCATTAAGTGCTCAGCTACTTAGTCAGTGGTTAACCAGAATCACCTGACTACCATTGCCTACCACACTTACTCAGCAGCAATGGTGACATTCCTTGTCAGAGCATGAGCTACGGTACCCTACTCTGTGGTTACTGTGAGAACCACAAGAGTAAATTTTATTTCGAAGCATGAATAATGAGTGAATTCAAAACCCAGGTCTGCTGGTCAGTGGGCAAGTGACTTAAAATTAAACTATCATGGCTCTCTACTAAAGGTAAATACTAAAGGTCAATACAGGTGTATACAATGAAAACTGAATTTAAAACTATACCTGTTGATAGGTAAGAAAATAACACATCACTCCTTAATATACATTAAAATATGCAGCAGTGTGTTTCATCGCTGTCGATTTCCTAGATCTGTCACAGCGTTGTTTCAGAGTTTCTAAATGGTTAAACCATGTTCTAATCTATCACATTCAGATGTAGAAACCACATATTCCATCAGAAAAGATGGATCACAGAAATCAAAGAAACCACAGGAACAAGCTTACAGATAGTGCACAAGAAGGCCATCTCCAGAGAACTTTTCCACCCTTGACGCCGTAAGGCAAACAAGGGACACAGCGTATAGATAGATAGATAGATAGATAGATAGAAAATATGCAGCTAAATTTTAAATAATATTTAATTGAGGATAAAAAGAATTCTTAATATTATTCCGTAAAATCATTTCACTTTTTTATACGTTAATTTATTTTAGTTCATGATTAAATTCTCTGTAACAGGACTAGCTCTATAAACTACAGAACTCCCTAACACTAGGTACATAATAAAGGTACATAACCTAGTAAAGCAGACTTTTACAAAAACATGTAAAAAAACATCTAAAACAATGCATATAGTTTTCACATTCACCTGGAATGACAGTGATAAATTTAGATCTGGATCAATTTCACGAAGATGGTTTTGACTCAAAACTTCCTCATGACCATGGTCAGGCAGATAACAATCAAAACTTCCATTCTAAAACAAATAAAAATGGGTATTTAAAACAAATAATATTAGGTATTTAAAACAAATAAAAATAGCTATTTAGAACAAAATGTAATTGGTCTATATATATATACATATACAGTGAAAGAGATGGAGAAAGAGAAGATTAGCTCCTCACAACAATAATCTACAATCTACTTCACCTCTCCCTTATATATCACCCCTCCCTCCAATGGTGCATGCTCAGAATGTAGCTTGTAGTGCATGCTCGGAGATAGTAGAGGAGTACGACTGAGAAATGAGATGAGTAAAATATACATCCATCTAATTACAGGAAATATCAACATATTATTCTTCATTATCTGCTGAAAGAGATGAAACTCCTATAAGGATGCTCAGAGTACTGTTGTCAGTTCAGATAGTAACTGTAGCTAATGTAATAACATCCAGGAAATCTGAAAACATTTACTTTTCAACTAGATATCGTGATCAAAAATCAATTCCATAATCTCATAAAGACAAGGCAATTTGTTAACCATCATATTACAGAAAACATAAAGACAAGGCAATTTGTTAACCATCATATTACAGAAAACATAAAGACAAGGCAATTTGTTAACCATCATATTACAGAGAATATAAAGACAAGGCAATTTGTTAACCATCATATTACAGAGAATATAAAGACAAGGCAATATGTTAACCATCATATTACAGAGAATATAAAGACAAGGCAATTTGTTAACCATCATATTACAGAGAATATAAAGACAAGGCAATTTGTTAACCATATCTGTCAACTAGTACGGAGTTTCCATATTGATACTGATTTTGTGCCTTAAAAAAAAAAATCTTAAAAGATTATTTGGTGTTGAATTTCCCAGTAATTATTACGAATGCAGACATTTGTATTTCACACACATATATTTAAGGGGAAACAATTTTAACTTGAGGGTTTTTTGGGGGAGGGGGATGGAACTAAATTTTGTGCTAAATATGGCCATTTTTATTGTAATACAGAAAAAAGTTGTTAAAAATAAAAATTTATGAAAAAACAAGTTGGCTGAACCTGAACGGTTAACCATCATATTACAGAGAAAAAAAGACAAGGCAATTTATTAACCATCATACTACAGAGACCCCCATGAAGATGTTTATGTTAATGAACTACCAAAAAAGGAGACCTTTTGACTTTGCATTCCGTTATCAAACTCCAGCAGATTAGCATGGTGTTGTCCAGAGAATGAAATGTGTTGTGCCATGGCTTACAGTTTTGCTGTAATATCTGCACATTTTGGCCTGACATATCCAACTTCAGTGAATCAATATCTTGTATCCACTGATGTCATGGGTAGCCTCTTTTTCTCTTTCCTGGAACCTCTCCCTCAATGATAAATTTGTCTAACCTATTTTACCTTATTACCAGGGTTATATGTCCAAAATATGTTAGCTTAAAGTTTTGCTAGTTTTGAGGAGCCAATCTTCTTCTAGGTTAAGGTCTTTGAGACATCTTTGTTGGATCACTTCTATGTCTATGATATTCTTAAGACCTCTCTAAAGCATCTCATTTCAAACGTTGGTATTTTCTTTTATCTCCATTATTCCAAATCTCAAAACCATATGTTGCAACTGGGAAAATATAGTTTCTAGCAGTTTTAACATTTTTGGTGTTATATATCAAGTGACATATTATTTCCAGAAAATTGTATTTGTTGTGGATACTCTGAAGAACTCTCTGTTCCGGGCAAGCATGCCTGTATTGGCCAGAGACATATGCATACATTCTTCGATGTTGCTGGTCCATCGTCTTCTTGGTCTTCCTCTTCTTCTCTGCCTGGCACTCTCCCCTCTAGAATTAGCTTTTTGATGCCATCAAGGTCACTATCATAGTGTCCAAAATACTGTAGCTTCGTTCTTATGATGGTAAGTCAGAAGCCACCCTTCATTTATTTTCAGTAATTGCACAATTTCAATGTTCTTCTTTTTCTCTGTCCATGATATATGTAGGATGTTTCTGTAGCACTTCATACTTTTATATACTGTTAAAAAAGGAATGCAACATTATTTCAGACATGTACCAAAATTTTAATGTTTAAACCTTGGCATGAAGAAATCTTCAGACTTAAACTAAACAAACCCATCTCCAGTCATTTTCAACAGTACATTGACGATGCTGGTTTGCCCACCAGTCAGTTCTGGTGACGCCGGTCCGTAAGAACAGGATCTCCTTCTAGCCCAAAGACCAATGTCATGCAGCCGGTTCCTGACTGTTTGATCTGAAATTCAACAAGCTGCTGGCATTGAATGAATTGTGGAGGACGCAGATGTAAATCGACTCCTGAAGTGATGCAGCTGTATGAAGTGGTTTTCAGCAGGAGTTGTGACTCTAGGTCTTCCACTGTGCAGCCCGTCTACCACTAAGTCAGTTTGTTGAAATCACTTACAAAGTCGATAATGGTGCTTCTAACCACATTAAATTGTCTGGTCCCTACACTTTGTGATTGTCCAGTCTGTAAACATCCAATGATGATGTATCATTGTTCTGTAGTGAGATGAGCCGTATTTGTGCATTGAATTTTCAATTTAATTTAATTGAGGACCATCAATCTTTTATAGACATTGAATAATATGGTCAGAGAGTTTTGTGTTTTTTAAGTTTCACCGTATTCTCATGAACTTGTCATGAGTTATTGCCAAAAATATTGTTTTGACCTTGACCTCTTTAATGACCTCACGCATAATGAGATGAGTACAATTCAGAAAACCACAAGAAGTTAATGACCAGGTGGACACAGTTGATAGGTTAAACTATGTCTAATCAGCAAATATCTTTTATAAAAGTAACTCCAAAAAGTTGAGTGTCTTTTTTTTGAACAGTATAGATAGACAGATGAGGGGAGAAAGTGTGTCCTCTAAGGAAAATTATAAAGATCACATAATCAACACTTGAGACTTTGAGTTTGCATACACTTGGATGGCATCTGAAATAGAGATAAAAGCACTTATAGGAATGTCCTGTTTGCCTTTATGCTGGTTTCTAACCAAGAATCAAAACAGATTTTCTGATAATAAAAATTAAACAAAAAATAAGCTATTGTACCTGTTTTTCTCTAAGTACTCTAACTCTATGGTATGTGTTTTGGTCTGAGACAATTTCTTTGCCATCTTCATCATACTCTATATTGTCCGCATCATCTGCACTAACAAACACCATGCCTGCATAGATGTTGCTGCGTTTTAACTGCTTGGGCATTGGCCATGAGTAGAAGTTGTCTGCAATCTTCTGTTCTAGCTCATCCAGCTTGTCCTGGATGGAAATAAAAAAATAATAAACTGATAAACATATATCCTGATCCACAAGAATTATAAACAATAGAGCTCTTGTAATCTTGTGTGCTATTTTAGCATGGGGGAGTTCTCCAAAGCTGTATTTCATTACCCAGAAGACATCTACTCAGAGGTGGTAAACCATATTAGTAAAGCTTGAATAGGGTGGAGCTTCCATAAGAGGAAAGCCTCACTAAATAGGCAAGTCACGCTTGTGAGTAGCAGTGCCTGAAAGGAGAGCAAATAATAGTGACACCTTTACCTGCCAAGCAACTAGGAAGCCACTAAGGAGGTTTTGGGAGTGAAGTTGGCTACCCAAAGCCCATTGATAGTTGGCTATTCCAAATCTCTAAAGGAAATCATACCATTACTTTTAGTACTAGGTACTTAGCCAAAAGGTGGGTAAGCCCTCCACACTGAAGGACCCTGGGCTGCCCATCTCATAGAGTGTCAAGTGACCAGGTATCCATGTTGATTCAGACTAAATTCAAGATATTGCAGGCAAACTGTAAACACAACACATTCCAGTTCTCTGGACTACATCCTGTTAATTTGTGAGTTTGAGAATGAAAACAGAAGAAGAAAAAGGCAAGTATATACTGGGGGATTGCTGTTGCATTGTGGATGGCATGATGGGCTACTAGTAAGACCTTCAGACCAGCTGCACATGGATAACCTTACATACTTATCAATAAACAAGTACACATAATACATTATGGAAAAGGGTATTAAAGGAACTTTATAATAAATATTAGATTTATAGAAAAGGGTATTCCATTAATTTTAAACAATAAAAATTCTTGTGGAATAGGGTATTAAAGTAGTTATAAACCAAACAATAGATTTATTGAGTAGGATATTAAATTAATTTTAAACACACAAAAATAGATCTGTAGAGTAGGGTAGGCCCCCTATTCCCCTATAACCTAACTTTAAACTCAAAAACAGATTTAAGAAAAAGGGGACTGTGGAATCCCTTTATAACTCATACATTTATAACAAAATTCCCTATTTACCAACACTTTTTCAAAATCCCCAATTAATTTATTCTTTAATGCGCACAGTTGTATATAATGAATTTTGGCTGCTAGATATATATTTATCATTCTAGACCAACTTTTAATAAGGGGATTCCACTGCACTAAATTAAATTTAAACAAAAAAAAATAGACTTATAGAAAAGGTATCATTATGTTCATGATACAACATCAACAACTCACTGAATACTCATCATCCACAATTCTCAGCAGCACATTGCTCTCAGACATGACTCGGCAAACATAAACAGCAAATGTGTCACCGTCTGGTATCACAAGAGGTTCTGGGAATGAGAAATAAAGAATTAATTGATGTGTAGATATATTACACCAAGTGCCTCTGCATTGTGTTACTATATTTTCCGGTTCTTGCCTTGTTGGTTTATAACATTTTGTTAAAAAATTGGTAGAGCCTATCAGAGTTTGAGGGGGAGCAAAGAATAGCAATACTGTTTCCTACCAGGCATATGTCGTAAAAGCTGACAAGGTTTGGGGGGAGAGGTGAAAGCTGTGGTGTGTATGAAAATCATTCTCTGGACTACATTCTGATAATTTGCTGGAGTTTGAGAATGAAAGAAGAATTGATAATTTCACACCCAGCTTCTTCTATTCTTGATATGAAACAGGCAATCTATCATACTCCTTACTTTCATTTGACCGTGCATTTTCTTGCAAGGAGTTCAATATATCAGTTTGGTTCATTGCGGATCACTCGATACTGTTGCAGAATTTGCCAAGTCTATGCCCCCCTCATTGCCTTGAATACCCTAATATGTGTATAAATAAAGTGTGTGAGTGTGTCAGTGTAGATAAGATGCGCCTAACAGGTAGCAACACTAAACAAGACATCAGGTGAGCTAAAGGATGTCTTAATCTTACCCAAAAAAAACCGTTTTATTGGTGAAACTTTCACAATGTTATAATTTACTCTTTGCAAAGAATGTAGGGAGTATGGCAAACGAAAAGTTGGCCTTAAGCTGAGGATGTATGTATCCATCATGATGATAAATCTGGCTAAGGTTTATAGCTAGTACTTCTGATAGAGTCATTGCCAAAGGTGATGGCACATATCGAACTACTACTTCCAGTATGTGATGGGAGGTTGAGGCTATTTCTGCAGCCCTCCAATGGCTCACTGAGACTCCATGGCCAGTTGCCTGATTCTTAGTTCATGATTTAAAATACTCAAATCTGACAAGAGTTGATATAGTGTCTGACATCTATAACTGCTTCCTATCTCTGGGGTATCTCATAGATCTACTATCTAGACATGCTGGTGTTCATAGTAAGGAGAGAACAGACTTGCATTAAATGCATCTATAATAATGAATTGAGGATGGACAAGGAAGATACACTGCAATCACTGACTCTACATGTATAGACATGTCAAACTGCGAATGAGATGAACTAACTCTACACATCAGTAGTAGAAGCCGGGAGTCTAAGGGAGAATAGAGAGGTGTTTCCACTTACTGTTAAGCAATTTTTTCCTCCGTCTGTTCTCTAACTACCACCGAATCTTCCTGTAAAAGGATGATCCCAACTATATTTTCAGAAAACAAAAATGCATTGTTGCCATTTTATTTCTGCCCATATCCAGGAACATCTGACTTTGTCAATTATCACTTGGTTAAGAAGGCATGCTTGTGATCTTCCTATTTCTGATCAGGGTTGTTCATAGCTTAACTCTTTATTTCAATTAATCCATCACTTAGCCTATCCCACCATGTCAATAAACCAATGGCATCTCCCTTTTTTATAATGACTTCTAAATAGATTATGGAAGGGCAGTAAAATCTCTACAGTTATTCTGAGTTATATTACAAACTACTCTTGTTTACACAATTTCAATCTGTATACGGTTTCAAACCCTTAAGGCTATCAATAATTAACTCATTTGTGGATGCAGTGACTCATCTTCAAAAAGTTCTGTGTTTAACTTTTATGTCAGCAACTCTCCAGTCAATATAGCTGTACAAATATATTAGAATTCCTTTATAGCATATCCTTTTATAACAAATTTCCCTATTTTACTTTTCAAAATCTCCAGTAATATTTATTTTTATTGTCTGTACAGTATATAGCAAATTTCTGCTATTACATACATATATCTACTGTCTGGACTAAGTTTTAATAATGGGATTTGACTGTAGTACCCAACTCATTCTGTTGGCAAGAGTAAACACAGAAAGGGAGAAAACTCTCACACTCCTGTTCCATCACAAACAGAAAACTGATTTGAATACAGCTCACAGTTCTACTTTATCTCAAACAGAAAACAGTAATGTGAGATTGAATACAGCTCACAGCCATACTCTATATGCTATGGGATAACAGTATAATTCTTATAAAACCACAACCCATTTTCTCAGGAGGGTAAATTTCTAGACAGGTGATTATTACTAACACACACACCCAATAGCAAACTGAAATCGAAATTCTTACGGCCTGATATAACCAACATAGACTCCGGTCTTAGGTTGAAAGTATCATGCCTCGGCGAGAAGCTTTAATTCCCCAATTAACAAACAAACTGAAATCAAATCAATTTTTTAAAACACAAAATGCATTCATATGAAGCTTCCCGCACTTACAAGATATTCTGTATGTAAAAAGATAATTTGATTTTTCATTTCTGTTTAAGTTTCTGCAAAAATAAAGTTAGCAATTAGACTAATACTTCCTAATTCCTTCTGTTTGTATCTCTAACTGAGTGATCATCTTATTCCATCACAGATCAAATACAAGGTAGGTACCATCTATTCAAAAAGTTAATTATATCATCATTATGTGACATATTCTTTCCAGAACATGGTCTTCCTTAGGGATTCTCTGAACACTCCACGATACTGGGCGAGTTGACCTGCCGCAGCTAGAGACATGTTAATGATACAAATTTCATAAGTGTGACTGTGACACAGACATAAAGGTATCTACTGTAAAAATGCTTAAGAAAATCAATCTGTCATTATTATTTTTGGGCACGATCTTCTTTAAGTTGCTAACAGACTGATCACTACTTTAAGTTGCTAACAGACTGACCACTACTTTAAGTTGCTAACAGACTGACCACTATCTGAAGCTGCTAACAGATTGACCACTATCTTAAGCTGCTAACAGACTGACCACTATCTGAAGCTGCTAACAGACTGACCACTATCTTAAGCTGCTAACAGACTGACCACTATCTTAAGCTGCTAACAGACTGACCACTACTTCAAGTTGCTAACAGATTGACCACTACTTTAAGTTGCTAACAGACTGACCACTATCTGAAGCTGCTAACAGATTGACCACTATCTTAAGCTGCTAACAGACTGACCACTACTTCAAGTTGCTAACAGACTGACCAGTACTTTAAGTTGCTAACGGACTGACTAAATTTTGTTAAAGTTTCTATGTTAATGTCTGAAAGTGGCTAGGAAATGATATCTTGACATTACAGCAATGGTGAATTTGTCATGCTATTTGTCTTATGTTCACAGGCTTGCAGGTTCGTAATCAGACCATGAAGGTTTGTTTACAAGTGCATTTTTCATAGCTCCATGGGTATTATCACCTAAACTACAGAATTATGTGTTCTGATATTTTGATAGGCTGCTCTGATGACAATATAATAGGGAAGGGAGGGTTTGTAGATTTGCTACATATTGAAGAAAAAGATTCTGGAGGTGATAGTGTAAATATACAAATAATGATAGAAATGTGAGAACTGAGGGAAGAAAGTGTGCTCACTCTGAAAATATCAGAAGATCACATGACCATCTGACTGGGACTTTTAGTCTGCATACTCTTAGACGGCTGTTGGTAAGAATATTTCATGTGCTATATTACTGGTATCAAGAATCAAGAGTGGAGGTACATATGGAGAATTCTGGATTTGAAACCAGGATTATAACACATGGAACATTCCCATAAGTGCTCCACTCTCCATTCCAGCAGCCATCCAGGAGTATATTCTTTAGATTCAAACACTAAGATTGTTTTTTTTTATCTTCACTCTTTTCAGAGAGGACACTTTCTGAGAGAAAGTGTTTCTCCCATTATCCCTGATCATCCCTATTTCTGTCATTCTTTGTATGTGCATTATGTAATAACTCCATATGCAAAAAGCTAAGTTCAATGAAAATCCTCTTCACTTTTGAGTTTCTTTTTTGAAGTCTTTTGTAAGTGTAAGTCCTCTTTTGTAAGTCCTCTCATCTGCACACAAGTTGCAACTGTTCAGTTCTTGTGTAGGGTATAACTTATTGAACTGTTTGTTGTCTATCCTGAAGTCTTATGTGCGCTGTCCTCTCATCTGGGCACAAATTATGACTGTTAGGTTCTTGTGTGGAGTATAACTTATTGAACTGTTTCGTGGTCTGAGTTAAACGATTATGTTTTGCTTAATGTCTTCTAGTTTGTCGATGTAATTTAGGTTTAAGTTGATCATTTCTGAGTATGTTGTATAACAGGTAATCTTATTTCCTCAACAGTTCAATATTTTTATTTCTTGACTCGTAGTGGACAAAGCGACAATCTATTTGTCATTTTACTAAATATATATCTATTGTCCCTGGAAAACAAAGAATTAAGAAAAAGGACTTGAAAATAGTAGGTATAACTTCATATCTTAAAGTAATAATCCCACGATACTTCTGAGAAAAATGCACTTATAAACAAGATGTCATGGCTCAGTATCGGATCCCACAATCTCATGAATACAAAACAAACAGATTAACCACTGCTCCACAGAGATCCCAAGATGTTTCCAAATATTTGTTTGACCGAATACAGTGGAATCCCTCTATAGCCTACTTTTTATAACAAATTTCCCTACTACTTAACACTTACGAAAATACAAAATTATATTTATTCTTCATTGTTTATACTGTATATAGTTAATTTCTGTTAATACATTAATATGATGTCAGTTTGAACCAAGTTGTTATTTGACTACTAGTTTATACTGTATATAGTTAATTTCTGTTAATACATTAATATGATGTCAGTCTGAATCAAGTTATTTGACTACTAGTTTCAGTGTTTGACAATGGTAACATCTGGCTTTGCAAGTGGGTCTGCTCCTCATTGTCACGTATGTATATCTGTCTGTGCTGGTACCAAATGGAGATTGACTGCTGCTCTATAAGATCTGTAGATCACAATCACTGTACTCAGTTGTACCGACGTTGTTTTTTTCCAGTTTACTAAGTATCTTTTCAATTCCTGTGGTGCTGGTTTGAATTTGTGGAGACTAAGGTTCTGTGAGTTTATGTATTTCCTGTGTGTTGTTCTTTATTTAGCATTGGTTCGCAAACTTCCGCTGGATCTCTCATAGCTGGACAATTATCCTACCAGATTTCCAGCATGATGTAGTCCAGAGAATGGAAATGTTTTATATAACAGTTTTATTTGCAGCAATGGATTGACACATCTGACTTCAACTGTGTATTTCTTGCTTGAAACTTGAATAATTATTACAAATATGGTAAATTTTATTCACAACTGGTAAAAATGAGATTTTAGAAATCAGGTTAGTGGATAATAGAATAATAGATTATCCCTTCAAATAGTCATATGAGATTTGATATGAACATTTGTTTGAATATCAAGATTTTCCCTGCCTAAAGTTTGCCCTCTCTTCTTTTTTGTTGCCTAAAGGAAATGAATATTGATCTCCATGCATTCTGGTTGATAATTCTATTTATGTTTCATCAGCACTGAATACAGTGCATAGAGCAGAAACCAATGCTCTTCAGTTTGAGCAATGTACTGTGTGTTGTGTAGCTCTTGCTTGTTGTTAAGACCCATAGACATATCCTCTTTGACAGTTGCTCCTCAAAGAGTTTTTCCTTGGTCTTCCTATCTTTCTTGTGCCATTTGGTAGTCATTTTGGTGTTTGTAGTGGAATCTATTTTCATTCATTCTCAGTACATATATGGGTTCATTACGGAAAGATGTGGCCAGAAGTCTGACTTGTTAATATTATGCATAATTTCATACAGAGTCTATGACTTGGAGAATAAATAGAAGCAACTTCTGCTGCCAATGAATTGATCTCTGAGCTTGCACTGAGAGCTCCCACCCCCACCCCCTCATTAAAAAAGGGGGAGGCCCTCTCAGTGCATTGAGTGAAGATCGGCGGATGCAACTGTAAAGTCTTTGGTAAAATTCAATTTCGTTAAACAAAGTATTGTTTGTTCCGTTAAAAATGTGACCACCGCTATACAAAAGTATAGGCACTGTTCTTTCCTTCTGTTAAGGATTAGACATAAGATGTTTTACAAATTCTCTCTACTTCTATGCCACTTTCTTGCATGTTTTGTAGCCCTGTGTTAAATAAGTCCACATTAAAACCTCCAATGTTAATGAGAGAGAATTAAAGCCTCCGGTATTTGTGAGCGAGTATTAAAGCCTTCAGTGTTTATGAGCAAGTATTAAAGCCTTCAGTGTTTGTGAGCGAGTATTAAAGCCTTCGGTGTTAGTAAATGAGCATCAAAGCCTTCAGTCTTAGTAAATGAGCATTAAAGCCTCCAGTGTTAGTGAGAAAGCATTAAAGAGTCATCCAGTGTTAGCGAGAGAGCAATAAAATCTCCTCCAGTGTTAGCAATAGAGAGCATTAAAGCCTCCAGTGTTATTGAAAAAGCACTAAAGCATCCAATGTTAGTAAGTGAGCACTAAATGTTAATAAGTGAGCATTAAACAACAGTGTTAGTAAATGAGCATTAAAGTTTCCAGTGTTAGTAAATGAGCATTAAAGCCTCCAGTGTTAGTAAATGAGCATTAAAGTTTCCAGTGTTAGTAAATGAGCATTAAAGCCTCCAGTGTTAGTAAATGAGCATTAAAGTTTCCAGTGTTAGTAAATGAGCATTAAAGCCTCCAGTGTTAGTAAATGAGCATTAAAGCATCCAGTGTTAGTGAATGAGCATTAAAGTCTTCAGTGTTAGTGAGTAAGCATTAAAGCCTCCAATGTGAGTATAAATGCCCCTAGTGTTAGTGAGTGAGCATTAAAGTCTCAGTGTTAATGAGAACTAAAGCCTCCAATGTTAGTGAGAATGCATTAAAGCCTCCAGTGTTAATGAGTGAGCATAAATGCCTTCAGTGTTAGTGAGCATTAAAGCCTCTAGTGTTAGGGAGTAATAAAGCCTCCAGTGTGAGTATTCGGTTCAATTTCTGTTGCAGGTAAATGTGTATTTGTACAGTTCATCATCATCATATTTTATATTAAACATATCGAAAGACAGCAAGTAAAATGGTTTGGTCTCCTTTTATGAGAATGAAGCCAAACCATATACCAATGATAGCAAAAGAATATAGCAAAAAATAACAAAAGAATATCTGGACATAAAGCCAAAGATAGAAATCAAGAAAAAGATGGATAGAAAACATCAAGATAACTGAACAAACATAGAGTCAATGCAACCAAAGCTTTGAAACCAAAACTCAGGCTTTCACCCCTATGCTTAATGACAAGTGTGGATATAAACCATCATCCAGCTGAGGATAAATAGACTGTCAAGAAAGAAATGGCAACCCCCTGATTGTAAATATTGACTGAAAATCCCTACAGTTAAAATGTTAGATTGCTCATTACAGTCCAAATAAGATGTGCTACCAATAAGCTTCATGGAAGTCATGTTTGCTTAACTTCACCACTCTCTATTAACATTGCTTAACTTCACCACTCTCTATTAACATTGCTTAACTTCACCACTCTCTATTAACATTGCTTAACTTCACCACTCTCTATTAACATTGCTTAACTTCACCACTCTCTATTAACATTGCTTAACTTCACCACTCTCTATTAACATTGCTTAACTTCACCACTCTCTATTAACATTGCTTAACTTCACCACTCTCTATTAACATTGCTTAACTTCACCACTCTCTATTAACATTGCTTAACTTCACCACTCTCTATTAACATTGCTTAACTTCACCACTCTCTATTAACATTGCTTAACTTCACCACTCTCTATTAACATTGCTTAACTTCACCACTCTCTATTAACATTGCTTAACTTCACCACTCTCTATTAACATTGCTTAACTTCACCACTCTCTATTAACATTGCTTAACTTCACCACTCTCTATTAACATTGCATAATTTTTCACCTGCCACTGCATTCTCTTTTTGCCCTTATGCACTATTTATGGAGGCTATTTGGAAAATGAAATAACTTATTTGTTTTTAAAGATATGTGTATAATGTTTGTGTGTGGAAATAAAGGAAAGGTTACTGAATGTAATAATTTAGGTTTTGTGGGTGTATGTGTGATATCTAATATAAATTGTGAACAAACATTATCGGCTAGGCCTAGATTACTCGCTGCTATTTTAGAATCCAAATACTTGTTCATATAACACACATCTTTGTAAAGAAATTAACAATGTCGACCGCACTAACATTATCGGCTATGCAAAAAATATCTGGATTTAGAAAAAAAATAATCGAAAATGGTTGTAATTTCAAAAAAATGTGATGGATTATATCGGCGGCTGAACACAGTCACTACTGATCTAAATGCGTTCTATTTAGTTGAACACTAGCGAAAACTAATTAGGTCTACTTTCATTTCCTCGGTTAACTGGGTAAGTAATGTTTGTTTACAATCGCTATATTTTTGTCAAAGAGGTATGAAGGTACGGATGGCTATAGTTGCGGACAGCTATGGAAAATACATTTTATCGGACGGCTATAGTCGCGGACAGCTATGGAAAATACATTTTATCTTTTGACTATAGTTACGGAAAGTGTGGTGAAGGTTAAGGGAAGTACAAATTATGCTTGGTCTATTTGTGCCTTCTACATCCTACTCTACAATAAAGTATGGCTCAGAAACATGGATACTGAACAAACAGATAAAAGACAGAATTTACATCATTCGAATGTAGATATATAGAAAATTAGGGAGAATATAATGGAAAGTGAAGAAAATGAACAGTTTCTGACAACACTGCAGATTAAAAAAATAAAAGGAAATACAAATAAAACATGCAATATTTTGGACATATTAAATGACATGACATCCTGTTGAAGACCTTACTTGGAGGTAGAGTCGAGGGGCAGAGCAATAAGTAGGCAGAGATACAAGTCAGAGGGAAACACAAGGTGTATATAATATAGTCTATCAAAGTGCACCACAAATGTAAGAGACAGAAGATGGAGATCTGTTACAGCAACTTGCGATGCATAGATAGCACGTGATGATGTTTCGTCCATTGAACCAACGAGTCACCTGTATGTCCACTTCCTCATCATTTCAAATATTTTTACATCTTTGGATGAATGATTTCCTGGATGGAAAATGAATTTTATTATAAATGTTTGAGAAATTCTCCCTTCTTATTCTGTATACTTGAAATGTAAATGTGCAGTATGTTTAAGCTCCGTCCAAGCGGTCAAGTTTCCGCTAGCAACTTGTGGCACTGTTGCTTTGTTTAATGATACCACACATGATCTTGCATGTTTCATATATTGGCATAATTTTGTTCTAGAATATGTTTGTTGAATTTATTTGATCATCAAGAAATTATGGATTATGTGGTCATCAAGATGCATCCTTTTACATCCCAGATATATTTTGGTACCCATTCCTGTGGTTCAGTCAACCCTAAAGTTGTTTGTGATCCAAAAAATTCCCAGTCTAACTTGGTCTAGAAAAAATATCTCCTCCAAACAGGAAGAAATTGCTTACCATTTTTCTACTGTGACTTAAAATAGAAATAAGTACTATATATAGATGTACATACAGAACAACAGGGAAGAGTGAAATTTCCCCATGAGATTTCACTTGTTATAATAAGTACAAACTGCTTCACCCGTCTCTGCTTACAAACAAATCAAAGTAAGAAAACAAGAAAATGACTATTTTACTAAACTATGCTGCACATTCCACAGAGGTGTTCACAATTTAATCAGGAAATTCTTCAGCTATACTTAGAATACAAGAACAGAATAAGATTCATAATTGTCTTGAGAAACAGAGGTTTATGTCAACAAGTCAAAATGAGATCACACAAGTATGAACAAATAAGCCATCCTTTATTGCATATTTCACTGGGATTAATATATTACACTGGTCAACATCAAATTTGCTGTCTATGGTTTTTTTAAAAACAGATTTAGGATAATTTTAGTCAAGCAAAATGAATTAAACAGGTACTAAAACACTTACCTTGCCTATTAATAAAAATATATTAAAAAAAATATATATAAAAAAACATACAATAAAACTAAACAGGACAATTATCCACGTATTGGCTCAAAATGAACCTTTTTCAAGAGACAAACAACAGAAAACAACAAAATAAAAAACAAAATAGATGACTAGATTTCATCAAGCCCCGTCTCCATAGCACAGGGATGGCAACGCATCTAGTAAAAGAGAAAATGCGTGCATTCATTATAAACAAACCGAAAGTGGGAAATTAGAGGCACTATAGATGTAGTTGGGATGTTTATAATGAGTGCAAGAATAATAAAAGAAAAAGATAAGAAAAATACCCCTTTTGTCACTTTATCAGACAGGCAGATTTTAAGAACATAGTCACAACAGGCAAGGGGTGCAAAGGGAACGCATTGCTCTAGGCGGACCCAGGGTTAGCAGATAAGCAAGATCCCAAATGTACCTCCACGCGGTGCACCCTGGAAAAAGAAATACAGCAGCTCGAGCTGATTCTGGCCAAATCATTTGGGGATCGTGTCCGAGAACGTGGAGGTAGCAGATGGAAAGAGATTTGCCTGCACAAGAGACAGACAATATCTCCGACACCACCACATATAGCGACACTGTCGACATACAGTGAAGCTAGTCAGTCCAGTCCGAACATTGGAGGGGCGGCCAATGTAAAATGCACGTAAAGGTAGATGCATAGCGAGAGACAAATAGATTTCCTTACGAGTACAATGAAAGGGCAGAACAGCGCTAGAGGGCAGCGCGAACTGCAAATAGAAAGTGAAAAGTCCCTAGAAAGGGGAACTACAAGCTCCGTCAGCTCGAGACGAGCTTCTAGTTACCTGTGTTCCGTACAGGCAGAGACCCAGACCTATTCATTGGCGTTTGGTAAAGCAAAAAGACCTAATCCAACTCTAATGTCGAGCCTTCCTAAACCGGAAATATGCTCGCGAAGAGAACGGGTTCCGTATCCGATTGGCTCAGGGACAACGATTTAGCCCTGGCCCAACTCTACTGTCAGGTTTTCCTACACCGGAAATACACTTGAAGAGAGAAAGTGTTCAGTACCTGATGGGCTCAGGCGCTATTGGGACAAGGACGCTCAGCTCGAGAACGCCTTGCTCTCAAACGCGTGGTGTAAGACTCGAACTTGGACAAGGGGTACACGATGTCGGTGAATGACACCTCGGCTAAGAGGGCGAAAGAGCCAGGGTCCAACTCCTCTGTTGAGTTCTTCCCCTTAAGGAACCAGGCTCACGGATGAGAAACAGTTCAGTACCCAATGGGCACAGGCACAGCACGTCCAATTACACGAGGCAAGTTCATAGACAGTGGAACACCTCGTGCGAGTCAGACGAGAGCAAAAATCGTCTAGGCGAAGAGTCGCCACTATGCGTGCCTGGAGACAGATATAGAGGCTGTCACAGGCTAAGGGTAGCCCACCCGAATTGTCAAGGCATGCCGAAATCGGATGTGCTCGGCCTACAAAGCGCATAACGGTGGCACAATGTAATCACGCTCCCGGTGGAAATTGCACGGATATCCGTGACGGTTACAATGGAGCGAACGAAAAACAAACAAACAAACAACAGGCAAGACTGAAGGGAAAAGAGACAGATGGGGACGTGAGAAAATATTCATGTGACAACCTAGCACGGCTTGGAAACAACGATCCTGATAACAATACTGTGAACCATGGTCACCTACGCCAACCAGAATGGCATATGATAATGATAGATGAGTAATGATGAGGTTGTGTGGTGGTGGGGTGAGTGGGTTTGGGGAAGGAAGGATACAAGAAGAATCATCATTTGAAAACGCATGGAATTAATGTGAAACCAAATATAGACATAAACATATATAAACAACCAAACCTAAACATACGAGGCGTGTTCAAATGAAAACGGGACTTGTGGATTTATTTAAAAAGTATCATACGCAATTTAATATTTTCAACGGAATTGAACAAAGCAACCACTTGTGAATAAGAATGCACCTGGGTTCATCAGAAAAAATCTCCGTATGCATTTAGGCAAGCATCCCACTGTTTAGGTAGACGTCGAATGCCGTCCGAGAAAAAGTTGCGTGGCTGTTCTCTGAACCATGTGGTCACCGCTGTCTTCACGTCTGCGTCGCTGTTGAATCGCTGTCCCTTTAGTGCTTTCTTCAACGGTCCGAACAAATGGAAATCACACGGGGATAAATCGGGACTATAGGCTGGGTGATGAAGAACTTCCCAATTCTTCTTTGCCAATGTTTCCTGCACAATTTTTGCGACGTGCGGACGAGCGTTGTCGTGGAGAAGAATCACACCTTGAGAAAGTCTGCCTGGTCGCTTAGCCTTGATGGCCTTATGCAGCTTGTCTAAAGTGTCTTTATAATGGGCGGCATTGATGTTGACACCAGGTTCCTTAAAATCAGTCAACAAAAGCCCTTCATGGTCAAAAAATGCAGTCACCATAACCTTCCCAGCAGAAACCTGTGTCTTGAATTTTTTGGGTTTTGGTGAACCTGGATGTTTCCATTGCATGCTGTCAATTTTGCTGCTCGGTTTATAGTGGTGGCACCACGATTCATCACCTGCCACAATGCTCAACAGAAATGCATCACCCTCTGCCCTGTAACGCATCAGGTGGTTCAAACTCCACCCCATCTGTTCTTCCTTATGGTGGTCAGTCAACATCCGTGGGACCCACTGTGAACACACCTTCCGATAGTTCAATTTCTTCCGAACAACCATGTGGGCTGTCCCAATTGACATATGGAATTCTTCTGCAAGCGAACGAATGCTCCGACGACGGTCAGTCAGTACTGCTTTATCAAGCACGGCTATGGCTTCTTCTGTTGCAACAATATGCGCCTGACCTGGCCGTGCAAGATCTGCCGTTAACTCACGTCCGTCTTTAAACATACGCACCCACTCCATCACTCTGGTCCTCGACAAACATTTGTCACCATATGCTGCCTTCATTCTCCGATGAATGTCTACTGCTTGACATCCTTCAAATGAAAGAAACTGGATCACAGCACGCTGATTCACTTTGGACGGGTTCGGAATCACACCCGCCATATTGTTAACAGTCTTCTGCAGCACATATGCATGCTGGGAAGATGAACACGTGACCGTATGTAAATTATTGGATACTCATTACTAGTGCAAAATGTCATCAATATCAGTGCGCTCTATCACGCGTGGTGTAACAAGTCCCGTTTTCATTTGAACACGCCTCGTACATAGAAATGTATACACACACCAAGAGTTAAGAAATAAATATATAACAAAATGGACACAGATGTGTGAAGGATACCCACACAAAATGCACAGGCATGTAAATGTATCCACACATAGGAAAGGGCTCACACCAGAATAGGCATACATATTGAGACAGAATGGAGATACGTGCATTAACATAAACAAGAGATCACATAAATAAATAAATAAATATATATATAAATATATATATATATATATATATATATATATATATATATATATATATACATAAATATGAACATGCATCCACATAAACACTTTCTCACATAAATAAAAACAATAACATGAACATTCGTACACATAGAAACATATACATATATTAATGTAAATATAAACGTTCGTTCACATAAAGATAATGCTATAACAACTGCATATGTATACATACAAATGTGTGGCCCAAAGTAATTGTGTGGATACATAGAACCATGTAAAACAAAATGCATATACAAATAACTATACATGTGTGGGCACCCATCGAAGAGACAACTGCAATAACAACGAGGAAATCAAAATCAAAATATGTAAATGATTTAACAATAACAAAATGGCAGAGTACAAAATAATCACATATTGACATACACAAACGAAAGAAGACATAAAGGAATTATATAGAAGTACGGCAAACACAAAAATAATTACTCACGGAAGTGTACAAAGACAAATAATTACAAGAATCAGTGCAATACGGGAGTAGAGAGTATAAAGAAAAGGTGGGGAAAAGAAAAAAGGCTTGTCACGTTTATAATGAATGCACGCATTTTCTCTTTTACTAGATGCGTTGCCATCCCTGCACTATGGAGACGGGGCTTGATGAAATCTAGCCATCTATTTTGTTTTTTATTTTGTTGTTTTCTGTTGATTGTCTCTTGAAAAAGGTTCAATTTGAGCCGATACGTGGAGAATTGTCCTGTTTAGTTTTATTGTATGTTTTTTTATATATACTTTTTTAAATATATTTTTATTAATAGGCTAGGTAAGTGTTTTAGTAACCTGATAAATTCATTTTGCTTGACTATTTGTTCATTAGGTTACTGCGGCACCATCCACTTTGTCGGACACCCTCTGACCATTTGGTTATTTATATAGGATAATTTTATTGTGCTGAATCAAAAAATCACATTGGTTTTGCTCAATCAGGTCAGGTTTTTTTTAAATCTAGCACAACATGATGTTTTTTTTATAGGTGGGTCATTCCATGTCAACTCAATCAGTAAAATAACAATTGAGTTCCACAAATTTTATATAAAGTTTGTTTTTTTCCTCTTTAAAAGGACAAATGATATAGAAAGCAAGTATTTTATTATCACATGTATGAATATTTTCATGCAATATGTTGCAAGATTCCGTAATCTATCTTGGAATATACAAATTATGAAGATTTCACATATTTCAACTTACTAGTATTACTATTTAAAAAAAATAATTTTTTAAGGTTACAATTGATTCAAATGGCTTCAACTAGAAGATCTTGCAAAAATAAGCCTAACATCTTCTGCTATGTCTGCGGTGAATACACCCTCGTTCCTATTAGGAATCCAGTCACAACTTTCATAAAGAAGCTTACCATGAGTATTTTGGTATAAAACTTGGTGACCAGGATAAAGCTTGGGCAATGGTGTGCAAGTCCCATGGTGTGCAAGTTATGCACTGAATACCTGCGTCAGTGGATTAAAGGCAAGAAGAGTAGTCTGAAATTTGGAATACCCATGCTTTGGAGGGAGCCCACAAACCATGTCTCTGACTGCTATTTCTGCGCTATTGATGTGACTGGGATCAATATAAAGAATGGAAATGTCTTCAAGTATCCTGATCTTGAATCAGTACGTTGTCCTGTAGCTCACTCTGATGAATGTCCAGTACCTGTCTATGCAGAACTCCCTGACATCAGTGATGAAGATTCTTCCATTGTTCTAGAAGGTCAAGAGGATAATGAAGAAGAAGAGGCTTTTAGCGATGATGCTCCACATCCATTATACCAAAATGAGCTTAACGATTTTGTTCGTGATCTCAATTTGTCAAATTTCTCAGCTGAGCTCTTGGCATCCAGATGAAAAGAAAATATCCTCTTGTCTGACAGTACACGCTTCAATTTTTATCGCAACAGGCATCAAGAGTTCTCCATTTTTTCTTTGAAGAGAAGGACTTGGTGTACTGTACAGATATTGTTCACCTTCTGCAGAAGCTTGGAGTGCAACATTATGAACCCAGAGATTGGAGACTATTCATTGAAAGCTGCAAGAGATCACTAAAATGTGTTCTGCTTCACAATGGCAATCAGTTTGCTTCTATACCCCTTGCTCACTCGACTACACTGAAGGAGAAGTATGAAGCGGTGAAGTATATGCTGGATAAAGTTTCTTATTACCAGCACGAGTGGCACATTTGTGTTGACTTGAAGATGGTGAATTTCCTATTGGAACAACAGTCTGGTTTTACAAAGTACCCCTGCTTTTTGTTCATGTGGGATAGTAGGGACAGGTCACAGCACTATACCAAGAAGGACTGGCCTGCACAAGAAGAATTGGTGCCGGGTAGATCAAAGAACATCGTCAACAATCCTCTGGTAGACAGAAACAAGATACTATTCCCACCGCTGCATATCAAACTTGGCTTAATTAAACAGTTCACCAAAGCCCTGGACAAGGATGGTGGCTGCTTCACTTACTTGTGCCGTGCTTTTCAAGGATTAACCATAGAGAAGTTGAAGGGTGGCATTGTTGATGGTCCTCAAGTTCATCAGCTCATCCGAGATCTTGAGTGAAAAATCAATGAACAAATTGGAATTAGAAGCATGGAAGGCCTTTGTTCTGGTTGTGAAGAATCTTTTAGGCAACACCAAAGACAGTAACTATGAAGAAGTTGTCAAAAATATGCTGACTGCTTTCAAAAACCTTGGATGCAACTTGAGCATAAAAATTCACTATTCACTCTTGCATATGGATCGGTTTCCCAAGAATCTTGGATCAATGAGTGATGAGCAGGGAGAGAGGTTCTATCAGGACATAAAAGAGATGGAGACCAGGTATCAAGGATGTTGGGAGGCAGTAATGATGGCTGATTACTGCTGGACTCTGAAGAGAGAAATCCCTGCTGCTGAGCACTAGATAAAGTCGAAGACATTGAAATATATGTTTTGAATTTTGCTCAGTGATGATATAATTTACATGTCCTTATCTTTTTCAATGTCTTTTCATTTATATAATTCCATGTTTGTAATTATATTTAAATACATTTAAATATTACAATATAAAACATTTAAATACATTCTGTTAAATATTTTTTATGTGAGAAATGTAACATATAAATCAACTACTAATATCACCAAAATGTAGTTATGAATAGAAGGCTATAGTCAGAGAATATAATTTATTTAAATCAATTTAGAAAAAACCATGACCTGATTGAGAAAAATGGATGTCATTTTTGGCTTCAGTGGTGCAAAATGTTCCCAATTCAGTAACAATTATGGAAAATATCCAACTTGATTTTTTTTTAAAACCAGTGTTATTTACTTCCGGAATTAGTGAATCAACATTACTGGCAAAACTTAACATTAGTTTGTATACATGGTTGTTTTTTAGTTTGATACACCTGTAATTAGTGTATACCTGGATCATCAGCAAACAATTTGGTACTAATTCCTGGAGATGCAGTATTCAATTTCTGTTTTTCTGGTTCTGCTGACTCAGACCTCAGCTCTGCATTCAGTTTTTGCCTCACAGGTGTTTGCATTTCCTCAATAAGCATATCATTAACAAATCTACCATCAGCTGTGTATAGGTCAACAATGCACTGATCACCTGTAAAAAAAAAAATAATTGTTTGTTTTGATCACCTGGAATTATGAGCAATAAAGCTGTTATATCCATTATGTGCAATGGGAAGGTTTCTCTGGTGTTTATTTAATACCCACAAGATTCAAAATGTCAGCGGTGCGCAATGTTTTGAGATGAAGCTTCCTACAAATCTCACTATATAAGCATGTCATGTACTAGGACTTTGCTGTTGCATAATGGAGGTAAATACAAATAAGGTAGACAGGTTACTGAAGAAAACTGTCAATATAAATAATAAAATATAGAAAAAAACAATAAAACAAAGAACAAATACAAATACTGTTTACTGAACAAATACTGTGAACAAATACTGTTGCATAATGTTTGGCCTTGTGGGTCACTGGTTAATCCTTCAGACCTTCTGCATTCGGAGAAGGTTAGCAATGTTCATTTTCACAAACTGAAGCATTTCGAGAATACAATGTTAAGTCTGTATTTTCTTTGACGAATGACACACCTAGCATGATGTGATCAGCGTAAGCTCGTCACTTTTACTTCCCCAGTTTTATTCTAGTACCCATTCCATGTTTTATTTGATTCTGAAATCGTTTATGGTTTTAAAAAAAGACCTTCTAAACCTCAAGTTGGAATTAATCATGGATACCTAGACTAAGAAGCCAATGCACTTAATCATTGTGCTACTTTAATTTTGTATAAAGGTAACAAAGATAATAACATAACATAACCTTCTGTGTGGCCAATTTAATTACTTGGTTTTTTTCCCTACATCACAATTTGTAAACACTCATGTGGCTCTGATATAACCAAGGTGGACCAGCATACATGGTTGAAATTGGTGCTCATTACAAAAAATACAATCTCTGATATAATTCAGCTGACATCAGTGGTGAAGGGGCTAGTCAGACAGTCTACAGTTCCAACTCAGACACACTTAGCCCTTGTTCAAGCTCAACAAAAATCATGCCCATCATGTAATATTGGCAACAACATTGAAACATATGTTGCCAAACATATGTATATGGTGCCAAATAAAAACCTATCTTCATGTGACATATTATTTCCAGAACGTGATCTTCCCTATGGATATTCTGAACACTGAGATTCTGGGTGAGTTGACCAGTTGCAGCTAGAGATGTTTGTTTGTTTGTTTGAAAGCCCCAGGAATTACGAGCAATTAGCTCTTATTTCATATGTGCAATGGGGTGATTTTTCTGAAATTTCTTTCATAACCAGATGTCAGCTTTCGGCTTAGTGCAATGCCTATTGAAGGAGCCTTCTCAGAGGGAGTCTATAATTGTATAGATGACGTACTACAAAGCTTCCACAAGAGAGCCTCAATGTAACGGCATGTCATCTACTAAGGTTTTCTGTTGCATGGGAGAGACGTTTAAACAAACTGATATATCACTGCACAATCGTCGCCTGGGGTACCCTTTTCCCCTGTTGTTGTTAACTCTGCCTTCAGCTATTAATCTTTCCATGCTGTTAAGTCTCTTTATATGACCAAAAATATCAGCTTCAGAATATCCAAAGTAGAATTATTATGCACATTACTCCTGTAATTTTCCATTGCTTTCAGAAGGAAATCTGTTTATTGAATAGCTCACAAAGAAAACACATTCATTTTCTATGCCATTTTTAATAGAAGATCTATCATATTTCAATATATTAACCTACCATATTCAAACAAATAACTTTCCATATTCTCTATCTATATTTGTCTTCTCTCTGCTTTTGCTGTAAGGTGTCATATTTCAATATATTAACCTACCATATTCAAACAAATAACTTTCCATATTCTCTATCTATATTTGTCTTCTCTCTGCTTTTGCTGTAAGGTGTCGCTGGATTCAATGACGATCCGTTTTCAGGCTATGACACGTTTGATCACTTGATATGCAGTAATAATGAGCAGCATCAGAATGTTGGTAACTCCTTCAATCCATCTTCCTCTGTATCTTGCTGTTTCCATTTTTGTGTTGTATACTATTGCATCCGGCCAATAATGGTTCATTCTCAATAAGTGGCTAAACCATTTCAGTCTCTGTTTTTATATATATATTTGACGACTGATGTTCCCACAGTTGTTGTTATCTCTTTTCTCACATATCTCTTTTTGTTTCCCACATTCAAGCATATCAGTGCCCATTTCCTAACCACACTAACCTGCATGTTCCACAGTGACAGCTGAATAAATTGGATTATTTTCAGATAACTCTGTTAGAACGCTGGTAATATCTTGGCACCAGTCACCAACCTGTGAAAGGACAACATGAGTCATGTTATTGCTGTTTATATTAAATTGCTACTACTAAAAAAATATTGAATATCTCTTAAATCAGTTCTACTCTTAGCAGCTCCATGCCATTCTTTAAAAAAAAGTGGAGATCTTCTGAAGTTCACTTTGAGATCCATACAACGAGTTAATATAAATGAATAAATAAGACCCGTATAACCCATCTGGGTCATATGGGTGCCACACTGGAGACAGCACAAAAAGCCCACCACATACATGTCCTCAGCCATTTGGACGAGTGTAGAAAATCATGACCAGACCATTCCTTGAACTAAATTCAGGATTTTCAATTTTTCCGGCTCGTCTCCTTCCACCCGTAACTGTTTCTTGCAGAATAGATTTAGAAAGTCAGTCCTAGTTATTACATGTCCACATCATCTTTTCATATTCAATGTATCTTCAAGTTTATGAGAAAGTTTTCTTTTAAATTTAAGACTGCCCAGCTTGTGGTATTGCAGATACCCCAAAATGAGGCAAGTAGTACTCTAGAATTTTAAAGAAAGTCCTGGAAACATAAACCATCAGAAGCATCTTGGAGAAAGTGTCCATGAGAGAAAAGCAAACTTTACTGTCTGACACAAAGGTGTAAACATATATTTTCTTTAGGTTTGCAATGGTAACATTTTGAAAATAGTGCAGAGCATTCACCTTAGACTTCCTGAGAGCACATCTGATGGCAAGTGATTGTGTGTTGAGTGTCAGATTTTCATGGGGGATAGGTCTCAGATCTGTCACACTGACCTTCTCTCTGTTACCATAATCAATGAAGTATACTGTCACCTGAAAATATTGTATATATCATGTTACAAACAGATCAGGTTAATGTCTTTTGTTTGTATGTAAGAAGCAACAAGAAGAGGTCCAGCTCCTTAACTAGCTTGAATGGCTAAAGCAAGTATAACAACAACAGGACTGAACAACATATTACAATACATCATCTTTTCAAAGGTATATTAAAATATCAGATTATTACAGTCGTTACCCCCTGTGTGTAGGAGACTTCTCACATACGTCTAAAGTATATTAAATTAAAACAGATTATTACAGTCATTACTCCCTGTGTGTAGGAGACTTCTCACATACGTCCAAAGTATATTAAAACATCAGATTATTATAGTCATTACTCCCTGTGTGTAGGAGACTTCTCACATACGTCCAAAGTATATTAAATTAAAACATCAGATTATTACAGTCGTTACTCCCTGTGTGTAGGAGACTTCTCACATACGTCCAAAGTATATTAAAACATCAAATTATAACAGTTGTTATTTCCTGTATGTAGGAGACTTCTCAAAGAATTAATGTTGCAGTGAGTTTATGTTATTCTTTAGTCCAGGTCCATTTATTTCAGAATACAAAGTGAAGGCACCTGTAGTAAAACAGTTAAATATGTAGATACTGAAGTCTACATATTAAGAATAACAATAATAAGACCCATAACCTGTCATGGTTGTAGGGATGCCACACTGGAGACGTCAGCACAAACAGCCCTCCAAACACCTCAGTTCTCAGACATTCAGAGGAGTGCAGAAAATCATGCCCAGCATTCCTTGATGTTATCGATCTAGGATTTTCTTTGTCCACGTCCTCCCACCGTCAAAGTTTCTTGCAAAATAATTGTAGATAGTGAGTCGTGTCTTCTAACATGTCCAAACCAAACAAGTATATGCCATTTCACAACAATCAAAAGTTGTTCTTGATAATCTGCAAGTTTGTTTATTTGCTGCCGGACAAATATATTTGTCTTGTGTTCTATATAGCTAATTCTCAACAAACGTCTGTAGCATTTGTATTCAAAAGCTAGAATCTTTCTTTCCGTGTTTGCATTGAGTGTCCAGCTTTCAATCCGTATAAAAGTATAATTAGCACAAGCGATATGAATAAATTGATCATTACTGTAATACTGATCTTACTTTTCCAAATCATATTCAACCATCACCATCTTGAATCTGATCTTAATCTTAATTTCTAATTACAACAATGCCAAATTTATTTTGTTAATACTTACCAGTGCTTTTTCCACTGCGACAACCTGTGCTCTGTACCAGCCTTTCTCATAGTTGGCAGACACAAGACAGTTCACTTCTATTTCATCCAATTCTGGAGCTGAAGATGCCTAAGTGTCAGAAAATAATTTTGTTAAAGCTTATAAATAATTATCCCCTATCCCTATCTTTCTGGATGATTAAAAGAACTAAAAAAGAATTTCCTCTTCTTTGTCTAAAAAAAAAATCAAATTAGAATGTAGCAAACAAGATTTGAACCAGGTCTCTTCAGCTGACAGCCCTTCACCTCAAAACTTGAGTCAACATATTTTCCTAATTTGACCAATCATCATCTTTAAAAAGAAATAAAATTGTTAGTTAAGATGATGTCAATATGTCTGGGGTACCACTATCAAAACGAGATATGTCCATAGTGAATAGTATGCATTCTCAAGTTACTTGCATATTGACAGTAAGTTGATAAAAACAATACACAAATTACACAGGTATGTGTAAATTTCTTCTGGACCAATAACAGTTAAACAAACATAGACCATAAGGCTTTTTTTAACCTTTAGTGCTGCATTTAACATTTAGTGTGGCGCATGGCCGAGAGGTTAGAACGTTGGTCTCACACTAGTGAGGTCTAGAGTTCAATCGCTGGTAAAGACTGGGCTTTTTTCTGTCGGAGGGTAAAGTAAAAAACTCACCTTGTACATGATGTGACGACAGCAAGAGCATGCTGCCTTTATCACACAGCTATTCAATCCTGCAACTCCTTGCAAAAACAAAAATGCAGCATTGACAGTTCTTTTTTTACAGTGCTGCATTAAAATTTCATACTTTTATCCAGCCACTGCATTATTTTTTTCTTTACTTTACACATTATTTGTAGAGTGTATTTGGAAAAAGAAATACTATTTTTGTTTTTGGAGTATTTGTATAATTTTTTTAATGAAAATAAAGGAATGGTTACTGACTGTACTGTTGTACGTTTTATTGGTACACTCACTAACACTATCAGCTAAGCGAATGGTTCTACATATATCATATGTGTAACATGAAAGAAATGGTGATGAAAATTGCACACAAAAAACTCAACATAAGTGACTCACTTATATTTGTTCAATAAATTTAATGCATGATATAATAATGAAATTCTGCTAAATGTCTAGGTTTGTTTTATTTATATTGTCATTTCTTGTTGGGCAACAGTGAGTTGAGTAGGACTTGTTGTGTGATCTATAAATAATCGAAGCTTGCAAAAATGGATCTTACCGGGCACTGCTGACTTAGCACTTCATCAATATCATAGACAAGATTTTCCATATCTGATTTCTGTACATACATGTCCGAAGCTGAATAGGCAAAACTGAACAGAACATCAACCTTTGATCTGAAATTAGTTGCAGTTATAAAAGTGTTCAATGTGTCATTAAAGCCATACAAGTGCAGTGACGATGATTTAACGACTAACTAACTATTAAAGCCATATGCCGTGTTCATCAACACAAGTCTGCTCTTCTTCTGCAATTGTTCTCAAACTCCTGCAGATCAGCAGGATGTAGTCTGGAGTGTGTTGTGTCACTGTTTACAGCTTAGCTATGATATCTGCACCTTTTGGCATAACACATCCGACTTTAGCATGGCTTCTGGGTTACTTTTACTCTATATTAGATGAGACATCCAACTCCACCCTTACAACCTTTCTAGTCGCCTCTTATAACATTCTTGACAGGTAACAGTGTTGCTATTCTTTGCTTCTCTTTTGTGTCCTGGCAATGGGTAGGAACAGCACTAGTGATCACTTCTTGTCACAATTGAGGTACGCTAAAAGTAGGTCTAATGGCAGTAGCTGTCATCAGGAATGAAGATAACTTCATGTACTAAGCCACAATTAGGTGGGATAGCCAGTTCCCTTCTTTGTTGTGTTTATATTCCCTAACTCATGCATCAGGTACCCATTTAGAGCTAGGTCGACTGGAAGAGCGGTTGTGTCAGGCGAGAAATCACGACCCAGATTTTTTTTGCAGCAAAAAACTTCATATCCATTGCAAGTGGCTAAGCAGTTCACTTTGTGTTCAAGAAGTCGTGGTTTCAAATTCAGCTCATATCTTGTTTACAAAGTGGGTTTTTCTGAGATCCCTGGGAATGATTACTTGAAGCTATAGAGTTACGAATAAGTAAATAAGTGTTACAAATACATACCTCTACTAATACATCTTCTTCTTCAGCGTTCATTCTCAAACTCCCGCTGGATTTCTCTTGTAACAGGACAATGGTCTTACAAGATTTCCAGTTGAATATAGTCCAGAGAATGAAAATGCGTTGTGTTGCCGTTTTATTTGCGCCAATGGCCCAACACATCCATCTTCAGCGGTATTACTAATACAAATAACTCATTGAAAAATATAAGTGTTATAAATACATACCTCTACTAATACAAATAACTCATTGAAAATAAATCACTGTTACTAATGCCCTTACCAGAATTGTTAGGTCATATCTGGCTTTTTTGGTAATTATATACAGAGAAATACCACCACAGGCAATTGTACATCCGGACCATTCAGAAAGCAATGGCAAACTACTAAATGTATTTATATTGCCTAGAAAATCACTACAGCCAAAAAATACTGGGTTGATGGCTATGTTCTGAATAGGATATGCTACCAATGTACATAGTTATGGCATGCATGGCAGTGTTATTATTCATTGCTCTCCTTTCAAGTCTAAGCAATACACAGGCAATGACAGTGGGTAGAATCTCTTTACAATAAAACCTCCCTTGTACAGGGTGTCTATAAAATTCATTGCTGTCAGTTTTCATTGCTGGTGACACATTATTACAAATGTTCTTTCCCAGATAGTATCCCTACAGGCGCTCAAAGTTTTTAAATAATTGCCAGATTACAATTTTTTAGTAGTTCGTGATGTTACTCTGCCAAATCATTTCTATTAGTGTAATGGTTGTCATATCAATGTCTTCGACTGATAAGGCAGAGAGACGACGCATGGAGTTTTTTTATGTGGGGGTGGGGGGAAAGGAGGGTTGGGGTGGGTGGGGTGCAAGGGTTAGAATTATGTCTAACACTACCTCTAACACCCCCTCCTAAACTCTAGGATCATCCCTTCTCCTCCAATGCACATTCGTGGCATTAAATCATGGTATAATTTGATCGCTGCTAAAATTAGCCATTTTGTTATTTCTGGTGACACGGTCTGTTAATGACGTAATTTCATTAATGGCACGACAATTGTGCGCACTATAACACACTGGGTATGAACCTGTGCATAATACTTAACTTCACTCACATTCCATAAACAGGCGAAATAAGTGGTAGGTACGTGATATGGGAAAAAACCATTTCATATATTGTAGACAATTAGTGCAGATGTGTGACATCATTAATGCTACTGAAAAACACTAGTGCTCATGTCAATCACATATTGGTTAAAAAGGCTCATAGCACAAAAAGTTATTTTTTGGTCAATGAATAAAATGTTAACTCCACAGCTAACAAAAATCTGCAGTCACTCTGAACCATGAAAATTCACAACTTTCAATGTTCTCATGTAATTAATGTAAATAAAAATTTTAAATATATTAATATAATATTACATAAGAACAGACTACACATGTCAAAAATTCAACATGAAGATTAATATTGAAAAGACCGAAATAATGGCAGTAGCAAAGAAAGAAATATCCCTATCTCCATCAATAATAAACACTTCAAACAGGTAAAGGAGTTCACTTACTTAGGAAGCATTATATCAAGTGAAGGGAAAACAGTACAGAGATACAAAATAGATGCAATAAAACATACCAGATCCTAGGACAGATAATATATATTTTTTAAGAACAAAATTGTAAACATAGACACTAAAGTTGCATTATACAAGACTATTATTATTCAATCACTGTGCTACCAGTGCCAAACCTGGACAATGACAGCACAAGACAAAAGAAAATAGTGACAGCAGAAATGACATGTCTACAAAGAATACTCGGCGTGTCATTAAGAGATATAATTAGAAATGATAACATCAGACAGATAACCAAAATAATACCAGTATTGGAGCATCAAAAGACAACAGACCAAGTGGTTTTCACACACTTCCAGACTACCAGAAGAGACACAATGCCACAAATGGCCATGACACATAGACATCATGGCTATAAAGCTAGAGATAGACCATGTAAAAGCTGGAAAACAGAAACCAAAGGAACAAACTTACAAACCGCACACAAGGACATCTCCAGAGAACTCTTCTACCCCTGATGCCCAAGGCAAACAAGGGCCACAGCGTATAGATAGATAGATATTTAAAATTCAGTGCACAGTAACTTTGTTGACACCCTATATACTCATACAATATTTTTTTACCAATAGTAACAATGATCAAGTCATAAAGTTCACAAACCCTTGAGGAAGCAAAACAGCTGGAGGTACGGGTACACATATAACTTTATTCTCAACTTTCACATCATTTGTACTGTGCACTGTTTGTTTCTTTGTCAGAGCATCTGGTACTGGATAGACTGTGTATCGACCTTGAGCACTAGAAAAAAATTGTTTAAAGTGTAAAACAGATGGTCAAAAATAGAATATTAAATCTTCACTGAATAAAAATACAGAAACAAGTTTTATATTTGAATACATGCATGTTTTGGAACATAGGGCTATAACTGTCAATCTCAATTGATTACTCGTTAATGAATCTTCTTCCTGCTTGATTTCTTCTTCAAATTTATCCACACATTCTATCTCAGTATTGTCTATTCTGATTTTGGTTTTTTGGGCGTTTAAATATAATTTGTGTGATTCGCTGTATTTCTTTGTTCTCTTGATTAGTTGTTCCGATTCCTTTAGTAGTTTCTAATGGATTAATCTAACTTATTCGACATGGCAAGTTACTTTTATTATGTTTTATTTATTTCCCCAGAAATATTATGTTAGTTTGGTTATGAAATGGACATGTTTACAAATGACTTGGGTGTGTAAAACTATCTTTCGGGGTTGCCATATCGGAAATAAAGATAAGTAATTTTTAATAATTGTTTTCAGAATTTAAAATTTAATTTTACCATGTTTCCCATCTTTACAACCTTCTCACATGGCTTGTACCACATGTGCACAAACCAAATTTACTCCTATATATGCAGTATTCTTTATATACTTTATTTGCATGTACAAAAAAATTTTGTAAATCTCTAAAAAAAAAAGTTATTGTGCTTTCTAAACAGTGACACCTATGTTTGTGTTTTTTGGAAAAATATTTTCACCACTTCTTCGTACCACTTGTATTATACATACAAAACTTGTATCATACAAACAAAACGTACATCTATATTTGAAGTATGCAATTATTTATTTAAATGTGCAAAACATTATTTTAACACACTAGCGAGACAGTAGACCACCTAATATCCTGCCCTACTCTACAACACAATAGCGAGACAGTAGACCACCTAATATCCTGCCCTACTCTACAACACAATAGCGAGACAGTGGAACACCACCTAATATCCTGCCCTACTCTACAACACACTAGCGAGACAGTGGAACACCACCTAATATCCTGCCCTACTCTACAACACACTAGCGAGACAGTGGAACACCACCTAATATCCTGCCCTACTCTACAACACAATAGCGAGACAGTGGAACACCACCTAATATCCTGCCCTACTCTACAACACAATAGTGACAGTGGAACACCACCTAATATCCTGCCCTACTCTACAACACACTAGCGAGACAGTGGAACACCACCTAATATCCTGCCCTACTCTACAACACAATAGCGAGACAGTGGAACACCACCTAATATCCTGCCCTACTCTACAACACAATAGCGAGACAGTGGAACACCACCTAATATCCTTCAGTGCACTACAAGATATAAGGCATACTCTTCTGCCAAAACACCCAAGCATTGATAACATTGATAATCAACCCTGAACAAAATTGTACAGTTCCATAATGTGGCATTGAAGTCATCTAGAGCTGACACTCAATGACTGGTGGATCAAAGACAAGACATTTAATAACACTAGTCTGCTGAAGAAGGATGGGTCGGGCCAGTGGCGAAAATAAAACCGTAACACAATGCATTTCCATACTCTGGAATTTCACAGGAAATCTAGTAGGACCATAGTCTTGCTACAAGAGATCCAGCGGTAGTTTGAGAATAAACATTGAAGAATTAAAATAACACTACTGATAATATGCATATCCTAATCAAGATCCTACTGTTGTTTTGAAAATAGTCTCCAATATCATCGCTAGCCAGAAATTAATTTGTTTAGTGTTCATTCTTAAACTTCCGCTGATTCTCTCTTGTAGCAGGACAATGGTACTAACTTTCTAGCAGGACCTAGTCCAGAGAATGAAGATGCAATGTCTTGTGGTTTAATTTTGTGTTTGGTAGCAAGACTTCATGATGGCATGACTTCAAATATGGTGCATAAAATGGTCAAAATTTTATAAATTCCACTGAATGGTTAATGATATCATTATTAACTAATTGAGTCACTAACAAGCAAACCGTGTGTTGCAACCTGTTTATCAACATTGATTCGCAATGCACACTTGACCTCTTTCACAAATTTGAATGAAAGCTACAGCCAACATTGCTTGCCCGCTGTCTGAGTCACTATCGATCAAATTCTCACAAAAACTTTTTTAGTATATTTTAATATTACACACTATATGCACAAAAACTTACAGCTCCTCCAATGTGAAATAATCTGGCCACTGTTTAGCCACAGACAGGAAATCTATGTTAAGGTCTTCCCCATAGGATTTATTATATATGCTTGCAATCGTGGACACCCACACACCATTTGGTTTGAGCATCTACAGATATAAAAGTATAAGTTTGATAAAACTTGAGCATATGTATAAGATAGTATAAAACATAATTATTTTTTAAAAAACAGAATGTTATCACTAACAGTCAATAAGTTCACATTTTAAGATCACACTTTGTCTATCTCTTATACTTCAATACATTACAAACCCAATCCGTACATAATTTTCTACTCCACACCATGCATACCATGACTATGCAAATTACCGAAAGCTCTGTACACATTTAGTACTGATGTGTTGACCTGTCTCAGATGAGCTTTATAAATGTTGGGCAGTTTCCACAGATGTTCATACCAACAAAGTATACTTACAGTGACTTTGTTTTGGGGTTAGATCTCTTCAAGATACCATTACTAACACTCATGAAACTCCCTTATCTAACAAACCCATGCAATGGAAAACCTTAGTGGATGACATGTAGTTATATTGAGGTTATCTTCTTAGAGAAGCTTCATGGCAAGTCATCTATACAATTATGCTTTTATTTTATTGTTGAAATGTGTTTCATGTTTACCTGAATATATATGTATGCACCTGTGTTTGTATCTCTGTGGTTGGGAGGGAGCCAGAGATGTAATGTGCAGCACTGGGGAGGAGGAAACTGACAGCACTGTTTTTTCCTATGGCTGAAACCCATCATATAGGCACAGTGACTCAGGATGTGACAATGTGAACCCTATCTTGGTTACAGTGACTAGGAGCAGTGCATAGGTTGAAACCTACCTTCCTGGAGGTGTGATAGTTATTCTCTGGCTTTGTCCTGGAGTGGGCCGAAAATCCACAGACTTTCCAGCAATATAATGCAATTTAATGGCATGAGGTCAAAGGGCATGAGCCCATGGACTGCTGGATCAGCAACCAACCATCACACATGCAGTTTTTAAATATCTCACTCTGATCATCACACATGCAGTTTTTAAATATCTCACTCTGATTACCCACAGATGTGTCTTAAGAAACTCTTTAAAGTTCCACAGACCTAGAGGGAAGCAATCATGGAAACGGTAGCACCAGTCTCCAACAACACAATCAGTTCCACAGACCTAGAGGGAAGCAATCATGGACATGGTAGCACCAGTCTCCAACAACACAATCAGTTCCACAGACCTAGAGGGAAGCAATCATGGACACAAAAGCACCAGTCTCCAACAACACAATCAGTTTCACAGACCTAGAGGGAAGCAATCATGGACAAGGTAGCACCAGTCTCCAACAACACTATCAGTTTCACAGACCTATTGGGAAGCAATCATGGACACGGTAGCACCAGTCTCCAACAACACAATCAGTTTCACAGACCTAGAGGGAAGCAATCATGGACATGGTAGCACCAGTCTCCAACAACACAATCAGTTCCACAGACCTAGAGGGAAGCAATCATGGACACAAAAGCACCAGTCTCCAACAACACAATCAGTTTCACAGACCTAGAGGGAAGCAATCATGGACATGGTAGCACCAGTCTCCAACAACACAATCAGTTCCACAGACCTAGAGGGAAGCAATCATGGACACAAAAGCACCAGTCTCCAACAACACAATCAGTTTCACAGACCTAGAGGGAAGCAATCATGGACAAGGTAGCACCAGTCTCCAACAACACAATCAGTTTCACAGACCTAGAAGGAAGCAATCATGGACCAAGCATGGCTTCCAGCATTACATTACATGAGTTAGGTAAGGTGCAAAACCAGGCACTCAGGATCATCAAGAGGGCATTAAAATCAACTCATAGTAGAGATGGAGAAAATGGGTAGGATACAAACACTGAGTAACGCAGACACAAAGGTGCTAATACATGCAAAAAATGTCCACTATATGCCAAATCACACAATGAAAGACAGATTTTAAAACTTAGTACTGCGGTGACTGAACAAAAGGAGCCTTCTCCATCAGGCCAAATGACTCCACAGAAAAATCTGAGACTTGCCTAAAGTTGACAGCCCCTTAAAAGTATGTATGAGAGCAAACCCAGTGGAGAGAGGATAGTGGATTATCTATGTGTTTTAAGAATTTTCAGTAAGAATGAACAGAATAGTGTACAACGTAAGACTCTTACTCAGTTACTCTCAGTCTTCTGGATGGCGAATATCCACAAGACATATGGATCAAAGTACATACAGATGGGTCAGCAGAGAATGCTGTAAAAAATGGGAGGACGAATACATATCCCAAATAATCTTAAGGATACAATCAAAGTATGAATGGGAATATTCTGTCACAATTTCTATGCAGAAATCCAGACAATAAAAATGCCACAACCAAAAAGCTGCTGAGTGCCAATCTAGGTTCACTGCCTGTAGTATTCCTGACATGCAAAATCAGTGCTCCAGTCAAGAAAACCAGTAGAAGATCAACTAGATGTGCCAATAACATACCATGAAAAGAAACATGATCAAAGAAATTAGAAAGCACACTTCAATACAAGCTGACTACCAAATTATGATTAAATTATACCAAACCCAAACCTTGTAGACTTTCTGTAGCTGTTCTGGCAGACATGGCTGCTGCTTGCAAGGTGTAACCGAAACTGGTGTCTGCGGTTGATGTAATACTGGTGATGGTTTGATATCTGGTTTAGATCCTGTTTTGTTTGATTCAACCACACTTTGAATTTTCTGCATCACATGTGGAGTGTGCTCCACGCTTGCAGGATGGTGACTCTGCTGCTCTTGTTTGACCTGATGTTGTTCTGTGGTTAACACTGAAAAATTAAAGTTGTTGTGCATGAACAAACAAATTAAAATGGCTGTAGCTGATGTGGCATGAAAGTAAACAAAAAGTTACACTGGGCAGACATAAAGAAAACAGATTAAAAAAATAAAGTTAAAGAGAAATAAAACATGACAGAAAGATAAACCAGGGTGAAAGAAGAATAACCTATGAAGCGGGGAAAAACACAGAATTTGCAATGGAAGAACAATAAAAAGAAATATGCAGAAAAGAACTGTTCAAATCAATGTTTAATCTCAGACACAACAATGAATTTTGTTGAACTAACACAATAGATAAGGAGCTGCAGTATGCTTTATAATTAGAATGAATGTTGTCCGTCAGTCGGAGTCGACTATGACCATATGACTCAACTGAGCTGATGATGATATCTAGTGGAGTGTCCTGATGTGGCTAATGAACATGTACATGCTTGGAATTATATACCGCATTCTGAGATTGTGTGGGAGGAGTCTATGGGACATTGCACAGTTCTTGCCTTTCTTCTAGCACACTTTCATTGCGCATCATTGTGTCTGAGGTTCTATGCAGCTGCTGCGCCACCTTTGATTCTGAGATGCCAGTTGGATCTGTCTTGTATAAGTCTCTCCCTTGAAATTGTGTCTATGTTGAAGTGGATCAGTGATGTCTTGAAAGTATCTTTATGTGTTTGTTTGTCTCTAGTCCCAGGAATTGTGAGCAACTTGCTTTTACTTACTTCCTATGTGCAGTGGGATGATTTCTCTGATATTTTTTCATGCCCAGGAAACTTCAGATTTTGGCTTGTTGCAATGACTACTGAAGAAGCCTTCTACTTGAAGGGGGTATATGTTATGAGACGTGTTGGTATTTTGCCTCAGTTACCCACTGTGCATTTTTCCTCCAATGAAGCACTTTGCAGTTGGAACACTGTTCCTTGTGTAAGAAGACTATTATCACCCTCTGTGTCCCTAGGTCCCAGACCAAATATTTTTAATGAGTCGTGTTGGGCAACAGTGACAGTTGAATTAGATTCAGAGTTGATACATCTTCCTAGGCGAGGTGCCATTTCACCAAACACATCAGGAGTTTGGGATTTGACCAGGGCATTTTTCATGCACTTGCCTTGTCCACACGTGATCGCCTTCCAATCTAACGTCAGGCGTGCTTGTGTTTTGACTCTTTGCCATTGCATTTATCACCCAAATAGGTACATTGCGCCTATCTCTGACGAGAAGCTTCTCAGTTGGCAAACAAATCTCATGTAAAGAAAGACATCATTCCCCTCTCTAAGCCCTTGGGTATTGAACCCAATTCTTTCTGTATGAGCTGTGTTATGCAATGACGACAGTTGAGTTAGACTAGGTTTGCTATGTCCTCAAAAACAAGAAAGTGTAGTAATGAAATTCATCACAAGAAAGTGTATTAATGAAAAGCGTCACAAGAAAGTGTAGTAACAAAGTGAAGAATATGCTAATACATGAACAAGTAATGTAGATACTTACAAGGAATGGAATTTTTAATGCAGAATGACCGTGCAACATTTTGCTTAGCATGTTCCTGACTATGCATTATTTCTAAAAGACATGAGAGAAAAATAATGAGACAAATTCATAATGAAACTGAACAAATTAGTTTGCAAAGACATATATATAATCTACTTTTCACCACATAGCTCAAGTGACTACATGACTTCAATATAACAAGCAGGACAGATTAGATAGCCAAACTCTCAACCCACCTTAGCTGTCTTTAATGATATGCATGGCAGATGGCAGTGATTCTAGTTTTTGCTGCCTCTCAGGATCCAGCAAACTACAGGTATCTCTTTGATTAATAAAATATACGCAAAAAAAACATACAATAAGCTCACATCTTTTCTCCATAACTTCAGAACCATAACCAAAGATACTATTTCTATGTTCATTCTCAAACTCCCGCTCATTAATAGGACGTAATCCTCAGAACAAAACAAGTTGCGCCACAGTTTACAGCAATATCTGTGCCTTTCAGCCTGACACATTTGACTTCAGCATGACTATTGTGTCACTGACATATGAGGTATTACAGCCAACTTCACCCCAAAAACCTCCTTAATCACCTCTTACCACACGCCTTGGTCATAGTGTTACTTTTCTTTGCTTCTCTTTCAGACCCCATCAACACATGAGTGACCCAAGATACAATATTACAATTCATTCCAGACCAATGTGGCATAAAAGGATATGAAAGAAGATGATTTATTGGAAATAGAGAGTGGATCAATGAAATATGGAAAAATTATATCTAAAAAACTGTGATCAAAGTATCAGTAGTATTTTAACAAGATCTGGAGTAAGACAAGGATGCATACTTTCACCCCTACTTTTCAACATATACATGGACAGAATAATAAAAGAAGCTCATATCAACAAAGAGGAAAACATTGCAAATAAATCTGATGAAGAACTTAATAATGAAATCAATGAACTATTATTTGCTGATGATCAAAGTTTAATATACAAAAATGAGGAAACTTTGCAAAAGCAAATCAATGCATTGTTGTTAGCATGTCAGAAGTACAACATGAAAATTAATGTACAAAAAATATAAGTTATGAAAATTTGCAAGTCTTCAACACCAATGAATATAACAATAGATAACACCAAAGTGAAACAAGCCAAAGAATTTAAATATCTAGGAAGCATTTTTCCAAAGATGGAAGACTAGACAGAGAAATAGAAACAAAGTGCCAGAAAGCAAACACTGACTTACCAACTTTCACCATTACTTCTTCATCCAAAGATCAAGATGGAAATTAAAAAACAAATAATATCTACCATTTTTATACCAACACTGTGCTACCAATGTCAAACATGGTCTTTAACAGCTTCGCAGCAAAGAAAAATCGTCACATGTGAAATGAAGTGTCTGAGAAAAGCTGCAATGGTTACCAAACTAGATAAAATAAGAAATGAACAAATTAGGAAAAGAGTTGATATAATATCATGTATCGAACATATTGAGAGACAGCAAGTAAAATGGTTCGGTCACCTTATGAGAATGAAGCTAAACCAAATACCAATAAGATCATATAATATAAGAATATCCAAAAGTAAAGCCAAAGGTAGACCAAGATAGAAAACATTAAGATAACCTTGAACAAACATAGACTAAATGCAACCTCGGTGACACATCTGGCCTTGAAACTACAGCTTAAGCTACCACCCCTACACTTAACGGCAAGTGTGAATGCGATCAACAATCATTCACCTGGGGAAAGACAATAGACAACAGTATTTTTAAAGAAAAACAGTGGAAGCAAACAATACAACAGTATATTTTTAATAAACTTATGATCTTTCAACAGACAGGAAAAAACTTAGACACCCTTAACAGTCACTAACTTACTCTATGGATCACTAAGTCAACTTCAGAAGACCTGCACGTTTTTGAGAATGGCATTGTGCTAACAAGAATAGAACTACTTACCAGCATTTGGATATTGACAACAACAATATAACTTAACAATATAAGCATACAACTTCATACAAATAACAGGAAATTAACTGCCTAGACCAGGGCTCTTCAATTATATTTACTCGGGGGGGGCCAAAATATAGAAAATGGGGATCATCACGGGTCAGAGGTCCATTTTTTTATAACTTGATTTCACTGTTTTAGCAATGATCTGCGGGTCACTTACTAGGCCTCCTCGAGCCGGATTTGGCCTGTGGGCTGCCAATTGAATAGCCCTGGCCTAGACTATTACATCCTGTACAAGTATCCTCAGAAACACAAACATAGAATTATATTCGTACTACAGAAGGCCTTTAGGTTGTATGGGATGTTAGTTGTTGTAATAGTCCTTGTCTTGATTGGTCCGTTCTCAGTGACTTAAGTACATAGGTGAATATCTTGACGAGATCACATCTTTTTTGGGGGTATGTGATTGGTCAAGTACGGAAAACCTGTTTGCTTGAGTTGCAAGGCAATTTGGTGCTGCTAGAACGGACCTGGTTTAATTCCCGTCAGCTTTAAGAATTATTTTCATTTATCCTCGTACTTTAATTTATGATTGAATGGCAGTCACATAAACATCACGGGATCCGATGGTCTATACTATTGAAGTGAGAGTCTCTTTTTCATTTGTTCTGAGCATGTGTTGCAATCGCAACATCACATATTTTATATAATCATTTCCTCTTTACCACCATTATGAACTATGGTTTATTTATTACCTACAAGATCTTGCGATATTTTGTGACCTATGGATATATTTAAAAAAGCCTGTCGGGCCAGTAAAAAATGGATTACTAGTCAAGATCTGATCCATGGGTTCTGGCCAATGCTGATTTGCTAGTAATAGTAATTTATTAAAAAACTATGTCCAACTCTGTGACGGAAATTGGGCGCTTCGGATGGCTATGATAATAGATTCAAATCGCACAAGAAATTGTGCATCCAGAATGTTCATAAAACAATGACAACCTACTGAACATATTTGTGTATGTGTATAATCTTTGCGTCTTGAAGACGGTCGTTAAGTAAAATAAGAAGAGAGAATCCATTGAGAATTTTCTCAAATCTTTCAATGTGGGCCACATTGATTTGCTGGGTCAGGTCCAAGAAGAAAAATACAAAATTGTGGGCCCACAGATCCGTCTAGTAGAGAGTTGGGGATAGTACTGGAAGATACTATTTTTACAATATTTAATCAGATGTAATTAAGCCTTTAAAAAAATCAACAAGCTATTCTTCTTTTTTTATTTTTGCCAAGGTCCAGTGAAGAAATTTTGTTTGAAAGGGAGACATGAGCAAAAAAGATGTTGCAAGCCACTTTTCATGCAGAAGACTTGTCTGGCGGTGGCAGACATCAAGCAGCAAATAAAATAAAGAAAGGAAGACTCCTCTGTGTGATCCTCGTAATCAGAGCGTAAAAAACAAAAATTACACTGGAAGAAAATAAGGTACAATACAAGAATCAGTGGACAGGTTTCTATGGAACAAACATAAAAAAAATTAAATGGAACAAAATTCAGAAAGTCGCATATACCGACGCATCCAATATTAGACACGTGCGATGAAAGCCCCTGACCACTCGACATGCTCGCTGCACACTAAGTGGAGGAGGATGGCCAGTTCATTGCGTGCACATAACTAGATCGGTATTTTAAGTTACGACTTTTTAAGTTTCAGACATAGTGCAATAGCATATGAAATTTAAAAAGCTGGTATAATGTCACATGATTTGTCCACCGATTCTTGTATTGAACTGAAAATAATAAAAAAACAACGTATCACCACAAAATCCTAAAACATTCATGAAGATAATACTTACCCAAAGGGTAATAATGTATATCCCTATACATCAATCTACCATAATATCCCTTTTCTTTTTTAATTTTTCCTTGGATAACTTCAATCTCCGGTGCATTTTCTTTTCTCTGTGCAAAGTAGTTGTGATATGTTTGCAGATACTCAGGTCCATTCTCAGGAGGAACCCAATTGCTCTTCTCTATAATGAAGATAGCTGAGGAAATTACTTCCAGAAGTTGCGAACAGAAAAACACTGCAATATTTTGCTATTGCAGATTGATGGATTGAATACATATTTATAATATCACTTTGAAGGTGAATGAAATAACTAAAGAATGAAATAACACCTTCTTGGTGAATGAAATAACTAAAGAATGAAATAATACTTTCTTGGAGAATGAAATAACTAAAGAATGAAATAACACTTTCTTGGTGAATGAAATAACTAAAGAATGAAATAATACCTTCTTGGTGAATGATGTGCAATTTTAAATTATGTCATGAAGAATATCCCACAGATGATTGGTGAGCACAAAGATAATATTTAATATTAATATTTCAAAATGCATATTTCTGAATGGAAACAAGACAAAGATTATGACAAGCGACAAGCCCACTAGCAAGTTCTCAATCAGTATCAACAGTGAATTAGAAAGAGTTACCAGTTTTGAATACCTTGGTTCTCTTATCAACAGTAATGGTGATTGCTATGAAGAAGTCAGAAAGAGGTTGGCTATCGTGTCAAAGAAGCTGATACAAATGAAAAAACATATGGCTGAGCTGCTGCAAAACAACAAAACTAACATTCCTAAGAGCTTGCACATTCCCATTGGCAATATATGGGTGTGAATCTTGGATAATCACATACAAAGTGAAAATAAAATAGCCGCAATTTAAAAAAAATGTTACAGTAAAATCCTCAGGATAGCATGGATCAAAAAGATCACCAATGCAGTCATCCTGAGAGAAATGAATGTACAAGAAAACTGGCTAAACAGCGTGGTTCTTTCTAGAAAACTGGAAGTAATTTGGCCATATTAAATACCATGCTGGCCTAGAGAAGACCATAATGGAGGGAATAATGCCAGGAAGATGAACAAGAGGCAGATCAAGAAGAAGATGGATGCAAGACATCAAAGACCACATAAACAAAGTAAAAGAAGCAGGAAGACTTGCTCAAGACAGACAAAAGTTTTGAAAGGCTGTAATGACTGCTACATCCTGTTCAGGATATCATACCTGATGATGATTTCAAAATGTCATAACCAAAGCCAGCAAAGATCTATCAGCATTGAGGATAATGGCATCTTGTGACATTTCACAACATACTGCTATATCAGGGACTTGTTGGTTCCAGTATGGAATATGCACTGGACAAGATTCAGAATGAAGCCATGTATATCATCTTGGGATGCACCAAGGATACACCCTGTGTGTCAATGAGATTTCTATTTGATTTCCTGTATGTATCTAATAGAATCACGATGTGGCGAGCTTGGGCATATCTTAAAATCAGTGCTGATACACTTCTACCCATTATATTAGAATCTTAATACGGTGAAAGGCTCCAGGTTCAAAATGGGCAAATCATGGTTGGGATAAGCAGATGATATCATCGAACAAGTGTGTAATTCTAGTCAAATTGATCCTGAGGAGGAGTGGATACCCACTCAGCCTGCATTATCCGCTACCTTCTTTGTTGTCATCAGACTCAACAGAAGTTCCAGTGACAAAAATCTTGTGGCAGTAGATGCAGAAGTCATGGCTCTCATTGATAATAACACTGCAGAGGATGATGTAATAATTTACACTGACTGATCAGTCATTTGTAATCAATGATGTGCTTGTTATTTTTCCAAGTGGTGCCGTGGGAAACCATCAAAGAACCCAGCTATGTCTTTACTACAACAATGAGCAATCTTACAATGGAAATAAAAGCTGTTATGGCTGATGTTACAGAACTGTTCTTATGCATGCATACTTAGTGACTGAATGAACACGATCCGCAAAGTTGAAACGAGAGTCATCCACCATCACTAAGTGAAGTTGTCACAATCTAAGAAAAATGTCCTTTATATCCGTGCCAGGACATGCAGGGCTTGATTGTCTCATTATTGTTCTGGCATAGGTATTATACAAAAATATCAATTTGTACCACCCTTGTTCTGCTTTATTATCACTAGTCAGGCTTTGTGACAGAGTGCTACATTTGGGATATCAAAGGTATCCAAGGTTCAAACTCTTTTACAGGCAAATATGCATCAGGACCATTCATAAAGCAATGACAACTCACTGAACAGATATATCCTAGAAAATCACTATGGCTCAAAAATGCTGGGTTGATCGCGACATCTTGAATAGAATATGCTACCAACTTTATCAGTAGTAGCTCCCATGTATAAGCAAACTATGTACCTGTCAACTAATACACATTTTCTGTATTTATACAGACACTAGTTAGGTTTTATTGCATATGTCCATATTAATCTTCCATTTGTGAAATACTATTTATAATTAATATGGCCATAATTTAGGGTTAAAATAAAAAAAAATGTCAGCAGAAGACGGATGTGTTGGGCCATTGGCGCAAATAAAACGGCAACACAACGCATTTCCATTCTCTGGACTACATCCAACTGGAAATCTTGTAGGACCATTGTCCTGTTACAAGAGAAATCCAGGGGGAATTTGAGAATGAACGCTGAAGAAGAAATAAAAAATGTAAGGGATATTTTGGACTGAAATACAGAATAATTGTTTTAGAAGTTGACAAGTATGTGTTATTCAGTAGACTTACTATTCTCATCACTGAAGTGAGTTTGAGCCTCCGTCTGGTTCGGAACTGGTAGTAATGCTGAAAAATAAAATGTAAAACATAATATTTGTTTGTGCTGACTATGCAACAAATTTATATAAGCACAGATACGAGGGGATCCACATTGCTTGTGCGTGAATCTCTTGACTAGCATATTAGTCAAATTCTCAAGCACCTTCAGGTGGCATATCCTAGACACAAACACTTATTTACTTGGTTATGATTTATGAATTCACTGCTCAACTCTATGGTTGGTTGATTGCTGATCTAGTGATCCAAGGGTTCATGCACTTTGACTTAATTCCATGTGTGATATATGCATGTGTTTGTGAGTTGCTCTGTTCCATATGGAGTATTCCATTTATCTGGTTTTGCAGAGACATTTCTCCCAACATTATCCAGAGCTGGATTAAAAAAGGTGGTGGTCCACACTTCTGTAAGGATGAAAGCTCAGCCAACACTAGTGTGTGTTAGCGTTGTATTCTGCTCTGGTGGTTGCTAAGCTGTACATGCTGTGTGCAAAGTTGGTACTCTAACCTTTCCTATCCAGATGATATTGTCTTTGGGATTGGTGCTGGTAATATATTTGCAGATTTCTCTCTTTATGTTTCCCATGGCCCATCTGGACAGTAGAAATACAGATACAATGGAAGAGTGGTCAATGTCAATATATGTGTAGATGTTGTTATGGTGTAGAGTACATGGCACAAAGAGTACACATTGAATGCCTCTGGAGAATGCAACATAGGCTAGAAGGCAGCATTGTGTATGGGAAATGATAGATTAGCAATGAAGTTACAATTGTCCAGCACGGAGCCGGTCGGCGGAAGTGTTGTTCATAGTTGAGAACATACAGAAGCACACACATCTCATCACAATTAACCCCATTCAAAGTAAGAGTCATGACTCATGTATTCGAATGCCAATCTGGGCATGTATTATTGGGTATGGAAAAAATGTTTTCATAAACATTAAATATAGCATAAAACACCCCACAAACACATCTGTCCTTAAGTCATTGGGATGAGTGTAGAAAAATCACTCATGGATCATTACTTAATGTAAAACCTTTGCAAGCTCTTCCCATTCCAGCCTCTACTGTTCCTTGTGAAGAAATGTTTTTAGTGTTATCTTGATCTCTACCCATACTTAAAAATAACAACTGAGTTGAGCAGATATGTAAGCATTTAAGAGCATTCTACCATCAATTAGGTGCACAGTATACTACAACTATAATGCAAATACAAATGCCTACCTTGTCTTTCATTGACAAATGAGCTATGTTGCTGCTGCTGTTTCTGAAACCTTGGAGCTATCTCTTTTGGAAAACCTGGTTTGTTTTCTTTCATCTGTGAACATATGAAAATTTATAAACACTTTATATGCAATGGTTTCCCTGTTCTATCATAATATATGTAGATGTTTCTATAGAATTGGAGAATCTCTTGGCTTACTGGAGTGATGAAGGATCTCAATTAGAACCAGCAGCGATTTCTCATGTGGTTTGAGTAGAACATGAATACATTGTGCTGCTAGTTTACGGTAGAGATGTGATATGTGTACATTTCAGCCTAGCACAACCATTTTCAGCGTGCCTTTAGTTCAGGTGGGTTGATGTATGGGAAGAGTACCAACTATACTTCAGAATGTGTTTTTGTCCATATAGAAAATAAGTAATAAAAATGTAGAATGTATATAGAAGGAGAGATGTTTAAGAATGTTTAACCTCAATTAGATCAGTCAAAGATATAGACAATGTAGAGAGAATAGCTGTAAACATACAATTTTACCATGAGAAAATTATAACCCTAACCATAACAAAGTACTATTTGGGGATGATTGGGGGGAGGGGGGAAGAAGTTTTTTTAGTGAAGCATTATCTACAGCAGTGTTTCCCAACTTTTTTTCACCATGCCTCACCTAAGTATTTCTAAAATTCTGATGCCCCTGCCCCCCTATGTAATATATACATATTTTTTTAATATTAAAAAACTGAATTATTCTTAAATGAAGTCTAATTACAACTTGTTCGAAATTGCCCCCCTGTGAGGCATGGGCCCCACATTGGGAAACACTGATCTACAGGGCGCTTGTTAGTCAAGCAGTATGTACAGCCTTGATTTGTTCTTATTATCACAAGTGAATAAAAATTGGAAAGCTAAGAAATCAACATCAAATGATATATCATTCGTAAAGACTATGTATATTCACTTTAATTCACTGTCACAAAATTAACAATGGGTGAATCACATCTTTGGTAAATTATAAGTGATGAGTTATTACTGAAGATAATCACACTGCATAAAATGTTTGTATGAATAATCTGTAAGATCTAGGGAATTATGATAAAATTCAGATGGTTGCATATGACTCAAACCAAATAAATACATGAGACAGCCAATAATGTGACATAAACCGTTTTTCGTCACTGTGGCTGTGTGGTGCAGAGCACATCCGTGACGGCCAAGGTACAAAGAACAAATTCTGCCACAAGCAATTGCGAATCTGGACCACTCAGAAAGCAATGGCAAACTACTGAATGTATTTACTACTGCCTAGACAGATTAAGTGATTTTCACATGCTTCCAGACTACCATCAGATACAGTCCCTCAAAAAGCATTACAATACAGACACGATGGATACAAAGTCAGGGGCAGACTTTGCAAACGATGGATTACAGAAATAAATTAGTCCATGAAAACAAACATATATGAAACACAAAAAAGCCATCTCCAGAGAACTCTTCTACCCATGATGCTGCAAAACATAAAAGGGTATAATGTGAAAAGAAGGACAGGCACTGTAAAACTTTTACTCAACACCAGCTTGTAACGTTAATGGAGTCTGAAACATATGACCACGAGTTACACAAGTATTCTGTCAATCTTCAAGAGTGATGTTGAGCAAAGACTCGGCATAAGTGACATTCTATTTTATGGGAGGTCGCTGGCTGAGCCAGTAACAGTGGCTTGCATCACACTGCTGGCAGTCAGTGTCACATGGACGTATCAAGTTTGAGTCCTGCATAACTCCAAACGAGGCCTTTTAAAAAATGAGCACAAACTAAAAAAAAACACACAAACGCAATAAATTAATTGTATGCACTGAGATGTTTTTACCAAGACATCTCCCCATATGGAAATGAAGTAAATAAATTTTGGAAATGAAAAAAGTACTTCCAAATAGGAACTATCACCTTTATATTACCTGCCTCTACTTGAGCCTTGCATGTAATGTGTAATGAGTACCTACTATACATACTGATATACATTATGTGATATTTGCTTATAATCTCAGTTTTCATGTTATTGGTTCATACATGCTGAAGGTCTGAAGATCTATCCAGTAGCCTACCAGACTTACCACTATGCAACAGTGTACTTCTAGTAGATGATATGATTATATAGTGAGTCTTTTCTTCCAGTGATAACTTATTCAACATTAATCTTTACAATTATAAATATTTGATGTTGTACGTCCAGAAGAACACAGCTGCAACACTTAATAACCACTGGAAAGATCAAGGGGAGAAGAGATAGGGGACAACAAAGGGAAAAGTTACTAGATGGACTAGTATTGTGGCATGGTAGAAGTTTATCAACCAAGTTTATTGACAACACAAGAGACAGAGAGTCGTGGAGAAACATGATCTCATGCGCCATTTGGCATGGCACTTGATTGATTGATGTCCAGTTATCCCCCCACTTGTGGGTTACATGCATGTTGTGTCTTAATTTCTTACTTCTATACTTCTATGAAATAATTCCATTGTGATGAGGAGAAGCAAACTCAGTGGAAATTGCACCGTTGCCATTTAGTGACGGACTCCTAGGTGGTCAGAAATACCATATGTACCGTCCATGTCGACAGGTCAACAATGATAATGGAAGAATTATGAACTACTAGTAGATGGCCCAGAAGTATATGCTACTCTTCTGGCAGTATATTATTGGAATGTTTCCCTTCAGGAACGTCAAACATGCATCATAAACTCCTTTAATATAATCATGCCTTTACTGATGACTTGTGCTTTTTTTCAGAAAGGTAATGGACTGCAAAGGGCATACCTTCTCTCAGCTAGAGGGATTTCATCATCATCTTATCATCTTATTTGTTCTTCATTTGTTCAGTGTTTTCTACTGAGCTATCCTTCATATCTACTTCTGCGTTTAGGATCCTTTTAGTCTTGCTAGATCTTCTGACTAGTCACCTTGATGAAGCTCCCAGTCTTCTCCAGGTCAGAGCGACTGCCCCAAAGTTTTTGGTTCAGTCCAGTCCAGTATGATCATGTCTTGCCTCTCAGTTCTTTGTAATCTGGACAGTCTTGGAGTACGGAATGCGTTCAGGGATCCCTTCATACTTAGCAATAACCTGCTTCTACTTGAGACACAATTTACCTCTTCGTGTGAATGAGTTTCAGGATCCAAGGCAAAGTTTCAACATATGAAGTGAATGATATGCAGATGAGATGTATTCTCTAGTTTTGTTTTATGCCTCAAAGTTTTCAAGTCTTGATAATGTACAACACCTTTGGGAAGAAGTCTTATACGCAATGCAACATGTTTTGTACCATGTCCTTTTTTACTTGAAGGAAATTCTCAGAAAGGAAAATCAATTCAGCAACTGGATTGAGTGTACCTGTGTTTTCATTCTACAGGTGAAAATTGAATGCATGAGCCAATCAGTTTTGAGAATTACTGGAAACAAGCAGGAACAAATAAAAAATGTTATATTTAAACCAAAGGGCCATTATTAAGAACAGACCATAACACATGACGAATAAAGTAATGTGTGATATCTTGATTAATGTATTCACACACCAGTCATGTCCATTTTTGTATCTTGATTATCTGCTAACCCTGGGTCTGCCGAGAGCAATATGGCACCTTTCACAACCCTACACATTAATTAAAAGTGCTCAGATCTATGCTTCAGTAAACCTCTCAGGGTGTTGTGGCTAATGATTTCTGTTCTGTGTTGGTGGAGTGTTCTTTTTAAAAAGTTCAAGATTTGTTATTGCTGTGCTATGCTGATTCTCACACACCCTCCCCCCCCCCCCCCCAACACTTAATAATGATGTTTTGGTCAAAATCGCAATTTGTTTGTTTTTGCAGCGATTTGCATAACTTCATTATCATGTGTAGTCCTTTTTGATCATAGTTTTTGCTGCAGTTCCACCAATTCTATGTTCCCACTCCACTGAACTAGTTTTGATCCACCATCTCCAAATTATCACAAAAGACACTAGCAGATGTTTGGCCAGCCCATCTAACATGACCAGCCCATCTAACATGACCAGCCCATCTAACATGACCAGCCCATCTAACATGGCCAGCCCATCTAACATGGCCAGCCCATCTAACATGGCCAGCCCATCTAACATGACCAGCCCATCTAACATGGCCAGCCCATCTAACATGGCCAGCCCATCTAACATGGCCAGCCCATCTAACATGGCCAGCCCATCTAACATGGCCAGCCCATCTAACATGGCCAGCCCATCTAACATGACCAGCCCATCTAACATGACCAGCCCATCTAACATGGCCAGCCCATCTAACATGGCCAGCCCATCTAACATGACCAGCCCATCTAACATGGCCAGCCCATCTAACATGGCCAGCCCATCTAACATGGCCAGCCCATCTAACATGACCAGCCCATCTAACATGACCAGCCCATCTAACATGACCAGCCCATCTAACATGACCAGCCCATCTAACATGACCAGCCCATCTAACATGACCAGCAAGGGTACTTTCTGGACATGGTACTTGACTGAACCCATGAGTTACTTCTTTAAGTCTATACTCAGGGAGCTGTGCACCACTGTGGTTAGCACACTGGCTTTGCATATGAGTAGTCCTGGGTTCATTCTGCAATTGAGGCGGAAATGTTTTGCAAGACAGCAATGGCTCCAGGGTTGATTCAGCCTGAATTGGGTACTGGATCAGTCTGAGAAACAAAGACTGTGAAGGAAAAATGGCTACCAACCACATATAGAAGAGCCACTGAAATATTACATCTCTAACATCTCACAGCCTTAAGACAGCTAAATGTTTATGGGTTAACTTTACTTTTTAAGTTAGAGGGATGTATACAAGAAAATGCCATTAAGCTGAGTATACAACCAACGAGTTATGGAAACCAGCAGCAAGCAAGAGTTTTAGTATTTGCTGAAAGAGACTGAGCACCTGTGAATGTTCCAGAGTTTAGCGAAATTTCTTCAGCTATTCACTCTATGGACATTACTCATCTAGGATCAATATTTACAAATCTATCCTTAAAGTGTTGACTAGAAAAAAAATTATGTTGTAAGGATTTGTCTGAAGTGTTGCATGGAAGTGAACAAAGTTTTGGTAAGAATTCTACAACTATATTGAGGAGCTTGGCAGCCTGGTTGATAGTGAGCTGGATTGCTATCACTGTGTTGCAGCGTGCCAGGTTTGAAACCATGTTTGGTCCAAAAAAATCCAGCTTTTGATATCTTAATTGACATGACCACTCCTCCAGTCGACTCAGATGTAAATGAGTACCTGACGCATGAGTTAGGGAAAGTAAAGACAGCAAGAAAGGGAACTGGCCACCGAACCTAATAGTTGCTGTGGCTTAGTGCATGAAGAGTTATCTTCATCCCTGATGGCAGGTTGCTGTCATAGGAATATAAATAGCCCAAATATCAGAGGATATCCAATAAAATCTAGACAAAATTAATAATGTCATAGGACCTACCTTTACCTTTAGTGTACTGCGGGAATGGTGTTCCAATACTGAGTTTGACATGCAGACAATGTTTTATCAATATTTAGACACTTTACATCTATGTTTGATTCTTACTTAACTCAATCCTATTGCATGTAGTGAATAATGAGCCACTAATAAAGGCATTCTAATTGCATCTGTACTGCAGTTGACTTTTTGATCAAAAACTAAATTCAACAACAAATGATAATTCCATTAAATTAAAACATATTTGTGATATCAATTTTAGAAATTCCTACAAAAAATAACTAACCTAATATAGCAATAACAAAACTTTAACAGAAAAAACAAAACAAATTGCAGATTTCAAAACTAAAACTTAAGCATAAGAACAAATTAGGAATTGTAACAAAAAGAGATTAACAGCAAATGCAAATTAGTATCTTCAAGAATAAAATTTTAAGCACAAATAGAAATTGCAGTAACAAAACTTCGATCATGTCTCTCCACAGTCCTCTGTTTGTTATACATTTAAATATAGTTTCTGATGATTCTGCATCATGTTCAAGCCATCCAACATTTTCTCACGTTGTCTTCCTCTGTCTCTCTTACCCTCAATCTTTCCAATTGTTATGATGTTCTCCAGCCCACCTCTTCTCATGACATGACCCAGAAACTGTGATTGTCGTCTTCTAATACAGTTAATAAGTTCTCTATTTGAGTTGACCAGAATATTATGATAGAAAAATTTGAAATTTAAAAAAAAAATAAAGGTGATTAAAAAAATCATAAATTCCAAAGAAAAGGAATACCCCTGTAGTAACAAAATTTCCAATAACACAATCTGAAATTCTTCTTCTGCAATCATCATTCAGATTGGGACTACGGATTCTATGATATAGGCCAATTTTCAATGATGACACGCCCATGTTTTGCCAGGGCCTGAAAAGGAAGCAAAGGCTAGTGACACTTTTACCTGCCATGCATAAGGTAAAAGAAAACTAAGGATGTTTTGGGGATAGTGTTGGCTGTTTCATCCCATATAGAGTCAAAGTGATTCAGAAACCATGCTGAAATTGAATGTGTAAAGGCCGAAAAGTGCTCGTAGCACTGCCAAGCTGTAAACCATGACAGAGTGCCTTCTGTTCTCAGGGACACATCCTGCTAATCTACAGGAGCTTGAGAACAAATGCAGTCAAAGGAGAAAAGATGACGAATAAAAAAATTTTTAATAATAAAACTTTAACTGTGATTACAACAGAATACTTTACAAAATATGACTGCATGTAAAAATTGAAATCAGTGAAATTAATCATTATGAAATGTCAGTAATTTAGTAAAATGCGAATTGTCAGTAATGTGAGATGTCAGTAATTCAGTACAATGTGAAATGTCAGTAATTTAGTACAATGTGAAATGTCTGTAATTTAGTACAATGTGAAATATCAGTAATTTAGTACTATTTGAAATATCAGTAATTTAGTACAATGTGAAATGTCATTAACTTAGTGCAATATGAAATGTCAGTAATTTAGTGCAATATGAAATTGAGTGTTACTGGAGGGGATGATAGAAGGCAACAGGGGCAAAGGCTGCCTAAGACATTATTGAACAAAAGACATTCAAGAATGCATGCGCATGTCATTAAAAGAGACGGGATAATTTGCTCAAGACCGCAGAGTATTCAAGAGATCTATAGGGAAAACTACGTTCTGGAAAGATGATGATGAAATATTAATAAATTAGCACAATATGACTCTAAGAACAGCTGTAGACAGACTAGGTAAAGAGTGTTACTATCCTTCATAAAAAGCACAGCTGTAGACAGACTAGGTAAAGAGTGATACTATCCTTCATAAAAAGCACAGCTGTAGACAGACTAGGTAAAGAGTGTTACTATCCTTCATAAAAAGCACAGCTGTAGACAGACTAAGTAAAGAGTGTTACTATCCTTCATAAAAAGCACACCTGTAGACAGACTAGGTAAAGAGTGTTACTATCCTTCATAAAAAGCACAGCTGTAGACAGACTAGGTAAATCGGAGAAAGTTTGTTACCATCCTTTCTATAAAGCACCATTGTAGAAAGACCTGGTAAAGAAGAGAGGTTTTTTTTAACTATCCTGCATACAAAGCACAGCTGTAGAAACAGACTAGGTAAAGAAAGTTTGTTACTACCTTTCCCACAAAGCACAGATGTTGACAGACTAGGTAAAGAGTTTGTTACTACCTTTCCCACAAAGCACAGATGTTGACAGACTAGGTAAAGAGTTTGTTACTACCTTTCCCACAAAGCACAGATGTTGACAGACTAGGTAAAGAGTTTGTTACTACCTTTCCCACAAAGCACAGATGTTGACAGACTAGGTAAAGAGTTTGTTACTATCCTTTCTACAAAGCACAGCTGTAGAGAGACCAGGTAAAGATAGAGTTTGTTACTATCCCTCCTAGAAAGCACCGTTGTAGACAGACCAGGTAAAGAGAGTGTGTTACTATCACTCCTACAAAGCACCACTGTAGAGAGACCAGGTAAAGATAAGAGTTTGTTACTTTTTTTCATGCAAATTGTAGTTGTTTAAAGATCAGGTAAACAGAGTTTGCTTCTATGTTTCATGCAAAGTGTGGTTGTGAAAATATCATGTAAATAGAGTTTCCTTCAAATCCTACAGAGCATGGCTTTAAACATAACATATTAAAAGACATTTAATATCCTGTAAGACAAACCTGTACTCAGACTAGGTAAACAGAAAGATTTTAAAAAGAACATTATTCTATAAACTAATACTGATTGTGTCATCTGTATTTGGTCAAAAACAAAAGAAAACAAGGTGTTGCAATAACAAAAAGCAAATCAAGAAAAATAAATTGATAACATACAACTTCAACTTTAAAATATAAAAACATGAACACAGGAATATATGGTGTTAGAATCAATGCTGGGTAGTGCTGTAAAATCATACAGCACAAAGTGCTATAGATGTTAAAATATTACACAGATATTGCAAGGACCAATACTAAAAACAAATAAAGACTATCCAACTATTGTCATCAATAGTGAATGAATGTTTAAAATTTAAACTCTGCGATACATGGTGTGATTATGCCAAGAAAATGTTTGTTCTGCTTAATAAAAATAAGTATACAAAAATGTAATTATCTTTTTATTTTTTCATTAAATAAATTTATAATCTCATGATTTTTAACAATTCCTCACTTAATAATCCATTATTTTACACTGGTTTCCATTCATCTGTCCATAACCTGACAGGGCCGCTAGGGCTATCACATTGGATGCATCAACACACCAGTGATTTCAACAATGCTGATGATTGAGGAAAGATCTTAACCTGTCTAGTCCTTGATGTTGTCTGTCCATAATTTTCTTTGGACTGTGCTTCTTCCACCTCCGCCAAATACAGATTCAGCAGTCAAGGCGACACATCTGGTCTTGGGTAGACAACTAAAGCTCCCAGTCACCACCCCTAGGCTTAACAGCAAGTGTGGATATTCTGACCATTCACTTGGGAATAGACAATAGACATTTGTCTTATGCTCTCTTACAACAGATGTGCAAAATTTGTCTGTAACATTTGTATTTGAAGGTCTGTAATCATCTCTCCATATCTGCAGCGAGTGTCCAACTATTGCAATCATACACCACAATAGAAAGAACTAGTAACTAGTGAATTATAATGTTTGGGTTCATTCTAACATTGACATTACTTTTACAAATTAAATTTAGTTTTGACATAGAAGCTATAGCCATCACCAGCCTTAGCTTTAATTCTAGCTATTGGTTTACTCTCAAATGAAAACAGTTTTATTGCTTTACTGTTTTATTGTGCCTATTGTAATCACAGTAGGTATAGCATGTTTGACTTTGCACTGTTTTAGTACTGGTCCTTGCATAGTTTATGTGTAATATTTTACATACCTTCTCTATCATTCTGTTGTATTTAATAACACCTGCCATATGTTTTTGTAAACATTCACAATCCTGAAATGAAACATACAAGAATCTAAACTCTGATAGAATGCCAAAGTCAGGATGATAGTGTCAGTCATGTGAAATATTTCTGGTCATGTGAAATCACTTCACTACATGCAGACCTATAGTTTTTTTCAGCAAATTGCTTCTCATAGATACGTAACCAACTCAAACCAGGGACTTTATTATGCCCCAGTTTTTCCACATCCAATGGGATTCGATTTCATATCAGATGACCAGACTATCAGTAATTCCAAACTGTGTCCCAGACCAGTGCTTCTCAAAGTGGTGGCCTGTGAACTGGTGACGTCCCGTGAGCTTTCAGTGATCGGTTTGCAAGCCATCAATGCATATCCATAATATACATATTTCCTTCTTCAGTGTTCATTCTCAAACTCCCGCTGGATTTCCCTTGTAGCAGGACCATGGTCATACTAGATTTCCAGCAGGATGTAGTCCAGAGAATGGAAATGTGTTGTGTCGCTGTTTTATTTGCGCAAATGGCCAGACATATCCGCCGAAATCCGCCTTTGGCGGATATGCATCATATAAAACCTTACAAACCTCAGTAAGAACAACAGATGGAATGACTTAACCTTTTGAAACAAGATCAGGAGTTAGATAAGGCTGCATGATCTCACCTCTACTTTTCAACTTATACCTGGACAGAATAATAAAACAAGCTCATAACAACAAAGAGAAAACCTTTGAAAATAAACCTGATGAGAAGTTTATAATGAAATTAAAGAACTGCTATTTGCTAACAATCAAAGACTAATATATGAAGATGAGGAAAATATGTAAAACCACATTGTTATTAGCATGTAAGAAGTACAACATGAAAATTAACGTACAAAAAAACAAATTAATATTAACAAGTCTGCAACACCAATGGATATATAACAATAGATAACACCAATGTTGAACAAACCCACGAATTTAAATATCTCGGCAGCATATTTACCTGAAAATGGAAGACATAATTTCAAAAATATCTCCAGAAATAGAAACAAGGTGTCAGAAAGAAAACACAGTGTCTTACCAACTTTCACCATTACTTCTCCACACAAAGCAAATAATATCTATTATTTTTATACCAACACTCTGCTACCAATGCCAAACATGGTCTTTAACAGCCTCACAGCAGAGGAAAATCGATACACGTGAAATTAAGTATATAAGAAAAGTTGCAGTGGTTACTAAACTACGATAGATAAAATATGAAATTAGGAAGAGTTGGTATAATATCATGTATTGAACATACAGAAAGACAGCAAGTAAAATGGCTTGGTCACTTTATGAGAATGCACCCAAACCAAATGCCAATAAGAGCAGGACATAAAGCCAAAGATAGACCAAGAAAACAGTGGATAGGAAACGTCAAGATAACCTTGAACAAACATGGACTTAAAGCAACACATCTGGCCCTGGAACAACAACTGAAGTTTCCACCCCTGCACTTAATTGCAAGTGTGGATAATATCAACCATCATTCACTTAGGGATAGACAATAAAACCTTTGATCCGCCGCATCAATACTGGTCCCCAACAGATTGGGAAACAAATTGCCAGTCCATGGTAACAAAGAGTTTGAGAAACAGTCCTAGAGAAAATTAAAATGTAAATGAGAAGACAATAGCTGATGATTTCTTCTTCTTTCGTTCACTTGAAGTATGTCTATATCTGTAATTATGTCTCCTTAATAAAACTCACTGTCCCTTACAGTTCACACAACGGCCCATAGAGCTTCGATTCCAGTGTTGTTTCCTCTGGCCAACATGTCCGCCTCAGCGTTTCATACTCAGAACAATCTTGAAGTATATACCCGGTACTCTGTGCTGCCTGCCCACATGCGCACACGGCAGTGCTACTAATCCTGAACTGTGTGTACATGTGACTGCGAAGTCAGTTGTATCCTGTTCTGAGGTGCAAAATCACAATGTGTTCTGATCTATTCACAATGCGACAGTCATCCTGTGTTGGTGCAAGTGGTTCTCCCATTGACCCGGCTATCTGCCTCCTCCGATGGCAGGTGACTAGTATGTCTGGTTGGTCCTCTGCAGCACCTTCCCTAGTCAGTTGGTCTGCTTTTTCATTTCCTGAATATCTGATAATGAAGTAATCCCTTTAGTTGTGTACAGGTAGCTCTCGACATCTCATTGTCTTTCTGACAATAAGGTTCTTTGTCTCAAAGACATGATTATGTTAGGAGATTTAGAGATACATGTTTGGTCCGGAGAGGAAGCATTCCAGTGCAGCAGTATCCCAGGATCATTACATCCTGCCAGGATGTGTAGGATAAAATCCTGGGCAAATTTTTTTAATCATTTTTCTAATAGATTTGCAGATTCATCTGCAGTGATGACTCAAAGTGTCATCTGGTATTCACCGCCACCTAGGATTCTGTTACAGATGGAAAAAGGTGCAGAATATGCTGACCTGCATCTTTTTACCATCCACGGAGATTATTTGCTAGAAGACAAAAGTAAGAAAGTGAGACAAAACATGCTTGAGTGGGTGACAACATAACATGCAATATGAACTCAATAACAGTAAAGATGAATAATGAAGGGATTTTCACAGAAAAAAAATCTTCGCCATAAAGTCATATAATCTACTGGACAGACTGTTGAGTCACCTTTACCGATTAAGGGTCTCATACACAGATGAATGTCCATGTGGATCTGGAACCCAGACCCAGGAACACATACTTCAGGACTGCCCAACATACAAAGAGCAGAGACAGCAGACCTGGCCAGAGGATACAGACTGGAGGCAAAACTATGGGGCAGACGCTCTGACCTGGAGAAGACAGTGGACTTTGTCTTGACGACAGGCCTGATGGTATAGCATGACCACAGATGCTGAACGCAGAAGAAGAAGAATCTACTAGAAGTATAATGTAGCCTAATTTATTTGTCTGGTATGTCACTGGTAAGACCCATGGACCCTTCCACATGTGGGAGACAGTAGATGCAGACAAGACTTCAGCCGTGACATCAAAAATATCCTATGTTCATGTCTAAAACTATTAATTTTTTTTACTGCTATAAACTATGCTGTAGCATTATTTCTTCTTCATAGTTTCTCCAACATCTGCAGATTAGCAGGTTGTAGTCTGGAGAACGGAATGCGTTGTCATGGTTTACAGCATAGCTGTGATATCAGTGTCTTTTGATCTGACATAATCCGCCTTTTGTTATCCCTGCATACATTGCATAAATCCAACTTTTGTTATCCCTGCTTGCATTAAAGGAAATAATGTTCAGTGCATGATGGGTATAAAACCAGGAGCAGACCATGCAAAAGATAGATTACAGAAATAAAAGAGTAAATGAAAACAAACATATATAAAGCATACAAAAAGGCTGTCTTTAGAGAACTCTTCTACGCCTGAAGAAAAAAAAAAGGAGAATATTTTACTTCAGCATAGCTTCTTGGTCACTTTGACCCTCTATAGAACGAGACGTAACCTACCTAGTCATCTTTTATCACATACATGGTAGGAAACAGTGTTGCTATTTTTTGCTCTCCTTATGAGTCCTTGAAACACAAGGGTTTATCATATAATTTGAGCCTGTCTCCATAGTAGAAGGGTCAGTGACACAGCAAAATAGTCCCAAAACACCAAAAAGTTTGATGTGCAACATGAGGTGGGCTTGTTTCAAGTAGCTCTGCCAAGACTCATTCATTAAGTACCATGTCTAAAATGAAGGTTGGCTGCAACAGACCTCCAACATTCCCTTTCTCTTGCCCTTACGATGCACTCTGTCAGACTGTAACCTGTCTATCACGTGATGCTTCTCTCCCACTTGCACCTCTGTCTACCTCTTGCTCGTCTCCCTTCGACTTTACCCTCAAGTAAGGTCTTAAACAAGGTGTCATGTCTTTTAACCTGTAGCAACCCAGAGAAAAATAATGCATAATTCCTCTGGCACCCGGCCATTTTTAATGACTTCTAGTTTTTCTGCATGTGTTTATTTTTTTTTGGCATAACATTTTTATTTATTGAGTTATTGATTTAAAATTTGGAGCCAATAGAGATAAGTGGATGCAGGATACTAAAATATAGACTATAACACAAATACACACACATAAAGACTTACAGTTTGCTGATAGGCCTAGACTAGACCTAATCCACTCACAGAGCCAAGGATAATGATAGCAAACCCGCACTACTGACAGCATTTACATCACTATTACTTTTATATATTATTAACATTTCCACTATTAAACCTTGATCTACAGTAACAAACACACTGAAGCCATCAAATCAGCGTTTAAGCAGGATAGGCCTACACGAGTAATAGCATTCCAAAGTGAAATAAACAATGTGTTTTCTTAACGTTAATAGACCAAATATAGTGTATGGGTCTTTCAAACAATGCTGAAACATTCAAGGACAATCACTCTAGCAAAGATTTATTACAAAATCATGATAGGTAAAGATTATGTGAGACTGTTTACTATGACAACAAGTTACTCGTGACTGTAAAAATATTTTAAATTGAACTGGAAATTGTTGTTTTGGATGACATTTTTTGAACATCCTCTACCCAACAATGGATTAATAATACCGTTCTCGAAGATCTTGACTACGCAGATGACCTGGCCCTTATGAGCGCAAACCACACAGATGCACAATCTAAGCTTGACAATCTCCAACACTACTCAAATCAGATAGGGTTGAAAATCAACACATCAAAAACTCATATACTAGATTTTACGAGATCCAACGACAACATAGAAATTCAAAATGTTCCATTATTAAAAGTCAACAATTTTACATATTTAGGCACCAATCTAGCATTGGATGGAGACTCATCAAAAGAAATTTTACACCGTATTGCCCTTGCAGCAGGTGCTTTCAATAAACTACGCAACATCTGGACGTCAAACACACTAAGAAACACCACAAAACTCAAGTTGTTTAACTCCAACATCATCCCTATTCTATCATATGGGTGCGAAAGTTGGAAAGCCACAAAAGCCACAGATAAAAGACTCGACTCCTTTGAAAACAAATGCCTACGTACCATTCTGAACGTTAAGTGGAGTGACTTTAAATCTAACACTACTATAAGAGAGGAAAGCAAACAAACCTATATATCTTCCTTCATTAGACAAAGGCGTTGGACTTACATCGGCCATGTTCTCAGAATGAACAGCCTAAGAATTCCCCAGCAGTCACTATATTGGGTGCCACCTGGAGTAAGAAGAAGAGGGAGACCTAGAGAAACTCTACGAAGAACCATTAATAGAGAAGGCATATCAATGAACCTAAACAACACGCAACAATTGAAAGACCTAGCAACACAAAGACAGAAATGGAAGGCTATGGTTTCTGCCCTATGCGCCGCCTATGGCCCTGGAGGAACATAACATAACATAACTACCCAACAAAAATGGGAGCCGTGTTAGCGCACTGGCTTCGCATATGAGTGGTCCTGGGTTCATTCCCAAGTTGAGGCGGAAATGTTTTTCAGATCGCAACGGCTCCCGGGTCGACCCAGCCTTAAATGGGTACCGGATTAATCCGGGAAGTAAAGACTGCGAGGGAGAGGAGATGGCTACCGCCCTCATTTGCAGAGCCTCTGAAATGTGAGATCGCTAACATCTCACACCTCTACGGCATTAATAAATGCTATGGGTTACTTTACTTTTTACTACCCAACAAAGATGGATATGTTGGGCCATTGGTGCAAATAAATTAGCCAACACAACACATTTCCATTCTATGGGCTACATGCTGTTGGAAATTTAGTAGGACCATTGTATTGCTACAAGAGAAATCCAGTGAGTTTTGAGAATGAACTTTGAAGAAGAACAAAAATATGATTAAACTTTTAGACAAAAGTACTTACCACTTTTTTAGTTCTCAAACTGTCAGAGCTAAGACTCCGTCCAGCAACAGCAACATCATCCCCAACATAGCTCGCTGCATCTGCTTCCAGTGCACGTTTTTTATTAAGGTATTCTCGTAAGTCAAACTGTACATATGAAGCAGATGAAGGATCACTATCATTGCTATTCCCTGCCATTCTGTTTATTTTTAGTGGAGAACCAAACTTTGAAATTACACGTTCACCAGTGTTGTTGATACCAATTTTTAAATTGTATTGAGGGGATAAGTTTGGTTCTTGGTCATCTGAACTTACAGAAGAAGAGTATGGTTGCTTATTTGCACCTCTTCCAACGATTGCTCTCGATATTCCGGTTGAATTACCATTTGTATCCCGTTTGTCCTTGAACCCGTGATGACCACCAAAATTATTGCTGCAAGATTCATTAACATTATCACCAGAGGAATCGGCAGTGTGTGATCTTGTTGGGGTAAATGGTACATGTTGACTCTCTTTCACAACTTGAGAAAATGTTGGTGTTGTGCCCTGTAAGAGAAAACACATCATTACACACTATCTCTACTACTGTGCTTTTAGTTTTGTATGTGAATGCAGGCAATAACTTTTGTTCTGTGTGTGCCTTTAAATTTAACAAACATTTCAGGGACTTTCCAAACATGTATACAAGGACAGACTTTTAAAAAGAGTAAAGATAAAATTATGGTACAGTTATAGCTTCACATATCTACGTATAAAGGAAGGGTCTACATGCTGGGGGGATTTGCACAACAAGCAGGAGTAATGTAGATTATAAGGGCAGTGCCCATGTGTTGCTGGGTCCAAAAGGAGAGCAGAGAATAGCAATACCGTTTGTCTTCCATGCATGTTGTAAGTGGTGACTAAGGAGGTTATGGGGTGGAGTTGGCTGTCCCATCCCTTATAGTTCACAGTGATCTAGAAGCTACACTGAAGTTGGATATGCCAGGTTGAAAAGTGCAGATATCACAGCAAAGCTGTATACCATGACACAATGTCCTTCAATCTCAAAACAATATCCTGCTAATCTTAAGAAATTTGAGAACAAATGCAGAAGATACGGTCAGTCAATTTTATATAACAGAGCATAATTTTATGCCAGATTTTCTCTAAACACTTAAAAACTGTGTTCTTTTCGTGAATTTTTGCTCAAGAACCTAGTGGAATGAGATTTTGAAGGCAAGGTAGCCAGAGTTCAAAAGGGTTAATGTGTGACTGCAGTAAAATGGCACATTAGAAATCTGATTATCTGAATCGCAATTAACGTAATCGAATTTGGGTAACACAATTTTAGAGCGACAGTATTAGCGGACACGGTAGAGAGGTCCTGGTGTACCAGAGTGTCACGACACCCTGGTCCAAGAAGCGACACTCAGAGGACACTTGGTACTATTTACACTTGGCTTAGAAGCTGTTTATCTGTACACGAATTAATTTGTAGTAGAGAGTTTTTGAGGACATTAAAAAAACTAGTGTTGCAGAAATGACGTATGGGAGAAAAAAAAAGGTGGTAGCTGGGGAAGAAAGATGTCCATTAAACTTGGCGAACAAAATTATTTAGGATAATGATCATTCTCCAAAATGCATTGCTGTCATCAGGTAGAAAGTTTGGCCCTTGGAGGACCTGTTTTGTTCGTCAGCGTCTCCGGATGAATTGCATTCAAGGAGAAGGCATGGATATCAGTAGCCGCTGCTGTTCGTAACTATCACTTTGTCATTGGAATAGTCTGCACTAAAGCAGAGATTCAACTGTTTATACGTCAGTTATTCAATCAGCAAAAGGGCTAGGCATTAGTATTGAATTAGAGGCTGTTGCTTTTATTTACGGGGCTTAGAAGTCCAGTGTCAACTGGAATAATAAAATAGTATTTCGAGTGCTGGTAACTAAGAATTTGATATGGTGAGAACTTAGTTCAAGTTCTTAGAACTTTAGTCTGGTGTCCCATGGAATAATAATATGTATATTTCATTAGTTGATAACTGTTTCGTTGACATTAGATAATTGTCTGCACTAAGGCAAAGAATTTATACTTCGGTATTCAATCAGTAAAAGTGTGAGGCATTAATGCTGAAATAGAGGCTGCTGCTGCTATTTATGGGATGTGGAAGTCCAGAGTCGCATGGAATAAGAATATGTATTTCGAGTGCTGGTAACTATGCACTTGGCAATCCCATTTGTGTTTACAATGAAACAAAGATTCAAATTATACTTCATTATATAATTATTATAATAATTATATATATAATTATACTTCAGTTATTCAATCCGCAAATGTGCGAGGCATTGCTGCTGAGGTAGAGGCTACTGCTGTTATTTGCAGAATGTGGAAGTCTGGTGTCCTATGCAATAATATTATGTATTTCAATTGCTGTTAACTGTTTCATTGACATTAGATAATTGTCTACACTAAAGCAGAGAACCCAACTATTTGGAAGTGTTGGACTTATTGTTGTAAATTGGTTGTTTTAGATGTGCATGGAGTTCGTGAAATAAATTTGATGAGTTCTGGCACCAGTTGCCAGATACTCTTGCATTCGATAGATTTAACCACAAGCTTTGAACTCCATCAAAAGAATATCCACTGCAATGTATAACCATAAATACACACTATGGACATCAAAGAAAATAAAGATTGACGATCCATCCTTTCATTACTGTCACACTGGAGCAGTGCCCATTATTAACCTTTAGCATGCTGTGTATATAATTTGGGTGAAGCATTTCACCGGAATTTGGCATATATTGATCGCTGAAGCCGAAAACTACTGCCCGATTTGGAAAACCTGATGCCGAATGAAAAAATCAAATTCCGAAAATTTTGTTACTTTTTTGACAGAATCCGATGGCAACATTCGGTATAAATTTTACGGCCACTTTGTTTAAATTGGCGGGCAAGCCGATATGAAGCAATTTTGTCATGAAAATTCAAGGAATTTGCGGTTTTCTGCATTGTGTTGAAGCGACAAGACAATGAATTATGTTTATTATCAATCAATCAATAAGCCCATAACCCTTCAGGGTCGTAGGGGTACCACATTGGATGCTTCAGCACACAGAGTCCTCCAGCGAATTCTATCCTCAGCGATGCGGATGAGTGTGGAAATATCTAGCCCTGTCCATTCCTTGATGTTGTCTGTCCATGTCTTTATTTGTCCTCCTCTGCTTCTTCCACCCTCGACAGTTCCCTGCAGTATTGTTTTTGACAAAGAATCGTGCCTGCATACATGTCCGAACCATGCTAGTTTCCGTCATTTCACTATTGAAAGCAATGGCTCCTGGACACCTGCACACATCTCTACTTTATTTCTTACGTACACATTGGTCTTATGTTCCCTATAGGAAATTCGTAGAATATGTTTATTATAAATTATATGTGTAGTATGAAATACTACAATGGATGTTTATTATACTATTTGCTAATAGTATATTCAGTGAAATCAATGATTAAACAGCTGGAAATATGCAAATTATCAAAGGTAAGTTCTTCATTTGTGATTATTAAAGTATTCCACCATGTTTCCATTATATTAAATATATAATATTCAACAGATTTCACAGCTTACGATCGATCAAAAATACGGTAGGTCTAGATCGAGATAGGTCTAAATTTGACTTTATCACTTTCTCACACCTCTCATATCACACACACACACACAAACAAAACTTACACCAATATATGCAGAATTTAATTCTTTATTTATATGTGCAAATATTATTTAAATATCTGTAACAACGGAATGGTTATCGTGATTTCAAAACAGCCACCGACATTTGCGTAACATTTGCGAAAACCAATGCCGTCGCTGGGGGGGGGGGGGGGGGATTTTATTACGTAATTGTAAACTAGCGCACTAAAGGTTAATTGCTATTAACCTTTATCTTGATAAAGACCTTTTGGTTGAAACATTGAATATGATTTGTGTATTGTAATTTGTATTATTTCTTGTGTGCACATCATTACCTACTAGTTTTAGTTATAGTCTGTTGTGTCTGATTGAAGCGATTATATAAACCTGTGTTTTACATAAGTCTAATTGTTGTTACATTTCACGCAGTTACATTGTATTGATTATCATATTAGTAATCTTTTATGACATGCATTGCGGGTAACAGTGTCACTATTCTTTGCTCACCTTCCAGACATTGGCAACACACAGGTGAACTTCTGTAGTCTGATAACCGAATAAAAATGATAACAAAACTTAAGAAGATTACATTCTAACCATATATATAAAATTGGGGGTAACATGAAGCAATGCAGGCCCACTGTAAAAAATTTGTATAAACAAAGTTCACCTACCGAATTACGTTTTGCAACAGAACTGTATGATTCTCTTTCAGTATGGGAAAACTCTTCTCTGCTAAATCCCCCTCTAATTCCATTGAATCCACCTCTAATTCCATTGAATCCACCTCTAATTCCATTGAATCCACCCCGACTTCTAGAAGATCCTCCCCGAAAGCTGCCTCTTGTAGGATATTTTATCTTCTTCTTTTTTGTTGTTTGATTGCTGACTAGCTTGTGGATGTGTGCTGTTGACTCATCATAAATTGCATGGTATGTGGCATACCCACTTGGTGATCTACAGAAACAGATTCAGAATTATTGCATTAATGATTTGTCTGAACTGCAAAAATACAAATAAACAATTAATAGTGATTTGCTGAACCAATAACACCCCAGATATAGATGTTTTGTCTCTTTCAGCAGATGTAAATTTCCAATTACTGGGGTATTGAGAGATTTATTGACTGTCACCAATTCTGCATACAGGTCAATCTAGTCAAATAAACCAAGAACTCTCTGAAAATAGCTATATATTTTAATAGCTAGTAGTATGGAAATTGTTTCAAACAATCAGGCATGACAGTCCTGTTTTTTTATACAGTGAAACCTCAGTTTTCGCATACTTTGGCTATCATATATTTTTTTCTACATTTTTTTCATGAAAAATTTGTCTTGGTTTTCATCAGTTGTACCAAATTTTGTTGGCATTCCCACATGTTTCTCTAGAAACAGAAGGCGACTAAGGGGTTTTTCTGCACAGAGTGGTGTTGTTTCACCTTGTGTGAGCATCAAACCGACCATCACTAAACAATTCCATTGCTTTCAAATGTTTTTTGCTTTTCTTCATTGATTGCGAATGCTAATATTACAATTGCTTGTAAGTGATTATGTGCTGTAGAGTACACATATTCTACGTAATGTGTTTATTTTGCGTCCTTGGGACTGGAGGTGAGTTGTAAGAATATGGAAGAGTTGGTCAATGACTTCTTGATTAGAAACTGGCCGTACAGCACATGGGGCAGTCCCATAAGTACTCCACCCTCTGTTCCAGCAGCCATTCGACTCGGTGCTTCGAGTCCAATGCCGCCGAAACAGACATCGACATCAGGGCACAACTCTGGCCCTTGCGACAGGTTTCTTTGTTATTCCATCCACCCCCGCAGTGCCCATAACTAGTTCAAGCACAACATCCGGCTGTCGGAACAACATGGTAACTGTTATAGAAGGTTACGACCACAGGAATGATGACTACAGTGAAGAACTCACCACTGAAGAGCTGCAAGACCTTCACCTAGAAGTGCAACAGATGGCAGATGAAGAAGTTGCTTCAGATGTGGAGGAAGAGATGGGAGAATGTCCCTTCTTCAGGGATTAAGGACATCTCCGTGTGGAGTAAAGTACATGGGTGTGTGGGGAAAAATCACCCAAAGTTGTTGCAGGCTGTGTCTCCAACATGTTCAATGATAATGTCTTGCTCCATTTTATGTAAATTTTAATAAGGAGGTAAAATAGACCTCTTTGGACAGCTTTCTGGTGCGACATGGTTCCACTGACTATAGCTGGTCCTAGTACCAAAATACCAATTAGGGAAGTGACACCAGATAGTGCCTTGATACCTAAGGTTCTTATGAAGGGGATTCCCCTCCCAAGCAATAAAATCTCCCCTCCTTGCCATCTTCCATATGCAAAGAAGAGTCTTCAGAAAAGTAAATGCCATGTTAAATGTTCATTTATTCTCGTACATTAGTCTTTTATATTCATTTCTTCTTGCTTTTAGTATTAAATACTATATTTATTCTCTATAAAATATTTTTGTATGTATTTTGGAGTATCTAGAATGAATTAATGGATTGGCATTGATCCATATGGAAATAATTGCTCAGATTTTCATGGGTTTTGCGTAATGTTCTCATACGTATTAACAACAAAAACTAAGGTTTCACTGTATTTTTCTTCTTCTTCTTTCGTTCACTTGAAACATGTCTATATCTGTAATTCTGTCTCCTTAATAAAACTCACTGTCTTTTGTAGTTCATACAGTGTCCCATAGAGCTTTGATTCCAGTGTTGTTTCCTCTGGCCAATATGTCTGCCTCAGCGTTTCATGCTCAGAACACTATTGAAGTATATGTTTGGCACTCTGTGCTGCCTGTCCACATGTACACATGGCCGTGTTTTCACTGTATTTAAACAAGGGAGTCCACTACCACATAAATGTACTTCTAGCACTTACAGATTTATTTCCCTATAGATAGACAACGGGGAAATTAAGGTTTAGCACTCTACTGTAGAGTGCTTTTGACAACAGTTTACACTATCTAAGATATCTGCGGTCGAGTGTAGAAGTCCCACAAATGCCCCCATGCTAGGTCCCCGATAATCAATAAAAGAAACCCCATTTTTTAAAATTCTGGTTACCAGATTATTTGAAACCTGGCAAGTTATTCAATTGACTTCCATGTTTTCTGCAAATTTAGTGACAACGTGGACTTAATCTCAGTGAAATATTTAAATTTTCGCAACATCTTGACAATTTCAAACCAGAGCCGCACCATGATGAAAATCATGTTTTATAGACTTTTGTTTTATTGTATTTTCATTAAAATAATTATGGACTATTCTTCTGATAATGGCTTCCTGAGAGGTAAGTTGATAATCACACTTGAAAATACGTTAGACCACGTGGTTTCATATATTTTGACTTTATAAACCAACTGTCTTAGATCAATCAGTTTTGGAGTAGATCTAGCTCTAGAGAACAATTTTATGAAAAATCTATGTGTTTATTCATTTTCCCCAGTGAAATTATGATAATCTGACCATAAATACTGCTGAATTAGGTCTGTAACTAGTGTTGCCACTCCAAAATATTTCCCCCCCCCCAAAAAAAAGTCAAGATTTACTAGAAATCTTATTAAAAGTCTTATTAAAAGTCAAGATATACTATTTTTTTTGGGTATAGTGTGTTGTTGTTTTTTTTTTAAAAACGTCTTTACAACATTTTCACACATCTCGTACCACACACACAAACAAAACTTACACCAAAATACGCTGAAATCAATTCTTTATTTATATGTACAAATATTATTTAAATATCTTTAATAACAAAAAATAATATAGCAATTTCAAAACAGTCACTACCATGTAACATTACCAAAAATAATTCAGTGGCAGAGGGAAAGTTCGTTTTGTTTGTTTACGGTGTGCTAAAGGTTAATGAGCTAACAGATTAACACTACGCTGATGCCAACTTCTGGACTCCCCATGGGAAAATCCACAATTTTGTCTTATGAATGTAAGAGTTTAAAATATCAATACCTGTAAGATTTATGCATATTTCCACAAGATGGACAGGCATGAATTCTGCAACATCCTGATATTCCCATTATAATAAAAACTAGATGGTTCTTATGGAAATATGTGCCCCCCCCCCCCCACCTCTTATTTGATCATCGCCTACTGCCATCAGACAACCGAAACTTTATTAATTTAAATATATATTTATTTAGGGTTAGAGTTAGTCCGGGTAAGCTACGAGTATGAAGGTGACTATCTGTTTAAGAACAGCATAAGAGAAAGCCTCACTGAAAGAGAATCAGCTGACAGCCTAGAATAGGAATCAACAGATTTACATTCCTACAGTGAACATGAAAGGCATTAGTGATAATGGATGTGCCAACTAATAAGCTTAAACACATATTTTGACAAAGATAATAATAGAAACAAAAATAAATACAAAATATTTGTCATTCTTTAGTTAATTATTTTTTTTAATTGGTTGCATATTCTATTCAGGACGTGGCTATCAACCCAGAATTTGTTGGCTGTAGTGATAGAAAAATCACATAGTTAATTAAAAGATCAATATCTATGCTTCCTCAAAATGTTTAAATATTTTCTTCCGTATGCAGATCAAACAGTAGTTTTGGCAGCCACATTTCCTGTTCTGTGTTAGATGTTAACTATTCTCTTGATTCCATTTCTTGTTCATAGCTTCATTGAAGTTCAATTATATTTGTTACATGTTCACATTGAAGTCATTGTGATACCATGTTACAGATAAATCATATGACTTTCTAGAAGCAGCTCCAAGAACAACCTACCTGACTTCTCTTGCAACATCAGGCATTGCCCTCATAAGAGACTGAACATCGGGAAAGCCCAGTTCCTTGTAAGGCAGTTGCTGGCATGTCAGTAGTTTATAATCACCTGATCAGAAAGGGTAAATATTATTACTAACAAATAACACCCACATGGATGTTATGGATTGGAGTTCGCCATCTCATCCCATGTAAGATTAAGGATATAGGTTTAGTTATTCCACTATTCACCACCATGAGGTTTAATAATTCAACAATTCACCAGCATGTTTGGTTATTCCACTGTTCACCTCCATGAGGTTTAGTTATCCCACTATTCAACACCATGAGGTTTAGTTATCCCACTATTCACCACCATGAGTTTTAGTTATTTAATGATTCACCACTATGAGATTTGGTTATTCCACTATTCACCACCATGATGTTTGGTTATTCCACTATTCACCACCATGTTCTACGTCACGCCAATATGGCACGGTATTTTTTTCACAGTGTCAGTTGTGCTATGTTTACAAAGTTGTGTTCACATCATAACCAGTGTATAACATCAAATTGTGTATTTTAAGACAGTCTACTTGAGGCTATCAAATGGATATATCTGCGTGATGTGTAAAGAGTGATTATATATAATAATGTTGAAGTTTATGTGATGAACAAATTTACTTCGGTGTCAATAACACATTGAAATCACTCACTATTCACCATGTAGCTACAACAACAGGTTTGACGTGTCGTGTGAACACAGCACCAGTGGACTGCCTGGGGCGTGTTCTGGCTCCATACTCGACTGACAGCCTGTTGGCAGTCATAAAGTAGGTGATATTGTGCTGAGACTATCTCAAAAAGCATAACGGTCTTGTCAACCTAAACATGTAAAGTCTGATATTCGGCGAATTTACGCGTACGAGGTACGATGGTTTATCGGACCACCGGGTAATGTAGGCGAACCCAAGCAACGTGGTGTGGACCGCATCGGGCATGGTGAGACACGTAGAAAACCATGGTCCTCCACTGCATCGTACTTCACTTCCAGTCGTCTCGCCATTGGTTTCAAATGAGGTCCGACAAGAGTGAGGGCGACGCTTTGTACAACTCTTCCTCAATTTAATCAAAATCCCCAGTGCAGGTCATTTTCACATTCACGAAAATTCACCCGAAGGGAAAAGCTTTTCCCACTGACTCTAAGAACATGGAATGTATGCACACTCCTCGACAATGACTCTAACACAAATAGACCGATTCGAAGAACAGCCCTGATTGGGAGAGAGTTAGCAAGGTACCATATTGACATAGCAGCTCTGAGTGAAACACGACTTGCTGGAGTCGGTCAGCTCTGTGAAAGAGTTGCAGGATATACATTCTTTTGGAGCGGAAGAGATATTAAGGAAAGACGTGAAGCAGGAGTAGGCTTCACCATTAAAACAACACTCGTTGGCAAACTAGCAGGGCCACCAAAGGCAATAAATAACCGCCTCATGACAGTAAAAAATCCCCCTGCTCTCTGGTAAAAAATATGCAACAATCATCTGTGCGTATGCACCAACACTGACAAATCCAGAAGAAGTTAAAGATAAGTTCTATGATGAACTTCATTCAGCTATCAGTGCAGTTCCAAAAACTGATAAGCTCATATTACTTGGAGACTTTAATGCAAGGGTGGGTAAAGACAATATCTCCTGGAACGGTGTAATAGGAAAATATGGAGTGGGTCAGTGCAACAACAATGGACTGCGTCTGTTACAAACTTCTGGCGAACATGACCTCCTCATTACAAACACCATATTTCAACTCCCAATCCGAAACCGGACCTCCTGGATGCACCCTCGATCAAAACACTGGCATCTTATAGATTATATGTTGTTGTTATATGGACGAACATCACAAGTGATGATGACCATTTGTTACATCTACTTTTGAAAATTCAATTTTAGTTATTTCCTTGATTATGAGTTCGTAGATGGCTAATGAGCCCTATTCGAGCTGTAAATGTCCTTGGGCAGTTTGGACATGGAATAACGACTGTAGACAGATCTTGGTCTATCCGTGACTTTCTAGCTGCTCTCCGCTGTTGAGCTGCTGCATTTCTTTTCACAAGATGATGCGCTCTTTTTTATTTTAGAACGCCATGTAGATCTATTTTGTGCAAGATCTTCCCATGTATCGTGGTCTATTTCAAAGGCTTTCAGCGAGTCCTTTAACGAGTCCTTGTAGCGCTTCCTTTGGCCACCTTGAGATCGTATACCCTTCTCTAGCTCACCATAGAGAAGTATCTTTGGCAGACGATGGTCTGGCATACGCACCAAATGACCCGCCCAACGAATCTGTGTCTGCATCAGGATCGTGTCAATGCTTGGGATACCAGCTCTATCAAGGACAGTGGTATCTGGAATCTTTTCTTGCCATCTGATGTTCATAACTTTTCTGAGACAATTTGTATGAAAATGATTGAGTTTTTTCACATGACGTCTATACACAGTCCATGTTTCACTAGCATATAGCAGCACTGGAAGTACCACTGCTCTGTAAACTTAGATTATATAATTGTAAGAAGAAAGGACCGCCAAGATGTTCGAGTGACAAAATCCATGTGTGGTGCAGACTGCTGGACTGACCATCGTCTTATTGTGTCAAAACTAAGAATTCGCATACAGCCTGCCAGACGCCCACAAGGAAGCAAAGCAAAGAAATGTATAGACGTCAGAAAGTTATCAAATGTAAACACACAACAGTCCCTAGCCTCTACTCTGGATGAATGTCTGAAATCTGCGCAACTAGAGCAAGATGTAGATACGAACTGGACATATCTGAGCAAGCAAATTTACGACACTGCTACTGAGGAACTAGGTCATTCTATCAGAAAACATAATGACTGGTTTGATGAGAATGATAATAAAATCTAAGAAATGTTGGACGAAAAACACCACCTTTTCAAAGCATACTTAAATGATCCAAAATCAATGTCTACAAAAGAAGCACTCAATTGCAAACGGAAAATAATTCAAAATAAACTACGCCAAATGAGGGACTCATGGATGAATAAGAAAGCAGATGAGATACAAAGATTTGCAGACACAAACGATTTAAGAAACATCTATGATACACTTAAAATGTTATATGGCTCAACCTCATTGGGATCTTTTCCACTTCTCAATGCAAATGAAACACAACTAATCGTAGAAAAAGATAAAATCCTGCAGCGCTGGGTAGAACACTGAGCACATTTTGAATAACCCATCATCAATAAATGAAGAGGCTATCAACCGACTACCGCAGGTTCCTCTCAATGAAATGCTAGGTGACATCCCTACTTTGGAGGAAACTCGTAAAGCAGTTCATCAGCTTTCTAGTGGAAAAGCACCTGGCTCCGACTCAATACCAATCGAAATATACAAATATGGTGGTAAAAATCTTATTGAGAAACTTCACATAATTTTCCAACAGTCATGGAAAAGCGAAAAAATTCCACAAAATTTTAAGGATGCTACAATTATACACCTGTATAAATGTAAAGGGAACTGCCAGTCCTGTAACAACCATCGTGGTATCTCTCTACTGTCCATTGCTGGAAAGATATTTGCCAGAATCCTTTTGAACCGTCTTACATCTCATCTAAATGAAGGACTACTACCCGAAAGCCAATGTGGTTTCAGAAAAGAACGTGGAACAACTGATATGATCTTTGCTGAAAGACAGCTTCAAGAAAAATGTCAAGAACAACACTGTGACCTGTACACAGCATTCATAGACTTGATAAAAGCATTTGACACAGTAAGTAGAGAGGGTCTGTGGAAGATTCTGGCAAAGTATGGATGTCCACAGAAATTTATCTCAATGGTGCAGCAATTGCATGATGGAATGTAAGCTAGAGTTCAGATGATGGAGAGTTATCTGAAACCTTTCCTGTCTCAAATGGAGTAAAACAAGGATGTGTATTAGCACCTACCCTATTTAGCATCATGTTCTCTGCTATGTTGAATGATGCTTTCAGAGATCTAGACCTGGGAGTAAACATCACCTATCGCATAGACGGAAAATTGTTCAACCTTCGGCGGCTTCTAGCAAAAACCAAAGTTAAATCACACACAATCAGGGATCTTCTATTTGCTGATGACTGTGCCCTAAATGCCAACTCTGAGGCTGATCTACAATGTATTATAGACAGATTCTCCAAAGCCTGTACCAACTTTGGGCTTACCATTAACACAGAGAAAACAGAAGTCATGTTACAACCAGCACTTGGCAAAAGCTATCTTGAGCCCTGCATAAAGGTAAATGGTGTAGCACTGAAAGTTGTGAATAGATTCACATATCTAGGCAGTACGTTATCACAAAATGCCAACGTTGATGATGAAGTGTATACAAGGATCGCCAAAGCAAGCAGTACTTTTGGCAGATTGTACGCAAATGTTTGGCGTAGAAATGGCATTAACCTACAGACTAAGCTGAAAGTTTACAGAGCAGTGGTACTTCCAGTGCTGCTATATGCTAGTGAAACATGGACTGTGTATAGACGTCATGTGAAAAAACTCAATCATTTTCATACAAATTGTCTCAGAAAAGTTATGAACATCAGATGGCAAGAAAAGATTCCAGATACCACTGTCCTTGATAGAGCTGGTATCCCAAGCATTGACACGATCCTGATGCAGACACAGATTCGTTGGGCGGGTCATTTGGTGCGTATGCCAGACCATCGTCTGCCAAAGATACTTCTCTATGGTGAGCTAGAGAAGGGTATACGATCTCAAGGTGGCCAAAGGAAGCGCTACAAGGACTCGTTAAAGGACTCGCTGAAAGCCTTTGAAATAGACCACGATACATGGGAAGATCTTGCACAAAATAGATCTACATGGCGTTCTAAAATAAAAAAGAGCGCATCATCTTGTGAAAAGAAATGCAGCAGCTCAACAGCGGAGAGCAGCTAGAAAGTCACGGATAGACCAAGATCTGTCTACAGTCGTTATTCCATGTCCAAACTGCCCAAGGACATTTACAGCTCGAATAGGGCTCATTAGCCATCTACAAACTCATAATCAAGGACATAACTAAAATTGAATTTTCAAAAGTGGATGTAACAAATGGTCATCATCACTTGTGATGGACGAACAACACAACATTCACCACTATGATGTTTGGTTATTCCACTATTCAACACCATGATGTTTGATTATTCCACTATTAACCACCATGAGATTAAGTTATTCCATATCTTCAGCTACCTTTCTTTTTGGAGTTTTCGAGACAGACAGATGTAGTTTGTTTTTATTGCTTTTATTCTCAAACTCCTGCAAATTAGCAGGATGTAGTCTACAGAATGTATGAAAACTGACTGCACTACTAACATTAAAATGGTTACCAGATGGAAAAAGAAAAATAGGAAGTCAAGAGGAGAAACTCTTCGCAGAACAAACATCAAAGGGAGCATATGGGTCTTAACAACATGCAACCATTACATAGTAGCATCACATTGTTCAAACTGGAGAGCACTGGTTTCTGGGCATGGAGACGCTGTCACAAGACCCTTGCAGGGAAGACACATGAAGATAACTATTTGAACAACAAACAACACATTAATGGAAATAAATATTTTAAAGGAAACACATTCATGGAAATTAATATTTTAAATATTTTCACAGCTAAATAATGAGATCATCAATGTCCAGAAATTGCACTTTGCTATAAATAATTTGCTATAAATATCTATGAAATATAATCCCACACCATATGAAGTAGTTTTATTTATTTAACTGGTATTTCCAAGCCAATACTAAGGTGTGAAACAATGGTCTGGGAACTCTATGCTGATGACTGTGCACTGTATGCTGATTTTTGCAGACAGCATGCAGGTCACTCTAAAAAATGTGCTGAAGTATGCAACAATTTTGGCTTCACCATCAAGACAGAAAACAAAAGTAATGATCCAACCAGCAACAAACAATCCACATTTAAATCCTAATATAAAAATTGATACTGAGGAAAACAGAATACCACATCTGAAAAATAAACAAACATGTATGAGACAGAAAGGGAATAATGACTACCACCAAACTCATAATTTACAAAGTGGCAGTAATATCATCACTTCTATGTGTCTCTGAAAAATGGAAAGTATACTCTAGAAGATTCAATCATCTTCATCTAAGCTGTTTTCGTAAGATACTTAACATCAATTGGTGGGATAAAATATTTACTAGACAGTGGGGTACTGCTGAAATCTAAATCTGTAAACATTGTATTACTGTATTACACACAATTTTGATGAAGGCACAGACACCCTTGGCAGGTCACCTGATCTGCATGAAATATCTTCATCTGCCATTGTTTTAGCACACAAAAATGCTATATCGAGAACTCCAGATTGTCTTTCCACATATCTGAAAGTTTACTAAGCTGAAAGTTTACAGAGCAGTGGTACTTCCAGTGCTGCTATACGCTAGTGAAACATGGAATTTTATACAAATTTTGGAGGACAAACAAAGAATTTTAAAAACACTCTTTAAACATCACTGGATCAATTCAACATAAACATAAATTAATGGGAGTCTGGTACAAGACAGATCCAACTGGTGTAGCAGAATGAATATGGCAACTGCAGAGAATCTCAGACATGATGCACAACAAAAACATTGGAACACAGGCAAGAGCTGCTCAATGCACCACAGACTCCTCCCACTTATGCTCAGAGCGATGTAGGAAATCCTAGGCAAGCATAAGATTAATAGTAACTGTACAGATACACACAGCAGACACCATCTTCTTCATCATCCAGTTGAGATGAATGGCCATCTTCAAAGGACAAACAAAAAAACCCCAACAGTGATAGTCTCCAGTTGGTTTGTCAACATTCACATCTCTATCATTGATTCATGGTAGAGGATGGAGTGCTTCAGGCTATGGAAAAGTTTATCTTGAAATTAGATACATTAATATTCTTACTTGTCTTGAATTTACAATTGGTAACGACTGCAGCAAAACTAATCTGATAGGTGATACTTTGAAACAGAGTAGTGAAGTTTTACTAATCACTGGAAACACAAAAATCCATGTTTTGATCAAAATGCCTTTATTAAGATCACAACATAATACATGATAAGCAAGTAAAGCATTTATTAGCTGTGCTAAGAGATCTCGGACACTGGTGTTCCTTACTCGTTGTGTTTTTGGCAAAGGCCTTTTGGTTGAAATGTTGTTTTTCGCGAACTATCATGTGTGTTTCCAGTGATTAGAAAAACTTCATCAAAATGTTTCCCAGATTATTTGTCTTGATCTGTGTCTCTGATAAATGGCAGAAGTTGCACCTCCAAATCATATTCTAATTCAAGCTACTTTACTGAGTTCATATAGAAGTAATTACTAAGCTAAAACTTACTTTGAATATCTGTTACAGCAACTCCATGTTTTGAACTGAGAAGAATTGATCTTAGCTCAATTTTAACTTTTTCAAAAGTATCTACTGACATGGCTGCTGTAGCTCTGTAATGTTGAAATGGAACAATATAAATAAAGAAGTATAGGAATGATAAAAAAAAAAACCTTTTTTATCTGAGCATCTGGTATTCTGCCCCCCTCCATATCTCTATATGTCCACCGAGCCGCTAATATCTACATTTTGGAGACCCACTATGCCGAAAAGCCGCTCAAATCTACATTTTAATATGAATTTACTATCATGTTCGGCATAGTAGGAAAACCGTACGGAGACAAAGAGATATACACTTCCAGCTGACATGCATTGATATTGTTTTTAACAAGTGTCATAATTCCACACTTTCAGTAGCACTGGTAACCTCAGATTTTAAAGGCTATATCTCTGTTTAGGTGCGTTTCTTGAATACAACATACATGAACTTGTTCTAAAAGGATATTTTCAAGCTCCAATTTTTTTACTGTATCCATCTCTTTTGCTGTTGACACCTTTAGCATTCCATTAAATTATTTTTATTGATCATTGGTTTGTTTGGCCAGTAGTTCTATTCCCTTGCCTCCTAGATCCTTGGGGCAATTGAGAAGGTCCTCCAATTATAATTGGAGTTGGGTCCTTTCGATATATAGAGCCAGGCATTGTCCCTGCTTGAATGTCCGTCACAGGGCAGGCACCTTAACTATTATTAGATATAGATATGTTCCTATTGTATTTTGTAAGTGCCATTCTGATTAATTGTGCGCCGTTTGGTTGGTTGCCTATGTCTTCAGCACCCTTTTTATTTGGAAATAATGGAGTGGTCCTGCCCATCCAGTCTTAGTTTCCAGCCCCTGATGGCTGAACTAAGCCCCAACACCAAAGGTGCTGGCTTCGATATGGGTCAGCAAAGTTAAAATTTAACTGCATAAGTCCGGTTGGTGAAGTGTTGTTCATTCTCACGAACCCACAGAAGTCTACATGTCCAACCTCAAATTACCCCATTCAAAGTAAGAGATATGACTCAGGTATTGAATACTCCAACTTGAACATTTACTCCTGAGTATGGAAAATATCTTAAAATACAGCTCCCCACTGCAGAAAAGAAAAGCATCGAACAAATGTTGGGAAGCACATTTATGACCAAAGCAGTGTTGAAACGTGGACTCTGGATGCTGTGGGTAATGTAGACAGGGAACAAGTCCTTGTCTCTGAGGACATAGCGAACCTAGTCTAACTCAACTGTCACCATTGCCCAGCACTTCTTATGCAGAAGAAATTTGGTTTGGGACCAAGGGACACAGATGGTGGTAATAAAATGGTCTTCCTACATGTGGAATAACAGGCTGTGAAGCACATCATCAGATGTAAGGTAAACAGTGGGTTACCCAAGTAAACTATCAGCTCATCCCATCTCATATACCGCCTCAGAGTAGAAGGTTCCTTCAGTAGGCATTTGCACTAAGCTGAAGCCTCCTAGGTATGAAAGAAAGTTCAGAATAAACCATCCCACTGCACATATGATGCAAGAGCAAGTTGCTTGTATTTCCTGGGGTTAGCAAATCAAGAAACAAACAATACTAACTCCTGGAACTTTTTGAGCTCCCTGTAGATAATAGGCCCAGGACTAAATTACCAATAAAATGAACAGAACTGGAATATGTGACAATAAATTAGGCCAAGTAAGCCTAAGTGTTCAAAGGTGCTCATAATTTTGTTTTATTTTCATCAATGTAGATCACAATAATTGATTTATCTATCTATCTATCATCACTATACCGTATTATATGCTGTGGCCCCTATTTGCCTTGCAGTGTAGAAGAGTTCTCTGGAGATGGCCTTCTTGTTTGCTGTTTGTAAGCTTGTTCCCGTGGCTTCTTTGATTTATCGATAATATACTATTTTTATATCCTTTATTAATATGGGCGGCATATAAATGTCAATGATAAATAAAATTAAATATAACAATACACACTTTGATGCTGAATAAACAAATTAATAACAAAACTAATAAACAAAAGTCAATCATTAACCTTGCGCATGCTCCGGTTAAGTGCGTTGGACAAAATGTTTAATCACGCTCGACATTCCATGTTGAATGCCCTCCTCCAATGATATGTAGTGTTTATTATAACGTGGCACAGCCTGATTGGTTAATGCACATACTCAGGGACATGTGCAGTTGAAGCTGGCACATTTCTATGTTCGTCCTTGTCAATTTTGAAAAATTATCTGTAGTGGTTACATGTAGCAATCCAATGTTTGACATCTTACCATATCTGCACAATGGTATGATGCCATGAAGGTGAATCAGGTTTATAGATCTCTGTTTCATCGTATTTTGAATAAAATAATAATGGATTGTGGTTCTTTCTATCTATTTCTGAAATCCTATGTTGCCTTTCAGCGTCAGGGATAGAAGAGTTTTCTGGAGACGGCCCTCTTGTGTGCTTAGTAATTTATTTACTAATTTATACATCTATTGTGTATTTCTTTGCTGCTCTTGCTGTCTGTTGTTATATTACTTCCTTTTCTGGGAAACTCTCCATTTTCTACGAGTGACTTGAGTTCTCACTGTCAGATTGCTAATCCTATCGCAGTGTTGTATCAGGAAAACCTCACCTGGCTACGCTATGATCTCTAATTAATACATACATTAATGAGTGATTGTGGTTTGGATGGTGAATTCATGGGAGATATTTAGTTTTCACAACAGAATATAAAGAATGCCATGTTGGTTTTGGATATATAGTGGTTTGGCATCGACTTTTTGTGAAGTGGCACCAAATATGACTAGGTCTATCTTCCAAGAACGAATTTTCTGCAAATCTATATGTTTTATTCAGTTCCCTAGCAATATTTTGATTAATTTTGCAATGAAATAACATAAATACTACAGAACTAAGTGTGCTTTACAGTGTTGCCAATTTAGACAATTCCACAATAAAAGGTAAGTTATTTTTGTCATTTTGTTTGTTTAATTTGTATTTGTTTTTTGGCGCATTTCACGTTCAAGTAACTGTTGTGACCTTTGGCCTGGATTCACGGGGTTTCCTAACCTTTGACGGAAGTCGGTTGTGGAATGTGATCTCGAGGTGAAGTGTTGGGCGGGTAGTTGGGTAAGATGGTGGTTAGGTGAAAAAAAGAAAAAAAAGGGAAAAAAGAAGAAAAAAACGGGGGGGGGGGGGGGTGTAGGGTTAGCGATTAGGGTTAGGGTTAGCGAATCCGACCCCCTTATATTACATTCGGCAAAATAATTCATTTCCTTCACAATTAGAAAATAACCACACACAAAAAAATTCCTTCTGGAAGAGGGGGTGCTACATCACCAAAAACTACTTCCGGAAAAGGGGGAAAAGGGAGACATTTTGAAAATAGCCCGCACGTTCATTAGAAGAATACTGTAGTGCACAACAAACGATCTGACATATTCCATAAATTTACGTACTGGTGAAATAAGTGCATATTTGGTGCCTGTTTATGCTATCATTATCAATACACATTGATAGAGACTGATAGCAGAATTGACGGATTCAATGGTTACAACGGATTTGGCAGAAGTCGGCAGATATTTTCTTGGAGTTCTTGTGTGAAATAAAGCATGGATTTATCAGCCAAGATGAATGAGGTACGTATTTAATCTAATTAACAATGTTTATATTTTGGACTAAAAGACTATGGATTTTGCCGTATTCCGCGCAAAACGAATGAAATGGTTGGCTCTATCATTCACAAAGCCACGTCGCGTGCAAAAACTCTCCTTTTTGCTTCCGCGGTGTGACGTCACGGCATCCATTAATTTAATTGGCAGTGCGCGGAAATCCATGACGTCTGGTAGTCCGGAATATAAACATTGCGCTATTTATAGCACAGTGGTTACTTGAACAAGAAATGTACCTGTTTTTTTGTGTGGAAAAACGGCCGAAAAACGTCTTTACCGCTTTCTCACATATTTGGTATCACACACACAAACAAAACTTACACCAATATATGCAGTATTCATTTTTTTTATTTATATGTGCAAATATTATTTAAATATCTCTACAACCAAAAAGTTATCACGTTTTTATTTTCAAACAGCCACCAATAACGCAAATTCTCAAAAAAGAATCCGGTAGCAGTGGGACGTTTTCATTTGGAACTTTTTTTATCCGGCTTGTTAAAGGTTAATGATTATTAAAACCTACTGGCCTGATGACAATGTAATCATTAATATAAGTATAATATTAGAGTTACTGTGAGCAATAGCAGGACTAAAGACTTGATCTAGCCTACTTCAAATTAATCAAATTACAAACCTGGTGCACGCAGCACTGGACAACGGTGATTTGCTAGTAAAATAGCACACAACACCACAATCACAATGTTGTGGTCTTTTATGAAAAACAACAAGTTAAACTCGACTTTCAATAATAATGATGCATCAAATTTAATCCATCTGCATATCAAAGACGTTCTAATGCAAAGAAATAATATGATTCACTATATTTCTAGAACACATCTTCTACGACAAAACTGAAACTTATCTTTATTTTCGCGGAACACGAAAGACCAAAGAGTGAGATCATTGGTGTTGGAGATTATTTGTAATAGGATAGTTATAATATCTTCGATACAGAAGAGTAACGGCATCCAGAGAATAGCCAAAAAGAATATTGACACTTCTTCTTTCGTTTGACTGGAAAATGTCTATATCTGAAGTTTTGTTTCTTCTATAGACTTGACTGTATTTTGTAACTCGTACAGAGGCCCGTACAGTTTTATATCAGCTGCTGTTTCTCTGGGCCAGTGAATATACCTCAGCATTTCATATTCTGGATATCAACAATATAGGCCTACTTATCCCATTAGACAGGAACCATTATAATAATCACAAACGTATCTAATGAAGTCCTAATTTACTATGTACAGGAGTATTTTACTATGGATGGTCTCGCCCTGTATATGCCTATGCTCCTTTGTTTAAAGGGGGTTTTATTTTTTTGTGGGGGGTTGGGTAGTTCTATACACTATATTATGTTTTCAACGTGCTAAATTCTATTGGAGTACAATTGCGAAAAACCATTCGTTTTCCTTGACCACCGCCAATATAAGGCCCATTTATCGGTGTGGTGCCTTAATAGCCGTGCTATGATGCAGAGAGGCGGTCGCATAAGACGGCACCAATCATAATACATTGTCGGGGTCGGCATTTCGATGTATAACCATTTATTAAGGGGTGACATTTTGATGACATGCATGATACTGAGAAAATCTACCGCACGTTCCTGGGTACCTGGTCCCGATAGGGGAACAAATATTAGCAACATTGTTTATTTTCAATGCATATTGTAAGATTAAGACTTTTAGCAGAGATAGAAAAACGATAGACAGGAATTTGTAGAGGGAGCTTGATCGTATAGGGGATTGATGAAGTAACTCTGGAGCTTTTGTTAATCCATCAAAAGCATCGATAAATGGTTTTCCCTAAATAATCACATAGTAAACCGCCCAAGCCATCGGTTACTTTGAGAGGGAATGTCCTAGTACTTAGGGGTTATGTTGGACCGCAGTCTGAGTTTCCAAGATCATGTTGACCACATAATTGTAAAGGCTTATTCTTCTTCTTCTTTCGATCATTTGAAACATGTCTATATCTGCAATTATGTCTCCTTAATAAAACTCACTGTCTTCTGTAGTTCATACAGTGTCCCATAGAGTTTTGATTCCATTGTTGTTTCCTCTGGCCAATATGTCTGCCTCAGCGTTTCATGCTCAGAACCCTCTTGAAGTATATGATTGGCACTCTGTGCTGCCTGTCCACATGTACACATGGCCGTGTTGCCAATCTTGAACTTTGTATACATGTGACTGCGGAGTCGGTTGTGTCCTGTTCTGAGACGTAGAATTATAACTAGTTCTGTTCTGTTCATAATATGATAGTCATCTTGTGTTGGTGTTTGTGGCTTTCTTATTGACTTGATCATCTGTTTTTTCTGATGGTAGGTGATTGGTATATCTGGTTGGTCTTCGGCAGCACCTTCCTTAGCCAGTTGGTCTGCTTTTTCATTTCCTGGTATTCCACAGAGAGAAGGTATCCACTGCATGGTTACCCTATACTGGTAAGACAATTCGCTAAGTAGTTTTTTTCAAGTCTGTTAGTTTTCCAGACTGGAGAGCTTGAAGCACTGACCTTGCATCTGTCTGGAATACCACAGGCTGTATGTCAGAGTCTGAGTTCAGCAGTTTTTTAGCTGCCACACTAATTGCCTGGATTTCAGCATCATAATTATTGCAGAATTTTCCTGTTGGTGTTCTGATGGTATCTCTAGACGTGTGAATATTCTCTATATACACCTGCACCTCCATTCCTCACGGCATTCTGTGCTGACCCATCTGTGTATACTCTGACCCATATATCTTGTGGATATTCCTCATCCAGGAAACTGAGGGTGATTGTCCTTCGCTGCACACTGTTCTGTTCGTCCTCGCTTAGTATTCCTTTCACATGGGTCTGAATGTATATTGGCATTCCATGCCTTTCACTCCACGGATTTGTTCAAGTACAGGCCTTAAGGGGCTATCAACTTCAGGTAGGTCTGTAAGTTGTCTGCGGAGTCGTTTAGCTTGATGGATAAAGCTGCTTCTTTTCAGTCGCCCCATTGCTAGATTTTGGAATCTTTCCTTCATTGGAGGACTTGGCATACACTGAAACTTTTCTGCCTGAATTAGTACTTTTGTGTCTCTGCGTTCGCCAAGTGTTTGCATTCTTCCCATTTTCTGCATCTCTGCTATGGGTGTTGATTTCATTGCTCCCAACATTATTCTAAGTGCCTGGTTTTGCACTTTATCTAGATCTTGTAATGTGGTGTTTGATGCAGAACACCATGCAACTGAACCATATTCCAGGTGTGGTCTTATGCCGTGCTGGTAAACTTTACTGAGTATATTCCCACTGGCTCCCCATGTGGTTCCACTTAGTTTTCTCAGGATAGCTAACTTCCTCCTGGCTTTTGTTGTTGCTTTGTTTATGTGCTGCTTCCATATCAGTTTATCATCAAAAGTAACTCCGTGGTATGTGGGTTGTTTGTCTTCTTTCAAGAGTTCTCCATCTATTTTGATATGCACCCTCAGCATTCCAGTGCATTATTTTTATTGGTCGTTTGTTTGTTTGGCCAGTAGCTCTATTCCCTTGCCTCCTGGCTCCCCGGTTGCAATTGAGAAGGACTTCCAGTAACTGAGGTTGGGCCCTTTCGAGGTATAGGGCCCGGCACCGTCCCTGCCTGAACATCCGCCACAGGGCAGGCACCATAACTGTTATTAGATGCAGACATGTTTCCATTGTGTTTTATGCGTGGCAACCTGATTATATGTGCGCCTTTTGGCTGGTTGCCTCCGTCTTCAGCACTCTGCTTACTTGGGCCGGACTATGGTCCTGCTAGAGTGGAGCCCGACCAGTCTTAGTTCCCAGCCTCTGATGGCTGAACTAAGCCCCATCACCACTTCAAGGTTCTGGCGTCGATTGGGTAAAGGCTTATAAAAGGTCTTGCGGCGATGGAAATTATGGCTGCTACTCAATGTGAACGGAGGCTGCTATTTCTGCTGTATCAGGGATTGGTGGTGGTGGTGGTCGAGCACTGGGGATTCTAACACTGATGTAGATTCAAACAGAAAGATTGGATATAATCCAGAATGGGGCATGCGAATCATTTTGGGGTGTACGAAAGATACTTCGGCACGGGCTGTGCGATACTTATTGGATTGCCCAACTCTAGAGCAAAGAATACAAATCTGCAGGGCGCGGGACCATCTACAAATCACCGCTGATCAAGAGCATCATCTACACCCTGAATTTCTCAAAATTAAAGGCAGTCGACTTAAGAGAGGAAAGTCGTGGATGAGGTGCGCAGAGGATATTACACAGAGGGTGTGCAGATTGGAAAATGTGCTATCTATTGCGGAATGGACTCGTGCGCCCTTAAATTGTCAGACAGCCTTCAGAGTAATAATAACACTCAATAGAGAATGGAGACAATGGTGTCCAACACTGGTGAAGTCGGAGGTACTCGCTCTAATCGGTGAAAATTCTTGGGAAGGTGATGTGATTGTATATACAAATGGGTCGGTTGAGAGACACACCAGAAGTGTCTGGGCCTTCACGGCTCAAAGGTAGGGGGGGGGACCGTCAGAGGGGAAAGTGGTGCATTCGCTCAGACGACAAGCAGCATGACAATGGAGATTTTCCTATATAAAGAGAAAGACTCTAATTTTTGCACTTTGAACTAGAAGTCCGGGTCCAGGTTGCTACACGGATGATGGCTTAGAATAGGAAGTCACCAGAAAGTGTGGTGCAGGAGTACATACGCAATACGCAGAAAGAAGTATAATATACATATCTATCCATACAGACAAATTCTACTCAATCTACAAAGCTGACCTAATAGTCATAGAGACTGCGCTGAAACACATAAAACAAAAGCCCAAGGTAAGGTATGATATGACTCAATGGTAGCAATACAGAGCATCTCCGCAAGCAAGGTAACTCTTCAGCAAACAACATTATATGTGATATGGCCCTATTTTATCCATCAGAAAAACAAGAGCTAAACATAAACACACATTAAAACTACAACAAGTAAAACATTATCAATATCTTGGACACATAGTCGCAAATGACGGCAGATGTGAAACAGAAGTTAAAAGGAGAATAGGAATGGTTAAAAGTACATTCAATGACATTAGGAAAATAGTAACATATAAACAAATCACAAACAAGTTAAAAATGAGAATTATAAAATGCTACATTTATTCTATATTAACGTACGGATCAGAAACATGGACACTAAATAAACAATTAGAAGACATAATTGATGCCTTTGAGATGTGGATAGATTGATAGGAGAATAGGGATAACATAATGGAAAGAGAAGAAAACAAATAAAGAGGTGCTAAAAACACTTAATATGAAGAAAGAATTATTAAGAGAAATAAAAATCAGGCAAATAAAATATTTTGGACAGATTAAAAGACATGACACCTTATTTAAGACCTTACGTGAGGGCAAAGTCAAAGAAAGCGAGCAAGAGGTAGACAGAGATGAGATACAAGTGTGAAAGTAACATAACAAGATGGACAGGTTACAGTCTAGCAGAGTGCACCACTAAAACAAGAGACAGAGGATGTTGGAGATCTGTTGCAGCCAACCGTCGTTGCGGAGACGGTACTTGATGATGATATCTATAGAGGATAAAAGTGACGGCCGTGCTGAAGTCGGATGGATTAGATCGAGAGGCTTGGTAAACCATGTAGCAAACATGTAAACCATGATATAACTCTTCCATTGTCTACATTCTACTAATCTGTAGAAGTTCGTGATGTAACTCTACTAATCTGTAGAAGTTCGTGAATGGACAAATTAAGAATATTAAAGGAATCCACAGTTACTTCCCTTTAACTGTTTCCTGCTGTTCAAAGTTGTCAGAATGTTAAAACTATTTATAGCCAAATTGCTGGTTAAAAAAAATGTAAACAATAAAAAAAAACATTCGCCTGTGTGACAAACGTATTCTGTTTTAGGAAAGATCGTGTACCTATGGGTTCGCCCAGATTGCATCAATGTCGAAACAGATTAACTAAACTAAAACTAAACCGACAAAATTACGTCAAGATTCCAATAAAGGGTTGTCGGTCTTGTTAATAATCTCCAAACCCAATTCATTATCTATGCACTATTTAAAACATTTTACTTTCATTATAGGAAAATACTGTTTTAGAAATAAATATTGTAACTAATCAAAATAGTCATCAACTACAAATATTGAAATATAAGAACATTCAGCCTGTCATGTTGTATCAGATTGAAATACTTCAGAAGTGCATGTATATCAATGAAACATATCCGAATATGTTATGCATTTTACAAACACAGCGTAGAACATACATTTGATTAGTGATCAAATTTTCGTTGAATGATGTAGAAGATATCTTATCTCCGGTGAGGGTGTTGTTTTTTATCTAGAGGAGAGCATTTCAGCTCTCCAAATATACAAATAAATGATTGGTTAGAATTTAGGTTTGTGATGTTAATATCATCATCATCATCGTCAGGTGCCATACCGGGTGGCGTAGGCGGTCTTGGCTCACCACAGCTCTATGTCCACATTATTATGTATCAATGTCGTTGTTGTTTCTTTGCCGTGCCAGGTTGTCAAACTGTCTAATATTTTCTCACGTTGTCGCCCTCTGTCTCTGGTGCCTTCAATCTTGCCTGTTGTGATAATGTTCTCTAAACCTGCCTGTCTCATGAAGTGGCCAAAAAAAAAGAAGATTGCCTTTTTCTTATATTCTTGATTAAGGTCCGTTTCGCATTTAACTCTTTTAATATAAATGTTAATATAAATAACCCAAATATCCAAATAAAAACCCAACTAATATTATTTAGATTATTTTATTCAATAACCTGTATACTTTATTTGTGTGTGATGTTATAACGTAAGATGTTATATCCACTTGGATGTGTTATTTTATTCGTGGCAATTCGTACGTATGCCACACCATCGCCTGCCAAAGAAACTTCTCTATGGTAACATTCTTCTTCTGCGTTCATTCTCAAACTCCTGCAGATTAGCAGGATGTAGTCCGGAGAACGGAATGCGCTGTGTCATGGTTTACAGCATTGCTGTGATATCTGCGCCTTTCGGCCGGACACATCCGACTTCAGTATGGCTTTGGGTCACTGACCCTATATGGGATGGGACAGCCAACTCCATCCCATAACCACCTTAGTCGTCTCTTACGACATGCGTGGAAGGTAAACAGTGTTGCTATTCTTTGCTCCCCTTTCGGACCCCGGCAACACACGGGCGCTATGGTATCCTATCTATGAGAATTCTAGGGAACTTGATATGATTAAATATACAGGTCGGTTCAGAGACACATCAGGAGTGCCTGGGACTTCACGGCTCATAGATGCGAGGAGACTATCAACCATCAAGTGGTACATTTGCTCAGACGACAAGCAACATGACAGTGATGATTTTGGCAGTAACCAAAGTTTTTCTTCTTTTTCTTTTCTTCACTTGAAGACTATAAGAGTATATATCTGTAATTCTGTCTCCTTAATAAAACTCAATGTCTTTTGTAGTTCATACAGTGTCCCATAGAGCTTTGATTCCAGTGTTGTTTCTTCTGGCCAATATGTCTGCCTCAGCGTTTCATGCTCAGAACAATCTTGAAGTATATGCTTGGTACTCTGTGCTGCCTGTCCACATGTACACATGGCCGTGTTGTCAATCTTGAGCTTTGTGTACATGTGACTGCGGAGTCGGATGTGTCCCGTTCTGAGGCGAAGAATTACAACTTGTTCTGATCTATTCACAATGTGATAGTCATATTGTGTTGGTGTTTGTGGCTTCCTTATTGACTTGATCATCTGTTTTTTCTGATGGCAGGTGATTGGTTCATCTGGTTGGTCTTCGGCAGCACCTTCCTTAGCGAGTGGGTCTGCTTTCTCACTCCCTGGTATTCCACAGTGAGAGGGTATTCACTGCATGGTTACCCTATATTGGTAAGACAGTTGTTTAGTTGGTTGGTTGCTGATCTAGCGGTCCATGGGCTCATTCCCTTTGACCCAATGTCATTGTGTGATATATGCATGTGTTTGTGAGCTGTTGTTTTGTTCCATATAATGTGTTCCATTTATATGGCCCTGGAGAGAGGAGCATTTTCCTGATGTCATCCAGCGCTGGGCATTCAAAAAGGTGGTGGTCAACAGTTTCATATGGATGAGTGCACAGCGGCACCCCGGAGTGTGTTGTGGTTGTATTCTGTTCAGGTTATTGTTAAGCTGTACATGTTGTGTGCACAGTCTGAATAGGATACTCTGGATTTTCCTTCCTAGGAGGTTGATGTTGTCTTTAGGATTTGGGCAGGTCATATATTTATATTAATACTGTGGACAGATAGCTGTGGAGAGCCATGACCGCCTACGCCAGCCGGCATGGCACATGATGATGATGATGATGATATATTTATAGATTTCCCTCCAAGTGTTTTCTATGGCCCATCTATTCATCCAATTTTCTTTGTTGACAGATTTCAACATCATTTTAACTTTGTGCATGGTTGTTTGTGTATGTGGTGGTTCTTGTTGGGCTCCCATCACATAGTCATTTCATTACAATTAACCCCGTTCAAAGTAGGAGTCATGACTCATGTATTAGAATGCCAACCTGGGCATGTACTATTGGGTATGGAAAAAAAAGTTTTCATACAACTCCCCATTGCACAAGGTGATTGGTACATCTGGCTGGTCTTCGACAGCACCTTCCTTAGTTTGTCTGCTTTTTAATTTCCTGGTATTCCACAGTGAGAGGGTAACACTGCATAGTTACCATATACTCGTAGGACAGCTTATTAAATAGTTTTTGCAAGTCTGTTAGTTTTCCAGACTGGAGAGCTTGAAGCATTGACCTTGCATTTGTCAGGAATACCACGGGCTGTGTGCCAGGATTGGAGTTCAACAGATTTTCAGTTGCCACCCTAATTTTCCTGGATGGAAAATTTTCCTGGACACTCAGTTGGACGTAGACCACAGAAGAACTTGGAGAGCACTTGGCAGGCTCTTGAGTTGGGACGTGAGTTTAGGACTCGAGGAAAGCACTAGTCGTGAAGACTAGGACGTATGACTAACTAGTCGTAGAGACTAGGACACTCGAAGAATTCAAGGAAACACAGATCCACGTCTGGAATCGCAAGGAGATTGACGAAAACTCAGACGTAGTGTAGTTAGAAGAGATAATTTGTCAAGTACAAGTGAGAATAGAAGTAGATTGTAAGAGACGGTTTAAAGTCTCTAATAGGCTTGCAAATATAGTGTTGTTCGAAATTCTTGGATGTGTTAAAAACTGATTGTTATGAACCCATATATTGCATTTCTTTTTTCATTCAAACGAATTATTTTGTGACAAACTGTGTATTACAACACCGGATATTCATGATATCACATGTGATTTCTCTTCATCATCATCATCATCGTGTGATTGTCGTACAGTCAGATCTAGTTAACAACAACACATTATAACCAAACTTAATTCTAAAGAAATCCTTTATAACGTTAAACTACACGTCTACAACACCAAGTCAAAACCAGCCAAAACTGCTAAATGCAAAAGATTAATTTAAAATAGGTTAGTGGAATGTATCCACGCATCTATTAAAGACAGAAATGGCAAAGTTCTAACAACAACTGAACAACAAAAGCAAAGATGGGCCGAACATACTGTAATGTACGATCGTTATATCAAATAGGTAAACAAGCACAGGTGTGTAGGGAAATGTCCAACTACGGAATAAATATTTTGGAAATTAGTGAATGTCGCTGGACTGGGTCCGGGAAATTATACCTTCGAAATGACAATAAACATATTATTTACTCAGGCAGACGTGATCTCCATATTGAGGGAGTTGCAATAATAATGACTTCTCAGGCTGAAAAATCGTTATTAAACTGGGAGGCAGTCAATGAAAGGATTATTACCACACGTTTTCAAACAAGATTCTTCAAATTATCAATAATCCAATGTTACGCACCAACAAACTATGCTTCAGACTTGTTGAAGGACACATTCTACAACACTCTAGTTGATGTTTTAAATTTAGTACCCAAACACGATATCATCATTATGATGGGTGACTTTAACGCCAAAATTGGTGATGATAACAGAGGAGCAGAAAAACATGTTGGAAAATATGGTATAGGTGAACTAAACCAAAATGGAGAAAGATTAATTGAATTTTGTGAAATAGGAAATTTTGAAATTTCGAATACCTTCTTCCCGCACAAAAATATCCACAAGATTACTTGGAACTCACCTGATAAAATAACCAAAAACCAGATAGACCATTTTTGTATTAACACAAAATTTAGTTCAGCTGTACAGGAGGTAAGAGCTTTTAGAGGAGCAGATATTGGAAGTGATCACAATCTCTGCATAGCTAAGCTAAAAATCAAACTTAAAAAACATCAAAAGACCATCTACCACAGAAAAATCGATACAAAACGTCTACTAGAAAGTAATTTACAAGAAGAATACAACACCAAAATCAACAATCAATACACCGCCTTAGATAAGCCATATGAATTAGTAAATCCCATAACATCCATAGAAACGAAATGGGAGAATTTTAGAAATACTGCAATAAATGCTGCTTTGGATACAGCCGGTCTCATACAAAAAAGAACAAATGGATAAGCGAGAACACTTAGTCAGAAATCCAAAACCGTAAAGAGATGAAGCAAAAATACTCGCTGCAAAAACTACTCAAGACGAGGAACAAAACAGACTCACATACGCACTTTTGGACAAAGAAGTTAAAGCAAGCGCTAGAAAACAGGCACAATTATATAAACAACTTAGCATTGGAAACTGAATGAGCCTCAAAACACAACAACAGCAAGATACTACACCACATAACCAAACAACTGTGCAATCAGCCACTTATCCCAAACGCATCTATTAAAGACAAAATGGCAAAGTTCTAACAACAACTAAACAACAAAAGCAAAGATGGGCCGAACATTTCCAAGATCTTCTTAACAGACCACCAATCTACTCCAAATCTAGAGGAAGAGGAAACAATGCCACTATTAGAAGCTTCGATATAAAATTTCACCCTTGAAGAGGTAAAATAAACCATTAAAAATTAAAAAACAAAAAAGCAGCAGGTCAAGATGACATCACAAATGAAATGTTAAAAGCAGCAAATGATAACACCTTGTCATTTTTACTGGATATTTTCAATATGATTTGGAAAAACGAATGCCCACCCCAACAATGGAAAAATGGCTTCATTATCAAACTACAAAAAAAAGGAGACCTAACAAACTGTGATAACTGGGGGGGAATCACACTGCTACCCGTACCTGGCAAAATTCTTTGTAATATGATGCTTGCAAGTTTAAAGTCATCCTTAGACAAAAGACTTAGAGAAGAGCATTCAGGCTTTAGACCAGGTCGTTCCTGCCTCGACCATATATTCACTCTTAGAACAATAATAAAAGAATGTCTAGATTTTAGATCTAATCTCATAATAAACTTCGCTGATTTTCAAAAAGCCTTCGACAGCATCCATCGACCGTCACTTTGGGAAATTGTTAAAATATACGGATTCCAAAACAAATATATCAATGTGATAAAATCATTCTATACCAACTCAAAATGCTGTGTTCGAACAGAAAAAGGAAATTCAGAATGGTTCCCTGTGATTACTGGTGTTAAACAAGGCTGCAATATGTCACCATTACTATTCAATATCGCAATTGACTGGGCTATGAGAAAAAGCACATCCAACACAAATTTAGGAATCAAATGGATAAATAAAACAACATTAGAAGACCTGGATTTTGCTGATGATCTTGCACTATTGAGTGAAAACCATCAAGATTCACAAACAAAAACTGATAGATTAAAACTCATCGCAGGACAAATAGGCCTATCTCTCCAAATAAATTCAGCAAAAACAAAAATTATGGACTTCACCAATTCACCTAACGAAATTACTTTAAATGGACAACAACTTGAAAAATTACACAAATTCTCCTTTCTAGGAAGCAAATTAACACTCGACGGTGATGTCACGACAGAAATTACAACTCGCATTGCCCTAGCATCAAGTGCATTTAACAGACTGTCTAATATCTGGAAGTCAAAGACAATCAGCACGCGCACGAAAATGCGCTTATTTAATTCCTGCATTATTCCGGTGCTATCATATGGATGTGAGAGCTGGAAAAGCTCTTTATCTTCAGAAAAGAAATTACTGAGTTTCGAAAACAGATGTCTTCGTAGGATAACTAACACCCATTGGAGTCAATTCAAATCGAATGATAAAATCAGAGAAGAGAAACATCAAAATTTCATCACAGATGTTATCAGAAAACGCCGTTGGTCCTACATCGGGCATGTCCTACGCGCAGACACCAATACACCACCAATCTCTTGAATGGACCTACAGGCAAAAGAGCAAGGGGTAGACCAAAATAAACACTCAGAAGAACAATACTTAGAGAAAGTAAAACAACCAATATTCATGCTATTCAAGAACTGCACAGAATAGCGTTGAACAGACAGAATTGGAGAGATATGACCTCTGTCATTTGCGCTAACTTCAGCAAAAAAGGAAAATGAATGAATGAATATATTGCATATATTTCATTAATGTTCTGAAATAAATTGTGGACGCAATAAGTCCAGATGAGATGCTGAATCTGTACCTTTAAATTGGATTGACGAATTAAACGACTGTATATACCTATGACACGAGGTGTCTCTTTAGTTATTGAAGTTTGAAAGTATCCACAGGATCAAACCTGGTTAACATCACCAAAGTTTCAGAGAGTCTTGTCTAAGACGTCAACAAACTTCTTTGGGCACACTATTTGACGCAAAGCAGTTAATCTGTCACACTAGAGACGCACCACAAGACCTTTCTCTCACACTACAGACTCTGTCTATGTGACGCACCTCAGAGAGACGCCTCTGTCATACTTGTTCCCATGACACGTCTCTCTCCACTATCTAATATTTTCCTCCTATTGTTTGATTATATGTATTATGTCGCTTTTCCATTCTCTGTTCTGTTCCTATCGTATTTATCCCTTTGTCTCTCTCTCTCTCTCTCTCTCTCTCTCTCTCTCTCTCTTATCTGACGTCTCGTTATTCTTCATTTTCTCTTCTCTTACATTATGTTTTTTTGTGTGTAATGTTCATTGCCTGTTGCTTGTCTGTGTCTTGATGAAGACTTTTTAGTCGAAACGTCGTCGTTACTGTGTCTCGTCGCTACGTTGCTTTATCATTTTATTTAGTAGGACGAATACCTATTTTTGTTCATTTTGAGATCGTCAATTAGATAGAATATGTAAACTGGAGATTGACCCGGGGTGTTTTAATTACAGAACCACTGGATTCAGAGGACTGCTGCCTTTGCAGTAGACATCTGGGGAATACCAGCGTGACGATATGTTTTGTTTGCGTCGGACACTTGTTTGTGTGTTAGAGAGCGGAGAGATAACACTGGTCAACAAATGTTTTACTAAAGTTATATTACTGATATGATATTCATAATTTCGTATAAAATTTGAAGTGCTGAGCAAGAATATGACAGTCAAATTTTAAAATTATCTAGTTTTTTTTTTGTAATCTAAAAAAAAAAGGCATGTTAACGTCACGAAATGCATGCAATAGTAATGATGTAACGGTTAATACCTGTAAAAAATTCATGCACAGACTACTTAGATTTCTTCGCCTGTCTCTTGTACAGCTGTTTGGGAGCATCTACTGGGAGTGTCCAGCAATAGTCAGCCAGCATTGTAGTTGATCATTTCTATACTGGTATCTTTATTCCATTGTTGCGATATTTAAAAAAAAAACAACATTTGCCATGTTCCTCATTCCACATCATACCACAGTTCTCAACTCGGGAAAGAAATCCAGATGGGAATGAAGGAAGTGGATCTTTAGACATATTGCAGCCAAGTATCTGATACTTCATCAGCATGTCTTCTACTAGTTCCTGGTAGTTTTCTGTCCTAACATTACCAAAAAAGTTGGTGGAGACTAGGCGATTATTCCATGTATTACATGCATGGAATGTATTCCATGTTTGTTTCGCATCACCCTGCAGCAAATTGTTGAACCGGTCATCTTTTAAGAGCTCTCGAGTCAGAAAACCCTCAAAAAACCTCACTCTTTAATATTTGCTTCATTCAGTCGAGGGAATCTTTCATGCAGGTATCAGAAAGCTGGCGATATTCGATCCATGGCTTTCATGAATTTCTTCATAAAACCTAGTTTGATGTGAAAGGATAGAAGCATGATTTTGTGAGACTCGACCAGAGCTGGGTCTGGATATTTATCTCTCCAACTACTAAACGTTGTCTGCAAATCCATTCCTTCTGCAACTAGTGCAATTTCCCTTGCTTGGCTATCCCACTCAAATAAAAAAGGACATGTATTTTATATATCCCTGTTTTATATATCCCTGTTGCGGTACCATTATAAGGGACGACTACCTTCAAATAACCACATAGGTGATATCTGTACTTGTTATACTCAATGTAATTCAGTATCTATTTTAAGTTATGGTATTACTCTTCCATGTGGACAGCATGCGCTATGTAAAAAACACAACCTTAAGACTCAGTCAGTTTCGACAAATCTAAAAATAGTCTCCATTCTTGTGGGTCATGAGTTATTTTCAAAGTATTCATGAGGCCTTTAATATCGGAACAGAATACCAGATTATTTTCCTTTTTGAAGAAAGGCTCCAACTGATGTGGAGCTTTCGATATGAAGTAATTGTAACATCTTCTTCAAGGAGATTTCATTGTTGGAGTCTTCTTGGTCCGAGCAATTCTCCTTGTTCTTGAATAAGTCCAAATCACGAACCAGGTCATTTAGTTCTCCCTGTGTTATGTGTTGGGTTGATGATGCACCACAGTGAAAATCTGTACCACTGCAGAGTAAATTGGGTAGACTATTATCGACTTCTTTTGCTTCGTTATTTCGCCGGAAAGAAGAGGAACCAAGCAGAAGTAAGTCAGTTATGTGGTTGTTTGGCTCTCTCCACACCATGGGGATTGCAATTGGCATTGATGGTCTTTTGTCATTCAACTACTCTGAAAACTGTGTTTTACATGTAGCACAGCATATGTGCGGTGCCCAAGGCCTGTCTTGGTCACCAACCTTGCATTCGATGTAAAGTTGATACGCCTTCTTCACTTGAGAGTTGAGACTTTTCTTCTGTCTTGCAAATATCGCTTCCCCACAGATATAACAGAAATTGTTCATCAAATTAACACTGTCGAGATATTATTGTTCTGTATTATACGTAAATGGATAAAATAATAACAGTATTATGTAACTTAAACTGTCTCGCACAAAGTTTGAAATAATTTAAATGCTGAACCTTTCCGACTGGGCTTTATATAATATACTGCTGACGTCAGCTTATTTCAGCAGCAGCCTGATATTAGTATTGCAATGTATCACAAAATGATGCTGTCAACTATGGGTGGCGTGTTTATGATCGTATTATGCAAAGTGCTCCAATATATATTACATTATTCTAGGATTATTAGCGATTTCGTTGGAGTCATACTGGATAAATGTACATGGTGAAACATAGAAATTTAACTAAATGAAATATCTTCAAAAAGAGAGCAAATAAATTGTATTTATGGTTATATTCGTTTTTAGCACACCAAGATAGTCAGATTAGGGACTTTTTAAGTCAGTAACGATTGCAGTGTTGACCAGTGTAATTGATCTCGTTCCAATTCAGATCTAAGAATTTGATATGTCATTAGTAGGAATATATTTAATATACAGATCTTGCCGCCGAATATCCAGTATTTAGGTTGAGTGGACTTTTAAACGCATTGGAGGGTGGGGGCGGGGAGAAAAAAAGGGCGGGGCATAGTAAATCTGTGTTCAGTGTAAGATTGTTATTACCCACCACTGCCGGTAAATTTAACTCTCATTCTTAAATTGTCCATGCTGTGTGAGTACCTAGTAAAGTGTGGCCATTTTTTAGATGTCGATAGATATTATTGTGTGGTGGCGGTGAGAGGTAGAAAGACTCCTTTATGTCTTTGATGTTTAGGATATTGGGATATTGTTGTCAAAGAGCTAAATTCCGAATTTTGAGAAAGTAACATGATAGATTAAGGACTGATATGATTGGTCTATCTAAATTAGCTGACAGGTAACGGAAGGAGATGTTTGAAGAACTGTCCAGTCGAAGACTGTTTCATTTATGAACTAAATCTCGTCTTGGAAGGAAACTCAAGGAACTGGACATAAATGGATCACAACACCACAATACAACCACATTCTGGAGATTATGTGGATTCGAAAATTTAGAGAGAGAGAGAGAGATAGATAGATAGAAAGATAAAGAAAGAGAGAGCGAGAGAGAAAGAAAGATTAAGATATATACAGCGAGTGAGAATTCCGAGACATATAATGTTCAGAGCTTTACGGAGTAGTATCAAGACTTAGTAGTAGACATTACGTGAATAACAAATTGTCTAAATACAGCACAAACATATCATGACGGATGTACATAGGCCCCTACTATAGGTAGCCTGTATGCTCGAGCAGACACACATTATAAACCTGCATTTTATAACGAACTTTCTGTAACCTTAAGTAAAAAATTCAAATTACAACAGAACATTATAGGCGGGGAATTTAACCGTGTATAATGCTATGACAACGAATTCACCTTTCTGGACCACATCCTGTTAACCTGCAGGAGTTTGAGAACGAACGAAGCAGAATAAAAAGAATCATCACATTTCATATGTTTGCTGTTATTTGCCGTTCTTTCATACAAATGTTGTACTTAGAGTGAAATAAAGTTTACAATTCAAAAAGAAATTACAATTTTTAAAAATTTTCTCATCGGAGACTCTATTTACTAGTATTCGTTACTATCGCGAACTAGCACTAATACATCTGGTAGTCTCACACTTCTGTTATATCAGCCAATAATGTTACAGCCAATCAAGACACATATCGTTGATGATGGGCGTTGACAAATTATATGCTCTCTATTTGTCAAGTTTATTAGAGGCGTGGCCTTAGGATACAGAAAGTATAAGCAGGAAACGTAGCCACAGTAAAAGATTTATTTGTGTCAATTCAGATTAGAATGTTGAAGCACGTATCCACGGATTTTTGATTAGTCACTGATATATTTGTTCATTAACTCATGCCCTTTCACCGAATCTATCCATATATGTTCCTTCAGCGCCGAATAATGTGCATAGTGCAGAAACCATAGCTCTCTAGTTCCAGCGATGTGATGCTACTCTGTAATTTTTGTATGTTGTTGAGACCCGCGAAGAGTTTTTCTTTGTTCAACATCTTTTTCTTTTGCCTCCTGGTACCTATTTTAATGCTTGTATTGGCAGTATGTTTATATTTATTCTATGTACATGTCCAATGTAAGTCCATCGCTTCTTATTGTTGTAGAAACATATTTTTGACCCAATGCCAATGTGTGTTCAATTTATCCCATTTTTCTTTTTTTCTTTTTGCGATGGAGAAATATTGTAAGATATATATATGAGATACTTGGTTCAACCCCTCCCATCTCGAACGTTGTAAAGAAATTCTTCATCAGCCGTCATTCTCATACTCCCGCTGGGTCTCTTTTGTAGCAGGACAATTGTCATACTAGATTTGCTGTAGGATGTAGTCCAGAGAATAGAAATGCGTTGTGTCGTCGTTTTATTTTGCTCCAATAATCGACACACCCGTCATAAGTGATATATTTAAAGGGGAAAATGTGATATTCAGATCAATATATGAAGTGAAATCTAATGTATTTATGGATCTTGTCTGGAAAGGGTGCCTACCATTTAGGGATAACTAATCTATATATCATATAAACAATTAATCAATAATTAATTTAAATATTTGTAACACAGCATGTTAATGCCATTTATTTCAGATATACATATTTTGAAACAAAAGGTATTCTTTTTTTGGTAATGTACAAGTTATTTGCAATCTTTGACTTGTGTAAAATTTATTTACATCAGAAAGTGGTACCATAAAAATAATAGAAGACGAAGTTCATGGTATATTTTTGTTATCATGAACTCTCATGAGGAAATTAGCAGATTATACATTTCCTTAAGGCGTATCATTTTACTGTCCCAGTTTTTGTGTGGGAACCGTGGCCTGGACTTCGAGTTTAAGATTTAAAGAATAAGACCACTGTTTTTTTCCATGCATGTCGTATGAGGCAACTAAGGAAAGTTGGGGGATAGGCTGAAGACCTCACCTGTCAAAAAATTGTCATTGCGTGTCTTGTCTCAATTTCTTACTTTTGTCCTCCATCAAATAATCTCGATTGATGACGAAAACATGCATGCCAGTGGACATTGCACATTTGTCCTATTGTGGCAGATTGATATGTGACGAGGAATACTAGATGTGTGTACCGAGTTCCTGGCAGGACGTGATGATGCTTTGATACGACCACGTTGTAATGCCTCCATTCGGACACTAGACATGCATCCACAACATCTCGCCCCCATCAGAACCATGCATTTGAGACAATCTTATATGAGTCTGGCGCAGTATCGGTTGCACAACAGAGGAACCTTTGTGTCTGTCAGAAAGGCTATGAGTTGTCAAAAGCTTCCTGGTCTCAGCTAAGGGATTATTTCATCATTATAACCGTACTGCAGTCTATATAACCTATAGAAAAATCTTCCAATCTGATGTAGTTATATAACCTATAGACAAATCTTCCAATCTGATGTAGTTATATAGCCAATAGACAAATCTTCCCATCTGATGTAGTTATGAATGTACCAGTTTTATATTATTTTTAAATAAATAATTTATGCCCGTTTTTATTTTGCAGAGAACAAGATGCGTCATCTTTAGTGACCCACTGGCTCCATGATTAACATAATGCCGGACTTACAGAGAAGAATCCAAGCCTGTGAAATTAAATGTCATAGACATGTGTTTGGACATCGGTCACGCTGCCACTACGGCCGTTGGTGGAGCGATGGATCGGGCAGACATTTTGAATGTCCTACGTGAAAACGCACGAACAAATGACTGTACAAGTGACGATGACTCTTGTTCCATGATTAGAATAAAGGAACTTGGTTTGAAATGTGGTGTCTCTAGAAATGAGAGTTTTTGTGGGCGAAAAAGAATGATGGTCAATCAACGATGTTCTGGGATTGTCAGTCAACGTGTAATGTCGGATACACTCAAGGATAGATCTGAGCACCCATGGACTTGTCCGGAGTGCAATGACGATGATCCAACGACTAGCTAACTAACTAACTAACTAACTAACTAACTAACTAACTAACTAACTAACTAACTAACTAACTAACTAACTAACTAACTAACTAACTAACTAACTAACTAACTAACTAACTAACTAACTAACTAACTAACTAACTAACTAACTAACTAACTAACTGACTGACTAACTAATTAATGTGTTTGGTATCTGCTACAGCGATTATAAGAGAAATGTGTTTGTGCATGAGATAACTATTAGCGGGACAACAAGAACAACTGTTAACAATTGTGAAACATCGAAAATTCCGGTGGTACGGGCAGGGCCGGCCCTAACAATTGCGAGGCCCAATGCGAAACGGATTGAGCGGGGCCCAGTCTGTGTAGGGAAGAGGATAATAAAATAAATTCTAATATGTATTTATGGGCCTATGAAGTACGGGGCCCACTGCGGCCGCATAGGTTGTAATGGCCTAAGACCGGCCCTGGTACGGGCATGTGATGAGACGTTCCTCAATGACAAGAGATGTGCTTCAAGGTATGGTGGAGGGTGAAAGAAAACGAGGATAACAGAAGAAGTCATCACTTGATAATGTCAAGGACTGGACATGGTTTCCAAGCATGCTAGAGGATAGAGATGCGTGGAGATCTTTCTTCATCAATGTCTCAATGTCACACATTTACGCATTATGTGTTTTATTATTATTATTATTATTGTGATTATTACGGCAATATGTTGGTCAACAGTTTCATGGTGGTTCTTACGTAGTCGACACTGGTGTATGTTATGTTCGAATTTTGTTTACATGTTCGCTAAGTGGTATGTTCTGTTTACGGAAGCAAATGATGGTATTCTGATTTCTTCTGTCGAGATGGTTAATACTATTATTCGAATGTATATTGGCCACGTTTCTGCAAACAACTTTCGTATTGCCCCCAATGCTCATCCACACTTAATTGTTAGCTTGCTGTTGTAATAATTTGCTTGACTGTGTACAGAGCAGTTTCTTTGTAGTGCAAATAATGTGGTGAAGATAATGTGGTGAAGACTGTGTAGAAGCTGTTACTATGTGGTGATGTTAATGTTTGATTGTGTAGCTGTTGCTATGCGGTGATATTAATATTTGACTGTATGGAGAGCTATTGCTGTGTGGTAATGTTAATGTTTGTCTATGTAGAGAGCTACTGTGTGTGGTAATGTTAATGTTTGACTGTGTAGAGAGCTACTGTGTGTGGTAATGTTAATGTTTGACTGTGTAGAGAGCTACTGTGTGTGGTAATGTTAATGTTTGTCTGTGTAGAGAGCTACTGTGTGTGGTAATGTTAATGTTTGTCTGTGTAGAGAGCTACTGTGTGTGGTAATGTTAATGTTTGACTGTGTAGAGAGCTATTGCTGTGTGGTAATGTTAATGTTTGTCTGTGTAGAGAGCTACTGTGTGTGGTAATGTTAATGTTTGTCTGTGTAGAGAGCTACTGTGTGTGGTAATGTTAATGTTTGTCTGTGTAGAGAGCTACTGTGTGTGGTAATGTTAATGTTTGTCTATGTAGAGAGCTACTGTGTGTGGTAATGTTAATGTTTGACTGTGTAGAGAGCTACTGTGTGTGGTAATGTTAATGTTTGTCTGTGTAGAGAGCTACTGTGTGTGGTAATGTTAATGTTTGACTGTGTAGAGAGCTACTGTGTGTGGTAATGTTAATGTTTGACTGTGTAGAGAGCTACTGTGTGTGGTAATGTTAATGTTTGACTGTGTAGAGAGCTACTGTGTGTGGTAATGTTAATGTTTGTCTGTGTAGATAGCTCTTAATGTGTGGTGATGTTAATGTTTGACTATTGAGACCTGTTGATGTGTGAGGCCGTTCTTGCTTTACTCCTACTTTGCAAACTTCAGCGTCCAGAGATTCATTGCATATCAATTTTGATACTGTGAGATAAGTTGTTCGCCATCTTGTGTTAATCGGGAAGTTGAAGTTCACAATGTCCATCACCTTAAAGTACTTAAAGGGAGGATAGACAATAAATTTGTAAAGATTAAACACGAAACAAGAAAAGAATGTCGAGTGCTTGGGGTCAACAACAGAGGCATCTTGTATATAAATATATATGATCATCGGTGTTTTTCCGAAGATCAAAGAATATCAGCATCGTGAAAAGCCATGTTTGTCGTAAGAGGTGAAAGAGGATGTTTGGAGTTAAGAGGTAGTCTCATTCCTGAAGTCTATGCGACTTAAAAGTATTGCTGAAGTCGGAAGAGTCATGCCGGAAGAAGTAGATATCGCAGCCAAGCTGTAGATCATAGCAGCTCATGGTATTTTGTTCTGCGAACTACATCCTATCAGTGATCAGTGGGATTGTGAGAACTCAAGGAAACGAAGATATAAAAATAGTAAGATCGATACAGAAAAGTATTGATCAGAAAGTAAGACCAGTAAAATATCAATCCATGGAAGTCAAAATTCTCTACAACTATCTGTCGCCCACCGAAGACCGGTGTTTTGGGCTATTGTCGCAAATAAAACGGCAACACAACCGATTTCCATTCTCTGGACTAGATAGATGCTGCTGAAAATCTTGTAGGATCATTGTTCTGCTATAAGAGAGAACCAGCAGGAGTTTAAGAATGAACGCTGAAGAAGAATCTGTCGATATAAAGTTATCTGATAACATTGTGCAGCGAGGCAATTTAATGAAGTCGGAATGTCTAATCCAATTTTTTTTTTTAAAGTGTACTTGTTTTATATTGTCCTTCTCTACGCTCATGTCTTCGTTTACGTCTGATTTGTATCGCCTGTCTATGATATTTTTATACCATTTGAGTTTATTTCATTTCATATGTAGATATTTTTTTTCTGCTGCAGGTGATAACACACAAATCTTACAACCACTGGACAAATATAATTTTCTTAATATTTGTAATTTTGTTTTACCGTTTGCATCTTGGAATGCATTTTTCTTGTGTTGTGTTTGTATCGTCCATATTAGTCTCTTTCGGATCCCTGTTTAACCTCAGCCGACAAATAATATTGGGCCTCATACCTGGTCACTCATGGTGGTAGATCAAAGCTTTTCATCGTACGGTTAGATATTTTGTATGGTCGACAAATGAAAATCACGGATCAAACTACCGCCAGAAAACAGAAGTGACCTGTTGAAAGGTCCCTAATATATGTATTGGGCTGTGGCTGAATAGTCTTCTGCGATAATTATTGTGACACAACTTGTTTTATAAGTTCATGAAATAGCGTACAACTTTTGATTGCATGCAAATAACATGTAGTTAATCTGACGAACAAATAATAACATGAGACGGAATCTGACGAACAAAAAATAACATGAATGAAATCTAACGCTAAGAAAGATAACAAACAATGTAACAATATTATTTTGCAACAACATTTATTCAAGTCATTCTTTTGCAACAAGTGAACCACAAAGCACATATTTGAGAACCACATTCATTCAAATAATCCTTTAACATCAAGCAAATATTTAGAACCGCATTCATTCAAGTAATCCTTTAACAACAAGCAGACCATAAAGCAAACTTTTACAACAACGGTAATTTTAAACAAGTTATTGTGAATTAATAAAACATTTACATATAATACACATTGAAATATTGGTTGAAAGATATTTGAAGACAGACTAGTATCTGCTGGGCACCATAGGAAGAAAAACTGGAGATGAATTAGGCACACGCTAAACAGAACAATAACATAAATATCTAGAAAATCAATAAAATACAGGAGAGCTCACATGCAATGAGATATATAACACATCCAAGGATAGCAACATGGATAATATTCGTGTCTGTGGATTACATGGATATAGATACAATTTTGGTAAGTTGGAACATATTTCTGCAAATCTTTGCAGAGATTTGTATTTTTGTTTGTTTGGGGGAGGCAGCCAACAAAAAAGGGTATAGGGAAAAAGGGTTTATTTTATCTTCTGCTTTTACTAGATTCTTAGTACTCAGTATTGTGTTCTGTTTTCACAAGTAGTGGGTTTGAACCCCTCAAAATACACCCACTATGTACGGCATGTACACTCACGGATGTGTTAACACCCTAAGAGGGAGTGGCTCAAATGTTTGATTGATAAATTAGATCGATCTAACACTAATTATTCGTTATTGATCTTAATGATAAAATAATATTGTTAATAAACTAAACTAGGAAATAATACGCAAGTAAAAGTTTCAAATCTAGCAGTAATATGCAGGATAGTTTTATAGGAACTGCATTTCTATAGTTCATCAAAGATTATTACATAATTGAAAATGTCAAATAAATTAGTAATATGAACGACAGTTTTATCTGCATTGTGTTTGAGTCTCCAGAATATCATTACATAAAGAAATTAAAATCTGTTATGTACGGTAATGTGACAGGCAAAGAGGACATTGCTAAAAATCAAGGATAATACTGTGTAATATGTCTACCAATGGAGGTGGGGAGGAATGTTTTTCAGAGCTGCATAACACTGTTTCTTGAATATGGATGCGAATTATAGACACTAATTAAACACGATAATTTCAAATTAGAAGCAACAAAGATATGGTTCTATAGAAGAATGATGAGAATACCATCGTGGGTAGAAAAACTAAAAAAGGAGCTGCTGAAAGAGTCAAAAACGAGATGAGGGTTACTTACTAATGTCACACAGAGGCATCGTTATTAATTTGTTATGTACACATAATACAAATTGGGATGGGATCTGGAGAAAATAGTTAAAACAGAAAAGATAGACTGCAAGACAGTCCAGAATCACAGTATAAGAAAATATAAGATAGCATGACTTCGTGGCATGGCAAAGAGTCAGCAACGATATTAGTAAATGATACTGATAATCGAGAGATGTGCAGATCAATGGTTACCTACGCCAGTTGTCACTACATCTAGTGGTGATTTACATCAATTATCTGAATACTTATAAAAATTAAATATTTACAGCTTCAAGAGTTTTCTAAAAATTATCAATAACATAGCGATATTCACTTTCTCGTTTCACTTTGCTTAAGATTTCTGTAGCTGTCAGCCTTTTTGCGGGATTTCTCTCAACCAACGTCAGCAACCAGTACCTGCAAAAATCATAATTGAAATTGTAATTTACATCTCAAGTTTAATATTCATAATAAATTAAACTAACATTCATCATCATGTTTATGAGTTCTGGAAAATGGGACAATGTTCAAGTCGTTTGAATTCCAAATTCTAATTTCGATGTTGCAGATATTTCTGTATTTCTTAAATAGTATTTGCAGAAGAACAAGGCGGTTTCGGAACAAACAGAAGTACTATTGGGCAAATAATTAACATCAGAACACTAATTGAAAAGCATATTCAGCACCAACGCGATCTATACCACAATTTCATTGATTTGACAGGGGCATTTGACCGTGTTTGGCATGATGGTCTGTTGCACATATTGAGACAAAATACATCGTTGAATCACTATACAAAAATGCACGTATTGCTGTCTTATCAAACAATACAATTGGAGAGTTCTTTAAAACAAATGTGGGAGTTTCAAAAGGATGCACAATGACTCCAGTACTTTTCAACATATACTTAGAACAATTGATCGTATAGCTGGGTCGGAACAAGAATTACAAGAGTTAACAGCAAAGCTGGAAAACGTTACCAGCAAGTATGGAATGGAAATTAACACAGAAAACAGCAAGATATTGGTTAACTGCAGAAACACAAACATCATGATGAATGGATATAAGCTTGAGAAGGTAAATACATTGATATACCTCGGATCTAGCACATGTAGCGATGGAAAATGCAAAGTTGAATTAAAAATAAGACTGGAGATGGCTTTATCGTTTATGTCAAGGCTAATGTTTATTTGGAAAAGCAACATCAGTGTTGGAGTGAAAGTCAAACTGTATAAGTCACTGGTGCTTTCTGTTGTGTTGTGTTATTGTGAGAGTTGGACACTCACTGCGGACATGGAGAGACGATTACAGGCCTTGGAGAACAAATGATACAGATGAATTCTATGAATTTCCTATAGACAAATGTGTAAGTAAGAAATAAAATAGAGAAGAATACAGGTGTACAAGAACCATTGCTTTCAAAGTGAAATGACGAAAACTAGCATGATGTGACATGTATGCTTGTGAAAAATGATTCCTTGTAAAAATCAATGCTGAAGGGAACCGTCGAAATGGGGAGAAGCAGAGGAGGGTAAATAAAAACATGGACAGATAACATAGAGGAATGGACAGAACAAGATTTTCCTCACTCATTCACCAGGGTAAAGATAGAAATCGCTAGAGGACTCTGCGTGCTGAAACATCCGATGTTGTACTCCTATGACTCTGTCGGGTTATGAGTATGTGGATATAGAAATACACCTTCAGTCGTTACGATTTTGGTTATTGTCGTGATTTTCATTAGTCACTATATACTTGGAGTCGCATTCCAAAAATAGCCAATGCGACTCAATTATATAAATAGTGAACAACGAAAGTTACGACAATAATAAAAAATGTAACGAATGAAGTTTTAATTAATTCTGTGTAGATATATTCTATAAATGCACACGTTCATGTATAAGGCCAACAATTATGCAACAGTAAACTCCTAACACAAGTTCAGCCCCATAAACATCGGAGGTCTACAGATTCCAGAAACTAGATACGCTGTTTAGGTACATTGCTATTAACATTAAATGAGAAACATTTAATTAACATAACACAAACAACAAAAAGTTTTAGCGAACATCAAACCTGTTTGCTAAATAGGAAAAAAGGCGAAAATAATGACAACCGACAAAGTGAAAATAAGACCTAGAATTAATATTGATAACAATGAAGAAGTTTCTTTTCCATTGGCCACCTTAACTATCGATGAGTTATTTTCATGTGAATGCCTTAATGTCATTTACGTTATCATATGTAAACGCTGCGGTAAGCAGTATATCCGTGAAACTGGATTAAGACACCGTTTCCGTAACTATCTTCATTCCATCAAACACGGAAAACTTACTCCAGTCGCAACACACTTAACGGTGATGGTCATCGTGGAGATCTTTATATCCAGGTCACGGCTTTCATATCCTGCACATCTGATGATAAATCTAGGTAAGATCTTGAAAATCGGTTTATCTTTGAATTTGGCACTCTCAAACCTTTTGTACTTAATTCCGACCATTCGTTTGTTTAGTTCTCTGTTGCTGTGGTCCTCGTTTTAATCCGTCATTTACGCCATCTCTATGTTAGCCTAGTTTCCACATGCATTTACGTTTTGATATATTTCATGTTCCTATCTTCAGGCCAATTTTACATTTCGCTAGGACACGTTAGTTATGTCGCTTCTACTCGTTGTTTTTTTTATGTAGATGTTCAATGTAACTTGATAAAGGCGTTTTCGTAGAAACGTCGATTATGTCATGTGTACTTTTATTTGTATCATTATGTCATATGCGCTGTCATTTGTATTTTTCACGTTAGCACCCGACAGTAATAGTCTGTTAGTCGTCGTCCAGTAAGACTACATTACTTGTGTACTACGTATGTATTATTTTCACACAGTTTTACAGTAGTATTCTGTTATTAATTGTCAACTAAAACATAATCACGAAGATTACATACCTGATATTGTCTGGCAGTTCTTTATTCTTCTTTGTCGTGAAGTAATGGTTGATGTAGTTTGCAGGTTGCTTTTCAAACGCGAGACACCAGAGTACAACACCAAGACTGTAGGAATCCAACTGGTGTAAGAGAAAACAAGAATTATGTTATTGTAAGGATCTAAAGTGATTATCTGAACTGACGACGAAACTCAGGACGTATCTATAGTAGTTCCGTCTCTTTCACAGATGACATCGGGTATGTATGCTGATAGTTCCCGTGACACGTTCAAAGTATATATTCCAAGTCCTACTCGTCAATTGCCCACCTTTACTATCTCCTCAAACAATTCCAAACTCCTTCAATCTCACAATAAATCTCGCTATAGTGTCATCCTCTAATAGATGTATATATATACATATACAGAATTTACACCCCCCCCCCAATCAATCTATTGCCATAATACAGGTGACCGAACAATCGGGTTGTTTCCCGTCGCTGGTACTTTAAAAAAAAATCTCTTGTTAACCCTCTTTGATTGTCAATCAGTGAATAGTTTCTATTTGTCTGTCTCTCTCACTATCATTTTGTGTGTCAACAGGAATATATTTTAATCATTGTAGTGGCAGTATATTTTCATTCCTTTTAGTACATGTCCAATATAGTTCACCGCTGTTCGTTTACTGTACCTTTGTTACTTTCCAGCTTCCACAATCGTATATTAATACAGATATTACATTAGAATTCGACCATTGTAGTTTGATACATTTACTTTTTGTTTCTGTTGCCAGCCCATAGAAAGCCTCCCTGCACTCCTTCACAGAAAAACATGCAGGCGTAGTGGTAGTTAATGGGTGTCCTTATCTTTTGGATAGGCGCGTCCTTTCAACCATAGGACAACAAAGTCCAATTAGGTTATATCAGAACGCTCTACCATAAATTATTAGAGAATTATTGATTCTTGATTAGAAACTGGCTTCACAGCACGTGGGGCATTCCCATAAGTGCTCCGCCCTCCGTTCCAGCAGCCATTCCAGTGTATGTAGACTCAAGAGTCCCAGTCATGTGTTGATTGTGTGATCTTCGGGACTTTCCAAAAAAAATTACTTTTCCTTCCCTCACCTCTAGATACTCCCACCTCTAACATTCTCTGTATGTGTACGTTCTCAGCCTCATTGGCATCATCTTCATCTTGAAATGAATTTATTACTGCCTTGATCAAGTCTGTTTTATCTCTTCTAAGCAATGTGCCGTCAATCGCCACATTGCCTGCCAATAAGTCGACTCTCTCGTTGTAATGGATGGTGGTTGCAGTCTATCACGTTAAGGCACGACCTAACTTGTGCTACCTGATGTCACACTCTAATGCTCGGGAGATCAAGCAGAAATATGTTAGGAGAGATGGGTGTATCTCCAGTATACCCCAGGACTTTTTCCAATCTAACGACTTATGTCTGTGATAGTGTTAGTAGACAGAGGCCATAAGCTATGATAGATAGCACCATCACTTATAGAAACAGAAATAGTACCCATGGCTGCATGTCGAAAGTTGCCATAACCTTGATAATACTGATCACTCTTTTAGCCTTCCGAATCATATTTGGGACATGCTTGTTGAATGAGAGACTTCTATCAAAGATTATCCCAAGATATTTAAGACCCTGCTCTATTTCAATGAATAAGCCCATGCAATTGTTCAATATGAAAATTTCAGACAAAATCATACATTCTCAGGGCCGTAGATGTGTTTTCAGTAAAGAGGAGTGTGGGCGGATTAACTTATATCTAAAGAAATCATTCATTTTCTTGTGTAATACCCTCATTTTGATGAGAAATTGAATTAACTTGTTTTGTGAAAAATCGTTAAGGAAAGGGTTTTACCCACCTTGTGAGCTGATACTTAGTACTAATAGTTATGTTCTAATTTGCTAGGGGGAAGGGGGGGGGAAGCATCCGTAAGGGATTTTAAAACCACAATCCTCTTCTTATATGTGATATGTTTGTAGTAGTTACATCTTTCTGTTTATGTGATCTGTTTGTAGTAGTAGTAATTTTCTTCTTATATGTGATCTATCTTTTGTAGTAGTACCTTTCTTCTTATATTTGATATGTTTGTTGTAGTAGTAGTATCTTTCTTCTTATATTTGATCTGTTTGTTGTAGTAGTAGTATCTTTCTTCTTATATTTGATATGTTTGTTGTAATAGTAGTAATACCTTCCTTCTTATATGTGATATGTTTGTAGTAGTACCTTTCTTCTAATTTGTGATATTTTTGTAGTAGTAGTACCTTTCCTTTTAAATGTGATATGTTCGTAGTAGTAACACTATTCTTCTTAGATGTGATGTATTTGTTGTAGTAGTACCTTTCTTCTTAGACGTGATATGTTTGTAGTAGCAGTGTATTTTTTCTTAGGTGCGACCTGTTTGTGGTAGTAACACATTTCTTCTTATATATTTTTGTAGTAGTACCTTTCTTTTAATATTTGATTTGTTTGTAGTAGTAGCACCTTTCTTCTAATATTTGATCTGTTTGTAATAGTGGTAACCTTTTTATTAATTATCTATTTGTTGTAGTAACACCTTTCTTCTTACTGTTTAAATGTACCGTACAATATTGATCAACAGAACAAATACTAGATACTATGGTCAGCTATCGCCAGCTGCGTTTATTTTTCCCAAAATATCTGGTATCCTTTTCCATAGGCTAAGTCACGCAAATTTAATGGCATGGCCGTAGACATGAAAGGGTGTGGGTTTTACCTAAAAATTATTATCGCCAATTGTTTTGTAAATATTTTAATTTATGAAATCCATTTCTAAAAGCTGTTGTATACCAGCTTTTCTATTGATTCCTGATACTAAAAGTCATAAGATGAAGGATCTCAAGATATGTGCTATTTTAAAGGTTTAATATCCCAATTTGAAGCAACATATTTTCCGAACCAGTTCGCATCCATGTTTATTCGCAGCATTCGCTACATTTTAGAATTTAAAAAAAACAACCAAAAAAAAAAACAACAGTTTAATAAGTGTATATACTTTTTTGACAATTAATTTACATCTGATTTATTGTTAATAATTTACATCTGATTTATCGTGAATAATTTACATCTGATATATCATTAATAATATACATCTGATTTTTTTGTTAATAATTTACATATGATTTATTGTTAATAATTTATTTCTTATTTATTGTTGATAATTTAACATCTGATTTATCATTAAAAATTTACATCTGATTTATTGTTAATAATTTATGCCTGATTTATCATTAAAAATTTACATCTGATTTATCGTTAATAATTTATGCCTGATTTATCATTAATAATTTACATCTGATTTATCGTTAATAATTTACATCTGATATATCATTAATAATTTACATCTGATTTTTTATTAATAATTTACATATGATTTATTGTTAATAATTTATTTCTTATTTATTGTTGATAATTTAACATCTGATTTATCATTAAAAATTTACATCTGATTTATTGTTAATAATTTACATATTATTTATCATTAATAATTTACATCTGATTTATTGTTAATAATTACTCCTTGTGCGTTCGTTATCAAACTATTTGTTGCTATCAGCATGTACACCGGAGAACTAAATTAGTTTTATTACAAGTAACTGCTTGGCTGCGATATTTGCGCTCGAAATAGGACACATCCTACTTAAATATATAAACATATTTTAATGAATGAGATAAATAATCAGAATTGTGAAATTCCGTTTCTGCTGTGTTATTCAACAGAGTATGTTGAATATTTTAATTGAATATCTGAACGTCCATCTAACAAGTTTTGTCATATTTTATATGCAATATAAGTAACTATTATTACAGATTGTTCTACAAGAAACATGATCTTTTAGCTGGTATATTGTTAAGATAGAATGATAGTTATGATATAATGTTCTTTGAATTGATATATTATTATTATAGAATGTTCTATGAACTAATATATTGTTATGATAGAATGATAGTTATGATAGAATTTTCGTTGAACTGATATAATGTTAGTACTTGCATTACAAACAGATATATCAAAATAAGCGTGCGATTTCAAGCAATATGCATGATGTGGCAGAATTTGGATCAAGCCGTAGAGAGGGTGGGGTCCTCATGCCTACTTCATAGAGACAATGAGTTGGTAAACAAATAATAATAAGGAAAATTTAAAAAAATGAAATAACGACAAGATATAATTTAAATAAAAAGAAAAGTAGAAATAGCAACTTACCTTATAAGGATCTAGTTCTTTGTCCACGGGTGCTCCTATCCGTTCTGGAGGGAAATAACACGGTGTACCACCACAAAATCGAGTTTCCAGGGTCAGTTGTTCTGCTTGTAATTTCACTGCAAGTCCAAAGTCACCAAGGATAGGATTAGAATCGGGGTCCATGAAGATATTCTCCAACTTGACATCCATATGAACCACGTGATTTTTATGTAGATATCTCAGCGCGCATGCTACTTGTGTGATGTACAGCTCTGAGAGTTGAAAGCTGAGTCCTCCAACGTAACGGTTAAGTGTTCCTCTCTGATAGTAGTGCATGCTGTATGCCAGATAGCTCGGGCTTTCACCTGCAGTGAGAAATTTCATCACGTTAGGGTGGTTGCAAGATTTCATCAGTTTGACTTCGGAACGGAACATTACTCTATTCCTAAGATTTCTGTTGTCGTCCAATAGAGTAAATGTTTTCACAACCTGTTTCTCAACGGTATCGTCCAATGGTGCAGCCAAGATGATCTCTCCACACATTCCTACGTAAATGACTTTCTCTGGTTCAAGTTGGAATGTGGCGAAGAAATCTTTCCCTTGCAAATCATAAACTCGAGGTCTCTGTACAACTTGTAGAGTTGAATCAGGCAACACTTGCAGGTCAGAAACACGGGGATTCTGCACAACCCGTACAGCTGAATTAGACATAATGTGCACGTCAGAAACTTGAGGATTCCGCAAAACTCGTACAGCTGAATTTGACATAATTTGCAAGTCAGAAATTTGAGGATTCCGCAAAACTCGTACAGCTGAATTTGACATAATTTGCAAGTCAGAAACTCGAGGATTCTGCAAAACTCGTACAGCTGAATCCGACATAATGGAAAGTAGAAAACAAATTGTAAATCAGAAGATAATCCAAAACAAGTTTTCACTTCTACGCTCAAACTGCCATTAACAGCAACTGAAGAATGACCAGAGTCCACTCATATACTACCTGTCATTCATTGGATAAAACCACGTCATTATATTTCATAGCAGCAAAATGTCGAATTCATTGTTAGGACTTCAAATCACTTTGGCTTCACTATCAGAAATTGACCGCTTGTTATGCCATGACCCATATTAAAAAAACAAACCATTGTGACTCTACCGGACAACTAAGCAATCACCTGGACGGGCACTAGGATTAGGCCAATGTGAGCTGACCTGATTTACCCGCAACGAGACATGCCTTACCACAAATGATGTAACACATGAATTAAATCTGTTTCAACATGTTTCTGTCATCGTCTCTATACAATAACACTTGCTGGATTGATACATCTCAGTGATACATTCCGTTGCCCATATTATATAGTATGCACAAACCCTGTTGGTAAAATAATGACATAGGCCTACTTTGAACAAGTTTAAAAGAAACATATTTTTTTCTTTTTTATTCAGCGTTGATGAAACTCAAACCCGTAGGAATGTGGGGAAAGGGGGGGGGAAGTGATGTGGATGGACGAAGACGAGTTCAAATCCCCTTCCCAACCTTATTACCCTTTACAAAATAAATATAGTACTTAGTACTTTATCAGGTGCAGCACACATGACTTGAACTTCTAGTCCAGGGTACAAAAAATAGGGTGACTGTTTTCTTTCCATGGAAGTCGTTGGAGGTGACTACGGAAACGTTGGAGGATTCTCTAACAACCTGTCGCTTGTGGAAAAAAATCACCATTACTACTTGTCTTGTTTCAATTTCTTACTTTTGTCTTGTCACATAGTCCTTTTTGAGGACTCACGTAGTCCTGGTGGTGGGGAATATACTACAGGTAGATTAATAGATTTGATAGAAGAATGATGAAGTGGTTGGGCCAGAAGCATATGCTACTCGTCCAGCAGTACGTGAGGATCTTGAGATACTACCTCACTGGAATGCCTTAAGGACTAAGCACGCATTCAAAAACTCAACCACTAACACAACGAAGCCTTTGAAACGTCAAATTTTATACGTGCCCGGTGTCACTTTAGCTGGTGTGCTTTTGTTAGAAAGGCTATGTACTGTTAAGATATACCTTCTCATAAGCTAAAGGGTTTATTTCATCATCATCACATACAATATATTCATTAAAATAACAGCGTAATTATCAGGGTTTCTATTGAGCATATACTCAATCATTATTTATGACAACAGATTTTGTGACATTTTTCTGTTGCAAGAAAAATTTGGAAGATTGGTTTGTCCGATGACGTACTCAAAAGGTGTGATAATATTTTCTGCTTTATCTGTGTAACAAAAGTTGAGATTCAGTCTAGAGAGTTATTATATAACCAAGGGGGGGGCAGTAGATGATAAGACAAGGAAAGAGGGGGGGGGGGGGGGTTAACTACAAACTCCAATAACTTTGTTTTATACATATTTGGTGGTGTTTTTTGGGAAAACTGGCTGTACTCAATATTTTGTACTTGTGGAAATCCCACTCCCTAAAAAATAAAAATACCCCCCACCCCCGCAACCAACGAGTATAATTCCTAGTACAAAAGGTCATGTTCTTCTTCTTCCTCTGCGGCCATGTTAGAATGTCAGTCTTGTCATCAGAATGAAGTTCACTATCTTTTCCATGTCAGAGCGGCCTTTTTATATCTTGTGCTTCAAATCTGTATCCTCTGGTAAGACCCACTGTCTCTGATTTTTGTATTTTGGACAGTCCTGATGTGTGTGCTAGTAGGTTTGGGTTCTGGATCCACATGGGCATTCATTTGTATATAAGATCATCAGTCGGTAAAGGTGGCCAGACAGTCATACAGTGACCTGTTCTAAAGCGAAATAGTGAGGTATGCAATATATTTCTATATTACCCGACTTCTACCGATAGTTCCAGTCATAGATGCTTCAAACTATATACTCAAGTATCTCCTAAAAGTCAGAACTATGTAAACATAACGGCAGGAGAAGAATTCAAACCCTTGACCCCCTGTGCATTGTGTTAACTGATTAACTACTGCGCAAGGGAGATCCTCTCCAGTGCACTAGTTTCTGAGATGTCATGACTTTTGAGAGAAATTTTGTAGCTTGACAACGTTTATGTACCTTTCTGTTCAATGCATAGTGTTTCAGCCCAACATGTTAGATCATCCTGTCCATGTCATCATCATCATGTGACATATTCTTCCCAGAACATTGTCTTTGCAATTGATGTCCTGTACCTGACTCTATCATGTGCCAATCTGTTTGCCTCCTCCAATGATATCATCATGCAGTCTTCGATGTTATCTGTCCATCTTCTACTTCCCGGAATTCTGAACTCTAATGTGCGTCTTTCCATGCCAGTATGTCTTTTTATATGTCCGAAATATTTTAGTTTTCTATTTAAAATTGTATTCATCAGCCATTCATCCTCTATATTCAATATACTCAAAATCTCACTATATCTTATATTTTCTGCCCAGGAAATTGTTAATATTGCCCTAGAAAACACTTCAGTTCGAAAGCCTATATTCTTTTTGCCGTTGTTCTATTTATTGTCCAAGTCTCACAGCCGTATGTTGCAAATGGGAAAATGTATGATCTAAGAAGTATAACTTTTGTCTCTTTATAACAGCTTTTCCCCCATATTCTTTCAATTCTTTTAATTTCGTTATCGTTATCGCTAATATTTTCCTAATTTCCATCAATTGTACAATCACCTAAGCTTTTTGTATTTACACGTAAATAATCCAACTTGTCGACTGCTCCAGTTCCATGTTATCTATTTTAATTCTTGGTGTTACTTTGGTTTTATCTGTTGTCATGATCTTGTTTTTCTGTATGTTTAATTGAATAGTGTGTTCTTCGCTGTATGCTTTTGTTTTAATGATCATCCTTTCTAGCCCTTCCATGTGTATAACTAGAAGTACCGTATCTTATCTCTGGTATTTCATACCCTTCTATATTTCGGGGATGAGATTTGTGTGTGCTTCTTGTCGTTCCTTACTTTCCTCATGATGTTTCCGCATATATATTCAATAAATATGGTGATAGTATGCATTCCTGTCTTACCCAGCTATCTACCGAAAACTATTCTGAGATATCACAATCATCTCTCACAGCTGCTTGTTGATTATAGTAGAGTGATTCAATAAAATATGCTACATGTTATGGAAAGACCATTCTGTTCATTTTCAAAATGGAAAGCCAAGTCCATACAAACCCTTGTTAGTGCCATACATCTCAGAGTGATTCCAACCTACACCTATTTGTTTACCCCTGAAACCTGACATACCCTGTATGAATCTGACATGCCCTGGAAAATATTGCAATAAATAATTTCAAATGCATGCATCAGCGCTTAAATCCACAATAAAAACAGAATAACTCTGGATGTGAACACTAATACATAAACATTTCTGATTGATAGAAATGACGGCACAACACCAAAGCGGAATCACGACAGGAAAAATAAACGCAAATGTGTGACGTCTCCTTATCTGAAAACAAATGAAAGCAATAATTGTTCCGATGTTACAATGACTAACAACGACAGGTGTCAAGCCTAGTATTTGATTTGACGCTTATCTGACAATAAACTCCCGTCTATTCACCAACAGCGGCTGATCAGTAATCGCATTGTCATAAGCGGAGTTGCACTTACAATAGGTTTCTGATAATTCGATCGACAGGACAATGACTAACGAAGACTTCAAACGTTTTTCAAACGTTTCAGTGATTAAAGAAGCCTTCACTAGGGCTACCCATAAATATCATAATAATGTTTTTGATCGAAAACTGTCAAGAATTTAAATTCATGAATCCCTCCATCTTCCCCTTGTGCAGCCTGATTATGTTAAAAATACCCCCCTGCCCTTTTTCTGCTAAAATTAATGTTGGTGAGGGTATGGTCCAACATTATTTTGGCAGAAAAAGTCCGGGAAAACTACATGATTTATTTCAAAATTTTAGACAAATATTTCATACTTCAAACAATTTAATGGGTGTATAAATTTAGAAGTGTTGACGTCAACTTTCTCTTGAACCCCCATCCCCCTGTTAACAACTAACATACCGTTTCAGACAACCACCCCTCCCACATATATGGACAGGTCCACGAAGACTAAGATTTGCGTTCTTCATTTTGTCTTGAGCAGAAATGTGTTCTAATCTCTTAATGTCTGATGGAATCTTATTATAAATGCTAAGTTCACGGCCTGGAATTAAGACAGCATATAAGGAAGGATCTCACGAGTTAATGAGTGATCAGGCACTGTGCAAAATGTTCGAACAAGACTGTTCCGAAAACCTTTAAAATTACTAAAGATTAATATGACTAAGAAAATCATTAATACACATGGTAAAGTTGGATCGAGAAGTAAGCACCCAAAGAAGAGTAGTACTACAGTTGGTACCATCATACTGTGGCGTACCAGGACATTGAAATGCAGATATGTTAGAAAAAGATGGAACAACACAAGAGCAAAAAATACAAAGAAATCCCCTGTCAGAAAGAGAGGACCCTCACTAAGGTCATTAGGAAAGTCGACAACCCAAAAGACAACTATCACTATTTATACAGAGCTCTGTGGGTCACTAGACAAATGGCCCACTAGACAAACGACACATGCAACAGAAAACCTTAGTAGATGACATGCCTTTATATTGAAGCTATCTGATGGAAGTTTTGTAGCATGTCATCTATACAATGATAGATCCCCTCTGAGTAGAAGACTCCTTCAATAGATAATGCATTAAGCCGAAAGCTAAAGTCTCCTGGGTATGAAAGAAAGCTAAGAAAAACCACCCCACTCCATATAGGAAGTAAAGGCTAATCGCTCGCAAGTCCTGTGGTTCTCACACAAACACAAACACACAAACACACAAACAAAAAAGGAAACAGAGCTGAGCCTGTTATTATCTTTTATCTTCCACATCAGGACATGACACAACAAACTAAACAGTCACTTAAATAGACTAAAACTGGTTCCATCACACCTGTGTACACGTGGGAAGGATGTACAGATCGAGGAACATATCCTGAAAGACTGCACTACAATAAACCCGTTGAGGAGCACAGGTCCACAGAGGAAATCCACAGAGAGCTGTATTATGTATGGGATCAGTGAGGAGCTTACAAATACAGCAGCATCTATCAAGAAAACCTGATTTGTTGTGTATACATGTTAAACCGATCCTACTGTGTAGATAGGTTAAACTATATTTGCCTTGTATACATGTTAAACCGATCCTACTGTGTAGATAGGTTAAACTATATTTGCCTTGTATACATGTTAAACCGATCCTACTGTGTAGATAGGTTAAACTATATTTGCCTTGCATACATGTTAACCCGGACTTGCTGCATAAACATGTTAAACCGGACTTGCTGTGTATTCATCTTAAACTGCAAACGAGAAGCTGAATGTGTAGGACAACAAGTACACAAGCACATTGAATTCTCCAGACTACATCATGTTTACCGACAGTAATTTGAGAATGAACGCTAAATAACAATCAATTGTACTTATAATTATGAAACTCCACAGAATCATGTTCCATAAATGATGCTTATTCATGGCAGCAACAAGTTTCTGCTGGAAACAAAATCTATTTGGTTGCATCAAGAAAAAAAATAAAAAATGTTTACAGTCTTGGGTCGTTTAAAATCTAAACATTATATTATTGTGAAATGTTTTCTAAAGCATAACTGACACAATCTCAGGTTCTCCTGTTGAGTAACCGAGGTGGCACCCAAACTCATATAAGGTTATCTGTCTCAAAGGCATGGTTGTGTTAAGTGGTTATGGATGCATGTTTGGTTCTGAAGAGAAGCATACGAGTGCTGCAGAATCTCAGATTCATCACGTTTTGCCAGAAGTAAAATATATAACTTCTTGACGCACTAATTCATCATCTACAGTGAATACATCTTGTATTCCCTGCCACTTTGTATTGTCACAGAGCATTATAGTGTTCAGTATAGAAGACATGTGTACATAATTAGGACTTCATTCGTTACGTTTTTGACTATTGTCGTGCTTGAGTTGGTCATGACGTATATACTATGAGTTGCATGCCAAAAATAGCCAAGGCCGACGAACGAAATTCACAGAAATAATTAAAGTGGGCCTTTCAGGTCATGTTTACATTTTCTGAAAGGTTTTATAGCATAGTCGAAGGTCACGCACAGAGGGACACATGTGCAATGTCTGCTGGCATGCATCTCTTCGTCGATCACGTGATTATATAACAGAAGACAAAAGTCAGAAATTGAGCCAAAGCATGTATTTCACGCATAAAATATATTACATACATTTGATTATTGCTTTTTGATCAACTATAAAGATGACGAATGGAATGATTTTAACTTGAAGAAATGTGTCACTACTATAATCATATTATCTCTCTCTTTTCCTCTATGTCACGTGTCCTTTATAGAGAGGTGTCCTCACTGCCACTATGTACGACTCTCTGTTCTGTACAAACGACAATGTCAGGGAGATGAAAGAGAACTGTTTGCTTTTAACGACAATGTCAGGGAGATGAAAGAGAACTGTTTGCTTTTAACGACAATGTCAGGGAGATGAAAGAGAACTGTTTGCTTTTAACGACAATGTCAGGGAGATGAAAGAGAACTGTTTGCTTTTAACGACAATGTCAGGGAGATGAAAGAGAACTGTTTGCTTTTAACGACAATGTCAGGGAGATGAAAGAGAACTATTTGCTTTTAACGGCAATGTCAGGGAGATGAAAGAGAACTGTTTGCTTTTAACGACAATGTCAGGGAGATGAAAGAGAACTGTTTGCTTTTAACGACAATGTCAGGGAGATGAAAGAGAACTGTTTGCTTTTAACGACAATGTCAGGGAGATGAAAGAGAACTGTTTGCTTTTAACGACAATGTCAGGGAGATGAAAGAGAACTGTTTGCTTTTAACGACAATGTCAGGGAGATGAAAGAGAACTGTTTGCTTTTAACGACAATGTCAGGGAGATGAAAGAGAACTGTTTGCTTTTAACGACAATGTCAGGGAGATGAAAGAGAACTGTTTGCTTTTAACGACAATGTCAGGGAGATGAAAGAGAACTGTTTGCTTTTAACGACAATGTCAGGGAGATGAAAGAGAACTGTTTGCCTTTAACGACAATGTCAGGGAGATGAAAGAGAACTGTTTGCTTTTAACGACAATGTCAGGGAGATGAAAGAGAACTGTTTGCTTTTAACGACAATGTCAGGGAGATGAAAGAGAACTGTTTGCTTTTAACGACAATGTCAGGGAGATGAAAGAGAACTGTTTGCTTTTAACGACAATGTCAGGGAGATGAAAGAGAACTGTTTGCTTTTAACGACAATGTCAGGGAGATGAAAGAGAACTGTTTGCTTTTAACGACAATGTCAGGGAGATGAAAGAGAACTGTTTGCTTTTAACGACAATGTCAGGGAGATGAAAGAGAACTGTTTGCTTTTAACGACAATGTCAGGGAGATGAAAGAGAAATGTTTGCTTTTAACGACAATGTCAGGGAGATGAAAGAGAACTATATGCTGAACAACATTGTCATGGAGATGAAAGGAAACTATTTGATCGTATCATAAGAGACTGTCCAACAACCTTTGGATACATCTGAACATACAACAATATGAGTACGAAGAGAAGTAATAAATGAAGAAAAGAAGAAAATGATAAGAAGTATGGACATAATAGTAGCGGAAATAATTAGACGTACGTAAGATATAATTATGTACACAAGCAGTGATTAAGGTATGGAATATTAGAAAAAAGAAGCTTATGGTTCAGCGATATATGATTATTCTTTGCATTTCTGGAAATGACTTTCATTTCTTCTTTAATAACTGTAAAAGTTTTTGTGATATTTCTCTATCGTATTTCCAGCTGGTATCATAATAACTACGCGGATGTGTTTTTCAATCTGAAACATCTTTTATCAAACATCATTGATGAGATTGTTGATGTCATACCTGTTTCGATTGTTTTAAAAGTTGAATATTTCGTTAAAAGAATTGCCAATCGCAGAAAAAGATATCACCACTTCAAGTTATCATCAACAGTTCCAATAGATACTGTATCCCCAAGCATCAGTTTATATATATATATATATATATCTATATATATATATAATTCAAATAGCAAATTACTCTGGACGTTGACCAGCTATGATACATTTCATGAGAAATGGATGAACCAAAGACTTCAGGAATAACACCTCCTTTTGAAAAATCGTTTTATTCCTATCTTTTTAATTTAAAAAAAATTCCGATCGACATCGTTCAAGACAGTGAATTTCATGACAAAACATGATATCTGGTCTTTGAAGTGGTACAGCTAATAAAATCTCATCGCAGATATATATATATCTAATTATTATCTTATTTATCTTATATATTATTATCGGGAGTTTAAACTCCAACCTCCTTCACAAAGTGGAGAATGACATTTTATACTTGGAAACATGCTAAAAATAGAACTCCCTCACCACCTTCTCCTAAAGACAGAACATCAAGTTTAATCGTATCTACGACCCTGCTGCGATACCTGCACTTTGAACAGAATATATCGTATTTGAGCAAGTATTTTCTTTTTGGATGATTTCTACGTTCTGCAGGATGATTTTACCCAATCATATGACAACCATTATTAGCTGTCGTGTACACAGTGCCGTATTTAGACTTACGTAAGGCCCTAAGTTATTTGAGATATGGGGCCCTTTATAGGTCCAGATATTATATGTCAGTGCCAAATATAATTTTTTTGGGGGCCGCCAAAACAGTGGGGGCCCTAAGCTATAGCTTGTTTAACTTATACGTAAATCCGGTCCTGCTTGTACGTTATATATGACAGGCCAGACTGCTTTCATTCTTTTCTTATCTTTCTTTTCCGTGTAACAAGCGAGCAAGAAACAAGTCTTGCCATTTGTAAATGATCTTACAATTGTTCAATGATGTACATATCTTAATATTGTTCAACGATGTACACATCTTACTAGTTTTCAACAATGTGCACATCTTTCTTGTATCCAATGATGTGTAAGTAATACTATTGTTCGATGATGTACACATCTTACTAGTGCTCAATGATGTACACATAAAAATCCGTATATACGGGAGTATCACCCCCCCCTCTCAGGAACATGGGATTTATTACTAGAGAGAAGAGAAAGTCAAAAGTGGGTAATACCCCTCTCCTTTATTATTTGGTTTTCGTCTTAAATGTTACCAAAATCTTACGTAAAAGAAATGTGTCTAAGAAAAGGAAGATATGCTAATTTTTAATAGGAAAACGCCCCACCCCCGTACTATATAGCCAACCCCTCCACACTTACCGAAGACGTATCAGATGGATACGATCTTCTTGAGGGGGGGGGAAGGGGTTCCCATACGAGTGTCGTTAGTTGACACAGCTAGTTTATTGTATATCTTCTTCATTTTACAATGTCATCATCATTAAGTAATGTCCATTTCCTTCACAAAAGTCTCATTTACCTCAGGGTCATTGCTGGATAAAAAAAAAACCCATACATATTGAAATGTCCCCCTTATCCATTCAGCCGAAATACACAGATACCCCAAGAGACACGGGTACGCCATGTTACCTTGGCAGAACTATATCTTGATCATGTGGAGTAGTTTGAGAGCGAATATAGAAGAAGATGAAAAATAAGTAATGATAGAAAGTTTGGAACAATACCGAAAAAGCAGCAAGTGAAAGACAAACAAGGACACACGGGTGGAATAAGTCAAAGCATACAGGTGTGTCAAAACAAAAGTTGGTCAGGTGTCGTGTCCACTCAAGCATTCAGTGTCAGGAATATTATTCTTTATTCAATCTGGTGGTTATCTAACTTTACTCATATCGGTGGGCATTAAACAAATATGGCCACTTCTCGATACAGCGTTTGATTGGTTGTTCTAAGAATTGGTCTGAGATGACCAGATGGACTCTGTTTTACTAAAGTGAACTTCATAAGTTTGTTTCTCGTAGACAAATATATGCTCTTGAATTCTTCTTCAGTAGATGCGTGTTCTTGAATTCTTCTTGAGTAGATGCGTGTTGCTGAATTCTTCTACAGTAGATTTGTGTTATTGAATTATTCTTGCGTGGAGGTTTGTTTTAATTTATTATTATATCAAAATTTGTTCTGGGTTACATCATGGAAGGTGAGGATTTCTTTACCAAATTCCAGCTTCAACCAAAGAAAGTGATCTCCACGGGGATGTGCGGTGATATTGTTTTAGCTGTACCACTACAAAGACCAGACATTGTATGCGCTGTTAAGAAATTCACTGTCCTGAATGATATCAATAAAGATAGAAACAGAAAGATTTTTCACACGGAGGTACAGTTCATGAAGTCTTTTGATCATCCATTTCTTATGAAATATATAATATCTGGACAAAGTCCTGAATATTTTGCTATTTGCATGCACTACTATCAAAAAAGCACACTTAAAAACTATATTGGAAGACTGAGTATTGAATTCATTGAATTTAGCATCACGCAACTTGCTTGTGCACTTCGGTATATTCACAGGAGAAATGTTGTACATCTTGATGTGAAATTAGAGAACATTTTTATGGATGATAATTTCAATTCGATACTCGGAGATTTTGGTATCGCACTACAGTTGTACCCTCAACAGCATACTTTGAACAGAATACAATGTGGAGGCACACCTTGTTATTTTGCTCCAGAACGAATAGATGCACCTGCTGACAAAATATTGGATCCTTACAAGGTAAGTTCATTTATATACTAGCATGTTTGTTTATTGTTTTAGATTTATTATGGTATGTGTCGTTTTATTTTGAATCTATCTATCTATCTATCTATCTATCTATCTATCTATCTATCTATCTATCTATCTATCTATCTATCTATCTATCTATCTATCTATCTGTTTTCTCTCTGCTTTTGTCAGAATATGGCAAGTTTGGTCGCTTGATATGTCGTAATTGTGTGAAGTCTCAGAACATTGGTAACTCCTTTAATCCATATCCTTCTTGGTCTTCCTCTTGCTGTTTATATTTTCATGTTGTATGCTTCTGTTGCTGATCAATGCGTTGATTCTAATTAAATGGACCAACCATTTCACTTTCTGTATAGAAAACAGGCGTTGTTCCAATAGTTCGTCTGTATTTTAATATATTTGACCATAGGTGTCAAATATGTATGTATATATATATATATATATATATATATATATATATATATATATATATATATATATATATATATATATATATATATATATATATATATATATATATATATATATATATATATGTTATCATCATTCAGGGCCGGATTTAGACTTGTAGGGCCCTAAACTATTTGATATATGGGGCCCAAAGCTATTTGAGATATGTGGCCCTTTAACGATTAAGAATATATAGATAGTGAAATTAAAAAAATTGTGGGGGCCCTAAGCTATATCTTGTTTAGCTTATAGGTAAATGCGGCACTGCCATCATTAAGTAACGTCTTTCGCTACGAAGGTAGACTGCAACGGACCTCCAACATGCTCTGTTTTTTTGTCTGTAGTGCAGCACTGCTAGAATAGTGTGTTCATCTAGTTTCACTCCGATGAGTATTTCTGTTTACCTCTTGCTAGTCATCCCTCAACTCTACCTTCAAGTAAGATCTTCAACGATGTGTCATGTCTTTTAATATGTCCACAATAGTTTTATTTTATTTTTATTTCCTTTACTAGTTCCCTTTTTTATACGCATTGTTGTCAGAACATCTTTGTTTGTTTTCTGTCTTTTCAGTGAAGTTCTTCCTATTCTATATATCCGTATTTCAAAGCTAATTTAATTTAAATGTTATAATAATATTTTAATACAAATTTGATATAACTTGGCGCAATTACTTCAGTTAATACGACACTTAGTGTACTCTTGCTTACGTCACAATCACTGATAAATGACACAATAACAATTTTTGTAATGGCTAATAACTTTATTATTCATAAATGCATTGTTTGTACCATCCAACGTATTTTTTAAACCAAATATTATATTGCAATTGTGGCGTCACAACTAGCAAAATATTAATATTTCCTTTTATTTTTGTGTTTATTTGTGAGGGGGGGGGGTGAGCCACCGACAGCAAAGGTAAATTATATTTGATCAGAGTAAATATTTATTATCAGTATGAATTTATGGATATGAAACATGGACACTTAATAAAGTAGTAGAGAAGAGAAATTCTTCCTTAGAAGTGAGATGCTATAGCAGAACATTGAGAATACCACGGACAGGAAAATCAGTGATGGCTGTGAAGAATTTAGATGACTGACGATACGGCAAGCAGAGCATATATGGGAATGCCCCCAGTGATGTGACGCTTGTTCCTAATCAAGAATCGATAATGCACACGGAAAGGAAAATCAGTGAGTCAAAAAGTGTTAAGAACATTACAAGTGTGAATGAGGGATGGCTCCTAAACAACTTTATAAGAAAATAGTAACGCGCAAGCTTCACAAAATAGAAAAAAAACCCAAATAATATAGAAGAAAAAACTCTGAAGGGATGAATATATCACAACACTCACTGAAACGTTTAGACGCCGGATATATTACCCTTTGTATGACAAAACAAATGAACTAGCAAAAGATCGAATTTAAAGACCAAGCTTTATCGCCTATAAAATAAAGCTTATGGAAAAGAACAAGTCTATCGCCCATTAAAAAACAGCTTATGAAAGCCAATGAAGTAACCCAGAACAGCAAATAGGAATGGGAACAGTTAAAAGCATATTACAACATTGCAAACATCGTATCCACATAAACCACACAACTTACAATCCCCGACATTGAGAAACTCCTACTGCTGTCGAGGCACAAACACTAGATCGCCTAGACACACAATAATACCCCAGCTCACAGTGGATTTCATGTCTTAATAGATGGATCATCAGATCATCTATGAAGACATCAGATTTATATATGAAGCGATCAGAGCAATACAGAAAGGAGGGGCTAGGATACAAATACTTATGCCAAACAGTCCACGAATTAGAACTCACAATCGGTACTAGCAAACTACAGAACCAGCAATCTTTGAAACATCAAAGACATTAGAGTAGAGGAAAAGTCTCATAGGAGCAAACATAAACTTCTTATTTTGCCTTTTAAATATAGAACTTTTAAATCAATCATCTACTAACAATCAAAAAATATATTTAAAAAATACTACAGTGGAACCATAACCCTGCAGAAAATGAAGCAGTTGACGAAATGGCTAAAGCAGGTTAAAAAAATATTTATCAATCTCATCTCAGAATATCACGGACTGAAGCAAAAACTATCATCAAAAGAAAATACAATAAAAGATATACAATACATGGAGTCAAGAAAGCACTTTCCTCAATATCAGCCTATCCTAACATTGAACAAATCACAGGCAGCGACTATGATTAGGCCCCAGGACAATGAAGATTACAAGCACATCTCCACACAATAACGGTTATCAAAACCTGATCAATGCTTATGTCAAAAGACTCCATAACACATTTTGCAGACACTTCCACTTCTTGAAGACTAAAACATGACCCTAGGAGACAGATGTGGAATGGAGACCGTTGGAACCTTCTGCTGATGAATGAGTTCGTGGAGACAGCCCTACTGCCTTTATAAACTTCTAAGCTTAGAAACTGATCGCCGAAAAGACGAACATTAATGAGTTATGCTAGAAAGGTACACACAACTAATTATAAACATATATTATCAGTAAAAAATTAACAATTTCCACTAGAAAGTTACACAAAACTAATTATAAACTTATATATTATCGTCAATAAATTTGAATTCAAATGTTTACATGGTAATACATTTTACTGATGTCCACACTATTTTATAATGAAGAATCTCCTTCATTGCGAGAGGCTACTCTGAATTGTCCTATGCATTTCATTGGTAATGTTCCGAACATCCTGTGTCGCCAGCCAATGTAAAAGAGGCAAAAAATCAGATTAGCCTTACGAGTGACGTGAAATAGGGTAGCACTCGGATCTATAATATGCAGGCCACGGAACAGATGTCAGAATCCGCAGAAGACGGATGCGTAAGGCCATTAGCGCAAATAAAACGGCGACACAACGCATTTCCATTATCTGGACTACATCCTGCTGGAAATCTAGTAGGACCATGGTCCTGCTGCAAGGGAGATCCAGCGGGAGTTTGAGAATGAACGCTGAAGAAGAAGATGTCAGAATATATGACAATGTACAAAAGAAGAAGACATTTTATATTCTCGATGTATAAATATGTTTATTCTGCGATCGTTCTCAAACTCATGCAGATTTTAGGATGTAGTTCGGAGAACGGAATGCAATATTGTGCTGCAATATTGTGCCTTTCAGCCTGACAAATCGGGCTTTCGTATGGCTTCTGCGTCACTTTGACCGTATATGGGATGGGACAGCCAACTCCACCCCACAACTACATTTGCACATTTGTCGCCTTTTACGACATACATGGAAGGTAAACAGACTTCCTATTATTTACTGCTTTTTGGGCGTCGGCAACACGCAGGAGATAAATAGTTTAAGTGGATGTGGGGATATTACTATATATATATATGTATATAGTCGATGCACACGATTGAAGGTTAAAATGAGAAAGATATTGAATCATCGGACTACAGGTGTCATCAGCATACTTTGCAATCTGTTATAATAGCTGAACTTCTATTGGAAAATCCCGGAGTGTACCGTTGTTAGTTTTGGAAGCGATTAATCAGTATTATTTTGCTAATTTTCTTATTTGCTGCTTATAAATTGTAAATTATATTTATATCGTTGACCAATCTCACTTACATAGTAACTGGGCATCCATGTATTATTTATTACTAATATTTTTATTTATTGTAGCTGGATTCGTATTGTCTTGGAGTTGTGATGTGGGCATTAGTGTTTGAGAAGACACCAGCAAAGAACATTAATCATTATCAAGAAGTCAAGAGAAATGGAGAAACGTCTCTAACAATCAGGTATATGATTTATGTGGTAATCAACTTGATATGTTATTTGGTGTTGTCTATGTACACATACTGCATTGTTTTTATTTATCTTTGTTTTTCTTCTGCGTTCGTTCTCAACTCCTGCAGATTTGTAGAATGTAGTCCGGTGAACGGAATATTTTAATTACTTGATTCATCTCATGAAAAGTGGTGCATCTTCCTCATCCACGTTTTCCTGTCGGAGTCAGACGCTAATGTGGTTATCTTCAATGAACTATACTGTAGTCAGACGTTGCTATGGATTTATTCAATGAACTATACTGTAGTCAGACGTTGCTATGGATATCTTCGGTGAAATATACCGTCGTTCAGTGCTGGTATGGATTTAATGAATGAAATGTACTGTAGTCAGGTGCTGATATGTTTTTATTCATTGAACTATAACATTTTCTCCGAGGCAAAGAGCTGTAGAGCTCGTCTGTCAGAGCTGTCTACAAGCATGTATATAAGGGAATATAAATTACTAAACATCCATTGGTGGGACAAAGTACCAGACTACGAGGTCTTGGAAAAATCAACCTCAAAATAAGCATCCACACAATACTTATGAAGGCGCAGGCACGCTGGGCAGGCCATCTTGTGCGTATGGAGAACTCGCGTGTGCCAAAACAAATATATTATGGAGAACTCAAGGCAGGATTTCGAAAAGCTGGTGGACAGAAAAAGCGTTTCAAAGACACGCTCAAGTCATCCTTGAAACATCTTAACATTGACGTAGGCGCTTGGGAGAGCCTCGCTCAGGATAGAACAGCATGGCGTTACAGCATTAGAACGGGAGCACTAGCGGCAGAAGAATTCAGACAAGAAACTGCAAGACAGAAGCGGACACGTAGAAAAGAAAAAACATCTCAACGTCACACAGATACCTTCTATTGTTGTCAATTCTGTAAAAGAACATTTTGTGCGCACATTGGACTTGCTAGTCATTTAAAAACGCACTATTAACTTTATTATTTTATTATTTATTGTTATTATTATTATGGTTGAGTTTTTGGTCATCGTCGATCACGACGGACGAACATCATATAAGGGAATAGGGAGATTGAGGGTTCACCTCTATTCCCATGCTTTTGGAAATTAGAATATCACCTTTAACACTAGGAATTTGCTCAAAGACTGGTTAAACCTCACCTCACTCACTTATCGATGTTCCAAAAAAAAAAAAATTTGTCACCAAAAAACTCATTTCTCAAATAATGCAGATTTGCTGGATGCTGTCCCTACAGCGGAATGTGATGTGTCATGGTTATCAAAACTGTGATGCGATCTCTACGCCCTTCGACCTGACACATCCGACTTTCGCATGATTTCTTGGTATTTTATTCTGTATGGGATAGAACATCCAACTTCGACACGCTATCTCCCTAGTCGCCTCGAACACTATTTACACTGTAAATACGAGTAGTAGTGCTGCTATTCTTTTTTCCCCACTCAGAACCCTGGTAACATACCATTTGTATGTGATATTCTTCTTCTGCGTTCGTTCTCAAACTCCTGCAGATTAGCAGAATGTAGTCCAGAGAACGGAATGCGTTGTGTCATGGTTTACAGCATTGCTGCGACATGTGCGCCTTTCGGCCTGACACATCCGACTACAGCATGTCTTTGGGTCACTGACCTATATGGAGTGGGACAGCCAACTACATCCCATAACCTCCTTAGTCGCCTTTTACGACATGCCTGGAAGATAAACAGTGTTGCTATTCTTTGCTCCCCTTTCGGGTCCCGGCAACACACGGGCGGTATGTGATCTAATAACCTGAGAATTCAACATTATATGCCAATTTTATTTGTATCTGTTTACTTATCTCTAAACATTTCTCTAGACTAAGCAAAAATGAGAAACTCTACCTATCTCTAAACATTTCCCACTCTACGTCATATATTACATGCACAGGAACCCTTTGTTGATAGTGGGGAAAAGGAGGCTCGAGTGGTTTGGACGTATAACAAGACACAATTCGTTTTCAAAGTTTGTCCTGCAAGGAACAGTTGAGGGTGGAATTAGATGGGAGGAAAAAAAAGAAATCCTGCCTTGATAACATCAAGAAATGATCATAAAATCATTTGTTCACGCTCTTCCGTATATACAGAATGTTTTACATATACAGTAGAAGCAGATGCCGACCAAGACGTCGTTGGACAAGAGATATTGAGGAATGCATGCACATGTCAATGGAGGAAGCGGGACAACTTCATAAGGAAGACTACGTTCTAGAATGAGTACGTCCATGACACACTTTCGTATAAGGATGTTAGGCGGACTTTTTTTCCCGTAGTTTTCATGTCTCCACTACAAACTTAACTAGTTAAGGGTTTTATTATAATATATGTTATTCGCCCGTGTGTTGCCAGGCCCGTGTGTAGCAACACTGTTTACCTTCCACGCATGTCGTAAAAGGCGACGAAGGAGGTTATAGGATGGAGTTGGCTGTCCCATCTCATATAGGGTCAGTGACCCAAAGCCATGCTGAAGTAGGATGTGTCAGGCCGAAAGGCGCAGATATCGCAGAAATGACGTTAACCATGACACAACGCATAACGTTCTTCGGACTACCTCTTGCTAATCTGCAGGAGTTTGAGAACGAACGGAGAAGGAAAAAAAATATATGTTATTGTTTATTATGTCCACTCCAAAACAATCTTTTGAGCATCATTATTGTCTATACGTATATCCGTGTAGAATATATTTACAACATTATTGTCTATACGTAGACAAGTGGAGAATATATTTGCAACATTATTGTCTATACGTAGACCAGTGGAGAATATATTTGCAACATTATTGTCTATACGTAGACCAGTGGAGAATATATTTGCAACATTATTGTCTATACGTAGACCAGTGGAGAATATATTTGCAACATTATTGTCTATACGTAGACCAGTGGAGAATATATTTGCAACATTATTGTCGATACGTAGACCAGTGGAGAATATATTTGCAACATTATTGTCTATACGTAGACCAGTGGAGAATATATTTGCAACATTATTGTCTATACGTAGACCAGTGGAGAATATATTTGCAACATTATTGTCTATACGTAGACCAGTGTAGAATATATTTGCAACATTATTGTCTATACGTAGACCAGTGGAGAATATATTTGCAACATTATTGTCTATACGTAGACCAGTGGAGAATATATTTGCAACATTATTGTCCACCCGTGATTCCGTAAGAAGTGGCATAGGAGGTTAAGAAATAGGCTGCCAAACAGTCAGCTGTAATAATTCTCTACTACTGCAGGAGTGCTGAACAAATTAGACCAACGTTATGATGAATGGTCAGAACAAGTTATAATTCTACGTCTCAGAACAGGACACAACCGACTTCGCAGTCACATGTATACAAAGTTCAAGATTGACAACACGGCCATGTGTACATGTGTACATGTGGACAGGCAGCACAGAGTGCCAAAAAAATACTTCAAGAGTGTTCTGAGCATGAAACGCTGAGTCAGACATATTGGCCAGAGAAAACAACACTGGAATCAAACTCTATGGGACACTGTATAAACTACAAAAGACTGAGTTTTATTAAGGAGACAGAATTACAGATATAGACATGTTTCAAGTGAACGAAAGAAGAAGAAGAAAAATGAATGGTATTAAGCTTGATGATGTGAAGACTTTCAAATAACTATGTTTCTGTATATGTGTATCCTCGTACTAGTGTTTTATGTTTTACGAACAATCACAGCGGACATGGAAAGATATATACAATTCTATGAACACGCATATTACAGAGGAGTTTTGATCATGAACTATAGTGATCATAAGACAACTGCGTAAGTAAGAAATGCAATAGAGATGTATACACAAATCCCCAAGAATCAGTGTTTTCAATAGTGAGGCAACAAAAACTTGCATAGTTTGGAAATGTGTGCCGACATGATTCCTTGTCAAAAACGATGCTACGGGAACAGTTGCGCTTGGAAGAAGAAGAGGGGTACAAAGAAAGTCATGGTCAGACAACATAAAAAAACTGGACATCAACATTTTTTTTCTCACTCATCCACAACGTTGAAGATATAACTCGCTACGGGACTGTGTTCTACTGCATCCAATGTGGTATCCCTGTGACTGGTTATGGGTTGTTTTTGGATGTGAATGGAGTGGGTCATCCAATCATCAACTTATATTCAAAATGCTCTTATGTCCGGTCATTGAGATAAACATATATATATATATTTGTTTTTTTTTCACGTTAATTCTACTTATTGCTGTTGTCCGGTTTTAAAAAAAAATCATATTTTCAATTGGTGAAAAACGTTGAAATCTGGCAATATTTGTTTCGTTGATTGTTTAAACTTGTATCAGTGGTACGTTTGGTAAACAAAAACAAAACAAGTACGCATGCGCAGACACATACACTTGTCAGTAGATGTGGGGACTTTCAAACCCACCCCAACTCCTCCTCAGGAAATCATATGTCATTCATCATCATCATCAAGTGCCGTCTCCGCAACGAAGGTTGGCTGCAACGTATCTCCAACATCTCCTGTCTCTTGTCTTGGTGGTACACTCTGCTAGACTGTAACCTGTCCATCGTGTAATGTTACTCTCCCACTTGTATCTCCGGCCTACCTCTTGCTCGCTTCCTTTTGACTTTACCCTCAAGTAAGGTTTTCAATAAGGTGTCATGTCTTTTAATGTGTCCAAAATATTTTATTTGCCTGATCTTTATTTCTCTTAGTAGTTATTTCTTCATATTAAGTGTTTTTAACACCTCTTTATTTGTTTTCTTCTCTTTCCATGATGTTCTCCCTATTCTTCTATATACCCACATCTCAAAGGCATCAATTTTGTCTTCTAATTGTTTATGTTAGTGTCCATGTTTCTGAGCCATACATTAATATGGAATAGATGTAGCATTTTATAATTCTCATTTTTAACTTGTTTGTAATTTGTTTAGATATTAATAATTTCCTCATGTCATTGAAGGTACTTTTAGCCATTCCTATTCTCCTTTTAACTTCTGTTTCACATCTGCCATCATTTGTGACTATGTGTCCAAGATATTGATACTGTTTTACTTGTTGTAGTTTCTCTCCCTGTATGTTTATGTTTACCTCCTGTTCTTCTGTGTCTTTGCTGATTATCATGGTTTTTGTTTTTTGAATGTTTATATCCAGTCCATATTCATTACTTGATTTATTTACTTGATCTATTAGTCTTTGTAGTTCATGTTCACTTTCTGCCAAAAGAACAGTGTCATCTGCATATCTAATATTGTTTATTATTTTCCCATTGATCTTGAATCCTGGTATTTCTTCTATATTTTTAAAGATATTCTCTGTGTAGATATTAAATAGGCTTGGTGATAAAATGCATCCTTGTCTTACCCCTCTTCTTATTTCTATGTATGGAGAGTAGCTGTTTTCACACCTTATTGATGCACTTTGTTCCCAATATATATTTCTAATCAGCCTGATGTCTTTTCCATCTATGCCTATTTCTTGAAGACATTTGATTAATTTTTCATGTTGGACTCTGTCAAAGGCCTTGCTGTAGTCTCTGAAGCAAATATAGATACTTTTTTGGACTTCTATATATTTATCTATCACTAGCCGGATACTCAGTATAGCTTCTCTGGTTCCTTTGTTTTTCCTAAAACCGAATTGTTCTTCACCGACCTCCAATCTTGTTCTTAATTCTTTCATGTATTATCTTGAGAAGTATTTTAGTTAGATGGCTCCTTAGACTTATTGTTCTATATTCTGTACAGTCCACAGCCCTGGGCTTCTTAGGTAGTGGTATGAATATTGATGATGTTAGGTCTTTAGGTATATGGCCTGTTTCGTATATGTCATATATTTCGTATATGCAAATTTCTGTGATAGTATCTACACCAAACTCATTTAGAGTTTTTATTATGTCTGCTGTTATGTTGTCAGAGCCTGCAGCTTTTCCACAAGATGCCATTAAGTATTCAGATATAAGACAAAACGTTGATTCTTCCACACCCCAATTGTTTTCCATAGAAAAGTTCACCTAAACCTCATTACAAAGATATAATTTCAGACTAAGACTGGCCGATGACCTCACTGACGATTTATTGACACACACACATATATATAACCACATCTACGCACATCCACTAACACCATTTGTTGATTTGTTATTTCTTAACAGGAACTGGATGCTGAAGCTGCTGGATAGAAACCCAGTTCGTAGACAAACAGTGACTGAAATCTTGGAGGAAATCAAACAAACAAGCGAATATCATGAAATTATAGACAAATTTTAGAAGTCTTCAAAGTTTTGTCCCAAGCTTGTAGAGAAGATTTGTCTACAATCTTGATTTGACCATTTGACGAATATTGTATTGACTTGAATTTTATAGCAGATTTTTTTTATTAAGTTACATTTTTGAAGTTTTGTACATCTCCCTAGCAGAGTGATTAAAGCTATTTGTCGTGTGCGCTATGGGTCGTGGGTTCAATCACCGACCGCAACGTCTTGTTTGCGTGCATTGTTTGGAGATTCATTGTCGCTACTGAATTAATTTTATAAATGGTACCATTAGCAGGTGGCGTTTCGTTTATTTGCGAGGGGCAGAGCACGTATGTAGCAACTGGAGTATCAAGAAGTCAATTCCATGTGCCTTTTGAGCCGTGTGATTCCATTAATATTTTGTAATTTTTATATGATTACGAGTACATGTTTAAATGAAAGTTCAAGTTGACTGTGTATGTAGACACTTGTATTCAAAGTCCAGAAATAAATATCTCGGATATAATATGAACGTTCAAGTTGACTGCGTATATATGCGCTTGCATTCAAAGTCAAGAAATCTATGTCTCGTATTTTAAATTTTCATCTCGATTTATTTGTTAGTTACTTTTGGGCAAAGATGACACATATGTCGTCAGTCATTTCTTTTCATTTTGAACGCCTTGTTGCAAGATTATGTAGCTCTTGTGCATTGATTATGCCCAATATTTATCTTTCCCGGTTTATTGTTCTGTATAGAGCTCTTTTTGGTAGACTTACTTTAATGTTTCCATCTTCCTTTCACATTTGTTTTGGCAGTCTGTTTTCAAGCATTCTAAGTACATGACCGATGTACTTCCAACGTCTTTCTCTTATAAAACTGTATACAAATTCTTGATTTGTTTTTTCCATTAGTGAATGGCTTGTTTTAAAATCTGTCTGATATCATTCAACGAAAGCACTTGTTTTCAAAGTTGCGTAATTTAGTATTTATTACTTGTGTGGATTTTCAGCTTCCACGTCAATATAGACAGTACGCGCGCATTAAAAATTAAAAATTGTGTAAGTAAAATTCTTGAGAGCTGCATATATTTGATAGCTTGTTAAATGCACCTGCTGCTAGGGATATGTAGATTTATATCTCTTTGATTGTATCTTGTGATAACTTGCTCTATAAATATATTTGAATGTTCTAACTCTAACGTACTTTAACTCTAACGCATGTTCTTTGAGATTGACTGCAGTTGTTTTGTTTGTGAAATCCGTTATTTTTGCTGTAGATGAGTAGATGATTAGACTGATTTAATCTAAGGATCGGACGCATTCATGTCTATGATCTACTGTTATGTGTTACATAATAGTCGTTACATAGTGTATGCCTGTCCATAATTACGTCAATTTGCACCCTGTCAACAGAACGTCAAGACTTCAGCCCACCCTTGCTTAATTATGTTACATTTGTTTACCCCCACATTTTTATTTTTGGTGCAGAAAAAGTATTTTTTTAAACTGATTTGTTTTCTGATTTTCCGATAAAATGTTATAATTCAAACATTTTAATTGGTATATAACAACAATTGGGTTCACATAAACTTTTGTCATCTTTTCTCCCCCTCCCCCCTCCCCTATCTTTCCTTTTATAAAATATTGCAAACTAGTTCAGAAAAAAGCTTCCTCATGGCCGGGTTGCCAATCTTGAACTTTGTATACAGGTGAATGCGGAGTCGGTTGTGTCCTGTTCTGAGACGTGAAATTATAACGTGTTCTGATCTGTTCATAATAGGGGGAAAAAAAAGCTAAAACGACTCCTAATTATTGACATAACTTATGGACGGCCCACATCCCATATTTCATTGTAAAGAAACCGCCTACTAAGCTAGTAAGATGCAGTAAACTGTTATTTGTACAGAGGATGTGTAACTTCCATAAATCTCATTATGCGTGCATGCTACCTACTTGTGATTCGCTGTTGCAGTGTAGGTGAACTGACTTGTAGATGGTGAGACCATGAGAAATTCCTCGCGAGTGAATCGTTTATATTATAGAAACTTATAGTTGTAAATTACAGAAATATAGTAGATGTCCATTTTATGTTCTTGCGCAATATCTAGAGCTGATTTCTGTGAGAGTAAAATATTTCATCCATTTAATGTTTTTGCGCAATATCTAGAGCTGATTTCTGTGAGAGTAAAAGGCTTCCTTCATTTAATGTTCTTGCGCAATATCTAGAGCAGATTTCTGTGAGAGTAAAATGCTTCATCCATTTAATGAGAATCAATTCTTATTAGTCAGCAGCAAGAGCATACAACATGAAAAATGGAAAGAGGAAGAACATGAAGAATGTGGATTGAATGTGTTCATTTACTGAGACATCACGATAATTACTGCATATCAAACAACCAAACGTGCCAGAGCCCGAAAACCCATCGTCTTACAGCAAAAGTAAGAAAAAAAGACACTAGTTAGCAGCTGTCCATAATTACATCAAAACTTGTTTTGTCAATTTTTGACCCCATATGCCCAGTGTCAATAATTGTCAGGAATTCAGACCCCCTCCCTTACTTAATTATGTCCCACGGCATATAATCCTTTAATAGCTAAAAATGTATGAAAAAATTACATGATTTTTCTTCTTCACATTTTAGAAAAATATTTCAAATTTAAACAATTTAACGGATGAAGAAAAACTATTGTTTACGTGAACTAATGTCAATCCCTCTTCCCCTCGTCATCACCTGTTACATTTTTTCAGAACACCCCCCTCTCCCGTTCCAAAATAATGTATGTACTGCCATCTTGTGTTTTACATTAATGGGCGAAGTGACAGGAGAGAGGTTGACGAGAGGTGCACAAAAAGTGATTACGTCACTCGATCAGTTTTGTGCCGACAAACGTATTTTATCTTGTATATTTGATTTGTCTGTGAATAAATGAATGGATTAATGTAAAATGTTTTATTTAATTTTTTGTTCTGCCTGGTAGTTGTTATCTGTTTGTGAATGTCGAGTTTGTTGTTGTAAATGTTATGATGTTGTTTAATCTCGAAAATAAGGGGATTTTGGGATGTTCACCTGTTACTAATATACTCAAAAGGCACCAATACCGTATTCTGTGAGGCTTCGAAAAGCCTCTTACAAGCCACCAATACTATATTCTGTGAGGCTTCGAAAAGCCTCTTACAAGCCACCAATACTATATTCTGTGAGGCTTCGAAAAGCCTCTTACAAGCCACCAATACTATATTCTGTGAGGTTTCGAAAAGCCTCTTACAAGCCACCAATACTATATTCTGTGAGGTTTCGAAAAGCCTCTTACAAGCCACCAATACTATATTCTGTGAGGCTTCGAAAAGCCTCTTACAAGCCACCAATACTATATTCTGTGAGGCTTCGAAAAGCCTCTTACAAGCCACCAATACTATATTCTGTGAGGCTTCGAAAAGCCTCTTACAAGCCACCAATACTATATTCTGTGAGGCTTCGAAAAGCCTCTTACAAGCCACCAATACTATATTCTGTGAGGCTTCGAAAAGCCTCTTACAAGCCACCAATACTATATTCTGTGAGGCTTCGAAAAGCCTCTTACAAGCCACCAATACTATATTCTGTGAGGCTTCGAAAAGCCTCTTACAAGCCACCAATACTATATTCTGTGAGGCTTCGAAAAGCCTCTTACAAGCCACCAATACTATATTCTGTGAGGCTTCGAAAAGCCTCTTACAAGCCACCAATACTGTATTCTGTGAGGCTTCGAAAAGCCACTTACAAGCCACCAATACTGTATTCTGTGAAGCTTCGAGAAGCTTCCTACTAAGATTGGGTAAAAGATGATTTGTAGAAATGTGTTAACTTACATAAGAGGAAACCTGATTACATATGCATGGCTGTACTCTCCCTCCTCTCTTTAACAAGTGAGAACATTACTTTTAGTACCAGAAATTTAGCTAAAAGTCAGTCAAGTGTGCCAACAATCTCTTAGCTAAAAGTCAGTCAAGTGTGCCAACAATCTCATGAAAATGAAAGAATTTCTCACGAAAATTGGCAACATCTTTTCATAGGTACACCCCCCCTCCCTCACGTGAAACGGTATCAACAATCCTGATGTTGCTATATTTCTTACATCTCCGTTAACACATTCTGTTGTATCTGTGGGACCCGCCAATGGCCCACTAGACAAACCACGAATGCATCAGAAAACCTTAGTAGATAACATGCCGTTATATTAGTGCTCTCTTATGGAAGCTTTGTAGTATGTTATCTATACAATTATAGTTGGTATAAAACTCTTGGAAATAATAAAATTACACAGAAGCATCGAGGATTTATTATTAAAGTCATTAAAAACTCGTTGACCGGTCATATTCATAGGTAGTTTGAGAAAAACAAGACAGAAATCTGGAATAAATCGTATCTTTATTAAGGATTTGGACGTCGAATACGGGAAAGGTGGTGACTCAAGTTTCGAGGCGAATATGTGTCAGGTGAACAAACCAGGTTTAAATTCCATTTGCTCTATTATAAGTTTTTCACAATGGGAAATAATATCAATAAAGGAATAGAGCCTGAAATAATATAACCTGAAATAATATCAATAAAGGAATAGAACCTGAAATAATATAAATAAAAGAATGGAGCCTGAAATAATAACAATAAATAATGGAACCTCAAATAATATAACCTCAAATAATATAACCTGAAATAATATCAATAAAGGGATAGAGCCTGAAATAATATCAATAAAGGAATAGAGCCTGAAATGAAAAGGCATTTGCCCAGCAGGATGTTAGTTGCTGTATGATAATATAAATCAATACACGTAATATTATTAGTTATATTGGAAGCCTAACCTCATCAGCTATCAGGGCGTAGCTATGTGGATTGGAATGTAGACCTTGAATGGGGGGGGGGGGGGCAGATACCACGTTTGGATGCGGAAAAAAATCAACTTCTAATGTTTGCTCTGGTGTAGGGAAATAAATCTTAAACAATCAGCAGAATACGAAAACATTATATAGAAACAGTAAAGATGTAGTTGTATAGATTAATGTTAAGAAGTTTAAGCACAGATAAAGGTAAGGTAATGCAGATATCTTGAAAGAAATTAATTCAAAATGAAAGCTGTTTACCCGTATAAGAAAGAGAGAGTCCATATTTTTTGTACTCATCACGAGAAGAAGGAAGATGGAACATATCGTGACAAAAGGCAATTTGAAGGGCATGAGGGTTGGTAAACACCAAGATAGAAGATGATTGACACCTTGTTACTGTAGCAAGGGCGAACATCCGCATTGTAAATGGATTGACACCACACAAAACAGAAGACCGCAGAAAGGCATAATAACCAACGTCACAAGGCAAGGACTAATGCTACACAGATTGAATAATGATTTTTGTTTGAAGTCAGGGTAACTAACATGATTTATGATTCACTTTGAAATCTTGAATTTTCAAAGTTGACATTCAAAAAGTTACGATGCCGTCTTAAAGACGAAGTAAAAAAAAAGGACGATTATAAAGTAGTTATTAGTTTTATACAGGTGATTGTTCCTTGTCTTGTGGAAGTGTGGATGCTATTATAAAATCAGTTTCACACACTCTGGTGTGCCGTTGTTCAAAACTATTTCCTATTGGTTGGAACTAAGTCATATCAACATTCTCTTATTAAAGTTGGAGAAGAACAGTTTGATAATAGGAAGAACAAAGGTAACAGAGAAGCTATACTTGGTATTCGACTAAACACAATTTATAGATACATAAAAGTCTACAAAATATCTATAAATGCTTCATAGGCTATAGCAAGGCATTTGACAGAATCCAACATTATTTCTTTCTGTTTTTATTTTCGTTTTTACCCCTTTATGCCTTGCGGCGTCAGGGGTAGAAAAGATCTCTGGAGACGGCCTTTTTTCTGTGCATTATATGTTTGTTTTTGTTGACTCTTTTTTTTTTGTAATCCACCTTGTCCCTGGTTTTGTATTCATCGTGTCTTAATAGCAAGCTGTTTAGGGGACACTTTCTGGAAGCATGCGAAAACCACTTAATATGTAGTTTTCTGATGTAATCCAGGATTTGCATTGCGTTTGTCAGTCATCTGATGTTTCATTTCTGATTCTGTCGCTTTATTGTAACTCTGATAATTGTACGTGGACAAATCATTTCTGTTGTAAGAAGTTTTCTTTTGGCTTTCGTTATTAGCGTCCACGTTTTGCATTGGTAGTAAAATTCTGGTATGATGATCGTTTTATATAGAACAGTGTTCATGTTCACATGTTTGTTTTTGAAAATATGAGAAGTGTACACAGATGGGTCAGCACAGAATGCTGTGAGGAATGGAGGTGCAGGTGTATATATAGAATATCCACACAAGCCTAGAGATACAATCAGAACACCGACAGGAAAATTCTGCAATAATTATGATGCAGAAATCCAGGCAATTAGTGTGGCAGCTAAAAAACTGCTGAACTCCAACTCTGGCCTACAGCCTGTGGTATTCCTGACAGATGCAAGGTCAGTGCTTCAAGCTCTCCAGTCTGGAAAACTAACAGACTTGCAAAAACTACTTAGCGAATTGTCGTACCAGTATAGGGTAACCATGCTGTGGAATACCAGGAAATGAAAAAGAGGACCAACTGGCTAAGGAAGGTGCTGCCGAAGACCAACCAGATATACCAATCACCTACCATCAGAAAAAACAGATGATCAAGTCAATAAGAAAGCCACAAACACCAACACAAGATGACTATCACATTATGAACAGATCAGAACAAGTTATAATTCTACGTCTCAGAACAGGACACAACCGACTCCGCAGTCACATGTATACAAAGTTCAAGATTGGCAACACAGCCATGTGTACATGTGGACAGGCAGCACAGATTGCCAAACATATACTTCAAGAGTGTTCTGAGCATGAAACGCTGAGGCAGACATATTGGCCAGATGGAACAACACTGGAATCAAAGCTCTATGGGACACTGTATGAACTACAAAAGACAGTGAGTTTTATTAAGGAGACAGAATTACAGATACAGACATGTTTCAAGTGAACGAAAGAAGAAGAAGAAGAAGAAAATATGAGACATCTGACATATGAAATTGTATACTACATTGTTTCTATCTTAGATTTCTTTGATGTTTTTCCCATTTGATGTTTTCAAGATACGTGAATTATTTCATTTGTTTAAGTTGTTGGTTATTGAAGAAAATAATACAAATTAATTGAATGTTTTAAGGAAAAAGGCATAGATGGGAAAGACATCGGATTAATTAGAAATATATATTGGGGACAAACTGCATCAATAATGTGTGAAAACTGATACTAACGATACATATAAATAAAATGTGGGTAAGACAAGGATGTAATTTATCATTCACTATTTAACATCTATTCACATAACATTTTTAAATATATGGCATGTATGCCAGGACTCAAGATATAAGTGGGAGAATAATAAACAACCTACGATATACAGATTAACACTGTCCTTTTAGCAGAAAGTGAATAGGGACTACAAAGACTGATAGATAATGTTAGATCAGGTAAAGAGTATGAAATAGATATAAGCATTAAAAAAATACCATGATAATCAGCAAAAATCAGAAGAAAAGGCCATATAAACATAAAAGTACACGGAGATATACTACAAATAGACCATTACCAATATCGTGGACGCATAATCACAAAGGACGGCAGATGTGAAATAGAAGTTAAAAGGAGAATAGGAATGGCTAAAAGTACTTTCAATGACATGAGGAAAATAGTAACATCTGAAAAAAGTACATATAACTAAAGACGAGGATTGTGAAATGTCTTAGATGTGTGCCAAAGGTTATGAGTCAATGGACCGCTGTATCACACTACAGTTTCTAGGTTGAACTTCCTCTAGGGCTTTACCTTAGCTTGGTTGAAAATGTGTATTTCATTGGAAAGTAAAAACAACGCAGTTATTTTGAGGAGCTTTTAAATACAGCAGCATTTATTAAGAAAACAGGACTTGCTATGTAAACATGTCAAACTTCGAACGAGAAGAAGAAGATCCCTATTCATTCAATGGAAAATAAAAACCTAACACATTCTTCTCCATTGCACCTCAACAGGATACCTTCGCAAAACATTTCATCCCAAATACCATCAGTTGTGTATACAGCGAATGTCAAGATTCATGTCTCACAGAAACACGCCCACATATGAGGCATCACGTCAGAATAAACCAATCACAAGTAAAAGCTAAGAGTAGCCAATAATTGTTGGATGTTGCTGATTTCAATACTAACTCAGCAGCTGTGTAGTGTGCGTTTATCGATCGCGAAGGATCGCGAGAGCCCAAGAGCTTTCTACAGTGGCATGCCCATTGGATAGAAAACTTAAACTTTCATTACTGCTTGTTTTCTCTTTAAAAAAAAGGGGGGGGGGGTGGCTTTTTTGGGGCTGTGGAAATAAAGGTCACTTCGCCATAACTGTAGCCGCGACGTGTACAGGATAAATTTTTATATTGAATAGAAGTAATAATAAATAATTTATTTAAAAAATAGCTTTTTTTTAAATGTAATGGTCGCCAACCTTTGATGAGGAGAAAGCACGCGATTAATCTCACCGACTACCACATAATCATGCATATTTATTATTGTACATCTTATTTCATTATCTGATATTTATTTTCCCCCATCTGTAATAATGTTCGCCTAAGAAGCAAACATTGTTTGTTTTTCAACCTTATTCTAAACGTGTTTTTTTTATCTAAAGTACCAGGGTTATTTTAATTATGACTCTATATCATATATTAGTTAACTTTTTCGCCGAACGTTTCTCTCAACGAAGGAACAAGCCACATCTGGAAAGTAAAAATCGTAGCACATAAAAGTTTGCAAGACATACATGTTACGCCAACCATTACATTAGTATTCTAGGCCCACATCCTTTGATATTTTCCACGTAAATAGTAACTAATGATACATTACTGCTTATGCCGTTCAATTATTGAAAAGTACTGGCCAATATGTGCATCACCATGAACACTGGTATTCTATACCGATTATCATGAAATATAGCCCATATGTAAAGTTTTAATAATTTTACAATACGTAAATACTTTTCAAAAATATATTATTAATGTCTTCTATAGGGAGCCACGGATCCATAGACCGTTTGAACCCCCCCCCACCCTCCAATTGTTCCTGAACCCACTTTCGCTCTTCTAGAAGACTTCAGCACCCAATGTGGGGGAGGTTTCCAACCCATTTATCATGACTTAGCTCAAGTTTCTCTCGTCTCGTCTTCTCTTTTACGAATACAAGACACGTGGTCGCAAATACTGACAGTCAAAGAAAATTACTTTATTTGATGTTGTTTATACCCCAGAGTTTACAAGAACAATCTATTCAGGAACAATCTATTCAGCGACTGGGGTGCAAAGGGTACCGCATTGCTCTCGGTGGACCCAGTGTTAGCAGATATCAAGATCCCAAAAGTACCTCCCCTTAGTGCACATGGAAACAGAAATACAGCAGTTCGTGCTAATTCTGGCTAAAACATTTGGGGATTGTTAATATGAAGGTAGCAGATGGAAAGAGATTTGACTGCAACAAGACAAGCAATATCCCCGACACCTCTACGCCAACACATGCAGCTGCACTGTCGACACACGGTGAAGCTAGTCAGTTCGGAGGAAGCAATGGAAGTGCGGCCAATGCAGATTTTACGAAGTGGGAAGAGATGTCATGAGAAATATTAAGAATCGGTGCGTCAGTCACCATAAGGATATCATAATGTGTACACTAAGAGGAAAGCACAGCGTTAGAGGACATCGTCATTTGCAAAGAGAACGGAAAACGTGTCAAGGAAATCGAAACTAAAGTGTTGTCAGCTCGAGACAAGCTTCTAGTTACCGGTGATCCCGGCCCGGAGCCAAGTCTACTGTCCAGTTTTTCCTATATCTGAATCATGCTCGCGAAGAGAAAAGGTTCAGTACCCAATGGGCACAGGCACAACCGTCCAAGGAAATAAGCTCTGTTCAGTTTGAGAACATAAGGCTAGTCCCGAAACTCCTAAAGATATGTATAGATTTAGACGAAGGGTTCACGACGTTGCTGAATGACACTTCGGCTAAGAGGGCAAACAACTCCTAACCTAACTTTTCTGTCGAGTTCCTCCTAATTTGGAACCAGGCTCGCAGATGAGAAAAGGTTCAGTGCCCGATGGGTATGGGCACAATACGTCTAATTATACCAGACAAGCTCACTGGCTGAGAAACACCTCGTGCAAGATAGACTTGAAGGACAAACCGTTTCGGCATAGAATCAGTTCACATTCACTGCCTGTCGACAGATAGGAAGGTTGTCACAGGCTAGGTTACCCGAAATGTCAAGGCATGCCAAAATCGGCTGTGCCGGGCCAACAAATCGCATAATGATGGCACAACGTAACTACTCTGCCGACGGAAATCTCATGAATATCTATGCTGATTATTATGGAGCGAACGCAAAACAAACAAACATATTCGGCCACCGAAAGAGAATGAACTAGTATTGGCCTGCCACAAGAGCATATAACATGAGCAGGAAAATCGCAAGAGGCAGAGGAAAACCAAGAAGACAACTGAATTGAAGCAGTTACCAACGTTCTAATACATCATAATGTTACTTCAAATCAAGGGACTAAATGTGCCATAGCCCAAAAACCAATCCATATTCTGTCTTCTGACACCTATCAGAAACTGCAGAAAAAGGCAATAGATAGATAGATTGACAGGTAGGTAGGCAGGTAGATAGATAGATAGATAGATAGATAGATAGATAGATAGATAGATAGATAGATAGATAGATAGATAGATAGATAGATAATCTATCTGACATGAAATAATTTCCGAACATCATCGCTTACAATACACACATCGACCCAGCAGGTTACAACTAGGGGTGTACCGGATTTCGGCACCGGCTCCAGTAAATTCGGAATCCGGCCATTTTTACAAATCCGGCTCCGGTCCAATTTTGCCGGATTTAGGCCGGATTTGTGTTGCCTAGTCAGGTGAATTTTCTGCACATGTTTCATGAGGTCAAGCACAGTAGTACTTCCAGTTTACTATTTCTTGCTGATGTAAATAAGCATTTTAAGAAGAAGAAAACATTCATTTTGAATATTAATGGTACATTAACTTCATGAGTTCGTGGGTCTTGAATATTTCGAATTTTCGTAAATTTGTTTGGTCCTGCCGATAAAATAAATAGGGATCAAAATCTAAGTCATACAGCGCAGTTTGGGATTACTTCAAGGTTAAAGACGATGATTCAGCGAAAGTAAAGTTTTGTGTCACACAGTTATCGCGTGGACGAGCAGATCGCCCCAAAGACTTCTCAACATCATAAAATGCCGACCCATTTGCGATCGATGCACAGGAAAAGCTATGACAAAATGATGGAAAAGAAAGCATCACTGTAGGCCATTGTATTGGCGACCACATCTATGATGAATCTGGGATCGTGTTTGCACAAAGCAAGCAGCAGTCAATTATGCAGGCATGGGACGGAACAAAATTTGGGACATCACAATCCCAAATGCTAAACGCATTCATGCTGCCGTAGCCCGAATGATAGCCATAGATACGGAGCTTTTTCAAGTAGTTGAACGACCAGGTTTCAGAGAGCTGATGCATACAATGGAAAAAAGGTATGAATTGCCTTCAAGAAAGTACATTGCTGAACATGTCATTCCTGACATGTGTAAACGTCTGAGGTAAAAAATGCAGCAATGATATCTGACACTGATTACATATCATTCACAACAGATATGTGGACAGCTGTACACACAACTCAGTCATTTATGGGCAACACTGGCCATTGGTTAACAGACTCATTCGTTCACCGCAGTGTAGTCTTCCATTGTATTGCATGTGATGAACATCATACGGCCACAAACTTGCTTGCACATTTTGAAATGATGCTGGATGAGTGGTCAACTGCTCGTGAGAAGTGCCTTGTTGTTGTGAGAGACAATGCATTTAACATTGCCAAATGCTTTCGTGATGGCAGCTATTAAAGTGTTGGATGTTTTACACACACACTGCAGCTGTGTGTGCGTGATGGTCTTTTGAGTCTAAAGTATGTTGCTGACATCATCGGTACTGAAAGAATATTGGTAGGACATTTCAAACACTCTTTTTCAGCAACCAGTCGTTTGCATGAACTTCAAAAGGAATTAAACCTACCACAACATCAGCTTATCCAGGACGTAACACCACGATGGAACTAAACGTTTTATATGCTACGACGTCTGTTAGAACAACAGAGCAGCAACAGCCTGTTAGTTAGTTTGCTCCTTTATTTCAATCTGATTCAATCTGTTCAATGTACTGTTGTTGTGAGTTGTAACTGAGCTGCCAAATTGCCAACTGAAAATAATGTGAAAACTAAAAACTGAAAACTAAAAATTAAAATTACTAAATTAGCATTATGTGCTTATGTATTATGTTTCATCTTGAACTTATGGAACTTAATATTACTTATTCTAATGTAAATATAATTATTTTACATTTAAATGATTTCATATAAGTATATGTCATCTTTGTCATGTCTATCGTAATAAACTGCAGTAATGAACAGTTGAGTGACTCCACTCACCTAAGTCCACTAAATTCGGGATTACTTCAAGGTTAAAGGGTTAAAATTTACTTCAAGGATGTAGTACATTATTCAACTTTTATTTTTTTTTTATTTGTAACTCCGGCTTCGGCCGGATCTCACTTCACAAATCCGGCCAAATCCGGCTCCAGTCGGATTCCAAAAATTTGAATCCGTTACAGCCCTAGTTACAACCCACAGTGAGTACATGAGAAGTCAAACCCAACAGGTTACAACCCACAGTGAGTACATAAGAAGTCAAACCCAGCAGGTTACAACCCACAGTGAGTACATGAGAAGTCATACCAGCAGGTTACAACCCACAGTGTGTACATGAGAAGTCATACCCAGCAGGTTACAACCCACAGTAAGTACATGAGAAGTCATACCCAGCAGGTTACAACCCACAGTGTGTACATGAGAAGTCATACCCAGCAGGTTACAATCCACAGTGAGTACATGAGAAGTCATACCCAGCAGGTTACAACCCACAGTAAGTACATGAGAAGTCATACCCAGCAGGTTACAACCCACAGTGTGTACATGAGAAGTCATACCCAGCAGGTTACAACCCACAGTGAGTACATGAGAAGTCATACCCAGCAGGTTACAACCCACAGTAAGTACATGAGAAGTCATACCCAGCAGGTTACAACCCACAGTGTGTACATGAGAAGTCATACCCAGCAGGTTACAACCCACAGTAAGTACATGAGAAGTCATACCCAGCAGGTTACAACCCACAGTGTGTACATGAGAAGTCATACCCAGCAGGTTACAACCCACAGTAAGTACATGAGAAGTCATACCCAGCAGGTTACAACCCACAGTGTGTACATGAGAAGTCATACCCAGCAGGTTACAACCCACAGTAAGTACATGAGAAGTCATACCCAGCAGGTTACAACCCACAGTGTGTACATGAGAAGTCATACCCAGCAGGTTACAACCCACAGTGTGTACATGAGAAGTCATACCCAGCAGGTTACAACCCACAGTGAGTACATGAGAAGTCATACCCAGCAGGTTACAACCCACAGTAAGTACATGAGAAGTCATACCCAGCAGGTTACAACCCACAGTAAGTACATGAGAAGTCATACCCAGCAGGTTACAACCCACAGTAAGTACATGAGAAGTCATACCCAGCAGGTTACAACCCACAGTGAGTACATGAGAAGTCATACCCAGCAGGTTACAACCCACAGTAAGTACATGAGAAGTCATACCCAGCAGGTTACAACCCACAGTGTGTACATGAGAAGTCATACCCAGCAGGTTACAACCCACAGTAAGTACATGAGAAGTCATACCCAGCAGGTTACAACTCAACAGGCAACAACATAGAGTGAGTAAAAATGTAATTGTGCGGACACATTGATGTGGGATAGACGAGTTGCTGTGTGATTACCACAGGTGAACAAAAATTATATATACACATATGATCTACTATAGGTTTGATATTTCATGGACTCTGGTCTGAGGAGCCACTAATGAGACCATCATGGTTTTTTTCTAGTATATGTCTTCGCATTTCAACTGTGCTGTATGACTCGGAAACCTGGACAATAGCAAAAACACCACATAAACTACATACATTTGTAAATATGTTTAAGAAGAACATCAAACATTAGGCTGCAGAACAAGATAAGAAATGAAGAAACTTGTAGACGTCAAGACTTAGGTATTCTGTATACCAAGATTAAGAAGCAAATGAAGATGGATTGGGCAAACGGATTGATACAGTGAAATATATATCTAGAATACCATTTCCATTCAATGACATGTAACTAGCATGAAACATGAATCAATAACATGGAATGCCCAGGGAGAAAAGAAAAAGGGTAACGTGGAGAAGAGAGACCATCAAGGAATTAAACGAGTTGATAGTTACTATTGCCTCACTAAATGAGAATGAGACCAAGTCTAGAGACAATGAAAAAATCCTAGATCGTTTCATGTGCACCTGAAAATATATAAAACACATTAGTGAAGACAAATTGCTGAAAGAGAATTGCGATACTTTTACCACAACTACAAATAGCATAATAATGGAAATCACGTTTACAAACATAGTTGTACCCCAGGTGCGCTACAGGACGAGCACCTTCCAGCCCCCCCCCCCCAAAAAGTGATCACAAACTGCAGGAGGAGACTGGAGAAAGCGACCGAGAACCAACAGACACAGAATCATCAGTAAAAACCATGGCAAATGTCCTTTTAGGGTTAGAACTCTCCCCTTCTCAATGAATAAATTATTGTCCTTATTAGGACATGGTTCTGCCAAGGACTGGTGACCACAGTACAGTTCATTGAAGAAATGCATGTCTCACTCCGACTGAAGCACGATAAGCTGTGTGCTATATGTGAGCATTAGTCTCAAGTGTACACATTTCACCCCCCCACCCCCAACTATTATCACACGAAATGTAACAATTAATATATTTTACAATATATGAAAGCGTAAATTCACAATTTTTTTCCACGACTTAAACAAGACCCATCTAAAAAAATAAAATATAAATTCTCAAATCGTCACATTATTGTTTAAAGGGATTAGTGTCACCTCCAGTTTGATGTAAAAATACAAAGTTCTAAAAACGTCTATTTTTCTTTATTGTACTGGTCACTGATTAGGTCATTGTTCTCTCCTAGATACCCGCCTGGGCGCATGAGTTACCTACAATCATTATCGTAATTAAATGTTTTTCGAAATTCGGTCAATAGTACACAATAAGATTGGTGGTGACAACTCACCCGCGTTCCTGATTTGTTACTCATAACAATGGTTCAATAATGATCATCTAGATAGAGCTTAAAACTCGTTTAATAATTTTCAGTCTACTCAGTTGACACAACTGTATTTGTTCAGTGCTTGTTCTTTAGCTGCAGTTTATCTAGATTTTTGTGTGATTTCCAATGTGATATTTTTGCATTTAAATACATCATGTCTGACACAGTCGTACAAGGTATTCCCATCTACGATCTGGAAGGTGAGGATTTCTTCACGAAATTTCAGCTAGAGCCAGACAGTGTACTAGATAATGGAGTATGCGGAGATGTTGTGCTGGCGATACCTATAAAACGTCCAGATTTAAGACGTGTTGTCAAAAAATTCACTCTGTTGGACGATGAGGAAAAATCACTAAACACACAAGCTTTTCATGCAGAAGTGCAATTTATGAATTCGTTTGATCATCCTTTCTTGATGAAATGTCTAATTGCCGGACAGAGCCCTGAATACCTTGCCATATGCATGCACTATTACCAGCGAGGCACACTAGATAATTATGTTGGTAATCTGGAGAGTGATATCGTGGAGCTGTGCATCACACAAGTATCTTGTGCATTGCGATATATGCACACAAAAAATGTTGTCCATCTGGACGTGAAATTAGACAATATATTTGTAGACTCTGACTTCAACGCTGTTCTCGGAGACTTTGGTCTAGCAGAGCAGTTGTCTCCAGAAAAGAAGACTTTGGCTAGAAGTTTTTGCGGTGGTACACCTGGATATTTCGCTCCAGAAATGATTGCTGCTACTTCTGAGGCAGAACTGGACCCATATAAGGTAAGTGTTTTACTTCATGTGTTTACTCCCTGATATCTTTTCTTCTCATTTCTATAGGCTTAACTTTGATTTCACATGTTATGTAGTTATTCAACTGTCCCCTCGACACTAATTTGTATTTGTTATTGTGTCTCATTTTCTAGTTTCATATTCTAGTAGTAAAACTATATTTTTCTTTATTCAACTGAAATATAAATTAACATTATAACCTTGCAAATTCTTCTGTGTTTGTTCTCAAAATCCTGCATATGAACAGGATGTAGTCCAGAGAATGGAATGTGTTTTACCTTGGTTTACAGCTAAGCTGCTACATATGTGCATTTCAGCCTGATACATATACATATATAGCATGGCTTCTGGACGTGTATAAATATTGGGGGGGGGGGAGTGAGGTATACTGTTTTAACCGTTCCGTTCGTTAGGAAATAAATGCAAAACATTTAGTTCCAGGCAGTAATACTTAGAGATGCAAGGTCAGTACTAGAGGTATTACAATCCAATAAACTTCCAGTGTTAAAAGAGGTATTGTCCATAGTACACAATAGGTGTGGAGTTATACTGCAGTGGATTCCATCACACTGTGGAATAGCAGGAAATGAGAGAGCTGATCAACTCGCCAAGGAAGGTGCTAACATGCATCAACCGGATGTACCAATCAGCTATCACCAAAAGAAATCCATGATAAAGGCACAACGAAGGCCTAAATTACCTCCACGGGACGACTACCACCTACTTAACAGACAAGAACAGGTAATCATATTTCGACTGAGAACCGGACACAATAGACTAAACAGCCAAATGTATACAAAATTTTTAATTGGCACAACAGCAAAGTGCAATTGTGGACAAACCAACCAGACTTCAGAACATATCCTTCAAGAATGTGCAAACTATGACACATTAAAAATTGGCACAACAGCAAAGTGCAATTGTGGACAAGCCAACCAGACTTCAGAACATATCCTTCAAGAATGTGCAAACTATGACACATTAAGATGTACATACTGGCCTTCTGATACACCAATGAATGTTAAACTTTATGGTACAAAACAAGAAATGGAAAACACTGTCCAATTTATACAAGAAACAACACAGCAGATATAGACATTATTAGCGAACGAAAGAAGAAGGAGTTCCAGGCAGCTAGAAAAAGTCAAATTTACCCCTCTTCCCGCTTCCTTAGTGGTCCCCTACTCTAAAATAGTGCACATAAAAGGCTTTTATAAATATGTAACCCGTCCCCATCACTTACCGAAGACGTATGTTATTGTGTTTAACTGTGAACATATGGGATTTTGGCTGTACTTTATAAGAAACATTCCTTTATTATTGATTGAAATTTTCTACATAAAGCCTTGTGTGTATTTTACGTATTTGTCTGTATCTTCTTCTGTATTCGTTCTCACACTCCTGTTAGCTGTCAGGGTATGGTCTGATTCTGAAGATTGAAATGCACTATGTAGAAGTGTTTATTGAGATATCCGCGTCTAACTCACCCATGCAACCGTGATATCTACGTCTAACTCACTCATGCAGCCATGATATCTACGTCTAACTCACCCATGCAGCCGTGATATCTACGTCTAACTCACCCATGCAGCCGTGATATCTACATCTAACTCACCCATGCAGCCGTGATATCGACGTCTAACTCACCCATGCATCCGTGATATCGACGTCTAACTCACACATGTAGACAAAAGTACGATGCTATCTAATTCCTTGAAATAAAGTAATAAATAATTAATTTTATATTACGGACAGATCACAGCAGATTCATGGTTCGTGACAATAATATGTGCTCCTGTTCCCCTTGTTTTGTTTCTTACTAAAGGCTAATTTTATTTTTCAAATTGAGAATTGTTACTCTTGTCACCAAGGGCGTGCCGTAGATTTCTTAGCGCGATGTAAGTCTTCAAAATGCCGCCCCTTAAATGTTTAAAAAAAATAATTATTGAATGGTTCAAATTGTATACTGAATTCGCTGCTTATGTCGTCTTCTTACGGTGCCGCCTGATGTGGCAGCCTCTCTATATCATCGCACAGCATGACCCTGCTTGTGATGCAGTTATACATTATTTGTACCACATATGTAGGTCAACATCATGATAGGATATTATGGGAATGGCATACAGTCTTACTGTGGCCAGGACTACAATGACAAGTCAAAAACATTACTTAAATCATCTGTAATTTTTCACATTAGGAAAAGGGAACATGCTGCAAACTATTTTTTTAAAAACCAGTTCAGAATCATTAAACAAAATAATAGAAATGCAGTGGTTGAACAGAGGGTACTGGCTAGAAAGGAAAGTACACATCGGACATATTCCAACTTAATCATCATATTTCAAACTTGACGTTTGGAACTAGCTTGGAGCTTCTCATTCATCAATTAACCCATAGTCACTGGCATCTAACTTAATTTTAAAAATTGCTTGACACAAATGATCACCGTCGCTTGTGATGGGCGAGGAAAATGAAAAACAACTTCATTTAGTTTACTCAAAGAATTCTCACTTAATGTTATGTTCGCAATACTTCGATCTATATGTTACCTTCCTTTCATTCTCAAAATTGCAGCTGCTGTCACTCAACCAACTCGTAAATAGGGGAGGTGAGAGGATTTTTAAGGGATTCAAATAATTAGTAATTAAAAAAAAGTCTGGTAGCAAAAAATTGTAAAATATGGAATTATTTAAGGTGTTTGTGGCTAAGGAAGGTGCTGCCGAAGACCAACCAAATGTACCAATCACCTACTATTACAAAATATAGATGATCAAGTCAATAAGAAATCCACAAACACGATCACAAGATGACTATCACATTATGAACAGATCAGAACAAGTTATAACTCTACGCCTCAGAACGGGACACAATCGACTTCGCAGTCACATGTATACAAAATTCAAGATTGGCAACACTGCCATGTGTACAAGCAGCAAAGAGTGCCAAGCATATACTTCAAGATTGTTCTGAGCATGAAACGCTGAGGCAGACATATTGGCCAGAGGAAACAACACTGGAATCAAAGCTCTATGGGACACTGTATGAACTACAAAAGACAGTGAGTTTTATTCAGGAGAAAGAATTACTGATATAGACATGTTTCAAGTGAACAAATGAGAAGAAGAAGTTGTTAACATGCTCTTCCAAAAAATATCTTCAGAAATTCCCCCCTAACTAAAAAAATTGGAAGTGAACAAACTATCCTTAAAGAATGTTAAGTTTGCTGTATTTTTTGTAGGAACATATTTTGAAAAGGTAAAGTTGTGTCTGCGACCCCTTCCAATATCTCACTGTACAGTTGAAACGCTTGCTCTGTGGTATTTTAGTTGTCTAGTTCTGTCACTGATAACATAGTATTGGTGTGAAAGCATTACATAAAATTTTTTTATTAAACTGTTTGATTGATCTTGTAATGTATCATTAACATCACGACAGTAGAGATATGATTATCTTAAGGAGGGTTTTTTTTTAAAATCTAATAAAAGGCCATTTGTTCCTTTTCGTGTGTAAACTTCACTGCTTGACGAAAAATGTGAATATCTTTTTGTGAAAAAAATGCTACGGGTGGATTTTAATCGATCTTTTGTCGAAGTTCCTAATAAAAAGTCACGTTATAATTGCTTAAAAAAGGGAGGGGGAGTGAATAATTTGATTTGAGCTCCCAAACCCTCCCTGTATAAACGGATCTGATTATCTAAATTTTTGTAAGTCATTGTTTTTATTATAATCATCGAACCCATAAACTTTCAGGATCGAGGGGTGTCACTCTGGAAACATCAACATAAATTACCGCCCAATCCTCACTGTTCTCAGTTCCTTGTTTAAGTGTGGAGAATCTTTCTCCTGTTCAGTCTTGAATATTATCAATCCATACTTTCTTTTGTCCTCCTCTTCGTCAACCCTCAAGTGTTCCCTGTAGAATACTTTTGGAAAGGAAAGCTACGTATCACCACCGCCATGAGTAGTCATTGTTGACATGCAATAATATTCATTTTGTTTCTCACGTATATTTTAGTTTTATGTTCTGTACAATGCATGAACAATATATTCATTTGCAACATTTGTTTTCAAAAGTATGTATTCTCATCTCCATTTTCGCTGTAATTGTCCAACTCTCATATCCGTACATAGGGATAGATATTATAGATTTATATTACTTTATCTCCACTGATGTACTTAGTTCTGTTCTTCCTTATGGTAATTAATGTGAACATTTCAGCCGATGCTATTTCAATTCTAATCTTTATTTATTTGTTCATGCTTACATTGCTAGTCATACAAATTCCCATGTATTTACAGGTGATTTTATTATATAACAATATTGTTTCCATTATTCGTTGGGACTTTCTCAATCAAAATTATATCGAGATATCCCAGATATTGCAACCAAGCTGTAAACCATGATACAATTTATTCCGTTTCCTGGATTCATTCATTCATTTTCCTTTTGCGCGGAAGTTAGGTCGTGGGTCAGATCTCCCCAATTCTGTCTGTTCTAAGCTATTCTGTGTAGTTATTGAATAGTATGAATATTGATTGTTTTACTTTCTCTAAGTATTGTTCTTCTGTGTTTCTTTGGTCTATCCCTGGCTCTTTTGTCTGTAGGTATCCATTCAAGAGATTGGTGGTATATTCTGTTGAAGTCTGCGCGTAGGACATGCCAGATGTAGGACCAACGGCGTTTTCTAACATCTCTGATAAAATTTTGATGTGTCTCTTCTCTGATGTTATCATTCGATTTGAATTTACTCCAATGGGTGTTCGTTATCCTACGAAGACATTTGTTCTCGAAACTCAGTAATTTCTTTTCTGAAGATAAAAAACTTTTCCAGCTCTCGCATCCATATGATAGCACCGGAATAATGCAGGAATTAAATAAGCGCATTTTCGTGCGTGTGCTGATTGACTTTGATCTCCGGATATTAAACAGTTTGTTAAAGGCACTTGATGTTAGTGCAATGTCAGTCGTAATTTCTGCCATGACATCACCGTCGAGTGTTAATTTGCTTTCTGGATTACATACTTCTAATTAGCTGCAGGTTCAGAACGTGCGCAGTAGCAGAGTACATCTAGATCAGCAATCAACCAACAGGACGCGTGAAATTATTGTTGTGTCTGCAGTATATGACATCAGACTGAAGACGACGGAGAAGATTGGACATGTACTAAGTAACGTTATGTATCAACACGTTCTATGAGATCATTTCAATAGTCATTCAATAACAAATGTTAACAGCTTTGAATATCTAAATGTCAACCATCAATACCACAGGAGATTACTCAGTAGAGAAAAGAATAGATTAGCAATTACACTACAAGAAACATCAAAGCTTAAAATCTATGACAAGAAGCAAACATAAAAAGCAAAGTTACAACTATTAAGATGATATATTTTTCTATTGGTAACATATGGTTGTGAACAGTGGCAGCGGTAATGGAAAAAAAATATCGGCATTCCAAATAAAATTATATTGAAATGTTCTAAGAATATAACAGAAAGAAAAACAAACATCGCAACATGAACGCAAACATCGGAAAATACATTAACATAGAAGAAAAATGGCTCCTCAACTATCAAAATACACAAGGTAATATACTTGGGGCAATTAAAGAGACATAATGGGCTAGAAAGATTAATAATGGCAGGAAAAGTTCCAGGTTAGACAGCAAACCAAGACTACTACGGACACAGGATATCGAAGATCTTCTGAACACGACATTGGAAGAGGATGGTCAGTTTGTATAGAACCGAGAATATTACAGAGTGGAAGTAAGGACATTGTTCTCTAAAGTACACGTCACATTGATGATGATGATTTTCAAATAAAAAAAAATGTGTTGTTAAATTCGAAATAACGGACATAAGAGAAGCTGCATGAGTTTGTAGGCTGACCTTCATCTCTCAATTAATTGTTCCATTATCTAAGAATATCATATTAGATCCCTATTTTCAGTTTCGAAATACGGACAATGTTATCTTAGAATATTATATTACATCCCTATTTTCATTTGCGATATACGGACAATAGTATATTAGAATATCATATTAGATCCCAATTTACTTTGATTAACGGCATAGTTAGGAATAATGTGTTCCGCATCAAGCTATATCGCCGGTACTTTTTCCGATGATTCTGCACTCATTTCCTTAGGCATAGTTCATAGGGTGTGTAAAATAATCAAAACAAGGAATATCGAGAGAAGAAAAGATATGTAAGAGAGTGTCTTAAATACACCCAGAGAGAAACAAAAGTCATGTAAGTAATTACACAATTAATTAACTGTGATCTGTAATAAAGTCATATATAAAAGAAACAATATTAAGTAACAGTGGTCAATAAACCACTGTAATAAATTAGGTTATAAAATAAATCACTGTAATAAAATAAGTAATACAGTCACAGAAAAAAATATCACAATTAAATTCGGGTGGTTGGTCATAGTCACACGTTTAGTAAGGAAATGAAACAGGGCGAGATTATTCGTCACTCATTTACTGACAGTTTTATGTCTACGTTTTTCTCTATTACTGTTACAACTTTTACTTCTACAACTAGGGTTTTTTTCACGTTGGAACCATTCATTCGGGATTGAAGGATTCCAATGATCGATCAGTTTGAAGAATGTATTAGTCTATCGTGTGCAAATCGTATTGGTTCTGGCAATGTTGTTCATCTTTGTTCTTATTCTAGTGAACAACTTGTAAACATACTGCATTGCCTGACCACAAGGTGTGCGTATTACTTTTAATGAAACCAGTCGAAATATTAAGCGTAAGGAAGTGAGAAATTTAGAGTTAACGTTTCTATTACAGAAATACGCAGATAAACTTTTAACTTTATTATATTTCTTGTTTGTTTCTGAGACTTTTCCCTTCCATATTTTCTTTCTCTGATATTTGTGTTTACTTGTTGCTGAAAGTACACAGTACTATAACAACATTATATATTATAATTCTGCAGTTGGTAATTTTTTTTTTCTATGTGCGGGACAAATTCTGGACCTTTTCCTTAGGGATGTGCATAGATTTCTAGATACACAGAGGTGTATCATAAGTCACATAAAGATGTGAATGTTAGTAAAAAAAAATAGCCGACATTTCACGATTAGAACCCATTCACATACAAAACAAGTACTTCTCTGTAAATGTTTGCGGACTGATCTAATTCAGCGTCATTTATCTTGATATATGCGACTTTTATATGATTTTCATTGGCCGGTACCACATCATATACACATCGACAGCTGATCAATCGCATCAGTCAAATATGAGAAACATTGAGGGAGATCAGCATACGGGACTATTCTGGCGAAGGAAGTGCCATATATTGTACATGAAACCACAGTTTTTAGTAGTCGCCTTATTATGTGAAGCCCGTTCTTTGTTATTTTTTATATCTAAGAGGGTAACACGTAGAAAAAAGGTGGGGGATCTACCCCCTCCCTCTTTCCCACAATCCTTATAAGATTAGAACGTGATACACTTTAGTAATGACAAGAAAGCTACATTTGAGTACCGTCTCCTGATGATAGTTGTTTTCGGGCGCCCCCCCCCCCACTTTCCCAATAAGCAACAAAGAATATATTTTACAATTTGTGGCGAATTCATTTAATAAAGCGTCATTTAAAAAGTTTTATCTCGTAGCTGTAAGAAATCCAAGAAAACAAAATTTTCAAATAAACATACTTAATGCAGTACAGTGTTGTTTATAGGGATTAGTGTCACCTCCAGTTTGTTGTAAAAATACAAAGTTCTACAATCGTTTAGTTTTATTTCTGGCGCTGGTCACTGATTAGGTCCATTGTTCGGAACTGGACGCCCACCAGGTCTCAGGAGTTACGTACGATTGTTTATTGTAATCAAATGTTTTTCTAAGTTCAGCCAATAGTAACACAATACGGTTGGCGTTGATAGCTTACCTGCTTTCCCGATTGGTCACTCATAACAATGGTTCAATAATGACTTTCTAGATAGAGCTTACAGTAATTTTCATAATTTTCAGTCTACTCAGTTGACACAACTGTACTTGTTCAGTGCTTGTTCTTTAGCTGCAGTTTATCTAGATTTTTGTGTGATTTCCAAGGTGATATTTCTGCATTTAAATACATCATGTCTGACACAGTCGTACAAGGTATTCCCATCTACGATCTGGAAGGTGAGGATTTCTTCACGAAATTTCAGCTACAACCAGACAGTGTACTATATAATGGTGTTTGCGGAGATGTTGTGCTGGCGATACCTACAAAACGTCCAGATTTAAGACGTGTTGTCAAAAAATTCACTCTGTTGGACGATGAGAACAAATCACGAAACAAACAAGTTTTTCATGCAGAAGTGCAATTTATGAATTCGTTTGATCATCCATTCTTGGTGAAATGTCTAATTGCCGGACAGAGCCCTGAGTACTTTGCCATATGCATGCACTATTACCATCGAGGCACACTACGTAACTATGTTGGTAATCTGGAGAGTGATATCGTGGAGCTGTGTATCACACAAGTATCTTGTGCATTGCGATATATGCACACAAAAAATGTTGTCCATCTGGACGTGAAATTAGACAATATATTTATAGACTCTGACTTCAACGCTATTCTCGGAGACTTTGGTCTAGCAGAACAGTTGTCTCCAGAAAAAAAGACTTTAGTCAGAAGATTATGTGGAGGCACAAAGGGATACTTTGCTCCAGAACGGATAGCTGCTACTTCTGAGAAAGAACTGGATCCATATAAGGTAAGTCTATGTTTTTACTTCATTTTCTATTCTTTGATATCTTTTCTTCTCTTTTACACTTCTTTAGGTTTACTTTTCATGTCACATTTAATATAGTTATTTAATATACTATCTCCTCGACACAAATTTGTCTTGTTTATTGTTTCTCATTTTGTAGTTTCATATTCTGTGAAACAAAATTGTTCTCAATTATAGAATTTTATTTTTAGAAATAAAAATTAGCATATAATGTTGCTTTTTCTTCTTCGTTTATTGTCATGCAAAATTTAGTCAAGGAGATCTCAAGTATATCAATAGTGACCAATAAAATATTACGACAATAATCTAAAACAAAACGCTTGAAGGCTCACTTACTTTCAAGCCGAAAAGACTATGCTAATTAATGGGGTGGTAGAAAGGAAACAACGATTATATTTTAGATTGAGAGCAGGCTAAAAAAACACCTATACGGGAAATTTGAAGTTTGTGACATGGATATGTGGTCATGTGGACAACATTCAGTAGAACATAGAACATGTTTTAATAGAACTGTTCACTGTACGATACCACAAAGTAGAAAGCTACTGCCATCTTAAACAGTTCTGACGGACAAGCTGTATGTCCCTGTCTCGTTCTTGGTTTCCACAGTACAGCTCTGATGAGATTCATATAAAATTCAACTGGAGAGCTAAGAAGCAACCTTCATCTACTTTAGCGTGTCTTTTTTTGTCATTTATATCTGCTTTATATGAAACACCTATTTCCACTCTCCTTAGTCGATTTTTGCTACATGCATATCATGGATCCCAGCAGCTTAAGGGCGGATTTGTTATAAAATGTGATCTATTTATTTTACATATACATTTGCAACCGAATGTTTAAAGTTAAATTTCAGAATTTATGAAATAATTCGAACATACTTCCAAAGACAAACGATTCTGTCTTACACTCTCACATTTTCATTGCCAATGTCTTTCTATTCGTTTCTTTTATCTAAACCTTTGGTAATGTATCTACTTTATTCTGTTGAATAATTTTATATCTTATTCTGTTGAATCATGACATGATGATGAAAGAATTCATTCTCATTAGATGCGCTAACAATATAGATTGATAGAACTGGTATCCTAGTGTCGCATGCGCGACTTTGCAACGGAGAGGGTTTATTTTTCTTTCCACTTCCCTCTTCAAGAGGTTCTATGTGATTTTTTTCGTGTATAAAAATTCCAATTCGAAGTTCGGACATGTAACCGCGTTTTGTTTCTTTCTGATATCCTAGTTTTATTATTTTGTAATCGTGGGACAGATACTATTGCGATGCAGTTATAAATTATTTGGGTAGCTTATGTAGAACATATTAGGTCAACGTCTACCAAGTATACAGCTGTCTGATGTATAGAACTGCATGTGTTCTCACTGTGGCTAATATAAAGACTACAATAACAAGCCAAAGAAAACCATTAGAACATCTATTGTAAATCATGAGACATAGGAAGATGCAACACGAAGCACAGCTATATGCTGAAATTATTTTTTAAAAATTATCTGAAAAATGCATTAAAAGAAATATAAGGAAGCAATGCAGCAACTAAATTATATCAATTATATTTATTTTTATATAATATATTTATATTAACATAGGAATAATAGGAAGATGCAACACGAAATATAACTACATGCTGCAATAAAAAAAACCGCTATACATCATTTGGTAAAAAAATATTGCCGCGATACGGCTAGAAATGAAAGTTCATGTCGAAATTCTTCTATCGTAATCATCTCATGTCCAGCCTGCCGTTTGGGACCAGATTGGAGCGCATTAGTCATCTACGAACCTCTCACTGAATGCCAAAGTGCATGAAACAAATGATCATCGTCTCTAGTGATGGACGATTCAATAATTTCTCACTTAATGTTATCTTACCAAGGCCGTAGATATGATTACCTTATGGAGATGAGAGGTCTCGATGATTAAACTCTCATTCTACTTCAGAAATTAGAGAACAAATCCTTAGTGCAAGGAAACCACATAACGTACTAAAGGTATTAGGGCTGGCGCAACACAGAGTAATCAGGGGTAAAAACGGAAACTATTTTGTTCGATTGATTTCGGATAAGTATTTAAAAAAAAAAAGATTTTTACTTAGATTTGTCGATCCTATCCCAAAACATGTGTCTACCTGCTTATTTGTTTTTTGATTATTTCCCTTTTACTAAGTTTATTAGTTTATGTTATAATTTATTAATTTAAATATTAATTTATTTAGGGTTAGGATTAGTTATTCAAAACAACTCTTCTAACCCTAAAAAATGAATATTTAAATTAATAAATAAACAGCCAATGTCTGAGAACAATTTGTCTTCTTTTATTATACCTACTATGCTGCTTTTCCCTTTACTCTCTCTCCCAGTCATTCGCATGTTTTCGCGTGTAAGTAATTATTATTAAATAACAATTTGACGGTAAATTTGGAAATTTTTTAACTTAAAAATCGTTAGGAAGGGGATTTTATTGACTAAACAGTTGTGTTTCTAATACTAATAGTCATTTTATGATTTGCTAAAAAAAATTGGAGGGTGGGAAGAGTTACTAACATATTTCTTGTTCCTGTCCGTGACTTTGACTTTTTTCCTGTGCCCGTACTTGCAGTAAATAAAAAACAACAAACATATGGTCTGCATACATGACAAGAACAAGAAATCTATAGTTAATAATGTGGCTAATAAAACTTATTTTTACAATTTTAAGGGCAAAATCAGATCTACCCATTTAGTATTGTGCGCAGACATCTAGATACACCTGGCCGTATCACCAGTCACATAAAGAGGCGGATTTTACTGAATTATTGGGGAATTACACGTTTAAAACCAATTCATACATAAGACAAATCCTACTCTGTGATAGTTTGCGGACCGATCTCATGCACACATAACTTGATATATGCGCCTTTTCTATGATTTTCATTGGCAGGCAGCATAAAGTAAAAGCATAGCGATAAATCGCATAAGCCAAAATGAGGGAACACCTTGTGTAAGATCAGCAAACATGACTTACCTAGATGAGGACATGGTAAATATTGTACGTGCAGTCCCGGCTATTTTTAATAACAGTCGCCTCATTCTGTGTCTGACGCCCGCGCTCTGGCCATTTATATATCGATGCTCGTAAGGGGGGGGGGGTGTTGGATGATAAAACCTTCATCCTACTTAGGAAATTATAGGATACGTTCTCATTGTAAGGGAACCACATAAAGACGCGAGGGCTGGCGCAACACAGAGTAATGAGGAGACAAAACGTCAACTATTTTGTTCGCTTACACATGCATTTGGATAAGTAGTTTTTCCTTTGTTATTACTTAGATCTTTTCCCAAGACATGTGCCTACCTGTTTTTTTCCATTTGATTATGTCCCATGACTATGTTTATCAATGTATATTTATCATTTATTAATCAGCTTATCTCACTTACCATCGTCATTTGCACTTCTCTTATGTCGTGATTCTCTGTAATATTCTTTTCCTGTTGCTTGTGTTTGTCCTGAAGAAGACTTTTTTGTCGAAACGTCGTGTGTCTCTGTTGGTGTCGTTAACGTATTTGTAATTTTCCTGCAACACTCCCTTTATATATCCCTTTTAGAAATAATAACATGACATCATTTAATACCAGGGAATAAGCCAAAATAAAAATCCTACCCTGTAAATCCCCTCCCCCTCCAAAAAAGTCCCTAAGTTTGCCAAAATCTCAGGAAGAAAGGTACAAAATAAGGAAGCAACCTTAGTATGTGTAAGTCAAACCCTAACACAAGTCCCTCACATACCAAACACGTATATACGGCCCTGTCCAGAAGGTTATAGATTGTATCATGCGTGCCATGAAAAATAACCATGTAAAGTGCGACAGCAAATCATAATATATGTTACAACACAGAAAAAAACCCTTTATAAATGCCCCTCTTATGTCAAATGATTTGCTGTGTAAATGGATGATCGGTGATATAGTTACATGTAAAAAGAGTAACGCAAAATGTCATAATTTTGGCTAGTACAACACACAATTTCCTTCTTTTGAGTTGCTTTAGACAATGGAACGAAACTGCTATGCAACCCTGCTTAATGTCTCACAACATGCACGTGACAACATTGCTATTCCTTGCATATGTCATCATATGCAAACGTTGCGCCATGACATATATAGGTTGGTTGGTTACTGATCCAGCGGTCCATGGGCTCATGCCCTTTAACCTAATGGCATTATATTGCCGAGAAGTCTGTGAATTTTCGGCCCACCCAGGGACAGAGCCAGAGAATAACTATCACACCTCCAGGAAGTTACGTTTCAACCTATGCACTGCTCATAGCCACTGTAGCCAAATTAGGGTTCACTGTGCTCATTCCCCGCCATCAATTGACTACTGATTATGCCGAACTTCTCTATTGTTCGAGGCATGCAACCAAATGTTCAAGTCAAAATGATTGTCACGTCTTGAGTCACTGTGCCTCCATGATGGGTTTCATCCATAGGAAAAAACAGTGCTGTCAGTTTCCTCCTTCCCAGTGCTGCACAGTGCATCTCTGGTTCCCTCCCAACCACAGAGGTTTATCAGAGAACAATTATCGCACGTAATTGCGTAGCTTAAAGTGATTATCCCCTGTGGTCTCCGAAAAATACATACATATTCAGGTAAACATGAAACACATTTCAACAACAAAACAAAATCATAACTGTATAGATGACATTCCATGAAACTTCTATAAGAAGATAACCTCAATATAACGGCATGTCATCTACTAAGGTTTTCTGTTGCATAGGTGGTATGTCTAGTGGGCCATTGGTGAGACCCACAGACGCAACCACATGCGTACATATATAGGTAAAACTGGAAGGATACTCGCAGACCGATTCTGTGAACATCTATATAGCATAAAAACCATTTGGGTTATCATGTAGACGTCCACTTCGATGACACTGGTCATCGGGGTACCCAGGACATTCAGGTTACGACCATTAAGTCGTGCTTCTCTGATGACAGCACCCGTCTAGCGCTTGAGAACCGTTACATTTATTAATATGGCACTACTAAACACAACGGCATCAATGTGCGCCTGTCTTATGTAGGATTTTAGTTGTTTCATAGTTTCTGTTTGTTTCGTGTCACATGTATATAGCCATTTTTGTATATTCCTTGTCCGGTGCCGTTTCACCTCTTCCGGTCAATCTACATTACACATGCCAATGTGAACGCTCACATTCCTTTGTTGTATGTTTTAATTTTTGTCACGGCGGGAACTGTCTCCATAAGCCTTTTTTGTGCTCAGAATACTGTTCATCTCACAAGATCCTATGTTTGTTGTAATCAAATACTAATATTCACTGTTTCCATCATATTTTACATCTTGGCTGCAATTAGATCCTGGTTTGCCATGCAAGTTGTCAGAAGCGACTAAAGAGGTGGGCATGTGGTCAATATTCAACCTCATAATCTCCACTGTGATGAAGATTGCAGAAAGCTAATGTCTAGACTGCTGAAATGACATCAGACATTTGGTTCGCTTCATACCTTGATACAGCATGAAAGTCAAGACAAAATCTTAGCTCTAAAAGACTGTACAGTTCATGGACATGCTCCATATATTCTCATGGATCAAGACAAGATCTTTGCACTAGAAAACTGTCCAGTTTCTGAGCATGCACCATACAACGATATTGCTTAAAGCAGTCAACTGGTACAAGCTTTAGACAACCTTCCCATTAAAATCATAATCGAGACATACCAATATGGATCTCGTGACAATATGGATCTCGTGACAATATGTGAGAAAACTGGCACACTATCATCATAACCAATACAAGGATAATGCAAATTTATTTCAGATGTTTCTTCTAGTTTCATGCTATATAATATTGTTTTACCTCTACCTTTTCAGCTGGACTCTTACAGTCTTGGTGTTGTGCTGTGGGCATTGGTCATGGAGAAGGATCCTGATGAAAACATCAACTATTACAGAACTGTTAGAAAAGAGAGAGATCTGGAACGAAACAATAGGTGAGGTATTACTGTTATCTTTATTATAACTTCACTTATAACTCTTCACTTATATTTCTATTGTCGTTTTCTCTTATTTATTTCTCCGCCAACTACCTAAGACAATGAGAAGAAAAAGATATTTGTTCAGATATTTAAATCTGGTAATTTAAAAAAAAATTACAGTCGTTTTTGATTGAAAATACTTACAACACCAACACTGTCACTGCTGAAACAAAAGACATCGACATGGTCAATAAAAGAACGTTAATAAACACAGTGTTCATTCTAAAACAATGCTACCAATGCCAGACCTGGGCACTGACAGAAACCTAGAACATAAACTCGCTGTATGCGAAATGAAGTGCATGAGAACAGCACTGGGGCAACAAAAAGAGATAAAATAAATAATGACACTATAAGGAATCTGGTGAAAACAATATCGTGCAAAGAACACATGGACACAAGAAAGACCAAATGGTTCGGCCACTTAATCAGATTTTAACCAGATCGCATTCCATCGATATCCTTCAATAAAAGATCATCTGAAAAGAGAAAAAGAGACCCAGATAAAGATGGATAGATGACATCAGAGAAATACTAGAACACTATGGCAGCGGCATCAGTTAGCACAAGAAAGAAGACTTCGGCTCCCTAGGACATCTAGCTGTACACATAATAAGACAAGAGATTGCCATACAAAATATTTATGGACATACTAACAGAAGATGTGATTATATATGAGCATGGGTAGAATTTCAAGGAGAAACAACAAAATAAAGAGTTGGTAAAAACTGTTAGGAATTGAAAGAAAACTGTTAAGGGGAAAACAACTAAAGTATTTTCTACTCATAGAGCTATATGACGTCTAGTCGACGACCTGATTCACTGCAAGGGATAGTTGTAGGACATCGCGCAAGGGAAGACGTATAAGGAATGGAAAGGCGTAATGGAATGACTTTATTGTAATTATCGCACGTAATTGCGTATCTTAAAGTGATTATCCCCTGTGGTCTCCGAAAAATCCAGACTTCACACGCACCCAAAACCTCTAGAGCGCAGCACACAGTACACCACAATTATACAGCAGCAGAACACACACTACACTACAAATATACAGTAGCACAGCACACACTATACCACAAATATACAGCCGCACAGCACACACTACACCACAAATATACAGTAGCACAGCACACACTACACCACAAATCTACAGTAGCACAGCACATACCAAATATACAGCCGCACAGCACACACTATAACACAAATCTACAGTAGCATAGCACACACTACACCACAAATATACAGCACAGCACTCACTACACCACAAATATACAGCAGCACAGAACACACTACACCACAAATATACAGCAGCACAGAACACACTACACCACAAATATACAGCAGCACAGAACACACTATACCACAAATATACAGCAGCACAGAACACACTATACAGTGCACGTTAAACATCAATATATGATGTAAGATATGATGGATATAACATACAGTTTATCATGATGTACTACTGACGCCAGAGACAATGCGTATTTGGGGTCTATGTGCAGTAATTTAACTGTCGTTCTGGAGATGGCTCATGGTCTGATCCAAATAGAAAACGATATTTGAGATGTTATTTGCATGAGGGGAAATATCAGGTTGGAGAGTAAGCGGAAGGTAGAGAAATCTGTGAAAGGTTTAAATATGTTAATATATAAATAGATAAGAGTATGGGAAACATTGATTTATATATATATATATATATATATATATAGAGAGAGAGAGAGATTCCATCTTTCCATAGTCCTACATCACGTACACGTTGGCATCTAAGAACATGGTCAGGGTTGGAGCTCATCTGGTATTCCCAAACGTGATGTGTAATGCTGGACTCTCTGATTATTATACAATAAAAACGCGGTAACCGGAAGCTGATAGGAGATTCCACAAGAGGAATAGCTCACTATCTTTGTATACATGCACTAAGAGTCAACTGTTGTATAGTATTTGGTCTCATGTGCTATAAGTGGTGGGTGTTAGTGGGTGAGCGGCACTCGATCTCCTAACATTAGGAAATCAGAACAGTACTTTATGTATTTAGCAAATAAAAGAGTACTAGAAATTTAACCAGAAGATGGATCCCCCTCCCACCACCACGCCATTCGTAGCGATATTTCACAAGCAGGTCATCCAAATCTACATACACACAACAGGATTTCTCATGAAACTGAAAACAAAAAACTGTCTTTAACCTTCATAAAACCTTCCTTACTAAAAACGTATTTACAGCCCTTGTTGTTGGTCCATTGAAAACGTCCTTATGTTTATACTGAGACTATACTTTCATATTGGGATTTGTTGCACATGATTTTCGAAAGTGTTGGTGCTTCGCAAAACTTAAATTGTGTACAAATACTGCATCGTGATACAGTTGGAGAAAGTTGAAACTATACTTTCCATAGAGAAAGGAAACTTCAAACATATCTATGTTATCGAAATATCTATGTTACTATGTTCGGTAGGTAACTTGATGAACTAATAGTGGACAACATATAATTGGTTTACTGTAGGAATGAGAACCAAGTAAGGAGAGTCAATATCAATATATTTCAAAAATAAACAGGACTTCATTCCGTACATTTGTAAATATTAGTTTCTGGATATTCATTGGACACTGTTTGTATAATTGAAGTTGCCGCCAAAACATAAACAAGGCCGACCAATTAAATTTACGGCATTAATCACAATCGACCTTCTAGGTCATCAGTCAACATTTCGTGATTTGAGCCCGATTGTGGTTGAACATACATACAAGCAGAGATCAGAAAGAGACTAGTACTAGCACTAAACAAAATATCACATAAACTTACACGTGTTAAGCAGCTACATTTTTCTAGTGACAACATATGGTTGTGAGATTTGGACAATGACATCATAAACGAAAAAGAAGAAATCAGCTTTCGAGATGAAATACTATCAATCAAGTGTCATGCCGCTTGGCGTAGCGATCATGTTTCTCCACGACTCTCTGTCTTTTGTGTTGTTAATAAGTTCTGTTGGTGATATTTTTTTCTTCCAAAATGACAACAAATCCAACAATTTCTCTATTTGTCTTCCTTTGTCTCTTCTCCCCTTGATTTTTAGGTTGTCACTAATTGTTCACGTTTTTCTCTTCTCATCACATGCTCTAAAAATCTTGATTATGTGCTTCAAATTGTTTGCGATTATTTGTATTTTTACTCCGGCATCTCTTAGGGCATGTGATGAGGAAAGTAAAACTTAAACATTTAGTAACCACTCCAATGAAAAGATGAAGGAGAGAATAGAGACAAACAGAGGCATATCCGGATGGGTTGTCACAAACTTAAGTCATCAAAAGTACATATTAACAACACAGGAGACAAAGAGTTGTGCGGAAGCATGATCGCCTACGCCACTTGGCATGGCACTTGTTTGATCTCTGAGGACTTCTAACACTAGTTTTCTTGGCTATAAATAGGTCATAATAATATCGTGGACAGAAAGACAAAATAGAAGAATATTGGCCTCTCAAAACTATTAAAAAATGCATTAACGGGTTAAAGAGTAATCACACTGAGTAATGTTCCAGGTAGGCAAAAAAAAGGCAAACAAAGGGTACGATTGAAATAGGACGTCGATGACTATTTGTATATGCCATTGGAAGAGTCTGAATGTCTTGTAGAGAACTGGGAGATTACAGAATAGCAATGTGGACAACATTCTTCTAAAGATGGACTACTTTCTGAGAACAACGTTCTGCAATGGCAATAAGGACAACATTCTGCAAAGCATCTATCCCATAGACAGATGTACCTACTCCATGTCTCTATTTGCCCCCCCCCCCCAACTCATTACTACTTGTCAAGTGTTTTACAACGTAAACATTACATTGTCAGGTAGATGTACTAAATGTATTTGTTTACTTCCACAGGTACTGGCTATTGAAACTGCTGGAGAGAAACCCTTCAAAGAGACCAACAGTTACAGAGATGTTGATAAAAGTGCGATCACAAAGTGATCACAAAACTGTTATAGACATGAACTAGATGCCTCTACTGATAGACATTTTATTTAACTGTGTGCCGTTTCTTCATCGAATCACCATCTTGTTTATTTATTTGCTTGTATTTGTAGCCATTATCTCAGTCGTATCAAACATAACGTGTCATATATGTTACCTATCTCGTCTCAGTTCCATGTGGAACATAGGACTGCAACTGTCGATCACTAATGCTTTTTGTACAGCATGCTTCATCTCTGCTTACGGTGTCGCAATTGATTTGATTCCTTTTTCCGCCTTTATTTCGCAACCAGGGTTCATTCCCGAGTTGATGCGGAAATGCTTTCCTGATCGCAACGGCGCCCGGTTCAACCCAGCTTTAATTGGATACTTGAGTAATCCAGAAAGTATAGCCTGCGAGGGAGATGAGATGGCTACCACCCTCATATAGTAGAGACACTGAAATGTATGAACGCTAACATCTCACGCCTCTATAGCGCTAATAAATGGGATGTGCTAAAACAAAAATAAGCTTTATTCATCAAGTGTTCCTCGGTTTTCCAATTCTCCTCTTTCCATGTGTGTTCCAGTCTAGAGCATGTCTGGTTATGTTCTCAATTTTCTTTTTGAGGGTGTGTCCGATCCATTTCGTTGATGCGTTTTCTTTCACTACATATGATATACACTCTGGCTACATATATGTAAGACGTTTTGTGCATTTATATATATTCTGCCCTATTCGTATCTGTTGGACGTCTTCCATCAGACGTCATAGTTGTACCTACATACTCGTACTTTAGTGGTGTATTTATCGTATATTACTCTGAGGCTGTGGTGACTGAATGACCAGATCTGCGTCCTCTACTATTTTTTGATGGTTGTAAAGCTCTGACGTAATCAAATTGGACTAACGTTCGTGGTTGAAAGAATCGTTCCTCACTATAAGAGGTACATTTTACATAATCAAATTATTTCTCGTAGATGTTTCTTGATGTCAATGTACAGTTGCCGCATGAGTTCACAGTGTAGAAAATATTGACTTCTTACTGGACATAATTTCGTTTTAAAATGTGATCTTTATTATTTACTTTCCCCTCCTGTTACGGAAATGGAACATGACACTTATTACCACGAAACACTCCCAATAAGCGTGTCTAAACCCCCACTACACATTGTGTTCCCATGAGAAAATCAACAAAATATCTATCAGATGAAAGCGACAGGCTTGCAGATTTTTACAATTGGTAACGCCTACACTTTTCCTTAGCAAAGAAGATACTAAATATCAGAAGACAAGTGTCTCTTGTGTGTACGATATTGAAGCGTGACCAATCCCCAAATGAGACCTGACAGCAGAGTCAAAACAATGCAGCCATCCTTCTTACGTGATTATATGTTTCTGATTATTGATATGATTTCATTGGTCACTATTTATATACTGTGTGGTTCTTGCCAACGCCGACCAATGAAATTCCAATAGTCACAACATGACCTAAAAAAGCTTGATTAATTTCTATTGTTAAGTCTTCAAGAAAGTCAGGATTTAAGATACAGTGCAACCAACTTTTGATGAAGAAACAACACATGATCTGATGTAACTACATGTTACTGAATGTTTATATGCTTTCAATTTTTACTTGTATATATCATATATAAAATACGTGTTGTATATAACTGTGCCTTTTACGATAATAAATGTAAAATATAACTATAATTTCGTATTATGTTATTTTCTGTTATGCTATTGTTATGTATTGTTGTCGCTATGTGATACAGTGTGATGTTTCTTGCTGTTGTTATGTGATATATTTTGTTGTTGCTAATTAATGTAGGGTTTTTATAAAAGTTGCATGTGGGAAATTTTTTCAAGTTACAAAGAGACTGCAGAAAGCTTTTGAAAGCTAATGCCCATCAAATACATACCTTGGAGATGGTGAGTTTGCTTACAATCGCCGGGTTACATAGTGTCAGGTTCGAAACCACGCCCGGAATAAAAGAACTACGGGTCACAATATCTCCGTTCATCCAATCTGCCCAGCTGTAAATTGGTACCTTGCCTATGAGTGAAGGGAGGTAAACACAGCACGGAAGGGAACTTGTCACTCCACCTAATATTTGCTGCAGTTTATCCGCAGACTTTATCCCAATGTCAGGTTCAGGCCTTGGGATCTACCTTAAATTTTATTCCATAATGCATATAACTTTACAACTTGACTCAGATATCGTATTGACGCAGCGCTTTAGACCAGTTCATTCAGGTGACATAATCTTTTCAGAACGTATACACCTTTATGGATGTTCTGAACTTCTCACGATTCTGGGCAAATTCATGTATAACAGCCAAGCTCATGTTTAAACTATATATGAGATCTCTTATCTATCGTCGTTCTGGGCGACCCTTACCCCTGCTACAAGCGACTATACTTTTATTTATTACTTGTTCTGTGTTCTTACTGTTCTCATTTATTTGTTTCTGCTGTTCTACATGGTATTCTTAAAACCCATCTGTAGCATCTCATTTCAAAGACAGATGATCTCCGATCCGAAGAAGAAGACGTTTAATTCATTCCAAATCTAGGCTGGGAATGTTTCTTTGTGGGTTTTCTTTGTTCTTACTTCTTAACCCTGCAGCATCATGTTGTTTATGCTCATCGGGAAAAGTAATTGGTGCAACTGTAAGTCAATGACAGCTGTGATTGCTGGCCCTGACCAAAATACTAATAGATCATGTGCAAGTCCAGTATATTATACATCTAAAAAACAAAAACTAAATTAAACAGGAAACTCGAAAATGAACGAACTCTAAATATAAAAGTACATACATAGATACTACAACAAACAGACTATTACCAATACTTTGGAAACATAATAATAAGAAATGATGGTAGATAAGAAACAGAGATTAAAAGTAGAATTCGTCTTCTTACAGTCAATGGCGTTGGTTATCATGTCATTCATGAGATGTCTATTTAGAGTTCCGATATTTTCAGAAGCCACAATGCCAGGCTGTTTAGAATCTTCTCTCTTGGTCTTCACATAACCCAATTTCTCTCCAGCTTGCTTGTTGTAATAATGTGTTTCATCTTTAATAAGATGCGAACTATTTCTTTCTGATGCCAGTGAGCTGTTTTATTACTAATATTGAGCTAAATTGAGATGAGGCACCAAAAAGCAAACACTGTAACATGCCAACGGTCACTGCTGCTTTAAAAACGTGGCGACCAAACGGCAGATAATAAATGCCATCTTTATTCTAACGTTATGTTACCAGGGCGAGAGATGACCCCTGACAAAAACACTCTTGAGAAAGATTACAACATGTGAAATGAAATGCCGGAGAAAGGATATAAACGTCACCGGAAGAAATCGAATGAGAAATGAAAACATCAGATAGTAAAGACTATATCATGCGAGCATAACATATAGAAAGACAGCAGATCAACTGATTCAGACACCGTATGCAAATGGAACCACCATATCCAGGCGTACAGCAGCAGAACGGGATGCAACAAGGCACACCGAAGAACACGGTGGGGAGATTCAATTAGAGATTGTTAAGTATCACGGTCTGAGCATAGCAAGCGTAACTAAGATGGCCGAAAACAGAAAACTCCTCACAACGCTTAATGACATTTGTGGAAAAGACAATAGACAGAAATTATTTCAATTTGGTTACTGCTATAATTTTTATTCTCATGCTACTCGTAGTCACTCGTGAAAGCCCCGTTCTCCCCTCTAATGGTATTCCTTACACACTGCACTGTGTACGCCCAAGAACTACGCTCACATCCAACAACAGAACTATCAGTGTATATAACCTTATCACCATCCATGGAATTCTCTGACCAATGCATGTACATAAGATTCAACCTCAATCGAGGCACAACTACTTGTAGTGGAGATGAAGCTTAGTCCAGCCAACAGAGGTTGGAAACTAATATTGGTCGAACCTTCCCCCAATATTGAGCAGAACAACAGTCCTGCATAAACAATCACAGGTCCTGAAATCAAAGATACCAGGCCCACCATCGGTCATGGTATATTGCATAGCGCCAATTTGACACTAAATCAATTATCAAGGGAGCACTGGCCCAAAGAGGCAGATATTCACAGAAAAATGTATAAGAGCAATGAGGAATTAGCAGTATTTATTCAGAAAATCGCATTTGCTGTGTAGACATGTTAAAATGCGAACGAGAAGAAAAGAAAAAGCTTCAATAGCAACGGAGAATTTCTCTCTACATTCTCTATTGAGTGTTATTACTACTCGAAAGGAAGTATGGTAATCTCTGAGAACACTTATCAATTCCTAACAATGTACCAGATCCTCTAGTGAGCACACACTTTGTATGACTTTCGTAGCACGCCCCATCCATGACTTTCCGCTCTTTAACTCTACTGTCTTTCACACTGCGTATTTCATTATGTAGTAGTGCTCTTTATCAGCACTGATATTGGAGGCAGGCTCTTGCTTGTAACAACTGTAATCTATATTCCATAGTTGGATAATCAAGTAATAATCGTATTACTTGTATATATGTGTCCATTGTACGTGAAATGAAATTTTAAAAGATAATATATAATACTACAAGAAAGCATCTGGAGGCCACAGAAATGAGGTTTTATAGAAGAATGTTGAAAATATCATGATGGACAGCTAAAAAGTGCAATGCTATAATTCTACAACTCGTCAACTCAAATAGAGAACTTATTAACTGTATTAGACTACAATCACAGTTTCTGGGTCATGTCATTAGAAGAGGTGGGCTGGAGAACATCGCACAACTGGAAACATCGAGGGTAAGAGAGACAGAAGTAGACAATGTGAGAAAATGTTGGATGGCTTGAAAGCCTTGCACGATGCAGAATCATCAGAAACTATATTTAAATGTATAACAAACAGATGACTGTGGAGAGAAATGACCGCCTACACCGGAAGGCATGGTACCAATGCGCTCACATCAACAAGAAAGTTGACGTACAGGTTCTGTTTTGCAATTCTCGTACAACGCCTTCGTCGCTATAATCCGATTCATCGACGTTTGATGTATCGAAATAACGTCAATGAAATAGTATGAACAAGGATTGAATCTAGGTTTAAGAAAACAGTATGGTGTTCTGGAATTAATTTCTACGAGAAATCTGAGTATGGTCCTTACTCAGACTGCAGCGGAGTCGAATGAGTGGAATGGGAAGAATCGACGAAAATAACGTGTAAAAACATAACGCATGATGAGTCCATCACAATTATGGGTCTGCTGTTGGGCTTCTTATGTAAAGAGTCAAAATACGTGTTTTGCAGTGCTGGCACCAAGTCGCAGTGCCGCGATACTCCTGCAAGTAATAGAAGACAACATCGATGTAGAGTATATGATTTACACTGACTCTTGGAAAGGTTACACAATACGAGAGTTAGAAAGTATTGGTTTTGAATATTCTTAAGTTAATCACAAGTACAATTTTGTAGATCCAGTACCAGGCGGGAGGGCGCAGTCAGAATATTAAACGAGTGTGTGGTAGCGTCAAATGAAGGAAGAAGAAACACCGTGACAGTTCTCGACTTCATCTCGAAAGTTCTCTTGCCGAATTTATGTGGAGATCACGGCTAACCGCTACTGACGCTATTTCCACTGACTTGAGAGAATACTGGTCCAATTTAAAAGTGTGCAACTATTTCTGATTTTGTTTCCCTTGTAATATTTTGGGTTATTTCCCTTTTTACCTTTGCATTAAAAAAAAATTGGTAGCATATCCTATCCAGGACGTAGTAGCTATCAACCCAGCATTTGTTGGCTGTGGTGATTTTCTAGGCAATATAAATACGTTCAGTAGGTTGCCATTACTTTCTGAACGGTCCGGATGCACAATTGCCTGTGGTGAGGATCGAACTCGATACCTTTGTCGTCATAGACGCGCACTGTACAACTTCGCCACAGAGCCGGACAATATTGCATTATTTCATTAAAATGTAGCGGCCTCTAATGGTACAGTTCCATTATTTGATAAATCCATATTCCACCCCAGAAACTACACATCATCGCCAAGTTATAAATGCTATGTATTATGTGACAAGAATATGTATCATGTATAAACACATCTGAAGAAAGAATGACACTTTATTTTGGCATTAAACTAACAATTATAGATTTTCTAGAAGAAACATAACGGAGTTATAAATATTCAACTAAAACTAGCAAGCACTTACAAACAGCTTGTGGTTGTCCTATCATACAAAATAGGTCAATGTTTCACAACGTGGGGCCTACTCGGAAAGGGGGGGCAATTCAAACAAGTTGTTAGATTAGGCTTCATTAAAACAAAATATATATGTTACATAGGGGGGAGGGGCATCAGAATTTTAGAATGATTTAGGTGAAGCATGGTAAAAAATAGGTTGGGAAGCACTGTTATAGAACAAACATAGTTAACAAGGGAGAAACAAGTAACGGAGTCAAACAAGTAAAAATACAAAAACAAAAGTTAAAATGATGTTAAAATTACAAAAAATAATTTTTGTAATTTAGAAATATATAGGAAATCTGAACTAAAGGGTAAAATAATGTACAATTTTATGGCGTCCCTTTTCTTCCTTATATGTGACATGTACTTTACCATACGTTGTCCTCACTATCAGCCGTTTCAATCTCCCCTGCTTCTTCTAATTTCTTTGGAAGCTCACTTCTTAAATAGATATAAAGAAAGTATACCGGTTTATCATTAATCACTCAATCCTCTGGTACTTATTTGAGCAAAGGCAGCTGATGAATTCTTTAAAAACCACAATATCTTTATGTTTTTAAAAATTCCAGGTCTTTCCACCTGACGCTACTGTCATTGAGAACTTTCATCCACTCTCTCTAAGTTATTCCAAGTTTTCCTTCTTCGCCTTCCCTTCCTCCGTTGATTCCATGTTATTGTCTGTCTTGCTATACATTTTTCGTACTCTCAAGAAATAGCTGCCAGTGTTCTTAAACTACCAAAGAAAACTTCACGTTCACCAAATAACACTTCACGTTCAGCATCTACAAAACTATACGTTCCTAATATACACTGAAACCAAATACGACAATTATCAGTTCTTGTGGTAGTTCAACGGACCGTGCTGAAAGCAATCAAGGAGTTAGACCAATTGGAAGATGTGGGGCAGGGCCGTGCCGAGATATCAAGCAAAATACACTGGGGGGGGGGGGGAAGGTGACATACCACATAAAACACATTTAAGAGGGGGCGACATTTCGATCACAATGCTGCAATAAAAGGGTCTGATAGATTCCCAACTTTACATACATGGGTCTTTAGCATTTTCATCACTGCAGAGATAATGTGGATAGTTATGTTCATGCACATCCTTCTTCGTCGCTTATTACGACATGCATGGATGAGGCAGTCTTATTATTATTTACTTCCATAATGTGCCCCATAAAACCCACGGTCGTTATTATAGAACATAGCTAGATTCATATTGCGATTTAGTAATCTTTGACTTCTCGTCTAATCCCTGACCCTTTCATTATGTGCTCTCATTCGACTACAGGCACATTCCCTTCCAACTGGTCACCCCCACTATCTGACTGTAGGCTGCCGAGTTTTTCCGTGGTCACTTTACATATATTCTACGCGTATTTTTCTGATAAATTAAAAATACCGATTAAACAGAGGCTATACCGTGGAAGTTACCAGTATGAAACATATAGCCGGAAGTAGATCATTCATATGCCAACACCACTTACCATATTTCCTGAGATTGAGTACACTACCAATTTTAACACAGGATTTGTAATTACTTCAATTTAGTTCCTGGTTAACTATATTAACACATCAATTTAGTATGTTAAGTCGGTCCTTAATAAAAACACAGTTACATGCCTAATGGGAATAGGATTCATTCTGTACAACATTAGTTTGTATGCATGGCTATCACATTCTTACAGCACCAGCTTGTGTTTTCATACCAGGTAACTAAACTTATCTACCTACCTACCGACCTACCGACCTACCTACCTACCTACCTACCTATCTATCTATCTATCTATCTATCTATCTATCTATCTATCTATCTATCTATCTATCTATCTATCTATCTATCTATCTATCTATCTATCTATCTATCTATCTATCTATCTATCTATCTATCTATCTATCTATCTATCTATCTATCTATCTATCTATCTATCTATCTATCTATCTATCTATCTATCTATCTATCTATCTATCTATCTATCTACATGTGTCTATATGTTTGTTTGTCTAGAGGCTATAAGTTGGCTGCTTGTGGTCTTTATTTGATTTTGTGGTTCTATACCGTGTTTGATTTCCTTATCTTAGTAAAGATCTTTTTATCGAAACGTAGTTCAAAGTAAGACTCCCAATTAACCATATCCATATATTTACTGCCAATATTTACTTAGCATACGTTGCACAACAATTTCACTACATTCTCCATCCCACTCAAATTCATTCACTCTGTTTTCTTCTTTTGAACAAAATTTTCATATTCATGTTGGGCTGTATTGTTTCTGGATGCTGACTTCAAACTCAGAAGGGTACTTTCACAAAATAGATATCAAGATCATCATTATCGCATCATTATGATAGCGTACTTTGTTCTGGCTGTTCATAGACTTCATGTGTGTGTATCCATTCCCCGACACCTACAATCTGATGTCGTAGTCGCTGTCTTTCATGTGTGATATTTGCCGAATGTTTAAATAAATATGATCGTCACTTCATAGATTAGATGGTTTCCCCTCATGCTTCCTTTTCCTAACAAAAATAAAAATACTCGTTACTGCATGTTTTCCTGTGAAGGAATGTAGGAAGGTTTTCTGTAGGCTGTGAAAATAAAGGCCGCTTCGCCATAGCAGACGCCGCGACATGTACAGGAAGGATTTTGTACGGGAAGGATCTCTAACCACAGGGTCATGCTCTCCACTCCTTTCCTAATAAGTTGGTTTCTGGGTTGTCAAGTCTATGTACAATATCTAAACAATAAGATCTTGCAATTCCTAGTTACATGACTCAGGTTCTTTGATGAACTGAAACCACATAGTCTTCATGAATGTCTTCTACCACATAGAGGGATCATCAACAACCGGACATAATAACGTGAAAAATATAGCTGTAAAGATGAAATGCTTATATGCACAGAGACTCCGTGTCTGCTCTTACAAGTTTATGAGAAGTGAAATTTGACAGAAAAGAAAATTATTGGCAGCATACTTGAAGGTATAAAGATAATAACATCATATGACATCAATTCTAGTCAGTAGATATTACTCAACAGAAGTATCAGCTTGAATACAAGTTCTGATAAATGGAAGTACTGCCATTGGAGCAAATAAAACGGTGACACAACGTATTTCCAGTCTCTGAACTACATCTTACTGGAAATCTAATAGGACCATGGTCCTGCTACAAGAGAGATCCAGTGGGGGTTTGAGAATGAACGATGAAGAAGAAAATGAATGGAAGTTTTGATAATCCAGCAAAAAGGGAGTAAGTATGTTCCAAATAGACTGTCATCAACTTTAGAACAAAGCAATATATTCCACAAAAAACTGTAAATAGCAATGGAAGAATCGCTGGGCCACAGGTACAAAAGGAAAAACGTTACATGTAGACATGTCTCATTAACAGTCACAGCCAAATTCTCATGACATAATAAAGACCTTACACGGGTGAAACCACATGTGCCACTCAGCAAACACAGGCAAATAATTACGAATATTTATCTTGGAGGCGGCCTGCCTATAAGTCATTGTCATGTCGAACTTTCTAAATATTATCCGGCTCTTTGGCAGGGTATTACGCACTGCGTTCTACCAAGGTAATGATGATGACGAACCAATCCATATAGCTGTGAGTATATTGATCTTAACAAACAGTAGCCTTTCTAACATAAGCATACAGTTAAGTGATATAGATAACACCAAGAATCGAATAAGGATTGTTGTCTCAAAGCCACGCTTGTGTTAGGGTGGTTTTTGGAAACATGTATAGTGTTGAAGGGAGACATTCTACTGCGGAATTATGCCAGAATGATCACTTCCAACAGGAAGGCAATATACACTTCTGGGCCAACTATCTCTTTCATTCCTCTGTCAGATTTGTACCCACACCCACAGTGATGACGCATCTAATATTCCCCGTCACCTAGGAGTCTGCCACAAACGGACAAAGATAGAAGACAAAAATATGAAATTGTGGTAAGACATTCAGTGACACTTGATTTTTTCGTTCACAGATGACAGTGTCAGCTTTTCCCCTAATTTACCTGTAGTATCTCATGCGACATGCCAGGTAAGAGAACACTGATCCTTTTCTATGCACCCTGAGCTAGAAGTCCAAGTCACAGCTGTCAAACGGACAAATTGGCCAAGGTACCAGTTTAAAATCCTGCCACACATAACCAACCTATTATCGTCGGGACCGTTTAGAAAGTAATGGCAACATGATATGCGTATATATATATGCAGTCTTTGTTTAATCTCAACTCAACAATCTCTGGAACTGTTTATATTTGCTCCCAGATATTAGAATTTGTTTACACATTATAGTTCTATGTTGATTATTGTCTTCATCGTGGATACTCTGAGCGCTTTTGTCCTGGGCAAGCAGACCTGCATTGGCCAGAGACATGTTCATACATTCTTCGATGTCGCTGGTCCATCATGTTCTTGGTCTCCTTCTCTTTCTGACACTGCCCCACAGAATCACCCTTTCGATACCATCATGCCACGTTAAGTGTTCAAACTATTGTAGTTTACTTCTTATGATGATATTTATAAGCCACTCTTCATTTATGTTTCAGTAATTTCAAAATTTCAATGTTCTCTTTTTCTCTGCCAATGATACATTCGTAGGATCTTTCTGTAGCACTTCATTTCCAATGAATTTATTCTTCTTGATCTATTTATCTATATATATTTGCTGAAACTCATTGTTGCCTTTCGGCATCAGGGGTAGTAGAGTTTTCTGGAGACGGTTCTCTTTTTTTGCTGAGTATATTGAGGAATTTGTCGCCTCTTTGATTTCAGTGGTCCCTCGTTTTCGTGGTCGCACTCTATGTCTGCTTTCGCTGTATCTGTGTAGCATAGCTTGCTGTGGTATGGTGTCTGATGGTAGTCTGCTGATGTGTGCAAACTATTTGATCAGCTCATGCGGTTGTGTCTGTGGGTCTCACAAATAGATCACTAGACAAACCAACCATGCAACAGAAAACCTTAGTAGATGGCATGCCTTTATATTGAGGTTATCTTCTTATAGAAGCTTCATGGCACGTCATCTATACAATCCCGTAGTCGTAACCTTTGATAACAGTTACCATGTTGTTCCGACAGGCCGACGTTGTGCTTGAACTAGTTACGGGCACGGCGTGGGTGGGCGCAACAACAAAGAAACCTTTCGCAAGGGACAGAGTTGTGCCCTGATATCGACGTCTGTTTCGGCAACAAACACCATCGAGTCAAATTGCTGCTGGAACAGAGGGCGGAGCACTTATGGGAATACCCCACGTACTGTGAGGCCAGTTTCTAATCAAGAATCATTTGATCTGTTGTCTCTTGATGTATTCTAAGATTGATGTGGTGCCGGTTTTTTTGTCGGATGTCCTCATTCCTCACCCTGTCTCTTAACGATATTCTTAGGATTCTGCTAAGCACGCCATTTTTCAGCTGTCACAAGTTTACGTTTGTCTTGCGCTGTCGTTGTCCATGTTTGTCATTGGTAGCACAGCGTTGGCATAATAATCGTTTTGAATAGTATTATTTTGGTGTTTAAATCTACGTATTTGTTTCTGAAGATTGATGTTATTTGCCCTAAGGCTTGGTATGCTTTACTACATCTATTGTGTATTTCTTTGCTGTTCTTGCCGTATATTGTCATATTACTTCCTAGGTATATGAATTCTGTTACTTGGTTAAGTCTGTTGTTTTCAATATATATATTGGTGTTTGTTTCTGTTCTTCCTATCTTCATTACTTCGGTCTTTTGTATATTTATCTTCATCTTAAAGGTATGGCATGTTTGATGTAATCTATCTATTTGTCTTTGTATTCCACTAATGATGCCACTAGGGCCTGGTCATCTGCAAATAGTAGTTAGTTTAAGTTATCATTCAGATGGTTTTTTTCGCTGTCTTTGCTACTTTACAGATGTGGTATATATATGTTATGAACAGTAGGGGGGGGGGGGGAATAGTACACATCCCTCTCTCACACCTGAGTGAATTTGAAATGAATCGGATGTACCTGCGCTTGTTCTTACTGAACATTGACTTACGGCGTATATGCTCTGACATAGGTTTATCAGATGGGGAACTGCATATGTCTGAAATGTTATCCATTGTTGTGCTCTATCCACTCAGTCAAAAGATTTCTCTTGGTCTACGAAAGCCAAATATAATTCTTGTTTATGTTCTATCGCTCTTTCTGAAAAAAGTTTAATGGCAAAGATTGCTTCTGTACATCTTTTAGTTTTCCGAAAGTCCATTTGTGTGCTGTTGAGTCTTGGTTCTATATATGGGCGCATTCTTCCCTCCATAATCTTGCTGAACATTTTTCGTACGTGGCTTAATAGTGAAATGTCTGTATACTTAGTGCAGTCCCTCTTACTTGATTCTTCGTGATATTGTCGTGTTTAAAGTCAAAGTCTTTATGTTGCCACTCAAAGTCCATATGTTGCTACTATCTAGGAAAACAAAAGATCTTGAGAGGGTTACTTTACTGCCATTATTGCTATTTTATCACAGCTTTCTCATTTGTGTTAATTTGAGTGTTGTAATTGCGCGTCTTCGTTTAATCTCAACTCAACAATCTCTGGAACTGTTTTTATTTGCTCCCAGATTTACACATTATAGTTCTATGTTGATTATTGTTTTGATCTTTGTTTTGTCTGTTGTCATAATTTCTGTTTTCGGTGCCTTTAGATATATATTTTGGATCTCGCTGTATTTCGTTCAGAATTTTGTTGTTATGATTAGCTTTTTCAGTCCCTCAGCATATGAATTAAGGAGGACTTTGTCGTCTACTTATCTTATTTCTGGAATCTTGTACCCAACAATATTTCATGAATCAAATTGAATTTCTTCTAGTTTCTCTCGTACATTTCGCATTTTGTTCCCTGGATTTTGTTCCCTGCAAAGATACTAAAACGATAGAGCGATAGAAAGCACCCCTATTTACCCAATCTACTTTGTACAGCGAACCATTCAGATGTTTATCCATTTTACTCTTACTGCCGCTTGTTGTTCATGATATAGTGTTTCAATAAGATGTATTAGATGTTTGAGGAAGCTCATATCTTGCATAATAGACCACAGCTGATGTTGTTTAACACAAACGCATTAGAGTAGTGTATGAAACACATATGTAGATCTAAGCTGTATTCTCTACATTTCGCAATTATATTCCTCATGTTGAATATGTTGTCTCTTGTTCCACTTTCTGCTCGAAAGCCGGTTGAACTTCATAAATTTCTATTAATTTGTGTTGCATTCTTTTCATTATGATCTGTAGTAGTATTTTGTTGGCTTGACTAATTGTCTAAAATAACTACAGCCGTAAATTCTATATAAGTTGATCGCTACTCACTAAACAGGATATGCTACCAATTTTTAAAAATAAATTGAAGAATATATTTTTAGAAATACAATTACTATCCGGTTCGTAAACTTGTGGTGTGTCAGCCAATTCCTTTTTTGTAAGTAGAGTAAGTTCCGTTTCTTGATTCCTAAAATGAAGTTTCAATTTATTCTACTAACTCTGTGCTAGAGATTATTTTTTGCTTAAGAAATTCTATATTTCATTTCTGCTTTACGTTCGATTTAATCAAACTCTTGCTGACTAGACTGATGTAATCAAGGGAACGAAAAAGTGCACTCATTAATAGCTGTCCACCGATATTGTCTATTATCTCCGTAATTACTGAGCGTATCGGCTTCATAGTTTGCACGAGTGTATTATTTCATAACCACGTTAAAGATTATATTTAATTACTACCTAAATTGAACGGATTTATCGCAGCAGTGGCTACGAATGTCATTTTTAAGGTATCAATACTTTTTTGTTGATTGTCAAAAAAATAGACAGTACCGATAGAGAGTACAGTACCATTTACCATGTTCTCTGTTATGTTTTACACGGTCAGGGTTGATATCGATAAGAAACGCGTGAAATACTAAGAAGTAGTGCCAGATTGTTTTCTTTCATAGTTATATGTTAAAATAGTAGCTAAACGTCAGTTTCCTTAAAGGCGTATCTCATATTCGATGTGTTTTTATTGTGATGTATTCAACATATCATGTTTGTGTAAATTATTACAGCGTATTATAAAGCAGCATTTACAACTATAATATAAACATGTCTTTGAAAGTTAAATTCGTTTCATCAAAAAGTATAGCTATTAGATTGTACAAATATGTTTTCACAAGAAGCGCGACGTGGTACTCTATTTCATAGTATTTCTAAGCCATCAAAAAGAACACAGCACGCCATTGGTTTAAATTTCAAAACACCATCAAAGTGGTTACGAGAAAATAGTCATAATTAAAAAAAAAAACAACACAAGAAATGAGAGGAAGAAGAAATGTTGTAGATAATTTAAATGAAGAAATTATTAAGAGAGCAATTCATATACTTTTGGATTGCAAAGAGGCAGCAACAATAAAGACATTGATAACGTATCTAGAAAAGAACAACGATATCTATATTTTAAAATTAGATTATGGAGACCTGTAAGGGGTTCAGGATTTACATTTCACAAATATACATGTGGTAGAAGCGTCATTTGTGAGAAACTTCATTTAGTTACTATCAGAAGTAAAGATTTGAGACAAATTAGGAAGATGCGTAAAGTTAATTACGATATTGTATATATAGATGAAACTGGATAAACACTCACCACACTAATGAAAATTAATGACAGACTGTAGATGGAGCTATTAAGAGATATGTACCGAGCAGCAAAGGTAAAAGATTAATAATGGCACATGCAGATAGCAGACGAAATGATCTTTTGAAGAATGGTGAACTAATTTTCATTGACAAATGTACCGACAATCGACACTACCATGCTGGGGTGAATGGTCATATATTTAGATATTGGATAGAAAAGACACTTCCATTATTAGATAGACCCTCGAGTCTGGTTATGGACATCGCTTCCTAACACAATGTTGTTGCATGTAAAGAAAAGATCCCTACATCCTCATCTACTAAGGAAAAGATCAAAATATGACTTAGAAAAGAACAGATTCCATTTAATGAAATGCACATGAAACCGAAGTTACTGTTGTTGGTAATGAATGTACACAGAGCAAAGACTTTCCACATTGATAAAATTATACAGGAGCATAAACATAGATGTATACGATTACCACCGTATCATTCACATTTAAATCCAATAGAATTTGTTTGGGCTAAAATTAAGGGAGCAGTGACGAATGAAAATAAAACCTTCACACTTAATGATGTTCAGAAAATTGCATATACTATGCTCTCCGCCATTGATAAAGAATTCTGGATAAAATGTTATGACCATATATTGAAAGTGGAAGAAAAGAAGAATATTTGCAGAAAGATGGGTTACGCTACATTCAACCAACTACAATTATCGATCTTTGCAGTTCATCGGATTATAAGAAGAACTCTAAACAAGGACAGGGGAAAACGAGAAGAAATTGGATTTTGATAACATCAATATAATAATAGGCCTAAACATATGAAAACAACACCCGCCAATGTGACATTTCTATCAATGTAAAGACATATGTGACATTAATATACAATCTATAGCGTAGGCTTGCTGGAAAATAAGATCATATTGACAATAAATAAGGGTAGTAAGCTGTTGTGATTAAATATTTTGCTGAGAAAGCTTTTAATAGTTCCTTTTTCATACGAAGAGCATTACATTTTATTAAAATAATTATAATTATATACCAATTCGTGTATTAATGTTTTTATTTCTAGTAAAACCAAATTATGAAAGGAAATTGGATATATTTAACAAAACTCATTGTACAAGATACTTTTGAACAAATGTTAAGGTTAATCTGTGAATGCTTGGCATAATAATTAATTTCATGAAAAACTATTCATTGTGAATGTATTGAAGACGTATAAATATATTGGCTTATGCAAATTATACTATATATATATATATATATATATATATATATATATATATATATATATATATATATATATATATATATAATTCAGCTACTTTGTCAAATCTAAACCTAGTTTGATTTGAAAAAAGCAGCATCAGTGTTAAGTGAAAGTCCAACTTTATACTTTACTAGTGATTTATATTGTGCTGTATGGTTGCGAGAGTTGGACATGGAGAGACAACTGCAGGCGTTGAAACACAAATGTTATAGATGAATTTTGCGCATCAATTATAGAGAGCATAAGACAAATGTGTACATAGGCAATAAAAGAAGATACATACAGGAAGAAATCACTAACTAAATTAATAATATTACTAGATAAAGCGTATCGAAAATGGACAGGTGTCATTGCCCAGGTTACAGTGCATGAACTTGCTCAGCTACACTTATATATATATATAAACCCTTGCTAATATGAAACGAAATTACATTTTTGGACATTAATATTTTCTTATTCAAGAATACTCGAAATGGTTTGACTGATTTCTTGTGTTTTTTTCTATCTCTCAGAAACACAGCACGACAGACGATGCACACAAGTCGCGCAATCCATTTCTAAATATTCGATGTTTACAGTACTTAGAACTACAAGATTCTTCTGTTGCCATGGATGTTCTATATTACATGAATACTAACTCTCTACCAAAGATGTTTGTAAATATAGGAATCACCATCTTCAAGCACACAGTTATCTTGACAATACTAAAATATTTCTGATGCTCACTTGGAGTGTACAAATATTTGAAAAATAAAGCGTGTATTTTGACAATTATTAGTGGGAAGTGTTCTTAATTGGACAATGCTAGATGATGCGAGAACTCACAAATATTTTTACTAGAAGTCAACAAGAATCATGATTGTTAGATTCACTTCAACCGCAGCGGTTGCACGTATATTTCTATGGGCGTTGCTCTGCTGCATCGTAGGGTGTCGGAGTATGCAAAGTCAAGCCACCGACACGGGGTGGTTTGGGTTAGATCGTAAATATAAATGTCGCTGTCCATCCAACGAGTGTGACGCTGCTGGAATGTGTACTTATGGTCATTGCTTAATTGGTTGGTTTGGTCCAGAATGTCAATATGTAGATTTAATAGCCATTAGTGTCAATAAATCACAAAGTCCATATTGGATCCGTGATAACAATCAAACAAGCTGCAATGATGATATAACATTAGATGAATTAACAATACACCTGTTGTCAGAATATCCCTTCACCTGGCTCCGGTTACAGGTAAAAGATGCTACATTACAGCAAGATTTCCAGATAACGTTTTCCGATAAAAGAAACTTAACCAGAAGTGAATGTAAGAACACGAGAAATGCAACAGTCAATGAAATAACACTGGACATCCACTGTGATTTAGATTTTGCATTTCAGTATTTAACTTTGACAGGAGGCGGAGTCAAGTCTCTATGTTCTCTATACATCAGTGGAGGCCGTAATGTAGCACTCCGCCAGAAAGTTACACAATCCAGCATATATGATGTGAGTCCTTCCGATGCAAACACTGCTGTAGATGGTAATACAGACAATAAGTATGAACACGGGAGCTGTACAATCACTAGTCCTAGAGACATCAATCCAAATTGGAACGTAACATTTTCAAAATTACATACGATACATAGGTACGTTCTGTATATCGGAGATTATAGTAAAGATAATATCAAAGGATGTACTCTTAGAAGTTTCACAAAAGATCACGTGACAATATTTAATCACACAGACACGAATACTATGATTTTAATAAAGTATACAGTGCTGGATATAGAAAAGAAATATCCTATTTCTCTAGTAAACATACAATTCAGTCGCAGCAACAAGGAATTCCTATCTTTTGTTCTATGTGAAGTAGAGATATATGGAGATTCTGCGTGTGAACCTTCGAGATACGGACGGGAATGTGAGCATACATGTAACTGTGCTGTAAACAATGAGTCGTGCTTTGTAAGCACTGGAGGATGTCCATCAGGATGTTCTGCAGGATTCGAAGGCGAGAGCTGCAATAAGACATGTGACATCGGCAAATATGGAGAAGATTGCAAATTTAACTGCAGCCAGTTCTGTATCATGGTCAATAACAATGAGTCAGTATGCAAATACACAGATGGTGCTTGTATTCATGGTTGCCAAAATGGGTATCAAGCACCGACCTGTCGTCATTTGATAAAAGAAGACAGTCTTTTCTCTTCTCTTGCTTTTATTTCAACATCAACTTTTATTGTTATACTGATCATTGTGTTAATATCTGTAGCTATTTGGTGTAAGTCTAGGACTACCCGTGATAGCAGTACCGTCTATACAACACAATATGCTGTCTATGATGGATACGTGCAACCAACTGGTGAAGAAGTGGAACTATCGAGGCAAAGAAATGAATATTTAAGTGTTCAATATTCAACCGTTGATGATATTCCCAGGAACAGACTTTTGGCAAGTGATCTCACGACCAGATACGATTCTTCTGATTACAGCGATTACTACAATACAGTATCCGGAATTAGCTGAACTTAAACGTCGGCTACAAGTAGGGTCGTTGATACATCTTCGGATGAATTGGGTTAGGAGGAGGGTTATTAAACAAAAAGGGTCTTCACTTCATTTTGACCCTATGTGTGATGGGACAGTCAAATTTATCACATATCATCCTTAGTAGCCTCCAACGAAATGTATAGAAGGTAAATATTGTTGCTATTCATTGCTTCCCTTTCGTGCACTAACAACACTCGGATGTGATGTTTTGATTTCCATGATTGTCATGATTTCGAGTTTGAACGCCTCCCCCCAACCCAAGCCCATACCCATCTCTACGGAATTTGCTACCAAAACCTTAACAAGTATAACTTGTGTACCTGGACAATATTTATTCACAAAAATTAAAACACTTTTCATACAAACATTTTGTTAGTATTATATTCTTTGTTTCTACTTCCATGAATCTACTTCGTGCAGTTCGATCTCAGCGTTCTATGACCTCTGTGATAGCATCATTGTTTTTACTGTTTTTTATTGTTTGTTCACTCTTTGTTGTGTATTTTCATGAAAAAAGACCTTAAAGATGAAGCATTAAAAATGTCTATATTAATATGTTTATGTTAGAAATTCAGATTATTTGTGTGTTTTCGTGTATATGCCGCATAGTCCGATAGCCTCTTCATCATTCATCGTATAACTACAACATAACGTATGTTTTCAATCAATCAAGTGCCATGCCGACTGGCGTAGGCGATCATGTTTCTCCACGACTCTCTGTCTCTTGTGTTGTCAATAAGCTCGGTTGGTGAGCTTCTACCGTGTCACGATACAAGCCCATCAAGCCGATCTGGACATGTCAATATGTGCTCCGATCTGTTCATGTTAATATGTTCTCCAATCTGGACATGTCAATATGTTCTCCGATCTGGTCATGTCAATATGTTCTCCGATCTGGACATGTCAATATGTTCTCCGATCTGGACATGTCAATATGTTCTCCGATCTGGACATGTCAATATGTTCTCCGATCTGGACATGTCAATGTGTAATACGATCTGGACATGTCAGTATGAGCCTTGATCTGGACATGTCAGTATGAGCCTTGATCTGGACATGTCAGTATGAGCCTCGATCTGGACATGTCAGTATGAGTCTCGATCTGGACATGTCAGTATGAGCATCGATCTGGACATGTCAGTATGAGCCTTGATCTAGACATGTCAGTATGAGCATCGATCTGGACATGTCAGTATGAGCCTCGATCTGGACATGTCAGTATGAGCATCGATCTGGACATGTCAGTATGAGCATCGTTCTGGACATGTCAGAATGAGCCTCGATCTGGACATGTCAGTATGAGCCTCGATCTGGACATGTCAGTATGAGCCTCGTTCTGGACATGTCTGAATGAGCCTCGTTCTGGACATGTCAGAATGAGCCTCGATCTGGACATGTCAGTATGAGTCTCGATCTGGACATGTCAGTATGAGCCTCGATCTGGACATGTCAGTATGAGCATCGATCTGGACATGTCAGTATGAGCCTCGATCTGGACATGTCAGTATGAGACTCGATCCGGACATGTCAGTATGAGACTCGATCTCCACGTGAGTAGCTCCACCATTACACATTGACTAACAGTTCAAGCTCTCTGTTGGTTAACGAACATTCTCCTAAGCCCACAGTAAGAGAATATACAGATAAATGTAGCTCCCATGGCAGCAGCCTGCCGCAGGGAATTAAGATACATCGTCATCTACTAAGCAGCAGAAATTATTAGTGGTAGTGGCGAGTTCCCTTTACTGCTGTGTTTACATTTCATAACTTGCGCGCCATGTGCCCATTTACAAATGGGTCGACTTGGGAAGCGGTCGTGTCAGACAAGATATCATGGCCTGGATTTTTTTATTTCTGTCCGGACGTAGTTTTTAACCTAGCGCCCAGTTACCATGTGACAGTAATATCAAATAGGTTTCTGCGCAGGATAGTATATGATTATTTAAGGTCAGCTTAAACCCCTCTCCCCAAAATAGGAATTGATTGCATATGCTGGAAACAGTGCTTTCAATTGATACGTAATGGGTTAAAGATTCAGGAAAACTAACTTTTTAGGGTAAAATGAACATGTTTTTTGAAATTTCGCTGAAAATGTGATGTTTTATGTGACAAAATAGTGAAATCTATGTGCCTGTCATTAGATTTCTATTACAAAAACTAACATAAATAGCTTAATGAAATTTGATATACATATAAAGTATAATGGTACCTTTCGGTTTAACTATTTAAGTCATTGATCAGAGATATGTTTCGAATGTTATAATTCGCTATGTGGAAAAATAATTTAAAAAAATTAAGTAAGGGTTATGAGTTAGCATAAATGACATAAATACATAAAATATTCAATCTGTTGATATGCAAAAGCTCCAGATTGTGTGCATGATAGTTTCCTATCTGTGCTAAGTTTGGATTGAATATGTTAAAAACTTTATAAGATATCTCTTGAATGCCACCTGAAAACATTGAAAATAGTAGTTTAGAGAAAAATAAAAAAATTGTGTCTTGCCATGCTGGTTTCCTATGTAATTCCAAACTTAAGGAACTCCTGCTGCATATGACTCATACTTATCATGTTCCTTGACTTCTTGTACAATTTTTCTTTATATTTTTTATCTTTCTATGTATTATATTTCCTTGCTCAGCCGCTCTTACTATGGCGCAGTTAAAACGCTGGAATGTAGTAACAATGTGATACCCATAGTTGAGTCATAATTTATTCAAAATGTCAATCCTGCCTAGCTCCCCTTTATTGAATACAATTATGACATCATTTACATCTAATTCTAATCTATCTTTTCCTACAAATGTTGTCTTAGGACATCTACTTCTAATCTATCTTTTCCTACAAATGTTGTCTTAGGACATCTAATTCTAATCTATATTTTCCTACAAATGTTGTCTTAGGACATCTATCCCAGATCAAGTCATGAAATGCTTAATTGGAATTTTGCGTCCCACCATGCAAACGCTTTTTTAAAAACAAACTATCATCCTAAACATGCTCAAAAACAGGTTTTGTTATTTCCATGGCAAAGTTAGGCAGCTTATTCTTGTTTTGACCATGACACCATGATTGTGAACAGTTTATATGTATTCCTTGTCTATGTTCCCAGATTGCCCATATTGCTTTCTTCATAGTGCCTACATTTCCCACATTTGACCTAATGGCACCTCCGAATGACCCTGAATTCATTTTATTGTTGCTTTTGTTAGTCTCCCTGCTCCTCAAATCCATTTATAATGATCGCCGAAGAAGAAGAAATCCCTTTATAAGTTTTGCCATTCTCTATAAATAATTTGTTCCTAATTGCAGAGACTTTACCAAAGAATATTTTGCCCATACGCTTCTGAACATGTCCGCAGTATTCTAATTTTCTTTTAAGTGTATAATTACTGAGAATTAACCCCAAGTAGCTGGCTGCTCAGTGTCTTAAAATACATTCTCTCTGTGGGAACAACATTGTGGGCATGGTAACATTTGAACAAAAGATATAACTTATTCAATGGCAAACATTCTTTGCCCATTAATATTGCTTGCACTTTCAATAAAAGCATAAATGTTATTTATGTTGCTTGAAAGTTTTTCAAATACAGATGATCTAATAATATTATTACTAGCAGTACTAGAGAGAAATTTCTAGGAACAGTATTATCGTAGGTTGCCATTGCTTTCGGGAAGGAACAACTGTTAATGGAGCACCGTAATGAGAATACATTCGTTCAAGCCGGCCAATTTGGCGGAAGTCAAATCACGTAAGGAAGAGTGGCTGGAAAGAAGAGAAAGGACAGACCAAGAAGAGGATAGACTAAAGACATTAAATATAACATGAATACATCGCTAGAAAATGCACACCGCATCGCCCAAGACTGAGGGGTTCAGAGAGTTCATTTGGAAGACAACGCTCTGGAAGGAATATCACATGACACACATGATTTTCAATTTCACTGATATTAATTATACTGACAATTTCACATAGGCCTACATTAGTAGACACTGCCTTGGTATATTGATTTTCAGCAAATCTTCTTTTCTTAGAATGATAAACTTGTTTTCTCTTGTCCGCAATGTATAAAATTGGTAATGTATGTAATATAAATACACACAAAACGGTATAGCACAAGTTGTATGTATAACACACTGAATCTGTCTAGCCACATGTAGTTAGATTGCTTGAAGGAGAAACATGGCTAGCAACCTGATGTTTACTATTTGTGAAGTACTCTCCAATTTCCTGAGTTGAAATGAAGTATTTCAATGATTTGTTCCTTAATTCCAATTAAAATATTTATTTCATGCAAATTCAAAAACATTTAAGCATTTATTTGGAATAAAAAAACACACAATATTCTGAAAAAAATTATGCAATTATGTTCAGTGGTTCAAAAATTATGATGGTTTCAAATTTATGCATATTTGATGCTGTAAACAGCTGATAGCTGACCAGTAACCATGAAAACTGTTTAACTTAATTTAAAATATTTCCAGATGGATTATCAAAACTTGACATATATCATTGTCTTCAGATATAATTAAATTCTGAAATGGAGCACAGAACCGAAATTGTCACATTTTGAAGAAAAAATACTAATATTGGGGGGGGGGGGGTTAAGAGAGTAAAGAGAATATAAGTCATCATCAGCAAGTTCCGTCTTCGGTACGAAGGTTGGATGAACACACCTCCAACATCCCCAGCCTTTTGTTTTGGTGGTGCACTTTGCTAGACTGTAACCTGTCCATCTTGTGATGTTGCTCTCCCACTTGTATCTCTACCTACCTCTGCTCACTTTCCTTTAGACTAACGGGAATAGAACCAATCCGTTCAAACGGCACCGATTTCGCCTGACAGCTCGAGTAAACGGGTTTTTTCGTACTTGAGTAACCGCTTCTCCATAAATAGATGCGAGCCATTCAAACTGTGCACTCATGTCACTGAAAACGGACCAATCGAGACAGGAACTATTACAACAACAACGAACATCCCGTACCAGTATTGAAATATCCTCAGTAACACAAACATATAACATCCGTTTTCATACTGTGTAGAATACGCCTATTTAACATGCATATTATAGTGTGTGTATAATATAGTGTTCCTTTGTCGCATGTAGACACTATATTATGTGTCTACACGTAAAGACTGTGTAGAGAACTCGCTTCCCTTGAACTTTACCCTCAAGTAAGGTCTTCAACAAGTGGTCATGTATTTTAATATAGAGTATTGTTATTTCTGTCAATTTTTCTGCCCGGATGTGGCAGTATGTTACAGAACTCGTGTGTGACAGTCAAGGTAATGAGTTCGAATCTCGTCACAGGCAGTTGTGCATCTGGCGGTTTCAGAAAACAATGGCAAAATAATGACCGTATTTATATTGCCTAGAAAATCAATACGGGCGCTCTTGTTTGACTATCGAGAGTTGTTGATGTAAGGATATGTTCTTTGTGACTGTGTAGGGAGTTGTTGCTGAAAGGAGATGTTCTTTATGACTGTGTAGGGAGTTGTTGCTGAAAGGAGATGTTCATGTTTGACTTAGTGAAAAGTTGCGTAAGGGACTGTGATTGATTATGTTGATATTTACTGTTGTGTGGAGCTATTCCTGTTTGACTGTGTAGAGAGTTGTTGCTGTAATGCCGTGTTCCTATTTGACTGTGTAGAGAATTGTTGCACTAAAGGGGTGATCTTTTTTGCCAGTGTAGAAATTTGATGCTGTATGAGGCTGTTCTTTTTTGACTGTGTAGACAGTTGATGCTGTATGAGGCTGTTCTTGTTTGACTGTGTAGATAGTTGTTTCTGTGTGAGGCTGTTCTTGTTTGACTGTGTAGAAAGTTTCTGCTGTATGGAGGTGTTCTTGGCTGATTGTGTAGAGTTGTTGCTGTAAGGGGGTGTTCTTGTTTGACTGTGTAGAGAGTTGCTGCTGTATGGAGGTGTTCTTGTTTGACTGTGTAGAGAGTTGTTGCTGTAAGGGGGTGTTCTTGGCTGATTGTGTAGAGTTGTTGCTGTATGGAGGTATTCTTGGCTGATTGTGTAGAGTTGTTGCTGTATGGAGGTGTTCTTGGCTGATTGTGTAGAGTTGTTGCTGTAAGGGGGTGTTCTTGTTTGACGGTTTAAAGAATTGTTACAGATGACGGGAATTGAACCAGGTCCGTTCTAGCAGCACCGTCATCTGTAAGAATTATTTTCAATTATCCTCATGCTTCCTACTTTAATTTACGTGTTAAAGAATTGTTGCTGTGTGAGGCTGTTCTTGTTTACTGTATAGTGAGTTGTTGCCGTAAAGGGCTGTTTTGATTTGATTATTTAGATATTTCTTGTTGTGTGGGGCTGTTCCTGTGTGACAGTGTGTAGAGCTGTTTCTGTATGTAGGAATAATTCGTTTTAAAAGATATTTTGAGGGTTTAATGTAAAGGAAAAAAAAAGGCTATTTTGTCGGCAGCAGAACATCTTGACCGAAAATAGTGGTACCATTTCTACTTGAGAAGTAGATCCCTTTTGAGTAGAAGGCTGAAGGTCTTATCCTAAGAAACTGAACATCTCCTAAAACGTAATCCTGCTTATGAAGGAAATCTCCATGGGAACAATTTCACTGCACATAAGAAACAAGAGATCATTGCTGGTAATCCCTCACGATGGAAACAATAAATTTATTGATTATAGAAAAACAATTGGTAGTCTGTGAGAAATGTCTTGGTTGCTGGTGTTGTCTATTTTGTGTTAGTGACGCTTGTAATATTTCTCAATTATCGTAGGAGTACCTCGGATTCCGCTCTAGTACTTAAAGATTTATTTACAGTAGAAGCGTTAGTCGTTGCTTGCTCATTCCGAAAACTTGTTGATCATATGATCACAGTTTTGTTGTTCACATTCACATAACATTTTCAATTCTGTCAAAACTTTGGGGTAAATGTCTTTCTCTTAACGATACCTTCATATTCTTCTTTCAGTCCAGGTGTTATATTTGGATGATTATAAAATTGGGCTTCCGACTCTGCTTCTGGTAGTATAAATTACTCTCTATCATCTGTCTCTCTCTCTCTCTCTCTCTCTCTCTCTAATCGTCTATTTTAAATGTATGAATGTCTCTAGTTCTTTGAACTCAAGATGCTTATCTTTTAATTTACGAGACGGTTATGGCAAGACACTCGTCAAAGGTAGCAACAACGAAAAGTGGAAATCTTCCCGAATCTAATGTAGATGACGATTATTAGCAAATATTTAGAATAGACTAATTCATTTTACTGCACCTGAGATCTGACATAACAAAATGAGACATCACTTGTACACACATTTCCCAACATAAACAGCTAACCTTAGACATTGCAACTTGGCCAGCATGGCAACAGAGCATAACTTCAATAATTACTACTAGCATTCAGACCTAAGGAGAACCATATGTTCCACACACCAGCTTCGAGAAGAAACTTTCTGACAACTCGAAATGCATAAAACAGACATCAGACTATTCAAGAATCTGGAGTGCTACTATTTGTATGAGATGCTGGCACAAGAAACCGAAGAATGTAGAAATTAAACTGGTTTAGTCTTTCTAACTTATGTAATTAATCCAAGAACCGTTTTATGGTCATTCTGAAAACGTTCAGCATTTGTAGTGCAAGGCGTGATCCATGCTCTGATCGATAATTAGATCTGTAGTCTAAGAGATCACATATATATATTTTAAAAGTACTTCTTCTTCTTCTGCGTTCATTCTCAAACTCCTGCAGATTAGCAGGATGTAGTCCGGAGAACGGAATGCGTTGTGTCATGGTTTACAGCAAATGTGAAGTTGTTTGCTGCGTCCTGGTTATGCTATCACCAAATATTAACCAGCACTTAAACCGGTGACGTCTCGGGGTTTAATAATCACTTGATGATGATGAAGATGATGTTCCTCATTCGCAAGCGAAGATGAGCATGCAATGAAAAAAAAATTAATACGATAAAACAAAAAATTAATAATAACAATAAACTGGCAGTCTAATTTGGCTTGTGAGCCCGCAGATGTACATTGAGTCCGATTCGTGCAAGGAAAGTTTTATTGGAGTGCATGCAGGAATGCTGAAGGTTAGGGGTAGGAGAACCTTTAGATCTGTCCTTCCTCTTTTTGCGCTTGTGGGTTGCCTATAGTATTATTTCTTTTCATATTTCGTGATGCCAGCATTAATCTGAGTGTGCCAGGCTGAGCGGTCAAGTGCTGTAGTCTCCCAGGTGCTGACTGCAGTGCTTGAGAAAGTTTTTTAGGTGATCCTTGAAGCGCTTTTTCTGCCCTCCGCTTCAACGTTTACCTCCCCACAGCTCCCCAAAGAATAATCTCTTTGGAAGGCGCTTGTATGGCATACGGACGATGTGACCAGTCAAGCGGAGTTGGGATCTAGTCAGCATGGCATGGGTGTTTTACATACGGGACTTCTGAAGGATTTCCGTGTCTGGTACTCGATCCTACCAACGTACTCCAATGAGGTTTTATAGGCACCGAAGGTGAAAAGAGTTAAGCTGTCGAGCGTGTCTCGAATAGACAGTCCAGCAAGACGCAACATAAAGCAGTGTTGGTAGAACCACTGCGCGGTACATGTCCAACTTAGTTGTCAAACTGAGACCACGCCTGATCCAGACGTTGACACGAAGGCTCCCGAATGCTGCACTGGCACGAACAATACGCAGGGCAACATCGTCGTCAATTGTCGTAGTTTGCGATAGGGTGCTGCCGAGATATACAAACTTATTGGCAGTATCAAGTTTGTGTCCCTTTACTGTGATCACTGGTTCTGTGTATATACATTACTAAAGTCTTCGCAGTGCTGATGGTGAGACCGAACGTATAACAGGCCAAAGAAAAGAGGTCCATGCTGTCTTGCATGTCTTTCGGACTGGTAGCATTTAATGCACAAGAGGTCGCGAACATATCAATATATCACGTGACATCTAATTATAACGCTAGCAATTACCACTAACTCACTTTACTAACAATTTTTATGAAATTAAAAACTTTCTAACTTTGGGGGGACATGAAACTGTAATTTAATTTCGTTCCTGGTTGGTGATTCAGATATATATCCGTTTAGTAAGTGATCAAGGCTTTATACATTTAGCTAATGAATCTCATTTAAATAGAATAATAAATGATAATATTTGCTTTATATACTCAAATGAATTTATGGTTACAGGAAAGCCAAGTTTCAAGTTGTGTGTAAGTATATTTATCAATTAATTATACAAGTTTATTTTAATATACATACTTGTTGTAGTATAGTTTGATGTTCTATGTTTATCTAAGCATAATTTGTATTCATACGTTTTGTTATTTATCATATGTGTTTTTCTACTTTAATCGCATATTATAAGCAAATTATAAGCTTTATTAGAATAGTAAGGTAAAGGTATGTCCCGTGTCAGCAACCTGCCGTCGGGGATGAAGATAACTCTTCATGTACTAAGCCGCAGCAACTATTAGGTGGGGTGGCCAGTTCCCTTCCTTGCTGTCTTTACCTCCCTAACTTATGCGTCAAGTACTCATTTACAGCTGAGTCGACTGGAGGAGTGGTCGTGCCAAGTGAGAAATCACAACCCTGATTTTTGTGTGTCCGGACGTGGTTTGAAGGAGCATATTGGAATGAGCATATATTTAATTTTTGTTTGTTTCTTTTATACAGAGTTTACAAGGTGTCTCTAGCCATTGTTGTTTCTTTGGGCCAGTGTGTTGCCAGAAAATTTCATGTTGTGAACTATCTTGAAGAATATGCCCTGTTGTCTAGTTCCTGTACATGTGGTTGTTTTCTCAAACTTGAACTTTGTATACATTAGGCTGTAGAGTCGGTAGTGTACTGTTTTGTGGCGTGGAATGACAACTTGTTATAATCTTTTCATAATGTTTAATCATCTTGTGTTGGTATTGTCATTCTAATTGCGTTCATTATCAATTGTCGGTTTCTCTTGATGATAATTTAACGTTGATATAATATGTACAAACAAAGTACATCTAAAAGCTTCGAATAATTGGTTATATATTCGAATATATTAAACAAGAACTCCCGGAAATAGGCTAACATGAATGTAACAATGCTTTGGAAACTGATAACGATACTCCATTACAATATTACATATTTAAAAATAAACCACGTTTGAAAAAATAGTACGCATTCGTGTCCATGCCTCCTTAATTACACCAACACTACCGACATGGCTGTAGCTTTGAATACATAAACATTACTGTCGTTTCACTGTCATATTCTGGGTCCCTTCCACTGGTGTTCCATTGGTACATTGATGATGGTATCAACATCACTGACATGTCGGAGAATGATGTTTCACGCTTTATACACTTCATCGATCACTTTCACCCTGCCATCACGTACACATCAGGGATCTCTATATTCCACTGAGCCATCAAGTACACATCAGAGATCTCTATCTTCCACTCAGCCATCATGTACACATCAGAGATCGCTATCTTCCACTCAGCCATCATGTACACATCAGAGATCTCTATCTTCCACTCAGCCATCATGTACACATCAGAGATCTCTATATTCCACTCATCCATCAAGTACACATCAGAGATCTCTATCTTCCACTCAGCCATCAAGTACACATCAGAGATCTCTATCTTCCACTCAGCCATCAAGTACACATCAGAGATCTCTATCTGCCACTCAGCCATCAAGTACACATCAGAGATCTCTATCTTCCACTCAGCCATCATGTACACATCAGAGATCTCTATCTTCCACTCAGCTATCATGTACACATCAGAGATCTCTATCTTTCACTCAGCCATCAAGTACACATCAGAGATCTCTATCTTCCACTCAGCCCTCATGTACACATCAGAGATCTCTATCTTCCACTCAGCCATCATGTACACATCAGAGATCTCTATCTTCCACTCAGCCATCATGTACACATCAGAGATCTCTATCTTCCACTCAGCCATCATGTACACATCAGAGATCTCTATCTTCCACTCAGCCATCATGTACACATCAGAGATCTCTATCTTCCACTCAGCCATCATGTACACATCAGAGATCTCTATCTTCCACTCAGCCATCAAGTACACATCAGAGATCTCTATCTTCCATGTAAACTTCCTGGACATTTCCATCACTACCCAACCCCCCTCCCTGTCTTAGCACATCGTTACACTATAAACCAACTGATACCCATAGCTTTCTCCCCTCTCCTTGTCACGATTCCCGCTCATTATCTCAACTTTTTCGTCTCCAGCGTCTGTGCAGTGTATAACTTTCCCGAGAAAGTCCATGAGATAATGGATTTTTTCCTGTCCCCGACATAGTCCTCAGGTCTTCCCTATTTGTACTGGATCTCCTGCCAGGGTGTCATCTTGAACACTCGGAGATCGTCCTCTTCTGACAGGATCAAACTTGTTCTCACTTTCCACCACCTGCTGTTTGTCATGTATAACGCCGACACCTTTCTCTTCTCCAGTAGGAACCCTAGACTTCTCCAGCCCCTTTCTGGTTGCTTACAGACGTGACAAGTACCTGGGTGTCTGGAGTCATCTAAAGCCTGAAGTACCTAATCATCTTGGCACCATCAGCTGCAAACGCAAAATATGCTACACCTGTGTCTATGTCATCCAGACATGGCCTGTCCCATTCCCCACATCCACCTTCACTATTGAAGTTTCAGATGTGGGTCCCGCAGTTTCATCTATGCCGTCATGTGCAAACGTTACATCATCATGTATATAGGTGGGACTGGAAGGAGGCTTATTTGCATACTTGGAATCGCCTTTGTTATTTTTGACATGCGACTCCAAGTATATAAATAGTGACCAACAAAACACAACAATTATTTTTAAAAAACGTAATAAATGAAGTCCTAATTAATTCTGCGCAGAAGTCTTACTGCAGACGACCATGAGATAACCCTATCTTACACAGTGTAGTTGATTTTTTTAAAACGACAAACTAAATAGTCTCCTCTCCTTACTTTTGAGTTCACAGTTTTAAGACTTCTTACCCTGTAAAGTCATGCAGTTTCGATGGATTCCTTAATCTTTCAAGACGATAAATAATTCCTATGTAATTCTGCGTGTAATGTTTCAATTATGTTTGTTTCTTATAATGAAATGACCAGTATTGTAATTACTTTATTTTACTTATGCATTCAGTTTTTTGACAAAATAAACTCCGTCCAAACCACACGTTATAGAGAAATGGGTAGAAACCCATAGAAACAATATACAACTTTTCTTAATATTTTCAAACATTGTACTCACGCCTGAACCCTTGAACTACTCAGTAAACACATTTTTCTCCTGGAAAACATTAAATAGTTTTAACAGAGGGCCAATAACGCTACTTTTATCTTACATACCCTGTATAATGATTACTTTTTTTTCACTAATTTTACTGTTTTATGTATTTTTTCTTCAGAAGCAAAACAACGTTAGACAGTTTCAAGACGCAAGACATATAATACTTCTAAAAATCCAACAAGCGAAATCAGAAACAGAGTCATGAAGTTTTGCTAATCATTGGATACACATCTAATCCCTGTTGGATACACATCTAATCCCTGTTGGATACAGATCTAATCCTTGCCTGTGTCCACTATTCTTATATAAATGTTTCAATGTTGCTGTGAGACAGTAATCAATGGATATTTTCTGGCATAGCTGTTGACACAGTTCACAAAGTTAATTAAAGACTAGATTATTCCGTTACATCCCATGTGCCTACATGAAGGGATCCGGCTTACAGTAAACTATTTCGTTACATGAAATGCGCGTATGTGAAGGAAGACATCCGGCTTGCAGTAAACTATTGTGTTACATCCCATTTTCCTACGAGAAGAAATCCGACTTGCAGTAAACTATTCCGTCACATCCCATGCGCCTGTGTGATGGGATCCGGCTTATAGACAAAACGATATAACAATTCTACCAGAAATTCGTAGAAATGTTCAAGTAACAGCTAAAGGAGATAAGCTGATCAAATAGGAGTTATTCATCTTTAGATATCAAGACTATTGCTATTGGACGATGATATTTGAACATAGCGCATGTGCTATATCTGTGCTGTTGTTGATCGATTTCATTGTTGATATCTTTTATCGGACAATTTAATACTATATGATTTGTTCTCGTTTTAACATCACACAAGTTTATAATTTTCATTGCAAGTTGAAACAGATATACTCCATTATTTCAAGAAACACAGTTCGATGGATCTATGAAAATAAAATATACTCTTACAATTAGGGGATCTTTGTGACTTCTGATAATTTTTAATTGTGCGTCCTGATATAGCCTTCTTGACACTGTCCACTGGCAGAAAGTGCGCGTCTATCCAAAGGAGAGATAAACTCATCACCTAGCTACGGCGACCTCTAATATTCTTTGTATGGTTAGAAGCTCTGATATAACCACATTGGAATACTGTCTGCGGTTGAAAGTAGCGTACCTCACCGTAAGGGAGGCATACCTCATTATAGCCATCTTATAAAAGCTCCGACGGACAAGCTGTGGATCACTGTTTCGGAACTTTCAACCACAAATTAGTTTATTGAAGACACCAATATCATTGTCTGACTCCTACAGAAGAACCAGGAAAATAAAGAAGAAGACATACTTTTGAAGTAACCGAAAAAGAAGTAAATGAAAGCTTTCCTAAGATTTGCAAGAAAAGTGCAATGAAGTAGTTTAAATTAGACATATATATATATATATATACAAATATACACATTTTTAGTATTGTGAATTTTACAGTAATTCTCATAATTTGACAATTCTATACAATAAAGCAGACTACACATTTTGAAATAATGATCACACAACATATAAAGCTGTGAAATTCTGATCATACAACACATAAAGCTGGGAAATACACTTTAAATACATCTATGGCAGGAGAACTAATATGGACGATGCTCTGCATCATCGTTTGGTCTCAAAATGTACAAGGTCAAGGCTGTGAACAGGGTTGTCTTGGCAACAATTGTCAATATAAATGTCGTCGTATACTTTCAAACAATATTGGATTGTGTAAAGGTATTTGCATAATTGGTTGGTTTGGTCCAGAATGTCAGTACCAAGATTTAGTTGGCACGAGTGGAATTAAATCCCAAACTCCATATTGGATCCGTGATAACAATGAGACAAGCTGTAATGATGGTAAAACATTAACTGAACTTTCAATAAACCTGACGTCAGAATATCCCTTCACCTGGCTCCGGTTACAGGTAAACAATCAAACATTACTTCAAGATTTCAAATTAACGTTCACTGACAAAAGAAACATAACCAGAAGTGACTGTAAGAACATGAGACATGCCAGAGTCAATGATAAAACACTGGACATCCACTGTGATCTAGATTTTGCATTTCAGTATTTAATTATCACAGGAGATGGAGTCAAGTCTCTATGTTCTCTGTACATCAGTGGAGGCCGTAATATAGCACTATGTCAGAATGCTGCACAATCCAGCACATATGTGAGTCGTTCCATTGCAACTAAAGCTGTAGACGGTAACACAGACAACAATTATGATCATGGAAGCTGTACAGCAACCGGCATTAAAGACTTCAATCCAAATTGGAATGTGACATTTACACAATCACATACGATATACAGGTATGTTCTCTACAACAGAGATAAGGGAAAAGTACAACTCCAGAACTTTACTCTTCGAAGTTTCACCCAGAGTGGTATACTTGTATTCAACCACACAGACAAGCAAAACACGACACTAGACATGTACACAATATTAAGTGTAAAACAGGCACAGCCTATTTTACTAGTAGATATAACAAACAACTACACTGGCCGCCATTCAATTCTCACCCTGTGTGAAGTAGAAATATATGAAGATTCTGCGTGTGAACATTTGAAATACGGACCGGAATGTGAGCATACATGTAACTGTGCTGTAACAAATGAGACTTGCTTTGTTAGCACTGGAGGATGCCCATCAGGATGTTCTACAGGATTTCATGGTGAGAGCTGCGATAAAACATGTGACATCGGGAAATATGGGGAAGGATGTAGATTTAACTGCAGTCAGTTTTGTGTTTTGACCAATAACATGGAGTCATTATGTCAACACATAAATGGTACTTGTATTCTTGGTTGTCAAAATGGGTATCAACCACCGACGTGTCATCATTTGATAATAGACAACAATCATTTCTCTGCATACACCATCGCGGGAACTGCAATTTTTATTGTTATCCTGATCATATCTGTAATATCTGCAGTCATTATTCGGTGGAGACGAAGAACAATCACAAATAAAAATATGGCTGCTACAACACAAGAAGAAGAGTTTGATGGCTACGATCAGATTATTGATTCAGAAGTTGAACCTTCAAGACAAATTAGAGAATGTTCATATATTCAAAGAGTTAATCACGTCACTAGTCCCCCACAGACGTCAAGGAGTCTAATAATTGAACATTATTCTAGTGATACCGTTTACTATAACACAGTATCTGGATTGAGTTCACCTTGAATGTCAGTTGTCTACCGCACTATCAATATGTTACTTGAATGTCAGTTGTTTACCTCACTATCACTATGTTACCTGAATGTCGGTTGTTTACCTCACTATCAATATGTTACTTGAATGTCAGTTGTTTACCTCACTATCAATATGTTACTTGAATGTCAGTTGTTTACCTCACTATCAATATGTTACTTGAATGTCAGTTGTTTACCTCACTATCAATATGTTACTTGAATGTCAGTTGTTTACCTCACTATCAATATGTTACTTGAATGTCAGTTGTTTACCTCACTATCAATGTGTTAATTGAATGTCAGTTGTTTACCTCACTATCAGTATGTTACTTGAATGTCAGTTGTTTACCTCACTATCAATATGTTACTTGAATGTCAGTTGTCTACCTCACTATCAGTATGTTACTTGAATGTCAGTTGTTTACCTCACTATCAATATGTTACTTGAATGTCAGTTGTTTACCTCACTATCAATATGTTACTTGAATGTCAGTTGTTTACCTCACTATCAATGTGTTAATTGAATGTCAGTTGTTTACCTCACTATCAATATGTTACTTGAATGTCAGTTGTTTACCTCACTATCAATATGTTACTTGAATGTCAGTTGTTTACCTCACTATCAATGTGTTAATTGAATGTCAGTTGTTTACCTCACTATCAGTATGTTACTTGAATGTCAGTTGTTTACCTCACTATCAATATGTTACTTGAATGTCAGTTGTCTACCTCACTATCAGTATGTTACTTGAATGTCAGTTGTTTACCTCACTATCAATATGTTACTTGAATGTCAGTTGTTTACCTCACTATCAATATGTTACTTGAATGTCGGTTGTTTACCTCACTATCAGTATGTTACTTGAATGTCAGTTGTTTACCTCACTATCAGTATGTTACTTGAATGTCAGTTGTTTACCTCACTATCAATATGTTACTTGAATGTCAGTTGTCTACCTCACTATCAATATGTTACTTGAATGTCAGTTGTTTACCTCACTATCAACATGTTACTTGAATGTCAGTTGTTTACCTCACTATCAATATGTTACTTGAATGTCAGTTGTTTACCTCACTATCAGTATGTTACTTGAATGTCAGTTGTCTACCGCACTATCAATATGTTACTTGAATGTCAGTTGTTTACCTCACTATCACTATGTTACCTGAATGTCGGTTGTTTACCTCACTATCAATATGTTACTTGAATGTCAGTTGTTTACCTCACTATCACTATGTTACCTGAATGTCAGTTGTTTACCTCACTATCAGTATGTTACTTGAATGTCAGTTGTTTACCTCACTATCACTATGTTACCTGATTGTCAGTTGTTTACCTCACTATCAGTATGTTACTTGAATGTCAGTTGTTTACCTCACTATCACTATGTTACCTTAATGTCAGTTGTTTACCTCTCTATCAGTATGTTACTTGGATGTCAGTTGTTTACCTCACTATCAGTATGTTACTTGGATGTCAGTTGTTTACCTCACTATCAACATGTTACTTGAATATCAGTTGTTTACCTCACTATCAGTATGTTACTTGGATGTCAGTTGTTTACCTCACTATCAGTATGTTACTTGGATGTCAGTTGTTTACCTCACTATCAACATGTTACTTGAATATCAGTTGTTTACCTCACTATCAATGTGTTAATTGAATGTCAGTTGTTTACCTCACTATCAACATGTTACTTGAATGTCTGTTGTTTACCTAACTATCAGTATGTTACTTGAATGTCAGTTGTCTACCGCACTATCAATATGTTACTTGAATGTCAGTTGTTTACCTCACTATCACTATGTTACCTGAATGTCAGTTGTTTACCTCACTATCAATATGTTACTTGAATGTCAGTTGTTTACCTCACTATCAGTATGTTACTTGAATGTCAGTTGTATACCGCACTATCAATATGTTACTTGAATGTCAGTTGTTTACCTCACTATCACTATGTTACCTGAATGTCAGTTGTTTACCTCACTATCAATATGTTACTTGAATGTCAGTTGTTTACCTCACTATCAGTATGTTACTTGAATGTAAGTTTTCTACCGCACTATCAATATGTTACTTGAATGTCAGTTGTTTACCTCACTATCACTATGTTACCTGAATGTCAGTTGTTTACCTCACTATCAATATGTTACTTGAATGTCAGTTGTTTACCTCACTATCAGTATGTTACTTGAATATCAGTTGTTTACCTCACTATCAATATGTTACCTGAATGTCAGTTGTTTACCTCACTATCAATATGTTACTTGAATGTCAGTTGTTTACCTCACTATCAGTGTGTTACCTGAATGTCAGTTGTTTACCTCACTATCAATATGTTACCTGAATGTCAGTTGTTTACCTCACTATCAATATGTTACTTGAATGTCAGTTGTTTACCTCACTATCAGTATGTTACTTGAATGTCAGTTGTCTACCGCACTATCAATATGTTACTTGAATGTCAGTTGTTTACCTCACTATCACTATGTTACCTGAATGTCAGTTGTTTACCTCACTATCACTATGTTACCTGAATGTCAGTTGTTTACCTCACTATCAATATGTTACTTACGTACGTTAAAACATATTTACTATCATATAATTAAAACACAATTATGTCTAATATTTTGTTTGTTTTATTTCTCTTATCTGAACTCATTAATTACGATCAATATAGCTCTTGTTGTGAAAGATAGAAGAGATACAGGGGATTAACTTTAATTTACTCAGGTTACCCCATATGAACTCGGTCCCTCTCATCGAATCGGTACGCCATCTTTGGATATTACCACCCAAAACAGGTACCTCTGCATCTTCAAGCAATTATAACGGATGTCCAAAACCATATTTTGTGTAAACAAGACCTTCACAAACCGTATTCGAACCATCGACCTCGTGGGCAAAGGAAGTCACAGACCACGGCGATCTCTAGGTGAAGGTCAGCGGTGCTATATACCACCGTTATAGCATATGGTATGCACATAAAGGCTGAACTGCCCATTCAGTTGATGACCAGAAACCCAGATTAAAAACAGATTAAAAGAAATGCTATTATGGACTTATCCTCGCTCTTAAAAAGTGCAAATTCATTCATTCATTCATTTTCCTTTTGCGCTGAAGTTAGCGCATAGGGCAGAGGTCAGATCTCTCCAATTCGGTCTGTTGAAATCTATTCTGTGCAGTTCTTGAATAGTATGAATATTGGTTGTTTTACTTTCTCTAAGTATTGTTCTTATGAGTGTTTCTTTTGCTCTACCCCTAGCTCTTGTGCCTGTAGGTATCCATTCAAGAGATTGGTGGCGTATTCTGTTGGTGTCTGCTAGTAGGACATATTCCGATGTAGGACCAACGGCGTTTTCTGATAACATCTAAAAGAAATGTTATTATAGACTTATCCCCGCTCTTAAAAAGTGGAAATTAGAGCTTTTATAGACTAAGTAATACATTTTTACCGCATTCCACAACAGAAATAATAACATCTCAATGAGGCACACGGACTGAAAATGGTTTCCGATATTTGGTTTAGATGTACTTGTTGTGCTGGTAAACTGAACAATTATTCGCTTTATGATCATCATCAAGTGTTGTTACAGCAACAAACATGGGCTGTAACGAACATCCAAAATTTTCTTGTTTTAGTGGTGCGTTCTAATAAGCCTGTAACTTGTCCATCTCGATATCCATCTCTTACACAATTTAAGGGTTTCTATCTAAAATAGAATGATAGAATGATGTCGCAAAAATTACATTCTGCAAAATATAGAAGATATGCCAGGAATAAAAGTGGGAAGATGCAAATAAATAACTTGAGATATGCAGACGACACTGTACTGATCATAGGAAGCGAACAGGAACTACACGACCTGTTAGATAAAGTAGTGAAAGAAAGTGAAAAGAAAGGCCTCAGTTTAAACACGAAGAAAGCAGAAATAATGGTTGTCTCGAAGAAACATACACCACCAATATGCAACATAATAAATGACACAAAATTAACACACGTTGAAAAAGTGAAATATCTTGGTACCCTGTAAACATCAGAAAGTAGATGTTCAAGTGAGATAAAGAGCCGAACAGCACACGCTAAATAAGCATTAAAAAAAATGAGAACTATTTTGTGCAATGGAAGACTATCAATGCAGACACGAATTTGAGTGCTGAGATGTTATATCGAACCATTTCTTTTTTAATGGCTGTAAAGCATGTACTGTAAACAAAATCCAAAACGAATTAGAGGCTACTGAAATGTGGTTTCTGAGAAGTTGATGAAAATACCATATGCAGCTAAGAAAACTATTGATTAGGTTCTCATTGATGCTGTCGTAAAAAGATCAATCATTTCAAACATTAGGGGCATACAGTCAAGGTTTCTAGGGCATGTGCTGATTAAGTGATCATTTAATAACCACTGGAAAGTTCAAGGGGAGAAGAGAAAGTGGACGACAAAGAAAAATGTTATTAGATGGGCTCGTACTGTGCCACGGTAGAAGCTCACCAACCGAGTTTATTAACAACACAAGAGACAGAGAGTCGTGGAGAACCATAATCGCCTACGCCATTTGGTATGACGATTGATTGATCATAAAATATGTTTACTGAATATTTCATGTCTATTAAAGTCAGGTACGCATAGTAGGAAAACACACATACAGACACACACACAGACACACACACATATACACACACAGACACACACACATGCATGCATATGAAGTGTATTACGGTTTCTATAGGCATTTCTATAGACCTTTCTCTATTTTTTTGCGTGGAGAGAAAGGAGTATATTGTCACAAAGGTTGAATACAGAAGTAAACTAAAACACTATAAGTATTTGAATATTTTATTTTAGAAAACTAACTAATGTGAAACTAAATAAGTCAAATATACCTCGTAAAAAGATACAATTTTTAGCTTTATAATATTTTGGGAAAAAAATCCTTTTACAAATTAAAGTACATGCAGAATTTATATGCACACTAGGATAACTCCGTAACCCCCTTTTTAAAATTCACTATAGGTTCCTCTACTACATGACGTATTCGAACGTAATTTAGCACGGTTATAGTGTATCTCAAATGGAGAGCACTGACTCTCACCGAAAATCTTAAAAGTTCTCATGTCGTCCGGCAATGTTGACCACTTATGTGATTGGTTAACCGTTTTCTTCTAACCAGTGCACGAAGATCAAACAACTGTAAACACATAATAATAGCTCCAAACGATTGGATTAATATTGTAGCATTCCAATCGACTATTACTTTGTTTTAACAGGTTCACTATTCTTTCTCCTTGCCATTTGCTATAATCGCGCATACACACACACACACATATATATTTATATATATATATATATATATATATATATATATATATGTATATCTTGTTGTGTTCGTTTCTATTGTGTTCGTAAGCTGAAATCCAAATGTCGCATTTATCACAAGTATAGATTATTTTTATGAGAATACTGCAACGTTTTTATATAAATGTTCAATTTTGCACCAAATTTCGTTTGTCTCGGTTGTTGAATCGAAAGTAGTGCAAGTCAGTTATGTACTATTTTCTTTTCAGAGTTTGATCCCATAGACTGTGTTTTGTCCTTTAATTTGTAGAAGACAGTTGACAGTCGATGCCTCATTGTATACATACTTCGCGAATTATCTTTTAATGTTTTTGTTTGTTGGTTATTTTAAACGTACTCCTTCAAATCACATAGGTTTAGATATGTCTGTATACTCTATAATGCTATTCTATTCTATAGGGCCTCATGGATTTTTAGTGCAAAGTTATGTGCATATTTAAAACAAAACAATATATTTATTAAAGCAAAGCTGCATTCTCATTTAAATAGTAATTATTCTATTTGAAACGTAGCTGGAAGCTTATTTAAATTAAAGAAAAAACCGTATTTCAAAAGCAAAATTATTGATAACTTATTCTAAACACAGCGAATAAATGATCGCAGCATTTTTGACTGTAGTGATTTTCTAGGCAATATTAGGTTCAGTGGGTTCAGCCTACGAACACAATAGAAACGAACACAACAAGATATACATATATATATATATATATATATATATATATATATATATATATATATATATATATATATATATATATATATATATATATATATATATATATATATATATATATATGTGTGTGTGTGTGTGTGGATGCGCGATTATAGCAAATGGCAAGGAGAAAGAATAGTGAACCTGTTAAAACAAAGTAAACATCGATTGGAATGCTACAATATTCATCCAATCGTTTGGAGCTATTATTATTTGTTTACAGTTTTTTGATCTTTGTGCACTGGTTAGAAGTAAAAGGTTAACCAATCATATAAGTGGTCAACATTGCCGGACGACATTAGAACTTTTAAGATTTTCGGTGAGAGTCAGTGCTCTCCATTTGAAATACATTATAACCGTGCTAAATTACGGTCAAATACGTCATGTAGTAGAGGAACCTATAGTGAATTTTAAAAAGGGGGTTACGGAGTTATCCATGTATGCATATAAATTCTGCATGCACTTTAATTTGTAAAAGGATTTTTTCCCCAAAATATTATAAAGCTAAAAATTGTATCTTTTACTAGGTATATTTGACTTATTTAGTTTCACATTAGTTAGTTTTCTAAAATAAAATATTCAAATACTTATAGGGTTTTAGTTTAATTCTGTATTCAATTTTTGTAACAATATACTCCTTTCTCTCCACACAAAAAAATAGAGAGAAAGGGTACAACGCCTATAGAAACCTTAATACACTTCATATGCATGTATGTGTGTGTGTGTGTGTCTGTGTGTGTTTTCCTACTATGCGAACCTGAATTTAATAAACATGAAATATTCAGTAAACATATTTTATGAACAATCAATCAAGTGCAATACCGAATGACGTAGGCGATCATGTATCTTTACGACTCTCTGTCTCTTGTGTTGTTAATAAACACGGTTGATGAACTTCTACAGTGGCACAGTACTGCTCATCTAACAACTTTTCTATTTATCGCCCCCTATTTCTTCTCCCCTTGATCTTTCCAGTGGATATTAAGTGTTCACTTAATCTGTTTTCTTCTCAGCATATGCCCTAGAAACCTTGACTGTCTGCCCCTAATGTTTTATATGTTTGATCTTTTTACGCCATCATCACTGAGAACCTCTGCATTAGTTTTCTTAGCTGCCCATGGTATTTTCATCATTTTCTCAGAAACAACATTTCTGTAGCCTCTAACTCGTTTTGGATTTTGTTTACAGTACATGCTTCACATCCATAAAAAAAAGAATTGGTTCGATATAATATCTCAGCACTCAAATTAGGGTCTGCTTTGATAGTCTTCCATTGCACAAAATAGTTCTCATTTTTTGGAATGCTGATTTGGCTTGTGCCGTTGGGATCTTTGTCTCACTTGAGAATCTACTTTCTGATGTTAACAGGGTACCACGATATTTCACATTTTCAACGTGTGTTAATTTTGTGTCGTTAATTTATGTTGCATCTTGGTGGTGTATGTTTCTTCGAGACAACCATTATTTCTGCTTCCTTCGTGCTTAAACTGAGGCCTCTGTTTTCACTTTCTCTCACTACTTTATCTAAAAGGTCTTGTAGTTCCTGTTCGCTTCCTGTGATCAGTACGGTGTCGTCAGCATATCTCAAGTTATTTATATTGCATCTTCCCACTTTTATTCCTGGCATATCTTCTATATTTTGCATAATGTATTTTTTGCGACATCATTCTATTTTAGATAGAAACCCTTAAATTGTGTAAAAGATGGATATCGAGATGGACAAGTTACAGTCTAGCAGAACGCACCACCAAAACAAGAAGATGTTGGATGTTCGTTACAGCCCACCTTTGTTGCTGAGACAACACTTGATGATGATCATAAAGCGAATAATTGTTCAGTTAACCAGCACAACAAGTACAGCTAAACCAAATATCGGAAACCATTTTCAGTCCGTTTGCCTCATTGAGATGTTATTTTTTTCTATTGTGGAATGCAGTAAAAATGTATTGCTTAGTGCATAAAAGCTCTAATTTCCACTTTTTAAGAGCGGGGATAAGTCTATAATAACATTTCTTTTAGATGTTATCAGAAAACGCCGTTGGTCCTATATCGGAATATGTCCTACGCGCAGACACCAACAGAATACGCCACCAATCTCTTGAATGGATACCTACAGGCAAAAGAGCTAGGGGTAGAGCAAAAGAAACACTCATAAGAACAATACTTAGAGAAAGTAAAACAACCAATATTCATACTATTCAAGAACTGCACAGAATAGATTTCAACAGACCGAATTGGAGAGATCTGACCTCTGCCCTATGCGCTAACCTAAGCGCAAAAGGAAAATGAATGAATGAATTTGCACTTTTTAAGAGCGAGGATAAGTCCATAATAGCATTTCTTTTAATCAGTTTTGTGGGCCACAAAATGGTCTATGCGGGCTGTATTTGGTCAGATAGCCGTATTTTCCCACCCTCTGATCAATGCTATTTATTGGCTCCTGGAAAAAAAAGAGTTCAATGAGGTTACGCCTATTTCTGTGGTGGTAGATAAAGCTTTATCTTTTTTGAAATATTATTACTGTTTTAATATAATGACGCGCCGAAGAATGATGTGTTTGGCCATTTGAACAAAAACAAACCGCGACACAACGCATTTCCAATCTCTGGACTTGATCCTGCTGGACCATTGTTCTGTTGCGAGAGAGGTGCAACAGAATGTTTGATAATGAACACAGAAGAAGAAGAATATAACGACGAAGGTCTTAAGTTTTGGTCCACAAATCACCATGAAACAGGATACCTTCAGTATTCCACATGACTTTATAGTTGAACTTTTCTCTTGTGTTTAAAAGTAAAACTAAACATGTCTTTTTCCACGCCATTGTGGCGTAAGGGGAATAGGGTTTTAACACCAATATTTTTCGTTGATCAATGGCTTACATAGGATGATGCGCTTGGCATCATGCCCGCCATCTTTACTTTCCCAAAAGATCTGGTACCCACCCATTTCCATAGACTGAATCGAACTAGGATTCGCTAGTTTCTAAAAATATTTTCCGCTTGAACTAAAAATTGAGCCGTTTATCAATTAATCAACCAATCAAGTGCCATGACAAGTGGTGTAGGCGATCATGCTTCTCCGCAACTTTATGTATCTTGTGTTGTTAATAATTTCACTTCGCGATTTCTTTTTGTGTCACAGTGACAATCCATACATAAATTTATTTTTCACAAAAATGTACACAAGAAAACGGATGGATGAGTTTATTTTTTTTAGGTAAAACCCCCTCATTACAGTAATCATAGCTTCGACTATGATAAAAGAGCATTAAGTAACTCTCGGCCGACGACCAGCAGATGTGAGCTTCAGTTCACTCGTTATATATGGTTTCAAATAGAAATGTCAGCCGTCAACCCAGTGACCAAGAAACAGAGCACCATAGCTCGATCTCTGAGAAGACTGAGAAATAGGGCTATTATTACTAATGCATGGTTGGACACCCAATTATTTCTAAGCAAGTTAGGTAAACGACAATAGTGTCGATGGGTTTCTGGTCATCCACTGAATAGGCAGTTCAGCCTTTATGTGAATACCGTATGCTATAACGCTGGTATACAGCACTGCTGACCTTCACCTATATCTACCCTAATCACACAAAAGGATAATGCAAGAGATCGCCGTGGTCTGTGACTTCCTTTGCCCACGAGGTCGATGGTTCGAATTTGGCTTGTGAAGTCTTGTTTACACAATATTTTGTTTTGGACATCCATGATAATTGCTTGAAGATGCAGAGTTACGTGCTTTGTTGGAAATATCCACAATGGCGTGTCGCTTCGCTGAGAGGACCAAGTTTATATGGGGTAACCTGAATAAAATAAAGTTAATCCCTTGCATCTCTTCTATCTTTCACTACAAGAGCTATATTGATCGTAATAAATGGGTTCGAATAAGATAAATAAAACAGACACAATATTAGATATAATCGTGTTTTAATTTTATGATATTAAATGTTTTTTGTAAAGAAGTAACATATTGATAGTGAGGTAAACAACTGAAATTCAAGTAACATATTAATAGTGGGTTAAGCAACTGACATTCAAGTAACATATTGATATTGGGGTAAACAACTGACATTAAAGTAACATTGATATTGAGGTAAACAACTAACATTCAAGTAACATATTCATAGTGAGGTAAACAACTGACATTCAAGTAACATATTGATAGTGAGGTAAACAACTGACATTCAAGTAACATATTGATGGTCAGGTAAACAACTGACATTCAAGTTGAACTCATTCCAGATACTGTATTGTAGTAAACGGTGTCACTAGAATAATGTTCAGTCATTAGACTCCATGACGTCTGTGTGGAAACAGTCACGTGATTAACTCTATTGTGCCTTGAAGGTTCATCTTCTGAGTCAATAATCAGCTCGTAATCAAATTCATCTTCTTGTGTTGCAGCAGCCATATTTCTATTTGCGATTGCTCTACGTCTCCACCGAATAATGACTGCAGATATTACAGATATGATCAGGATACCAATAAAAATTGCAGTTCCCGCTATGGCATATGCAGAGAAATGATTGTCGTCTATTATCAAATGATGACACGTCGGTGGTTGATATCCATTTTGACAACCAAGAATACAAGTACCATTTGTGTGTTGACATGATGACTCCATGTTATTGGTCAAAACACAAAACTGACTGCAGTTAAATCTACATCCTTCACCATATTTCCCGATGTCACATGTTTTATCGCAGCTCTCACCATGAAATCCCGCAGAACATCCTGATGGGCATCCTCCAGTGCTAACAAAGCAAGTCTCATTTGTTACAGCACAGTTACATGTATGCTCACATTCCGGTCCGTATCTCAAATGTTCACATGCAGAATCTCCATATATTTCTACTTCACACAGGGTGAGAATTGGATGATGGCCAGTGTAGTTGTTTGTTATATCTACTAGTAAAATAGGCGGTGTCTTTTTTACACTTAATATTGTGTACATGTCTAGAGTCGTGTTTTGCTTGTCTGTGTGGTTGAATACAAGTTTACCACTCTGGGTGAAACTTCGAAGAGTAAAGTTCTGGAGTTGTTCTTTTCCCGTATCTCTGTTGTACAGAACATACCTGTATATCGTATGTGATCGTGTAAATGTCACATTCCAATTTGGATTCAAGTCTGTATAGCTGGTTGCTGTACAGCTTTGATATTCAATCATGTTGTATGCGTAACCGTCTACAGCTTTAGTTGCAATGGAACGTCTGTCATATGTGCTGGATTGTGCAGCATTCTGACATAGTGCTATATTACGGCCTCCACTGATGTACAGAGAACATAGAGACTTGACTCCATCTCCTGTGATAATTAAATACTGAAATGCAAAATCTAGATCACAGTGGATGTCCAGTGTTTTATCATTGACTCTGGCATGTCTCATGTTCTTACAGTCACTTCTGGTTATGTTTCTTTTGTCAGTGAACGTTAATTTGAAATCTTGAAGTAATGTTTGATTGTTTACCTTTAACCTGAGCCAGGTGAAGGGATATTCTGACGTCAGGTTTATTGTAAGTTCATTTGATGTTTTATCATCATTGCAGGTCGTCACATCTTTATCACGGATCCAATATGGAGTATGGGATGCATCTCCACGCGGGCCAATTAAATCTTGGTACTGGCATTCTGGACCAAACCAACCAATTAAGCAACGACCTGTACACATTCCATTATTGTTGGAATTTATACGACGACATTTATATTGACAATCTTTCCCAAAACATCCCTGTTTACAGCCTTGACCTTGTACATTCTGAGACCAAACGATGATGCAGAGCATCGTCCATATTAGTTCTCCCGCCATAGATGTATTTAAAGTGTATTTCCCAGCTTTATGTGTTGTGTGATTAGAATTTCACAGCTTTATGTGTTGTGTGATTAGAATTTCACAGCTTTATGTGTTGTGTGATTAGAATTTCACAGCTTTATGTGTTGTGTGATTAGAATTTCACAGTTTTATGTGTTGTATGACCAGAATTTCACAGTTTTATGTGTTGTGTGTGATCCGAATTTCAAAATGTGTAGTCGGCTTCATCGTCTAGAATTGTCAAATTATGAGAATTGCTGTAAACTTCACAATATATATATTTATATAGATCCTAATGTAAACTACTTTATTGAACTTTTCTAGCAAATCTTAGGAAAGCTTTCATATACTAATTTGTCGGTTACGCACAAAGTATGTCTTCTTCTTGAAGTATGTCTTTTTCAAAAGCCTTATGGTCGAAACGTTGACTTGTGTGTGTCATTGTGTGTGTTATCTAGTGTTAGCAAAACTAAGTTACCTTTTTCCTGGATTTACCTGTTGGATTTTAGTTTTGCACAGTAAGTACAATTTTTCGATTTTCTGTCTTCTTGATTTTCCTGTTTCTTCTGTAGGAGTCAGATAATGATATTGGTGTCTTCAATAAACTAATTTGTGGTTGAGAGTTCCGAGACTGTGATACACAGCTTGTCCGTCAAAGCATTTATAAGATGTCTATAGTGAGGTATGCCTCCCTTACGGTGAGGTACGCTACTTTCAACCGCAGACAGTATTCCAATGTGGTTATATCAGAGCTTCTATATTCTTTGTAATAATGCAAAGAATATTAGAGGTCGCCGTAGCTAGGTGATGAGTTTATCTCTCCTTTGGAGAGACGCGCACTGCCAGTGGACAGTGTCAAGAAGGCTATATCAGGACGCACAATTAAAAATTATCAGAAGTCACAAAGATCCCCTAATTGTAAGAGTATATTTTATTTTCATAGATCCATCGAACTGTGTTTCTTGAGATAATGGAGTATATCTGTTTACACTTGCAATGAAAATTATAAACTTGTATGATATCAAAACGAGAACAAATCATATAGTATTAAATTGTCCGATAAAAGATATCAACAATGAAATCGATCAACAACAGAACAGATATAGTACATGCGCTATGTTCAAATATCATCGTCTAATAGCAATAGCCTTGATATCTAAAGATGAATAACTCCTAATTGGTCAGCTTATCTTCCTTAGCTGTGACTTGAACATTTCTACGAATTTCTGGTAGAATTGTTATATCGTTTTGACTATAAGCCGGATCCCATCACACAGGCGCATGGGATGTGACGGAATAGGTTACTGCAAGTCGGATTTCTTCTCGTAGGAAAATGGGATGTAACACAATAGTTCACTGCAAGCCGGATGTCTTCCTTCACATAGGCGTATGTCATGTAACGAAATAGTTTACTGTAAGCCGGATCCCTTCATGTAGGCACATGGGATGTAACGGAATAATCTAGTCTTTAATTAACTTTGTGAACTGTGTCAACAGCTATGCCAGAAAATATCCGTTGACTTTTTGTGTCACAGCAACATTGAAGCATTTATATCAGAATAGTGGACACAGGCAAGGATTAGATGTGTATCCAATGATTAGCCAAACTTTATGACTTTGTTTCCTAATTTCCCTTGTTGGATTTTTAGAATTATTATATGTCTTGCGTCTTGATGAACCTTGCTAATGTTGCTTTGCTTCTGAAGAAAGAATATATATAACAGTAAAATTAGTGAAAAAAAAGTAAGCATTATACAGGGTATGTAAGATAAAAGTAGCGTTATTGGCCCTCTGTTAAAACTATTTAATGTTTACCGGGAGAAAAATGTGTTTACTGAGTAGTTAAAGAATTCAGGCATGAGTACGATGTTTAAAAATATTAAGAAAAGTTGTATATTGTTTCTATGGGTTTCTACCAATTTCTCTATAACGTGTGGTTTGCGCGTAGTTTATTTTGTCAAAAACTGAATGCATATGTAAAATAAAGTGATTGCAATACTGAACATTTCATTATAAGAAAAAACAGAAGTGAAACTAAAAACGAAACATATAACTTTAAAATATGGTGTTTGGCAAAATGTGTTTTTTTACGAATTTACATTACACGCAGAATATCATAGGAATTATTTATCGTCTTGAAAGATTAAGTAATCCATCGAAAAATACATGATTTTACAGGGAAAGAAGTCTTAAAACTGTGAACTAAAAAATAAGGAGAGGAGACTATTTAGTTTGTCGTTAAAAAAATTCAACTACACTGTGTAAGATAGGGTTATCTCGTGGCCGTCTGCGGTAAGACCTCAGCGCAGAAATAATATGGACTTCAATTATTACGTTTTTTAAATAATTGTTGTGTGTTGTTGATAACTATTTATATACTTGGAGTCGCATGTCAAAAATAGTAAAGGTGGTTCCAAGTATGCAAATAAGCCTCCTTCCAGTCCCACCTATATACATCATGGTGTAACGCTTGCAATGATGACGCTGTCACATTGAAACAAGTAAATTCAAGTAGGAAGCTATTATTTGAAGCAACATTCTTCTGCCTCTATGTTATTTATGTTTAAATAAAGACCAATTGGCCCTTGTATATAGCTGTTCTGTGGTTATTTTTCTGAGGATACTTCAATACTTGTACGGGATGTTAGTTGTTGTTGTAATAGTCCTTTTCTCGACGGGTCCGTTCTCAGTGACTTGAGTACACAGGTTGAATGTCTTGGCGAGATCACATCTTTTTGGGGGGATGTGGTTGGTCAAGTAGAGAAAAAAACACATGTATGCTTATTCTGCGAAGCAATTCAGTGCTGCTTGAACGGAACTGGTTTAATTCCCGTCCTCTGTAAGAATTATATCTCATTGAAAGTAGTTTGTGCAAGCCTGCACTTTAAAGGAGTACCAGACGACCTTTGCTTTTTAGGGATTGATCACAGCGTTATGCTCTGCACCATATCGACAATTGATCTAGTCCATTCTGTACACTGTCATAACCACAAGACATAATTATATACACAGATGACTCTGTTAGCAGAAACACAAATAAAAGCGGTTGGGATTTTGATGCCTACATAAATGGCGTGAAGTTGGTTGAGAAAACTTCAGCTTTTCTAGTGTCACATCGAGCATGAGGATGGAGATAGAGGGAGTTACAGCAGCTCTTAATTGGTTGATAACTGATACATCAACGCACGCGGTAATACTCACATACTCTCAAAGCATGTTACGCATGATAGAAAAGTTCATGCTAAGAAAAGAATGGTGGGACCTATTGAACAACTCAGTTGTCCAGAGCATTACATGGATGTACTGCCCTGGTCATGCTGGGGTTAGAGGAAACGAGAGAGCCGACATATTGGCAGGAAATGCGGCGATAGACGGCTCATTGACGAGAAGAGATAAAGCAGATTTAATAAAGGCAGTAATAAGTTCATTTCAAGATGCAGATGATGTCAATGAGGTTGAGAACGTACACATACAGAGAATGTTAGAAATGGGAGTATTCAGAGGTGAGGGGAGGAAAAGTAAATTTTTTGGAAAGTCCCGAATATCACACAATCAACACCTGACTGGAACTATGAGTCTACATACACTGGGATGGCTGCTGGAGCGGAGGGCGGAGCTCTTATGGGAATGTTTCGAGTGCTGTGAAGCCAGTTTCTAATCAAGAATCAAGAAGAAGAATCAAGAAGCCTGCACTTTATAGACTACCTATAATTCATAAAAACTTCAATCCTGGTAGACCTATTACCTCTGCTTGTTCTCGCCCTAGGGAACGCATTTCTGACTTCCTTGATAGTGGCTTTCAACCGTTAGTAGAACAATTCCCCAAATTCCTGAAAGACACTAGCTATACCTTATCTATCTTGGACTCTATTTTGCTGTCCCATGCTCACACGTATCGTGAATTTCTACATGTTGTCTGCTAACTTTACAGCTCCATACCACACTTGGAGGGTCTCAGGGCTCTGAAGCTCTTCCTTGACAAGCATCCTCATCCCTCTGTGTCTATCTCTACTCTAATTCCTCTCGAGGAGCTACTATCAACTAATTTAAGTTTAATGTGCACTTCTTTGACTAAATAAGTGGTGTTACCATTGGCACCAAGATAGGACACATCTAGGCTAGATCGTTTATTCGTTAATGTAAATACCAGGTATGGGAATCCTATGGTGAGCTTTTCTCATTGGTGTTACATAGGTACATCGATGATGGGATTGGCATCATGGACATATCTGACGCTGAACTGTCACGCTGTATACACATCATCGACAACTTTCACTGGGCAATCAAGTTCACATCCGAGATTTCTACCTTCCATGTGAACTACAGCATACTCTAGATACAACGAACAGACAAGACATTATTATAGTCATTGGGATTTCAACGCTAAAGTAGGGAAAGAAAGAGCACGCCACGAAATTAGATCTCAAGGGAAATATGGTTTAGGAAATAGAATGAAAGAAGTGAACAGTTGCTCATATTTTGTTTGTTCAAATCTAGCAATCATGAATACATCCCAGAAAACTGTATGCGTAGAGGACACTAGATAAAAAATATAAAAATCAAATAGATTACATACTGATCCAACAAAGATGGAAAACAAACATTTCCTTAAATAAAACAATACCAGAAACTGCTACACGGACCACGAACTGCTGATGGCGATTTTTAAAGAAAAAATACACAAAGTCAACAAGAACACTCATACCATTAGATATGATACATCAAGCATACCATGCGAATATAACATCGAGATAAAGAACAGATTTACCACACTTCTAGATATACAAGAAGAATTGACACCAAACGATCTTGCCTACAAAATAAGCTAAGCTATGAGCGACACTGCAGAAAAGCTTCTATAAAAAAAGACGCAAAAATCAAGAATACATCTCAGAAGAAACAATGAACATAATTGAAGATAAAAGGAGATCCACCGGAACCACCGGAAAAAGTCAAACTACAGGCAACTATCAAAACAAATTAAGAAACGAATAACGAATGACAAACAACAACACATAATGAATACATGCAGAGAAATCGATGAAAAAAGACAACAAGGAAATAGCAAAAATATGTTCAAGCTTATAAGAACATTAAAACAGAATAACTTCAAGCCCGCACTTCGAATACTAAAAGATAAAAAATGGAATACCGTAACAGAGAAAACAGATATTTTACATATAAAAAATGCCATTGGCATGCAATGAATATTGTCAAGAAATGTATAAAGGAACAACACAGTCACCAAATTAGAGCATCAACGAATTAGAACAAGAAACAGAAACTATAATGGAAGAGGTCAGACTTTCAATCAGAAATTTGAAAAAATGAAAAGTTCCAGGTAAAGACGAATTAACATAAGAGATGATACAAGCCGGTGGAGATTCCAGTGTTCAAATATAACATACTTTATGCTGCAATATATGGAAAAGCGGAATATGGCCGGAAGAATGGAAAAAGCCAGTATGTATACCCTTGCCAAAGAAAAGAGACCTTCAACTATATACCAATATAGAACAGTAGCACTAATTAGTCAAGCCAGTAAAATACTACTACAGATTATAATGAAAAAAGAATATAACGCAAATTAGAAACAGAAATTCATGAAGTTTAAGCCGGTTTTCGAGCAGGAAGAGGAACAAGAGACCACATATTCAACACGAGGAATATAATTAAGAAATGTAGAGAATACAGCTTAGATCGATATATGTGTTTTGTAGACTACACCAAGGCATTTAGTTAGTCGTTTGGAACTAAATAGATGTGTAACTGTCTTCTTTTACTGTGCCCTTTTAAAGGCTATTATTGAACATGTCCGTCAACTCTCCCAACTCCTCATCCGCTCTCCGACTAATGTCATCGTATCTAATGTCACCTGGTCCAACTGCTGTGTTTTTGTACATTTCGGAACCTTCCTAATTTCTTCAACGGTGATTATCATGTTTTTCCATGTTCAAGCTCTTATATGTATCTGTAATCTTTTTCCTGATTTATTGATATGCCTCCACATTTCTCTGACCAATTTGTGCGGTGTAGTGTGCCAGCAAAGCCGCTCCTTTTGTCTCCTCCGTTTTTTTCTGCCATGTCGTATCAGGACTCTGGAAATGGGCAATAGTCGTGCGTCTTGTCAGACCATTCATGGATTTATTTAAACGCCAGAAAAATTTTAGTGACTTTTCACGTGTGGCTTCATGGCAAAATTTGTCCCATTTTGACACCTTTGCTGACTTTTTAATCTCTTTGAATGTTTGAACTAAAATATCTTTCTTCCGTGTTCATTGTGCGACCTCCATGGGATGAGCCGCCACACGTTTCCTTACCCTTTGCTATAGTGCTACTGCTTTCCGTTTCTCACTCCATGCCCTTTTATTACCCCATGATGTACCATTCGCATTGAAGTCACCGCATGAAGGATCTGCTTTTCCTGTTCCATTATCTCCCCTAGGATTTTCCAACCCTAAAGATCAACGCTCGTGCTGCAAGCATACATATTAACAACCACGAATTGGTGCTGGACCCGCTGGACTCTCACTGCCTGTAACTGGATATTGTCACTAGCCAACTTGGACATATCGATCTCGCATGCACTAATACGCTCGCGTACCAAGATTAACTGTCCACGTTGTCTTGATTGTGTTAACCATGGGATTTGATTGTGTTAAACATCACCAGCTGTGGTCCATCATGAGAGACATGGGCTTCCCCAAAAATCTAATACATCTTATTGAAAAACTATATCACAAACAAGCAGCAGTAAGAGTGGAGGGAGAAACATCTGAATGGTTCGCTGTTCCAAGCGAAGTGAGACAGCGGTGCAGTCTATCCCCTCATCTTTTGAGCATCTATGCAGAGAATATAATGCGAAATATAAGAAAATAACTAGAGGAAAATGAGCTTCACCCAATAAATTTTGGTGGTACAAGATTCCAGAAATAAATATGCAGATAACACAGTGAGCCTTACTACTCACGTGGAAGACAGGTAATGAAGTCCTACTGAATGACGACTAACACACTACACACAATCACTAGCGGATGTTTGCATGAATAAATATGGTACATACAACAAAACAAAACACAGAATATAATCATACAAATGACAATACACAGGACAAAGTCGACTTTTCGGACCAATAGGCCTTTTTCAAGATACGGACATAACATACAAACATAAAAAAACCACAAGTAGAAATGAATGCGTATCCGAGTGAAATATGGTAGTAAGATACCGGAAGCATACGAACAGGAAGTACACAAAGACGATAATACAGGTGGAACGAGAGGAACAAAACGATGACGTAAATGGCGGCACAAAGTGAATAAAAACACAAAGACCAATACGACCGAGAACTAAGCGAAAGAGTGGTCGGAATTGAGTCCAAATGGCTTGATGGTACTCAACTCGAAAATGAGACGATTTTCTAGGGCGTACCTAGATCTATCATCGGTGGTGCAGGATCTGATGGCAGTGACCTGAATGTCAAGGACACCACGGGGGCCAACGACGTTGAAGTGATTAGCCACAGGAGTGGGTGTTTTGTGTTTGATAGCATGCAAGTGGTTACAGAAGCGGTCGCTCAGTCTAAGGCCAGTCTCACCGATATATTGCTTACCACAGCGTTTACATATGATCACGTAAATAACATTACGGGATTCACATGTAAAGGCCTCATCGATGGAGAAACTGCCTTGGGAAATAAGATGAAGCGCATCTGAACCACATAAGGACATGTGTAGCAACGACGGCGTGAGCAACGAACGGTACCAAAATGGTCAGGTGCAGAGGACCTGAGGTGGCTGTGGACCAAGATGTCCTTCAGATTTTTGTCGCGCCTATAGGCCACCAGAGGTAATTTGTGGAAAGCGTCACGGGTGTCAGAATCAGACTGGAGAAGGGAATAATGTTTAAGCAGGATGCGACGGATGGAAGGTAAGAACCAGTTTAACCCTATCAGAGGAGGAAGAGGAACCCTGGGAATTATTCAAGGTATCAAGGCGAGATAGCTGTCGCACACGGAGCCAAACCAATGAAAGAATGCTGTCAGAGAAGGATCGTCTACGGAAGAACTCACATCTCAGAGGATTTGTCGAGAAAATCGTCGTCATCGCTACATAAGGCGAAGAAGCTGTGAGTAGGGTAGAGAGTTGCGACAGGCGGGAGGATGAGAAGAAATGTAGAGCAGAAAGCCATGTGCATCAGTGGGTTTGTAGTAGACTGATGTGCTGAGGTATAGGGGATGAATAGTGACAATGATGTCCAGGAAATGGACAGAGGTGGTGGAAATGGTAAATGTAAATTCAACCCTCTGATAGGGTTAAACTGGTTCTTACCTTCCATCCCCATAACTCGACTTCCGTCGCATCCTGCTTAAACATTATTCCCTTCTCCAGTCTGATTCTGACACCCGTGACGCTTTCCACAAATTACCTCTGGTGGCCTATAGGCGCGACAAATATCTGAAGGACATCTTGGTCCACAGCCACCTCAGGTGCTCTGCACCTGACCATTTTGGTACCGTTCGTTGCTCACGCCGTCGTTGCTACACATGTCCTTATGTGGTTCAGATGCGCTTCATCTCATTTCCCAAGGCCAGTTTCTCCATCGATGAGGCCTTTACATGTGAATCCCGTAATGTTATTTACGTGATCATATGTAAACGCTGTGGTAAGCAATATATCGGTGAGACTGGCCTTAGACTGAGCGACCGCTTCTGTAACCACTTGCATGCTATCAAACACAAAACACCCACTCCTGTGGCTAATCACTTCAACGGCGATGGCTACTGTGGTGTCCTTGACATTCAGGTCACTGCCATCAGATCCTGCACCACCGATGATAGATCTAGGTACGCCCTAGAAAATCATCTTTTTTTCGAGTTGGGTACCATCAAGCCATTTGGACTCAATTCCGAGCACTCTTTCGCTTAGTTCTCGGTCGCATTGATCTTTGTTGTTTTTATTCATTTTGTGCCGCCATTTACGTCATCGTTTTGTTCCTCTCGTTCCACCTGTATTATCGTCTTTGTGTACTTCCTGTTCGTATGCTTCCGTATCTTACTACTATATTTCACTCGGATACGCATTCATTTCTACTTGTGGTTTTTTTATGTTTGTATGTTATGTCCGTATCTTGAAAAAGGCCTATTGGTCCGAAAAGTCGACTTTGTCCTGTGTATTGTCATTTGTATGATTATATTCTGTGTTTTGTTGTATGTACCATATTTATTCATGCAAACATCCGCTAGTGATTGTGTGTAGTGTGTTATTCGTCATTCAGTAGGACTTCATTACCTGTCTATCACGTGAGTATTATTTTCAATTTTGTTCTACTACCAGTATCACCTTCTATTGATGAGCCTTACTACATAACCTGAGGTACTGAAACAGCTAATCACAACAAAGAAATACAGCGAGATCCAACATCTATATCTAAAGGCACAGAAAACAAAACACAGAACAAACCAATAATCAACATAGACAATATAGAACTAGAATTTGTAAACAAATTCGAATATCTGGGAGCAAATATAAACAGTTCCGGAGATTGTTCAGTCGAGATTAAAAGACTCGCAATTGCAACACTCTAACACAAATGAGAAAGCTATAATGTAAGTATTAATGGCACTAAATTAATCATTTTAAGATCATGTATTTTCCAAGTGGTAACATATGGATGCGAAACTTGGAATTTAAATAAGACAATATCCAAAAGAATAAATTAATTTGAAATGAGGTGCTAGAGAAAGATCCTATGAATATCATGGACAGAGAAAAAGAACATTGAAATTATCAAAATTAAACGAAGGGCTGCTTCTAAATACCATAATAAGGAAGCTACAATATTTTGGACACTTAAAGCGACTTTATGGTATCGAAAGGTTGATTCTAGAGATCAAGGTACAGGGAACTCTAGAGGGTGACTCCCCTATCCCAACTTTTTTTCTGGTTACTTACAGAGGGTTAAAAAAACCTCAGAGAATAGTCCAGAACCATCTCAAACCTGAGGTTCCTAATCATTTTAAAGCATTAAAGCTGCAAACGTAGTAAATGATACACTTGTGCCTATTTCAGCCACTCGATCTGTCACATTTCCAAGGCTACCTTCATCACTGCAGAGAGTGTCACATGTGTGTCACACAACGTCATGAATGATATCATTCTTCAAGCGTTTCAACATGACGTACATAGGTGATACTGGAAGGAAGATTACAACTGATCTATCTATCTATCTACCTATCTGTCTATCTATCTGTCTGTCTATCTATCTATCTATCTATCTATCTATCTATCTATCTATCTATCTATCTATCTATCTATCTATCTATCTATCTATCTATCTATCTATCTATCTATCTATCTATCTATCTATCTATCTATCTATCTATCTATCTATCTATGTATCTATGTATCTATCTATCTATCTATCTATCTATCTATCTATCTATCTATCTATCTATCTATCTATCTATCTATCTATCTATCTATCTATCTATCTATCTATCTATCTATCTATCTATCTATCTATCTATCTATCTATCTATCTATCTATCTATCTATCTATCTATCTATCTATCTATCTATCTATCTATCTATCTATCTATCTATCTATCTATCTATCTATCTATCTATCTATCTATCTATCTATCTATCTATCTATCTATCTATCTATCTATCTATCTATCTATCTATCTATCTATCTATCTATCTATCTATCTATCTATCTATCTATCTATCTATCTATCTATCTATCTATCTATCTATCTATCTATCTATCTATCTATCTATCTATCTATCTATCTATCTATCTATCTATCTATCTATCTATCTATATATATATATATATATATATATATTTATATATTTATCTGATAGATACATAGATCTATCTATCTGGCCCTTAGGCGCCTTTCGGTGTCATGGTTAGAAGAGTTCTCTGGAGATGGATCAATCTTTGTGTGCTATTTGTAAGTTTGTTCCTGCGGCTTATTTGATTTTGTGGTCCATCTTTTAAATGTTCTACCTCTGACTTTATAGCCGTGATGTCTATGTGCCATTGCCATCTGTGACATGCTGTCTGTTGGTAGTCTGGAAGTGTGCGAAAACCACTTGATCTGTAACATTGAAAGTGACATTGCCGGTCAATGCACAACATTACTCGTAACTCATAACCCGTGTTGTGGTCTAATTTAAAAATAAAAACATCTGAATATTCTGATTCTCTAGAATTATACGAACTATTTGTTGTTGTTCGTCCATCACAAATGATGATGCCATTTTTTATATTCACTAATGAAATTCAGTTAGTGTTACGTCCTTGATTAGGAGTTCGTAGATTGATGAAAAGTCTTATTCGGGCTCGCAAAAGTTTTGGACAGTTTCGACATGGACTCAGCATGAAATGACCACTGTAGATAGTTAATTAATAGTATCAAATATACAGTCATACTTTGTGAAGACTACGTTAAAGCCATGCTACTGAAATATTCATAGATTTTAGTGTTCTCACGTTAACGTTGTGCCCAGACGATGATGTATCATATATTCACGAACTTATTTAGTAGTTAGTTAGTATTTCATATTCTTCTTCTTCTTCTTTCGTTCACTTGAAACATGTCTATATCTGTAATTCTGTCTCCTTAATAAAACTCACTGTCCTCTGTAGTTCATACAGTGTCCCATAGAGTTTTGATTCCAGTGTTGTTTCCTCTGGCCAATATGTCTGCCTCAGCGTTTCATGCTCAGAACACTCTTGAAGTATATGTTTGGCACTCTGTGCTCCCTGTCCACATGTACACATGGCTGTGTTGCCAATCTTGAACTTTGTATACATGTGACTGCGGAGTCGGTTGTGTCCTGTTCTGAGACGTAGAATTATAACTTGTTCTGATCTGTTCATAATGTGATAGTCATCTTGTGTTGGTGTTTGTGGCTTTCTTATTGACTTGATCATCTGTTTTTTCTGATGGTAGGTGATTGGTATATCTGGTTGGTCTTCGGCAGCACCTTCCTTAGCCAGTTGGTCTGCTTTTTCATTTCTTGGTATTCCAAAGTGAGAGGGTATCCACTGCATGGTTACCCTATACTGGTAAGACAATTCGCTAAGTAGTTTTTCCAAGTCTGTTAGTTTTCCAGACTGGAGAGCTTGAAGCACTGACCTTGCATCTGTCAGGAATACCACAGGCTGTAGGCCAGAGTTGGAGTTCAGCAGTTTTTTTTAGCTGCCACACTAATTGCCTGAATTTCTGCATCATAATTATTGCAGAATTTTCCTGTCGGTGTTCTGATTGTATCTCTAGGCTTGTGTGGATATTTTATATATACACCTGCACCTCCATTCCTCACAACATTCTGTGCTGAGTATTTCATATAATATAGAACTTTCATTTCAACAGCAGAAACTGCTCACAGAAAATGGTCACAAACAATCTACGAAAAAAAAACGACGGAATTAATAAAGAAAACCGACGAAAGTCCTTATTGACGTTTTTTCCCTTGTAACCCCCCCCCCCACCCACGTACAATCATCTTTTACCTTATCTATGACTCTGTCCACGTGCAACAGATCGGTATTTGAAAAATTGCATTTTCGCAGTTTAAATATGTAATTGATTTTAATATAACAAATAACACTTATGTCTAAATCATAACTTTACTAAAAGTAACATCCTTAGAATATATATATACACACACACACATACATATATATATATAACTGTATATCGTTAGTTACCTCTGTCTACACGCATGCTGGTGTAATTGAAACGTGGTTGCCAAATATTTGTGAGGCTGGCGTGAATTGAACCAGGTCCGTTCCAGCGACACCGAACCGGCTTGCAACTCCAGTAAACAGGTTTTCCATACTTGACCAACCACATCTCCAAGTAGCCAAGAATACAGACTAGTATACAGACTAAATCATAGTGCCATTAGATTCGACGTATGCGTAACTTTATTATTGCACTTCTTTATACTGTACACATGACGGATGTGTCGGTGTTATTACAACAGGATCAGATATAGGTGCGACCCACTTTAGTTACATTTGAAAAGTATTGCATATCCTGAAACTTGTTGAAAGTTTAAGTTTGAGTACAGATAATCTACATATACACATGCGCATATACAATAGGTCAGACGCCACGAAACCAATGTTACCCGGAGGTACTTCAGCTTGTCATGTATGTCATTGCCTCAATGTTACATTTATTGTTGACCAGAGAGTAGGAAGGTGAACTTTCACGATCTTCCTATTCAATGAGCATCACATTAGACAGTCCGTTATTCAGGCCCAAAGATAAAGGGGGAGGGGGGAGGGAAGGGAGAAGTTTGGAATTATTCAAAGTAATTTCCCTTTAGCAAATCGGAACATAAATTTTAAGTACTGTGATCTTGACCGAAACGCGGGTAAATAGCCAATCTCCAACACTATTGATTTTCATAAAAGCTCATCAAATTGTTCATCAAAATGAAGTTCGGACACAGGAACACACGCCAATGACTTTTTAAAAAAAAATTGATAAGCTCCTATGAGAACATATCTACGGCGCTGTCATGATTGTATTTATCTTGGAACTGGTACAGCGGTGACTACCGTATATTGAATAGAAAATAAAGGGAACAGTCAAATGAGTCATTAAGTATGATGAATCAACAGTCATCCGAATGGCGAATGATAGAGATGTATAGAGGGTCTTTTATGCTGGTGTTTCCAGTGTCGCAACCATAAGCCCTGTCGAATTATTGATTTTATTATTATTGTTATTATTATTACTGTGATGGGGATGCATTGTTCATGTAGAGAGTGTTTACTTCATATACTTTCTGTTGAAAGATTGAAGATTGTTATTTATGTTGAAAGATTGAAGAATTCATTTTAGGTAGAAATATTGAAGCTTTAATTTTATGTTCAAAAATTGGAGATTTCATTTTATGTTTGAACGATTTGAAGATTTTTATTTTATGTTGAAATATTTTCATTTTATGTTTGAGAGATTACAGATTATATTGTCTGTTGACAGGGTGAAGATTTGATTTTATGTAAGATTGAAGATTATATTCTCTGTTGACAGGGTGAAGATTTTATTTTATGTAAGATTGAAGATTATATTGTCTGTTGACAGGGTGAAGATTTGATTTTATGTAAGATTGAAGATTATATTGTCTGTTGACAGGGTGAAGATTTGATTTTATGTAAGATTGAAGATTATATTTTCGGTTGATTGATTTCATTTTATGTTTAAGAATTGAAGATTCCCTAAAGTATTGGTTTTATGTTGATTTCTGTTCGTATACTTTCTATATATATTAAATCATATATTTTCTGTTGACAAATGTTATTCCTTGTTGAAGATTTTTTAACATTTTCTACCCTCTGTTTGATAGAACCTACTTTCTGTTTGAATCACTCTACTCTCTATTTGAAACATTCCAATTTATGAAAAAATACAAAACAAATTCGACTTTCCGATGAAAGGTATTAATTTTTTTTAAAATATTTTAATCTATATCTAATTCTCGTTTATACTATATCTCGTATCTACTTCTCATATCTACTTCTACTTTCCTAATAACTTCGATAAGGGCCCTCTTTTCCTTGAATGTGATGTTTTTTGGTCTTTGTTTTCTTGTGTTGTTTTACCTGCATTCCTGCTTTTCCATTTCACTCACAAATATTGGTCTCTTTCCATGAAGACATAAACGCCAGCTTACAAATTTTATGGTAGCTTATCCTATGATTGTAGGGTAAATAGTGAGATTCAACATGGTTAAGTAATTGTCACAGGCTTTTCAGCACCTTCTTCGCTACTCGTGCATGACCCGTCTTCAAGGATTCTGCTGATGACGTTTTTAACCTCACAACACCTGACGAGTAATGTTAATTTAGCTTGTTCAAGAGTCAAAACAAAAACAAGTTCTTCTCATAGAATTCTTCTTCGCTGCTGTTGCTGCCTTGATTTCACATGATGATGATGCCCTGCAATGTCTCATCACCAGCATGACAAAATCTTTAGTATATTTTCTCTGTGAGTCTAGGTTGTACAAAGACTTATCATATTTCAAGAAACATCTGCACCGATAACTATCATTCTCAATGATAATCATCACAACCAAGTATGCACACTCTGCCAAATCGTTTGCTTTATACCAGCCTCTTAGTCACGTCTAACCCACCAACCCCAACCCCCCCCCCTAACTCTACCTTTATCTATTCTCATTAAATCATGGAATAATTTAGCTAACATTAGCTTTTGTGCTATTTATGGCGACACGCTTTGCAAGTTAGATGCCCTGTTAGATGTCCCGTGGGGGTCATGATCTGTAAGATACCCGTGGGAGGGCATGGACCCCCGTGGAGTCAGGACTTTCAGATGACCCGTTGGGTCATGGACCACTGTGGGATCATGACCTATTAGATAAACACCCCCCCCCCCATGTTTCCTATTAAAATAAATAGAAAAGAAAAAAACCGTGAAAGTATCTAATTCCTGAATTTCTATATATAACTATGGAGGAGCATGGGTGTGAAAATAGACCTTGTCTTATTAATGTTTCAGTTTTCACTTTCTTTATAACAGAAAAATACAAGGCCCTTTTGGTTTTGGTCTGACGTTATAAATTTTAAAAAAAGGATATAAGTATATATACCCTGCTTAGTGTTGTTAAAAGAAACATGTTCTTACTTTTAAGCATAATACAGAAAAATAAAACTGAGTTTTATGGGCTTTGAACAAATCGCATGATTTACTGTGAATTTAACTATGGCTAATGGTCTATGTTTGGAATGTCTTTGGTGCTTGTTTGCTAAATATTAGTTATATTTGACTTTATTTTTGTCCTTATTTATAATGTTTATAAATTTATAATTTAGCCAATAATTTTAGCAATTTTTCTGTGCTTTTTGTTATGTTTGACATTTTTTAAAATGACAATATGACTTATGTTCAACAGAGTAAAACATACAGCAGAAAGCGTTTTTAGACGTGTTATCGAACTTTAACTTAAAATATCACTTATGGTTAATGAAAATTTTATTTTGTTTCAAAGGATTTGGGGCCTTGAAGGGTAAAGATACCAACATAGAACACGTTTACTACGGGTTATGGAAACATTGAAAAGTGATTAAGGTGTTGATATTGATTGAGTTTGGTTTACGTAAGTCTTTTGTGTGTTTGTGTGTATGTTCGGTAATTTTCGTATTTTTTGGGGACTGTTGGTGGCTTTAGTATGTATTTACTCCTAATGCTAATAGTAACTATTTAGGTTAATGTAAATCAGCAACGCAAAACATAAAGACGAAAGCATTCTAGCCGAGTTATCTAACTTTAACTTAATGTTGCTTATAATTTGTAAGAAAATTAATTTGTTTGACAGGTCGTAAAAATTTGTTTGACAGGTCGTAAAAATATTTGTATAACCTGCTCAGTGGGCTCATTAATCAACAGGTACTTTACCCCCCCCCCCCCCCCCCAAATTGATCGTGTTTTTTAGAGTGTCACAAAAGTTGCAATAAATCATCGAAAACTCAAGTTCATGTATAGTATATTTAGATGAGATGTTTTCCATACAATTGGTACGATGATTTTATATAATACATTTTGGTTTTATATATTGTGCTAGTTTTTATGGTGGTAGTATTTTCAACCCACGTGTTGTGATATATGAAACTATATGCTTAACTACAGCGTTAGGGTAAAATTTATCTAAATTGTATCTAAATGTTCTCTTTCTTTTATCAAAATTATGGTCCCTATATGCTTAACACATCTGGATCTATGTCTGTTTAAGTTCTGTTTGTATTATTTTTTCCATATATTTCTCTGTATGTGATTATTAACCCTTGTTCTGATTATCAATTGTTCGTTAACCCATCTAAATGTGTATGTGTTTTTGTTTTATTTATAAATTATCGTTTTATTCTCGACAGGTCAAATTTACCAGCAATATAATTTTGGAATGTGATCACCCTTTTAGTCGCATCTATACATTTCAGAAAAACATGAGAAATGTCCGCTCGAACACGCGCTATAACTTTCATGTGTGTAGTAAAAGTTACAGAGTTGCAATAAACGTAAGTAATAATATACGGAAGAATTATTTACAATATATGGTATCTCTCTGGTTTTATCACGATGTCTGTCTGCAACAACTCCACCTGCGACCTCAACCCTGATTAGCCCATCAGTACCGTCAATGACAGCTATCATACCGCCAGCACCGATGACTTGTTTTGCCTATTGTACCACCGCAGTTTTGTCTACGCCCTCAACCTTACCATTACCTATTATACCCACAGCACATGCAGTGCCAGTATCACCACCAAACTCTTTAGATACAGTACCTAAGAAAACTGCATAATCAACAACCAACACACCAGAATTTACCATTTTAAATGGATTACCCTACGACATGCAACGCTTATATTTCGATAATTGGCCCACGATACAGCCCCATGCCAAAGTTCGTAAGTACACTGCTACTTATATGTATTTTCATTCCGTCACTGAACCTCATACGTCAGACTGGAGCTTGCTTCTGAGTCAAATTTGCAATGCCCATACTAGGAGGTTCAAAATTAACCTTTCCATAAATTTGATATTACGCCGTAGTGAGATGTTAAAACTGCTCTTTGGGAATATATAAATAATACATTGGATAAAATGATCGTTATTAGAAAGAGGCGGTGAAGACATCCATTTTACATTTATGATAATAGCGTCGATTGACTATGGGAAAACGATGTATGGTCAATAGTTTCTATAATTTCTAGGAGACACGATGGAATCAATTACTGATGAAATTATCTGGTATTATGGAGAATGGCAACCACTGTATGAGTACAAGCTAGGTAGTATATGGGCTTTGGTTGGTTGTTTATCCCTTTCATATCAACGCATGTTTTTTTATAAAATATAAATGGAAAAAAATTTCCTCAACATTTTCCAGCTGATATCTGGTCGGGTATTCTAGCCAACATCCATAGGGTACGATTCTTGAACTACCCGAATAATTCGGTAGTTTCTATTATTTTCCTCATTGGGTATTCTAAAACAGCAGCATTGTTGTTAAACCCATGAAAAAAATCGCAGTTTTAACATCTCACTACGGCGTAATATCAAATGTATGGAAAAGTTAATTTTGAACCTCCTAGAATGGGCATTGCAAATTTGATTCAGAAGCAAGCTCCAGTCTGACGTATGAGGTTCAGTGGGGGAATGAAAATACATATAAGTTGCAGTGTACTTATGAACTTTGGCATGGGGCTGTATCGTGGGCCAATTATCGAAATATATGCGTTGCATGTCGTAGGGTAATCCATTTAAAATGGTAAATTCTGGTGTGTTGGTTGTTGATTATGCAGTTTTCTTAGGTACTGTATCTAAAGAGTTTGGTGGTGATACTGGCACTGCATGTGCTGTGGGTATAATAGGTAATGGTAAGGTTGAGGGCGTAGACAAAACTGCGGTGGTACAATAGGCAAAACAAGTCATCGGTGCTGGCGGTATGATAGCTGTCATTGACGGTACTGATGGGCTAATCAGGGTTGAGGTCGCAGGTGGAGTTGTTGCAGACATCGTGATAAAACCAGAGAGATACCATATATTGTAAATGATTCTTCCGTATATGATTACTTACGTTTATTGCAACTCTGTAACTTTTACTACACACAGGAAAGTTATAGCGTGTGTTCGAGCGGACATTTCTCATGTTTTTCTGAAATGTATAGATGCGACTAAAAGGGTGATCACATTCCAAAATTATATTGGTGGTAAATTTGACCTGTCGAGAATAAAACGATAATTTATAAATAAGACAAAAACACATACACATTTAGATGGGTTAACGAACAATTGATAATCAGAACAAGGGTTAATATTCACATACAGAGAAATATATGGAAAAATAATACAAACAGAACTTAAACAGACATAGATCCAGATGTGTTAAGCATATAGGGACCATAATTTAGATAAAAGAAAGATAAAATTTAGATAAAATTTAGATAAATTTTACCCTAACCCTGTAGTTAAGCATATAGTTTCATATATCACAACACGAGGGTTGAAAATGCTACCACCATAAAAACTAGCACAATATAAAACCAAAATGTATTATATAAAATCATCGTACCAATTGTATGGAAAACATCTCATCTAAATATACTATACATGAACTTGAGTTTTCGATGATTTATTGCAACTTTTGTGACACGCTAAAAAAACACGATCAATTGGGGGGGGGGGGGTAAAGTACCTGTTGATTAATGAGCCCACTGAGCAGGTTTTACAAATATTTTTACGACCTGTCAAACAAATTTTCACGACCTGTCAAACAAATTTTTACGACCTGTCAAACAAATTAATTTTCTTACAAATTATAAGCAACATTAAGTTAAAGTTCGATAACTCGGCTAGATTGCTTTCGACTTTATGTTTTGCGTTGCTGATTTACTTTAACCTAAATAGTTACTATTAGCATTAGGAGTAAATACATACTAAAGCCACCAACAGTCCCCAAAAAATAAGAAAATTACCGAACATACACACACACACAAAAGACTAACGTAAACCAAACTCAATCAATATCAACACCTTAATCACTTTTCAATGTTTCCATAACCCGTAGTAAACGTGTTCTATGTTGGTATCTTTACCCTTCAAGGCCCCAATACCTATGAAACAAAATAAAATTTTCATTAACCATAAGTGACATTTTAAGTTAAAGTTCGATAACACGTCTAAAAACGATTTCTGCTGTATGTTTTACTGTGTTGAACATAAGTCATATTGTCATTTAAAAAAATGCCAAACATAACAAAAAGCACAGAAAATTGCTAAAATTATTGGCTAAATTATAAATTTATAAACATTATAAATAAGGACAAAAATAAAGTCAAATATAACTAATTTTTAGCAAACAAGCACCAAAGATATTCCAAACATAGACCATTAGCCATAGTTAAATTCATAGTAATTACAGGTAGAGCATCATGCGATTTGTTCAAAAGCCCATACAACTCAGTTTTCTTTTTCTGTATTATTCTTAAAAGTAAGAACATGTTTCTTTTAACAACACTAAGCAGGGTATATATACTTATATACTTTTTTAAAATTTATAACGTCAGACCAAAACCAAAAGGGCCATGTATTTTTCTGTTATAAAGAAAGTGAAAACTGAAACATTAATAAGACAAGGTCTATTTTCACACCCATGCTCCTCCATAGTTATATATAGAAATTCAGGAATTCGATACTTTCACTGTTTTCTTCTTCTCTATTTATTTTAATAGGAAACATGGGGGGGGGGTGTTTATCTAATAGGTCATGATCCCACAGTGGTCCATGACCCCACGGATCATCTGAAAGTCCTGACTCCACGGGGGTCCATGCCCTCCCACGGGTATCTTACAGATCATGACCCCCCACGGACATCTAACAGGGCATCTAACTTGCAAAGCGTATCGCCATAAATTGCACAAAAGCTAATGTTAGCAAAATTATTCCAAGATTTAATGAGAATAGATAAAGGTAGAGTTGGGGGGTGGGGGTTGGGGCTGGTGGGTTAGACGTAGCGTTAGAACCTATTCAAACTCCTAACACCCCCTCCCCTTCTAAACCCTATACGCCTGTGTCAATAGAGTCAAAAACCGTGTTCTTCTTTTTTTTTTCGTTGATTAACGTTACATTTCCAACTAATCCGTCAGTTTACGTTGTAGGTCAATACCATAGCATGTAACTGTGCGTACATCTCTTCGATAGGAAGAATCTTTCCATTCTTGCATTAATTCTTCATCTAATGACTAAGAGGCTGGTATAAAGCAAACGAGTTGGCAGAGTGGGCATACTTGGTTGTGATGGTTATCATTGAGAATGATAGTTATCGGTGCAGATGTTTCTTGAAATAAGACAAGTATTTGTACAACCTAGACTCACAGAGAAAATATACTAAAGATTTTGTCATGCTGGTGATGAGGCATTGCAGGGCATCATCATCATGTGAAATCAAGGCAGCAACAGCAGCGAAGAAGAATTCTATGAGAAGAACTTGTTTTTGTTTTGATTCTTGAACAAGCTAAATTAAAATTACTCGTCAGGTGTTGTGAGGGTAAAAACGTCATCAGCAGAATCCTTGAAGACGGGTCATGCACGGGCAGCGAAGACGGTACTGAAAAGGCTGGGACAATTACATAACCATGTTAAACTTCACTATTTACCCTACAATCATAGGATAAGCTAAAATAAAATTTGTAAGCTGGCGTTTATGTCTTCATAGAAAGAGACCAATATTTGTGAGTGAAATGAAAAAAGCATGTATGCTAGTAAAACAACACAAGAAAACAAAGACCAAAAAATCACATACAAGGAAAAGAGGGCCCTCAACGAAGTTATTAGGAAAGTAGAAGTAGATATAAGAAGTAGATACGAGATTTAGTAGAAACGAGAATTAGATATAGATTAAAATATTTCAACACAAATTAATACCTTTCATCGGAAAGTCGAATTTGTTTTTGTCATAAATTGGAATTTTTCAAACAGAAAGTAGGTTCTTTCAAACAGAAGGTAGAAAATGTTAAAAAATTATGTTAATCTTCAACAAGGAATAACATTTGTCAACAGAAAATATATGATTTAATATATATAGAAAGTATACGAACAGAAATCAACATAAAATCAACACTTTCAAGAATCTTCAATCCTTAAACATAAAATGAAATCAATCAACCGAAAATATAATCTTCAATCTTACATAAAATCAAATCTTCACCATGTCAACAGACAATATAATCTGTAATCTCTCAAACATAAAATGAAAAAATTTCAACATAAAATAAAATCTTCAAATCGTTCAACATAAAATGAAATCTCCAATTTTTGAACATAAAATCAAACCTTCAATATTTCTACTTAAAATGAATTCTTCAATCTTTCAACATAAATAACAATCTTCAATCTTTCAACATAAATAACAATCTTCAATCTTTTAACAGAAAGTATATGAAGTAAACACTCTCTACATGAACAATGCATCCCCATCATAATAATAATAATAATAACAATAATAATAAAACCAATAATTCGCCAGGGCGTATGGTTGCGACACTGGAAACACCAGCATAAAAGACCCTCTATACATCTCTATCATTCGCCATTCGGAGGACTGTTGATCCATCATACTTAATGACTTATTTGACTGTTCCCTTTATTTTCTATTCAATATAGTCACCACTGTACCAGTTCCAAGATAAATACAATCATGACAGCGCCGTAGATATGTTCTCCTCACAGGAGCTTATCTATTTTTAAAACAAAAGTCATTGGCGTGTGTTCCTGTGTCCGAACTTCATTTTGATGAACAATTTGATGACCTTTTATGAAAATCGATAGTGTTGGAGATTGGCTATTTACCCGCGTTTCGGTTCAGATCATAGTACTTAAAATTCATGTTCCGATTTGATAAAGGGAAATTACTTTGAATAATTCCAAACTTCTCGATGTATTAACGTTAGAAAACAAAGTTTGTGGAGTATTTAAAAGAAACAACTATGGGTTAGATTGCATTGATACACAAATATAAACCGTATTGGAATAATGTGATATCTCCTAAAAGTGCAGTTATTTCTACAGCTAGAAGGATTGTAATATAATTGATTCACATTTTTGTAGACAGTTATTTAATATAAGTCATTTAGGGTCATATCAACCAACTGTAAACAACGGATTCTAAGAAAAATTACATAATAGGATGGCATGTAAACATGCTAATACTAAGTTACATTAATAGTTATATTTGTAGTTTATGTATTCTCTAAATATACTATTTACTAGAAATGTCAAATGTCTCAATTTTGTATCCTTATTTGAGGGATATACTACCTTAGTGGTAATGTTGGCACAAAGAAGATAGACAGAACATTGGTAGTCGTATTCCGCATATAAACGGTTATTGTCACTTCACAAACATCTATTGTTTCATGAACATCATCAAGTTCACATCACGTCTCATAGTTCCTGGCTTTCAGACATATGTACTCTCGTTCTTTTGTAGCAAGATGATTGCACTTGATTCTTGATTAGAAAACTGGCCTAATAGCACGTGGCGCACTCCCATAAGTGTCCCGCACTATGTTCCAGCAGCCCTTCGACTCGATGGTGTTTTAGTCCAATTCCGCCGAAACAGACGTCAGCATCAAGGCACAACTCTGGCCCTTGCCACATGTTTCTTTGTTGTTGCGACAACCCACACCGTGCCCGCAACTAGTTCAAGCACAACGTCGGCCTGTCGAAACAGCATGGTAACTGTTATGGAAGGTTACGACTACGGGATTGTATAGATGACGTGCCATGAAGCTTCTATAAGAAGATAACCTCAATATAAAGGCATGTCATCTACTAAGTTTTTATGTTGCATGGTTGGTTTGCCTAGTTAGCCATTGGTGAGACCCACAGACACAACCGCATGCATGTGATTGAACTATTTTATATAACCTAGTCCTCAAAAACATGATAATCAGCAAAGACACAGAAGAACAAGAGCTAAACATAAATATACACGGAAACTTCAACAAGTAAAACATTATCAATATCTTGGACACATAGTCACAAATGGCGACAGATGTGAAACAGAAGTTAAAAGGAGAATAGGAATGGCCAAAAGTACCTTCAATGACATGAGGAAAATAGTAACATCTAAACAAATGTAAAGCAAGTTAAAAATGAGAATTATAAAATGATGCATCTATTCTATATTAATGTATCCATTAGAAACATGGACACCAAATAAACAATTAGAAGACAAAATTGATGCCGTTGAAATGTGGGTATATAAGAGAATAGGGAGAACATCATAGAAAGAGAAGAAAACAAATAAAAAGGTGCTAAAAACACTTAATATGAAGAAAGATTACTAAGAGAAATAAAGATCAGGCAAATAAAAATTTTCGAACAAATTAAACGACAAGACACCTTATTGAAGACCTTACTTGAGGGTAAAGTCGAAGGGAAGCGAGCAAGATAGACAGAGATACACGTGAGAGAGTAACTACATAGGTGGACAGGTTACAGTCTAGCATAGTGCACCACCAAAACAAGAGACATGGGATATTTGAGATCTGTTGCAGCCAACCTTCGTTGCTGAGACGGTACTTGAATATGATGATGACCAAAGTTTACCGCTATAACAGGAACGTCTTCACAAAGAGCTCGGTTCGGTTGCATGTAGTTTCTCGCTATCCTACTATCAACCTCTATCTTGCAGGTACAAAGTAAAACAGGACTGCAGTCCCCTTTGCTTCTTTAAAATAGGGACATGCCTTTCAGATATATTCCCATTTCACCTTAATATTTCCTATTCCTTAATATACTCTCTCCATATATATATATATATATATATTCATTCATTTTACTTTTGCGCTTAAATTAGTTAGCGCAGTTGGCAGAGGTCAGATGTCTCCAATTCTGTCTGTTCAAAGCTATTCTGTGCAGTTCTTGCCGGTAGTCTCAAAATAACTACAGTTCTTGTAATTAGGTGACCAGACAAATGTCACTAACACTCATGTATTGAGAAGAACAGGCAATATCACAGAAATGTATGTGCTCAGTCTGCGCAGACTCAGATGGATTGGGGAACACTAGGACAACGGTAGATAACTAACACTGGAATATTATAGCCAAGAATGGCTTCCCGAATGGATATTTACATTCAATGTAAGGCTTCATTTGACAGATCAAAATCATGTGTTAGTACAAACTAGGGTACAACCAAGTGATTTTCCATAGAAATAGCACTAAAATAAAGTTGCATTATGTCACCATTGCAATTTAGTTTAGCTATTTAATTGGTTTATGAAAACTACGCCCACAATTAACAGTTTGGTATAACATGGACAGATAAGAGTAAGCTTATTGATCTTCATTTAGGGGCCGACGTGCTGTTTGGTTTATTGTCCAAATCCTGATAGCCACAAGAATTGTCGAATAGACTTGATCATCTTTCAGAACAAATAAGCCTTCTTTTGCTTGCAAGGAATAGTTTCACAGTGAAAATAAAATTACATGCGAGTAAATAAAACGTGTTGCAAAATTCTTTGACTTTACGTGATAAAAAAACTCAAATAAAATCTATTAGTTATACAATTGGAATTTATATTCTACCGCAAAATGTTAAAACAAAACGGTATAAAATTGTGTACACTAATTTTATGTTTAAATTCATGTAAAGTATTTCTTAAAATATTAATGTAATTGTTGTAGCCTCTGTAGTTAGACTCGCTATCTCAAATAGTTCGATGTTCAGTTCAATGTGACCAGAGATTGACTGTTCATATTGCATTGTATATTTATCTGAACATATACTTGGATATACAAAATCAGCAATAGTTAAAACGTATGTCGTATCTACATAATATGATTCAATTACTTGGAATGATATTATGGGAATAATAACCATCTGTAACAGTTGTTAATATTGATATATTTAATATAGATATAGTTAATAGAGATAAATATGAACTTTATGATTTGCAGTTGTAGGTGTGCATTGAATTATTGAAAGTTTACAGAAATTCAGGCACATTACAACAAAGGTGAACCTCATATCATGTATTAGACTTCTAGAAATGAAACGTTTATATACAGTAGTTCTCGTAATTGGACAACTCTAGTAGAGTCACTAGTTTTCGTAATTGGACAAATCTAGTAGATTCAGTAGTCCTCGTAATTGGACAACTTTAGTAGATTCAGTAGTTTTTGTAACTGGTCAATTCTAGTAGATTATATTATTGAGTAATTCTACAACAAATAATTTCGAAAGATTCACTTCAGTTGCAGCAATGACACGTGAATTATTGTGGGCGGTACTCTGCATCATCGCGTAGACTCTGAATGTACAAAGTCAAACGTGCGAAAAAGGATGGTTTGGGTCAAAGTGTCAGTATAAATATCATTGTGTGAAGGACGATTATGTCAGAAATGGAATATGTCTTCGTTGTCGCATTGGTTGGTTTGGACAACAATGTCAGTACGTAAATTTATTCGCTCAATATTTATATGAACCAAAAACCTTATATTCGTCTATGGATAAAAGATGCGATATTATATAGCATTGAAACCAGTTACATTATACCTTGCGTTAGAACATCCGCTTACCTGGCTCCGGCTGCCCGTAAAAGATCCAACATTACTACACGAATTTCAGTTAACATTTCCTGATAAAAGTAGGATAACTACAAGTGACTAAGAACATGAGAAACGCCACCGTGGATTATACAACAGTGGACATCCACTGTGACATAAATTTTGCAGTTTTTTATGTCTTTCTGAAAGGAAAAGGAGTCAATTCTCTCTGCTCTGTATTCGTGAATGGAGGTCGTAATATAGCACTTCGTCAAAATGTAACACAATCCAGCACATATACGGAACATAATGGATGTTGAGCAAATAATGTTGTAGATGGTAACACAGGGAATAGATATAATAGTGGGAACTATTCGATGACCAGCTGTACAGATAACAGCCCAAACTGGAGTTTGACATTTTCACAAGGATATACGATATACAGATATGTTGTATACAAAGATTCTCCCCAAGGATTTACTCTCCAAAGTTTAACACAGGGCCGTGTTGTTGCATTCAACTACAAAGACAGAAGTGATCCTTCTTTATACAAGTTCACAATATTAAGTGTAAAAAAAACGCAACCTATTTCATTAGTTAACATACACAGCATGACTAGAGGCTTGTTCACATTATGTGAAGTAGAAATATATGGAAATTCTGTGTGTGAACCATCGAGATACGGCAAGGAATGTGAGCATACATGTAACTGTGCTGTAAAAAATGAGTCGTGCTTTGCAAACACTGGAGGATGTCCATCAGGATGTTCTGCGGGTTATCAAGGTGAGAGCTGCACAAATACATGTAACATTGGCAAATATGGTGAAGGATGTAGATTTAACTGCAGTAAGATTTGTATTAAGACACACTATACACCATGTGACTACATTGATGGTGCATGCATTCATGGTTGTCAAAATGGTTATCAACCACCGACGGTGTCATCACTTAATAATCGACAGTCAATACTCCACTGGTGCCATCTTTGGAATTGCAGTTCTTTCTTATATTTTGATCATAATATCAACATATGCAATCACTGTTTGGTAGAGCATAGAGCTTAAAACACATGTATTGAAGGTTCCTTCAATAAAAATAACTTTTACTATATCACTTTTAAAGATTCATCAATCGTATCCATACATCTATAACATGTCAGGATCGTAGGGGCACTACAATGGACGTATCAACACACAGTCTTCCAGCGATTTCTAGCTTCAGTGATGCAACTGAGTGTAGAAAACATTGATTTCTCCAAACTTTGATATTATGTGGTCACAATTTCTTGTATTTTTAAGAACAAAAATGGAAACATAGACATTAAAGTTTCATTATACAAGACTAGTATTATCCCATCACTGTGCTACCAAACCTGGACATTGACAGCCCAAGACAAAAGAAAAATAAAATCGCGACAACAGAAAGGACATGTCTAACGAAGAATACTAAGAGTGTCATTAAGAGATAGAATTAGAAATGACCACATCAGACAGATAAAAAAAACAATACCATTATTGGAACACATTAAAAAACAAGAGATCAAGTGCTTTTCACACGCTTCCAAACTACCAACAGCCAGCATGCCACAGATGGCCATGACATATAGACATAACTGCTATAAAGCAAGATGCAGACCATGTAACACATGGATCACAGAACTCGAATAAACCACAGAAACAAGCTTACGATCAGCACACAGGATGACCATCTTCTACCATCATCTTCAGAGAACTCTTCTACCCCTGACGCCGCAACGCAAACAAGGGCCACAACGTATAGATAGATAGAGATAGACAATTTCCTGGAATGCTCTCCTTGTTCTATCTTCAACTGTACCATTCAAAATCGTGTATACCATTTAACAGAAAATCCTGTCAGGATACATGTTGAGACCAAACAAGCTTTCGTGATTTTACTACGTCAAGATACCAACAGTCTATTGATTCTGAAATAGAGGCTTTGAGAAAGCAGTCTATTGATTTTTAAATAGAGGGTTCGGGAAAGCAACCTATTGATTCTGAAATAGAGTCCTGCAGAGAGAAGTAAATATAAAAAAATACCGAAATGGGAAACATATGACAACGTTACTCCATTCACCAGATATGTCTTGTGTACAGCTTGACTGCTTCACTCATCTTGGCTGATGAGATTGATAAGTGCTCACTGCGTGTAGTTTATGTCAATTGTCAATAAAAAGCGCGGATAAAATTGAATTAACAACAATAAGTGAGCCAGTTTGAGATCAGCACGAAGGATCTAGCTAGTAAAGGACCTGGACAACTCACAAATAACAAAGGATGTATTGACTGGACATTATTCTAAAGATCTATCGTTATCCTAAACATCGCATAAGTAACGCTACGCTAAATGCAGACTGTCGATTACTATATTTGTGTGTACACATCAGTAACCACTGCTACAGTCTCAGGGAATATTCATACATTACGTCAACATATATTTTGTAGTATTACCCTTCCTTTTACTTTGTAAATAAGAATATACATTTTGTAGACACCCCAACCCCACCTCTTGCTTAATTATGTCACAAAAACATATCCTCACCCCGTATAACAAATCAGAGGGGTGGGGAGAGACAGAAAGAAATAAATGTATGTTTTCTTTCAAATTCGAAATAAAATATTTCAAAGTGAATACATGAAACTTAATTAAAATAATTAAACTTTTCAATTGTTTTTTTATTTACTTTACAAACGTATAAATAATTCAACGTGCTAGTGGTGAACAATATCTTGAGGACTACTTCAAGAAATTATCTCAATCACTGCAGCATTGAGTCAATAACTAGGGAAACTACTCCGTTTGATTTCTCACTCTGCCATGTTTTGTGTGCCAACATTACCACTAAGGTAGTATATCCCTCAAATAAGGATACAAAATTGAGACATTTGACATTTCTAGTAAATAGTATATTTAGAGAATACATAAACTACAAATATAACTATTAATGTAACTTAGTATTAGCATGTTTACATGCCATCCCATTATGTAATTTTTTCTTAGAATCCGTTGTTTACAGTTGGTTGATATGACCCTAAATGACTTATATTAAATAACTGTCTACAAAAATGTGAATCAATTATATTACAATCCTTCTAGCTGTAGAAATAACTGCACTTTTAGGGGATATCACATTATTCCAATACGGTTTATATATGTGTATCAATGCAATCTGACCCATGGTTGTTTATTTTAAATACTCTACAAACTTTGTTTTCTAACGTTAATACATCTCTTTCTCTTTTAAATATTTCCTTAATACTTTCTATCTCACATTTATCTACCAGGTCTTCTTCTGTTGTATGCTTTCAAATAATCGCAATGAGTATTCGTATGATTTGAAACGGAGAAAATGAAACATTTATCGTTAATATTTTTTACATCGGTGGTTTATGGTGTTTATTTTATGTAATTTGCGCATGTCGGAAAAGCACATCTGATTTCGCCAAGTCTGCCTGTTAATTCCTGTCATATTCATCTCTTGACATCACTTATAATGGTGAATATGTTGTTAACAATCATTCTTTACGACATATGGAGCTCTGAAACTGTCAGCAGACATATATAACAATTATAAATTATATATTTATTTTTATTTTTACATTTTCATTATATGATGGGTCTTCTTGTAATTTAGCTTTTACTTATGTGTATTATTTTTCATTGACTCTTCTTTACCATACTCGTATTTTATTTGTATGAGACTACATAATGTATGTAGTTTCTTTTTATATGTGTTCTATATTCTTTGTTTGTTCCCATCTTGATAAAGACCTTCTGGTCGATACGTCAATTTGTCCTCGGTTCTAGGCTCTTAGTAAAACATATTGAAACAAATTTATAAATTTTAAAATGAATCTACTCTTCTTTTCTATACAAATTCTGTAGCTTTGCCTGTTTTGCACAGAGTTCTAACGTTCCGATATACGATTATAATAATACTGTTAAACTTGCATCTGTCAAATACTGCATGATCCACATTAGGGAGTTGCAGGAAGAGTTGTTCTGGCTGTTTGATGAGGACCGCATAGTCTTGTCCGAAAGTTATATACAGGATGAGTTTTTTTAATTTACCCCCCCCCCCGCCCGACAGGGAAAACAACACATTCCTTAATGGGGATTAAACTCCGAACCACATGGGTGTGAGACCAACGTCCCAAACTCTCGGCCCCATGCCACACCTGATTACATATAATAGTAAACATTAAAAACGCATTAGCATGTTTTCACATGAGCCACTGCACGTGTTGAATCTAAATTTATTGAAACTACTATTTTCACATTTATGAACCATTTGATGAATTAGATCTGTTTTATTTTTTAAACTAAAAAAATCAGTTCATAACTTGAAAGTAAGCTGTTGTATACCCTTGGTACAAAACACAATGTGTTTTTTTCAACACACGGTGATCAAATCGCAGTCGTCATTAATATCGTGTGTTCCCTAGCAGCATCCGTACAAAATGTGCATATGCGTCTCATGCTATTGCAGAATGTCTGAAAAAATGTTTGGGGTATGAGCTTCCATTATGCAAGGAGTACTCGCTGAAGATCATTTGCATTGTTGATGTTATTGTGCCGAACCATTCTGTTCAGTTCATCCCGTTCAATTCGGTTCATGTCAGGAGAGTTTGTTCATCAATCCAGCACCAGAAAATGTAGCTGTGCTAAAGAATTACTTGTTACATTAACAGTGTAAGAACTAGCATTGTCTTGCTGAAATATTTCTAGACCTTGCTGATTGTCAAAGAAAGGCACTTCGAACTTTATTAACGTCGATACCAGCGGTTACGTAAACTGCGAAAACATGAAGGGCAGTACGGTGTTCATGCGAGAATCCATCCCAAACATGTAGTCATCCTTCTCCATAACTATTTTACTGGACTAAACACACATCAGCATATCTTTCTCCAAGACGACGCCATACTCGATTTCTCCAATCAGAAAATGAGATATTAAACCGGTTTTAGTCAGAGATCATCGTCGATCTCCATGCCACCCGTGGGTGGTGAATATTTTGTTGGGCCGAAGCCAGTCTGTTAGTCCGGTGATGTCTAGTAACGATATGACTAATGTGAATATTTCTGTTTTTGCAAGTTAGAGCAGTGAAATCTTGTTCTCACAGTGTTTGCACTAATAAGTCCCAGAGTGTCACGTATGAGCTGCTGTTTGGATAAAATATGACGATCTTGAGCTAGTGTTGTTACAAGATGTTGACCAAATCCTGCGTGGTCATCGTTGGTACATGTCGTCAGCAATCGTTAGTGCAGCCTTGTTATAGTGGACTGGTCACAAATGAGATGTCTGGCAATTGTTATGGTTGCCATTCCAAACATATCAGCAGCTTGACATAGATCTTGGCAATTGGGGCGTGAATAAAAAGTAACAGACCTTCCTTCGATAAAAAAATAGACAATGCCTTTTACTTGCATAAACGATGTAATGTTAAATTCCAAACTGTTTCCACTTTTAATTGTAACAGTTTTAAAATATTTTTCTGCTTTGCATACAAAGCACGAAAGATACATTGTACAGAAAAATATTAGAGCAACAGGATTCATCACTTGCATGCGTTCTGGGTTGAAAAATCGCACACATTCCTAAACATTTTAAGCGTAAAAACAAATGACATTTTCGATGCGTTTGTAACAGTAAGTAGCAGAGCGTGTCGTGGTTTGATGCAGAGAGACGGCCGTTTCATGCGGCAACAATAAAAAAACATTGTCTGAGGCAACATTTCTAAGAAAAACCATATATTGGATGCGGCATTACGAAGACTTGCATCACACTGAGAACATCTCCCGCCCGGCTCTGGTCGCTAGTGTAATATTTACTGTTGGATATTTACTGTTGGATATTTACTGTTGGATATTTACTGTTGGATATTTACTGTTGAGTCCAAGAGGTTCAATTTTTATTTTCTGATTTATCGGGGTGTTTTTAATGTAACTTGATGTTAAATCGTATTGTCAAACCTGTTAGATCAATGACGATTATGTTATTAGAGTAAAATTATAGAGGAAGACTGCATATTATTATTTACTTCAAATTTTCCATAGTAAAGAAACCTCCACGCTATACACAGTATTTTATGTGATCATTTCATGGAACCTTTGAAAATTAACACTTGTAAGCAGCGCTGTAAATCTATTTTCAGTTAGGATGGGGTTTTACCAAAAAAAAAAAAAAGTTTTTGTCCGATTTCGTTCGCAGTTTCCTCTTTTTCTTTGAAATGAAACATAATTTCCTTTTTGGGAAAAATCAAATAGGGAGGTGTTTTACTCACTTTATGAGAAAAATCGCATAGGGAGGGGTTTTACTCACTTTATGGGGAAAATCACTTAGGGTAGAGTTTGACTCACTTTATGGGGAATATCACATAGTGAGGGGGTTTTACTCACTTTATGGGGAACATCGCATAGGAAGGGGTTTTACTCACTTTATGGGGAACATCGCATAGGAAGGGGCTTTACTCACATTATGCGAGACCGTCGTCGGTATAGAATACATCATCTTCTTCTTCTGCGTTCAGCAACTGTGGTCATGCTATATTGTCAGTCCCGTCGACAATACTAAGTCCATCGTCTTCTCCAGGTCCGAGCGGATGCCCATAACTTTTGCCTCATGTCTGTATCCTCTGGCCAGGTCTGCTGTCTCTGATCTTTGTATGTTGGGCAGTCCTGAAGTATGTGTTCTGGTGTCTGGGTTCCAGATCCACATTGACATTCATCTGTGTATGAAATCCTCAATCATTAAAGGTGATCCAACAGTCTGCAGAGGCCTATTCTAAAGCGAAACATTGTTGATATCTTTGGAGGAGATGTATTGCATCATGTTTGTATTTCACATCCATTTATTTCTTCCACTTTGCTGAGTATGTGTTGCGGATTATTGTTTTTGCTTCTCCGTAAGACAGTGGGTGTCTGTGTTGCTCCATTTCGCGTCCTGCTTTTGACAGAGCATCCGCTTTCTCATTTCCCATGATTCCACAGTGTGATGGTATCCACTGAATGGCAATAGCTGATGATTTTTTGGAACTGTCACCTCATGTCTGATGTTGTGCAAAAGGATTTCGTTTCTGTTGTTCTGGATTGATTCCAGTAGGGAACTGCAATCTATGAATATGGTCATCTTTTTTCTTGGCAGTCCTGATTCGGTGAAGGCTTTCAGTACTTGATGAAGTGCAACTGCTTCTGCTCTAAAGTTAGAAGAATATTTCCCGGTTGGAAAGGCTTTTGATATTGCCTTCCCATCTTTGATTCTTATACAAATTTCACCTCCTCCATTCCTTACTGCTCCTTCTGCCGATCCATCTGTGTATACATGTGTCTATTTCTTGGGTTTGTATTTTATTTCTATCATCTCTAGTGTCAATGCTTTTAGTTGAGGTGGATTTTGGTATTCTTTATTAAGTATTCCAGGAACATGTGTTATTATGGAGACATTCTGGAGACTATTGCCTGGCTCTTCAAAGTCCGTTAGTGGTTCAATTTCATTTGGGAGGTTTGAGAGGATATCTTTATGTTGTTGATGGAGATGGTTGCAGATGTGACAGAAGTATTATCAATTGTTTCTTATATTTGCCACTTTTCAGACAAGTATTATCAATTGTTTCTTATATTTGCCACTTTTCAGACAAGTATTATTAATTGTTTCTTATATTTGATACTTTTCAGACAAGTATTATCAATTGTTTCTTATATTTGCCACTTTTCAGACAACTATTATCATTTGTTTCTTATATTTACCACTTTTCCGACATGTATTATTAATTGTTTCTTATATGTGTCACTTTTCAGACAACTATTATCAATTGTTTCTTATATTTGCCACTTTTCAGACAAGTATTATCAATTGTTTCTTATATTTGCCTATTTTCAGACAAGTATTATTAATTGTTTCTTATATTTGCCACTTGTGAGACGTATTATTAATTGTTTCTTATATTTGCCACTTTTCAGACAAGTATTATTAATTGTTTCTTATATCTGTGATCCATTTCTTGTGCTGCAGCTGGTTGTTAGCAAGATATGATCTGGAGAAAGGAATACGTTATGCCATGGTTTACAGCTCGAATGCGATTACTGTAAATTTTGTCTGACTTCAGCATAGCTTTTGATTCCTTTGATCATGACTCTCCATCATCAAATATTTAGTCACTTTTTTCGATATACATAACAGACCATAGTTTTACTATTCTTTGCTCGCTATAGGGTCCCATGTACTCTGCTTATAACAAAATCTGCATATTGGTAATCTGCGAAGATCATCGTAAATGTGAAAACCTGGTAGTAAGAAATATTTGACACCGTGTATAGTTACCTTTTTAAAACACAAACTGCTGTAGCTGTAGCGGTTCACAAAACAAAAATGTGACAGTAGTAATAATTTTTCCACTGATGATGATAACGTTATTAAAGAGACGCATTATCTAACGTCTCTTATATACTCTATAGTTTTGCATGCTGATAGCCAGGAAGGGGGATTCCAGCTTTTACACTTCCCTGTAACCAACGTTGAAAAACTAAAAAGAACATATCTTTGTGCTTTGAAAATGAATTGTTTCAAAGTGTGAGAGGGTACGTTTACAGTTGCTTCATGACATAATATCAGATTACCAAATGACCAGATGTATGAATTTCATGTATTAATAAACAAACTTTGGTCAAAGTATTACTGTTATTTGGCGTTTGTGTTGTTTTGTCACATGAAGACTGGCGCCTATTAAAGTTGACATTAAATTGCCTCTTGTCTCACGTTCCATCGCGTTGTGCATTCAGATCCACAGAGCGCACTGTGTCAGAATGATAGATGTACGTTAAAAGAGTATGTCAACCCTTTGAGCTAGTTGTCCATGATATTATATCAATAATTTTTCTGGACTTGCAGTGTCAAAGTAATGAAAGAACGGTCTCATTAACAGTAAAAGATGTGGTGGATACACAATTCTGTGGTGGGACAGGGCTGAATTAAACAGACGTCTATCTCACGGGACTTAACTAAATAGATGTTTATCGGAACAGGACTGAATTAAACAGGCGTCTATCTGATAGTGCAGAATTAAACAGACGTCTTTCGGACAGGGCTGAAGTAAGTAGGCAAGTCACATATATGTTTCAGAACGAAAAAGACTTATTTGGACGTCATACTATATAAATACAGAGAATGCGAATAACGGAGAAAGTGTAAACAAATATGAAGATAAAGTTATGAAACTATTAGGAAGATTAGACTATGAGCATCGGATGCCTGGTATAGCGGAGAGCAGATTCCATTATGAGAATATCTCATGTGGAGCCTGTTTCATTGTCAAAATTGCAAGACTTCTGTCATATGTACCACCCTTTGTACCAAAGGAACAAACTAGCAAATTAAGAGTACTTATGACAATGTCACCTGTAAAGTGAACCTATTTCATGATCAAGACTACATTCATTTTGGATATATAATGGATTATGTTTTTTTTAAATTTTTGTCTGGATAATTGATATACATTAGAAAGAGCAGATAATTGATATACGTATACATTAGAAAATTGTGATAATTGATATACGTATACATTAGAAAATTGTGTTAATTGATATACGTATACATTAGAAAGAGTATGTATTTGATATACGTATACATTATAAAGAGTAAGTATTTGATATACGTATATATTAGAAAGAAAACCTTTATGTGCAATGTGAGCTAATCAGCATAATTAGGTGCAACGCTGACTGGTGTTGGCGATCATGGATTTCTACAACTCTTTATTTCCATTATCTTTTATCAGGATAATTTTGTGACTCTATGTCATGCCACGATGTCAAGTTTTTTTTAAGTTTTATTTTAGTTAGGTCAATATTATGAGTTTAGTCATGATCGTCTCTAATAAAGACCTTCCAACAGAATTAAAGAGTACCCATTTCGTGACGTCTTTTATTATTGTTAGAATTTCGATTGGTCACTGTTTACATACCTAAAATTGTAAGCTAAAAATAGCCAAGGTGACTTTAGAGGGCGATGGGGGAGGTTTCAAAACCATTGATGAGATAATGTCTACGGCTCTGCAAGGGACATACTTTATTTCATGACTCATTAGCGTATAGCATAAGAATATATTAGGTAGATAGAACATAGTCGACATTACATCATGATAAAACTTCACTGTAGTTTTACATACATTCCACAGATAGAACATAGTCGACATTACATCATGATAAAACATTTCACTGTAGTTTTACATACATTCCACAGATAGAACATAGTCGACATTACATCATGATAAAACATTTCACTGTAGTTTTACATACATTCCACAGATAGAACATAGTCGACATTACATCATGATAAAACATTTCACTGTAGTTTTACATACATTCCACAGATAGAACATAGTCGACATTACATCATGATAAAACATTTCATTGTAGTTTTACATACATTCCACAGATAGAACATAGTCGACATTACATCATGATAAAACATTTCATTGTAGTTTTACATACATTCCACAGATAGAACATAGTCGACATTACATCATGATAAAACATTTCACTGTAGTTTTACATACATTCCATAGATAGAACATAGTCGACATTACATCATGATAAAACATTTCATTGTAGTTTTACATACATTCCACAGATAGAACATAGTCGACATTACATCATGATAAAACATTTCACTGTAGTTTTACATACATTCCACAGATAGAACATAGTCGACATTACATCATGATAAAACATTTCACTGTAGTTTTACATACATTCCATAGATAGAACATAGTCGACATTGCGTCTTTATACAACCATACATTTGGTTGTAGATTTACATACATTCCATAGATAGAATACAGTATATAAAATACAGTCGACATTACATCTTCATACAACATTTAATTGTAGTTGATCCTACATACATTCCACAGAAAGCTGAATGAGAATCTTGAGGTGCTTTCAATTCAATCAGACAAGTGACATGACAAGTGGCGTAAGCGACCATGCTTGTCCACAACTCTTTGTCTCTTGTGTTGTTAATAAGTTCTGTTGGTGACTTCTTTTGTGCCACAGTGACAACCCATCCAGAAATTATCTCATTGTCTTCCTCTGCCTCTTCTCATCGACTTCTTTTCGGCGGTTACTAAATGATCAAGTTTTACTTTTGTCATCACATAACCAAAAAATCTTGATATCTGATTTTAATATTTGCTATAATTTGTCATTTTACTCAAACATCTCTGACAACCTCTACATTCGTTTTCTTGGCTGTCCATGAAATTTTCATCATTCTTCTTTTTTTAAAATGCATCTCAGTTGACTCCAGCTTATCCTGGACACTTTTTTTTACAAGTACAAAACCAAATATAACGAAAATCAGACTTGCTATGTAATCATGTTAAACTGCCAAGGAGAAGATCTTACAGACAATTGATTTGTCGTGCTGGTCTTAATTTCAAGTATTGTAGAGAAAGAACAAAAGACGAACCGAGCTGATATTTAAATATGTTGTGTGCATCTGTATCATTGAAATGTCTTATTAACAAAATATTAAAAGGTGTGTGGTTAAGCAAGAATACTCCACCGATAGCCATAGCTGACTGATAAAACAACAAAGTGTGGGGGTTCACTCTTAGTCAGTCATTTCCTCTTTTGCCAAGTTTGGCACATAGGGCGGATGTCATCGTTTTCCATGCCTGTCGGTCAGTTGTCAATGATTGCAGGTCTTGTGTATTTATGCCTATTGATTTTAATTCATTCATAACAGTCTTCTGATCGTTGTTTTTGGTCTTCCCAGTTTTCTTTCCCCGTCTGGTGTCCACATGAAGACTTGTCGTGGAACTCTATCTTCCTTCAGTCTAAGTAAGTGGCTGATGTATGTCCATCGGCGTTTTCTGATGATGTTCGTCACATATTCTTTTTTTGTGTCTCCTCTCTTAGTATGTAGTTTGATTTGAAGTCTTTCCAATTAGTATTGGTGATTTTTCTGAGGCATCTATTTTCGAAGGCAACTAACTTCTTATCCATTATTGCGGTAGGTTTCCAACTTTCACATCCATATGTTAATGATGGAATCACACTTGCATTGAATAGTTGCAGTTTGATGTGTTTACTTGCGATCTTCGATCTCCAGATATTTGAAAATTTGTTAAAGGCGTTGGAGGCGAGAGCGATTCGAGTCTTGATTTCTGAGCAGGTATCACCGTCTGCTGTTATCTTGCTTTCCAAATATATGAAATTTGAAACGTTGTCTAGTGTATTATCATCTAGTTTAATTGATTCTGTCGGGCCGGTAAAGTTCATGATTTTCGTTTTATGTGTGTTTATTTAAAGGTCTATCTGTTGTGCAAAAAATTTGAGTCTTTCTGTTTTTTTCTTAGAGATCTTGGTATGTTGAACTCAGGAAAGCAATATCATCTGCGAAGGTTAGATCTTCCAGGGTCCTTTTGTTTACCCATTTGATTCTTAGCTGTTTTGGTCTGTGCATATACAATCACAATGGCACAATATATTGTGTGATCCGGTCTCACACAGGTTAATGATTCCTAGCTGGATGTTGCCATGTACACATACAACTCCAACTGCAAAGCAAATACTTTAGGAATATTTCAAATTGGAAATGCTGAAGTAAACACTGATCCAGAGTAACAAAACTGAAATCAGGGCCGTAGATATGTTCTCTCTAAGGCCCCCTCCCACTGTTTACCTTACAGAAAATGTAATTCGTACATTTCCGTGCGTCCGGTTTTGTTGTCGATGAAAATTAGCTGACGTCTTTGTGTGACGGAGAAAAAGCTCTGCACATAGTGTAATGAATTGTCTGTCCTAGACAGACTAGTGTGAAGGAGGGTAAATCTGCACGCCTAGTAATGAATAAGCCGATTTACGTGACGATGCTAGTGTTGTCACTTTGATCTGTGCTCTGCGTTCAGAGCGAACTCTGACACTCTGGTGCTGTGACTGATTTAGTTCCTGGATTTACCTTTATAGTGTGACAGAAATAGAGACGTGAGAAACGTAGCGTCACAATAGAGTGTGACGGAAGTCAGTTGTCGAGGAATTATATCATCAGCAATAGAATTCTATCCGATTAAAATAGGTACACTGATCTACCAGAACAATGATGTTCCGTTCTCCGCAGAAGGCTGCAAAGTTATTGCAGAACGTGGTGTCTGTCCGACAGACAAGTAGAGAATGTGCTTCTCCGGGAAGAGGATGTTGATGACACTGTTTCTGTAAGATACTTCGTAAACTGAACTATCTCAATGTCAACTCCAAAACTTGTATACTACATACAACTTTATTACTGGTTCTACAGTTCACAACATCTGTTTACAACAGCAAGGAAGGCATATAATATCTATCCTACTGCATCACATAAAATATACTATTCCAACTTCAGCTATGTTCCTTCTTCCACTTCAGCTAAGTGTCTCAACTTCTAGAAAGTTGACGTGGTATCTTAAACTATGAAGAACATGGAGTTCTCCGTTGCTAAGGGCTGATGTAAACCCAGGACCGATGTAATTTTTTTTATTAAATTTTTTTATTTATCATCTTCCAGCATAACATAAGCATGGTGATATATATTGTGAAGTGAGGTGATGCCCGTGAAGTGAAAGAATGAGAGGTGGGCGTTACAGTGTAGTGAGATGGGTGATTACAAAATTAGCACCTCAGGCATTCCATATGGTGTACATGGATATACATGTTATAATAGTGAGGCATGGTGAAAAATATTGGGAATTTAAATAGAAAATATAGAACAGTCATAATATATCAACACCTCAGGCATTCCATATGGTGTACATGGATAAAATTGTTATAATGTACATGTTTAGAAATATTTGGAATTTGAATGAAAGGTACAAAACCCAGAGGGTCATTTATGTTTACACCTCAGGCATTTCATATGGTGAACATACATATAGTTACTTTTATGGTGAGACATGTTTCAAGAAAAAGATTTTGTGAAATTGACATTGGGGCCCAATACAACGGTGATACATTTACACCTCCTGTATTCCATATGGTGTAAAAAGGGGGGGGGGGCCTTAAAGGCGGTTTGCATTTAAAAAGCTTCAACAAAGGAAATTTTATTTCTGTTTAAGGGACACAAAAATTTGTTAAAAATAGGCAAAATTTAAAAAAGGCGGAGTATGTGTCGCAGATTGAGTGTTTGTAGATTTGGTGGAAAATCTGTGTGTTGTAAACACGTCCCTCTTGTGTGGCTGCGTTTCTGCAGTTCCATACCAGCAGTCTAAAAATAGCTAGTATGGTCAGCATTTTGCAGTGTATGTCTGTGGTTGTTATTGGTAGTATGTTTAGCATGATTGCTTTGTATATGTCTGTTGTTTTCCCTGTGTGTGTGTGTCTATGATCGTTTTGAGCGTGTTTTTTTTTGTATGTGTGATTGTCTTACATGTGGAGAATATATGGTCTTCTGTTTCTAGTTGGTTTGTTCTGCATAGTCTACAGTGTTGTGCTGGTGTTTTTGCGGGTGTCATACTGTATATGAGTCTGTATGTGACCTCCCTGACTCTAGGTGTAATTGTAGGTTTGTGTAGGTTGGTGAATGTGTTTGTGTAGTCTGTTATGAAGAGGTTGTATCCTCGTTTGATTCTGGTGAGTAGTGATGGGGCTTGTGGTTTTACTAGGTGTTTGTATATCATGTTTGTTGGTTTGTGAAGGAGGTTCTCGTGTCCTTGTATGGCTTGTATGCATGACTTGTAGAAAGAAGGGAGTGTACCAAAGTGGTGTGGGACAGAGTTGTTCAGTGGTGTCAGTTGAGTCAGTCTGAGTCCCATGTAGAAATGTGCTAGAGTGTGTTGTTCTGGATGTTTTATGATGTGACCTATGTGATTGATTCTAAGTGCTTGTATCTTTGTTGCTATGTCTTGGAGGGCGATGCCTCCTTGCTTCTTCGCCTGAATGAGTGTCCTGTGTTTTATCTTGTGTAGTGTGTTTCTGTATACAAATTTCCGGATATTTGTTGATGTCCGTGATTGTCTGGTCTGGGGGGTCGAGGACTGTTGCTGTGTAGATGAGTTTTGGAATGATGCATGTGTTGACAATTGTGCTCCTACCGAATATTGTTGATGTTTTGAATTTGAATTTTTGAAGTCGAGCTGAGAGTCCCGAGAGTCAGTCCCTAAATCTGCAAATACATCACATTATATCCTAGAATATAACCCCACCCCTTAGCTTGACCAAGCAGTCGTAAAATCCGAGCCTACCTCAATTTTGTCAATCATCTCTTAGCTACCTCCTCTCTATCATCTAAGTCCTATCAAAAAATCACTAAATTAGGAACGCCCCTCTGTAGTCACTAACTGTAACTGATATTAAAATTTCTCAAACATTGTATGACCGTTAACACATTTGACATCAAAGGTCAGGCTTGACCACAGTTTCCTATCATCTATTCAAATGTCTAGACCCTTCAATTTACGTTACACAAAACTCAGAGATACATTCTAACACATACTCAATCTAATTGCTTCTTGGGGAAAACTCCTGGTCCTCAGCTCAATTAACAGTCTCCCAATTTCGGACAGTTGATTGTCCTCAGGCCTATCTCTTCCGTGAGACCCGCTAGATCAATTTGCAACCTTACGTAGTTCTCCCGGAACATGGTCGTATAGTGTGATATTCGAAGAGCCACCTCGAATTAGCCAAACGGGGAATTCTTCAGGTGAGCCGCCATGTATTTACAAAAGTCTTTCCACCCGTTATCTTGTATCGCTCAGTTTCCCTACCGGTTATGTAACTGCTCGGGAGATATTTCTCAACGAGAAGCTTTGATACTAATCGCATTTTCCAGGAGCGTAGATTTGTGGTCGCCTTTATACTCTGTTATTTTCTTAACGGTTTCTCCTCACAGACCGATGAGCTCAAAGGAACATTGGGGCTCACACTGTACGAACCGTTGGGGTTCAAAGGACAGTGGGGGCTCATCCTGTTACATTTGTAAAAAAAAACAAATGGCTAAAGGATTTGTTGTTTTTTGGGAGGGGGTGTTTCCACATGCGTTTTGTCAGTACTAAATGACATATTTCGATTTGCTAATGGCTAGAAGAAGGGTGGAGGGTTTGAAAATCCCTACCTATCTACGGACCTGACTGAAAGCATAGCTTTGCAGACATCTGCATGATTTATATAAATATAGTCAAGTTTATAGATTATAGAACTTTATCAAACCAATCATGAGACAAGCATACTAGTAAGTAAACAGGGTAATTGGGTTTTTTTTTACGAAACCCACACGAAAGCACACACATATTGATGTTTCAAATCCACTTTGATTTGTCCTACAAGTCAACATTCTACACAAAACACTATTCTGAAAAGTGATGTAATGGTACATGAAAAATAATTTGCACGTAGTCACAAAAATAGCGAGGTATGCAAGAACAATTTACATAGAGCTCTATCCGGACACTGTGTTGTAGTAATCGGTGTGGTCAGATTGTTGTCTAATAGATAGATGGCATGAAATTTGTATGTCAGTGGGCACATGAGTCCTTGTTCCATTATGTTCATTTTTTTGTCCTGAAGCCTCTACTTCTAAATAAATGGGTTGCTCATATCCATCAGAACCATCCACTTCTAAATCAATGGGTTGCTCATATCCAACAGAAGCATTAACTTCTAAATCAATATATTGCGCATATCCAACAGAAGCATCCCTATCTAAATCAATATGTTGCTCATATCCAACAGAGGCATCCACTTCTAAATCAATGGGTTGCTCATATCCAACAGAGGCATCCACTTCTAAATCAATGGGTTGCTCATATCCGTCAGAACCATCCACTTCTAAATCAATGGGTTGCTCATATCCAACAGAGGCATCCACTTCTAAATCAATGGGTTGCTCATATCCAACAGAAGCATCCACTTCTAAATCAATGGGTTGCTCATATCCAACAGAGGTATCCCTTTCTAAATCAATATATTGCTCATATCCAACAGAAGCATCCACTTCTAAATCAATGGGTTGCACATATCTAACAGAGGCATCCACTTCTAAATCAATGGAATGCTCATATCCATCAGAACCATCCACTTCTAAATCAATGGGTTGCTCATATCTATCAGAAGCATCCACTACTAAATCAATGGGTTGCCCCATTTCACTAGAAGCATCCACTTCTAAATCAATATGTTGCTCATATTCATCAGAAGCCACCACTTTTAAATCAATCAGTTCTGTGTACCCATCAAACTCATTACTCTGTATTGCAGCAGTCATAATTGTATGTTTGATATTTCTACATCTCCACCAAAAAATTATTGCAAATGTAATCACTATGATCAAGATATCAATAAAAATTACAGTTCCAGCGATGGCACCAGCAGAGAAAAATCTGTCGTTTAATATCAAATGATTACACATCGGTGGTTGATACCCAGTTTGACAACCATGAATACAGACACCATCTGTGTGATTACACCAAGACTCAGAGTTATTAGTCATAATACATAACTGGCTGCAGTTAAATCTGCAATCCTTACCATATTTTCCAATGTCACATCTATGGTTGCAGCTCTCGCCTTGGAATCCTGCAGAACATCCAAGAATGCAAACACCATCTGTATGTCGACACGAAGACTCAGTGTTATTAGTCATAATACAGAACTGGCTGCAGTTAAATCTGCAATCCTTACCATATTTTCCAATGTCACATCTATGGTTGCAGCTCTCGCCTTGGAATCCTGCAGAACATCCTGATGGACATCCCCCAGTGCTTACAAAGCAAGACTCATTTTTTACAGCACAGTTACATGTATGCTCACATTCCCGTCCATATCTCAAATAATGACACTCAGAATCTGCATATACTTCTATTTCACACGGAGTCATTTCTTTAATTCTTTTATTGAAATTGCGTAAATTTATTACAGAAATAGGGCTTGTAATGTTTATAGTATACGTATTAAAGGGCCAATTATTTGAAACAAGGGCCTCGCAGTGCACTAACTCGCGATCTTTGTTAAAACAGCGGATATACGACCGTTCGAAAATGTTACGGCCGATCAGCAAGAACCTGCGTATCCAAAATTCTTGTGTAAATGTCAAATTCCAAATTATTTCTGAATCATTATGAAGGATGACTGTGTTACAGGTCTCGTGTTCACCATCTACAAGAGCTTCTTGGTCAGAAACAAGCGTAGTAGATGTGCCTGATTGTGTAACATTCTGACGAAGAGCTACATTACGACCAGCACTGATGTACAGAGAACAGAGAGACTTGACTCCATCTCCTGCGAGAACTAAATACTCAACTTGGTATATAACATCACAGTGGATGTCCAGTGTTATGTCATTGACTTGTGCACTTCTCATGTTCTTACAGGTACTATTTTTCGTGCTAGAAAACGTAATCTGAAAATCGTGCAGAAATGTAGAATCTTTGACCTGTAATCGGAGCCAGGAGAACGGAAATGTCCACATGTATATTTTAACTGGTGATAATATTTTACCATCATTGCAGCTACTCGCATTGTTATCATGCATCCAATATGGAGTTCGTGGATAATTGAGATAAGTAGTGAGTACATCTGCATACTGACATTGTGGACCAAACCAACCTTCTGAACAAACACCATGAAAACATGTACCGTCAGCGTTACATATGTCGTCCCAGCAGTGACATTTATATTGACATTTTGACCCAAACCATCCGTTTTCGCAGTCTTGACCGTGTACATTCACAGACAACGTTAAGATGCAGATGGTCGCCCATTGTATTAAATGTATCATAGCTTAGCTTGTGGTGATTCTCACACAAATAGTGATTGTGGAATTATAGCATTGAAATTATACATTTAATTCTCTTCAGTATGTTTTCCTGCCATGTAATGTATTTCCAAGTAAACATAACAACTGATGCTTTAGTGGCTTACCGGCAGAATGTGTTTGTTTAACTGGCTATTTTATCTGCGTGCCGGAATAAAGACTTAGTGTATTGTCTGTTTATGAGAACTGCCATATACTTTTCATCACCGGAAATAAAATAGATCGAAACGATTTTCCCAGCTGCGCTTTACTTTACATGCATATCGTGGGCACTGTAAACATCACTTCAAATCCATTTCCTGAAGTTGATATTTCATGTATTCTTAATTTCCGTGATAGGTAGTTATTACCTACGTAATAAAGTAAGTACTAAATGTAGTATATCCCGCATCTACGACATTGCTGTTCAGCTATTGTTAATTTTCTAGTCTCTACTTAAATAATCAGTAGTGTAGTCAGGACAAAGTAAACGGTTGATTTCTCTTCACCTTGAACATCAAACCAGGTGATATAGCGAGAACTACTCACTAACTCACTAACTCATATGTTACAAAAGCAGGTATGTTTCATACAATGTAAGTGAAAGTTATTTGAAAATCACGTTTCTGTAGCTAGAACTCGGCAGCGTTAATTTCTTGTGTCTCGTGTTTATGGCTGTCAATCACTTTTTCTGTAGGAATGAGGAAATAAATAATTGTGAAACCTGACTACTTCATTTAACATTAGAGAATGTGTGATTGTGAAACCTGAAAACTTGATTTAACATTAGAGAATGCGTGATTGTGAAACCTGGCAAACTTGATTTAACATTAGAGAATGCGTGATTGTGAAACCTGACAAAATTCATTTAACAGTAGAGAATGCGTGATTGTGAAACATGACAAACTTGATTTAACATTAGAGAATGCGTGATTGTGAAACCTGACAAAATTCATTTAACATTAGAGAATGCGTGATTGTGAAACCTGACAAACTTTATTTAACATTATAGAATGCGTGATTGTGAAACATGACTTAACATTAAAGAATGCGTGATTGTGAAACATGACTTAACATTAAAGAATGCGTGATTGTGAAACCTGACAAACTTTATTTAACATTATAGAATGCGTGATTGTGAAACATGACTTAACATTAAAGAATGCGTGATTGTGAAACCTGACAAAATTCATTTAACATTAGAGAATGTGTGATTATGGAACCTCGAAAACTTGATTTAACATTATAGAATGCGTGATTGTGAAAACTTGCTAACTTCATTTAGCATTAGAGAATGCGCGATTGTGATTAACAGAATAATCACAGCTGTTCCATGAGAGTATATGGTTTGTGCAGATATGTGAGTAATAGTGGCGGTCCCAATCTAAACTATGAAGTTTTCGCTAGTACGCTCCTGAAGGAAAGCAATTATGCGTCAAATCTTTTCGAGGAAAATACTCTTCAGATGGCATGTTTTCCTAAATGTTAGACATAATGGCTACAAAACGGGTATCAGAACAATACCTAGGATGGAAGTTGGAAAAGTTATTTATACAGCCCAGACAGACTGTCTGAGAAGAAATATGCGTACACTAAGTGTAAGGCAACGCTTCACAGATAGCGAGAGATGGACGGCGTGAAATGCCACACATTGAATATTGAGCAATTGTGTAAATGTTTTCATTACGGACGCTAGTGGCACACAACGCAAACGTTTGTTTTTCTAAGAACGCGACAAGCGACAATCAAGTGGAACGTTTGCTTACCTAAGAACACGTCAGATAATAGACATACGGGAATCATACCAGGTTGATTGGTCTGAAGTTGGTTTGAGGCAACGTGGGTTTATTGTAGACCAGATTATTGATTCCTGATTGGCCAGAGGTTTTCCTCTAGGGAAATGAAAGTCATGGATTGGTTGGACGTTTCTGGAAGTTTGGAGGAACGTAGAAGTTGAGTGACGGAGGGGATTGGATTATCGACTGCCGAGCCGGGTGGTCGCATTCGCTCCTGAGGAAACAGTTCCTAAACCGACAGGCGGTTGTCGTAGACCCCACGCGTACATATATGTCTGTCTAACACTAGTATTGGAAAAAGTGAGATTAGATTTGTAGGAGATGTTTTATTATTCTCAGTAAGTTTATACCGTAACATGTGCCTATTCATTTGGAAGTGTTATAGTTGTTTCATTTATGCACATTTTACATTCATATTATGATGTCCCTATCGGAGATAGCAATTACTCCGGAATTTGTTGTTCAGATTAAAGTCGTTCTTATATTGAGACCAAAAAAAATCTTAATAAAGTGCAAATCCATTTTGTGTCACACTGGTGCCGTGACCAGGATCGTCCGCCAACGAAAGAAGTACTAACCACTAGTCAGATCAAAGGCCTAGTCAGAAGATTGTGTACAATTGTCAAATTAAAGGACAATTAGAAAGATCATCACGAAGGAAGTAGCGAAAAGGGAATTCAGAAATCTTCACGGATCGCGTTAGTATTGCGTGTGTTAATGTTGGTGTAAAGGATTGTTAAAATTCTGCATAATCCTTTAAAATGAATTTATTAATTCGTGGTCGGCAAATATTAAGTCCAAGATGAACCTATTATGCCACGATCAGACATTAGTTTAGTATGTATATTTATTTATATCTCATTTTACTTGTGCAAATATGATCGAAATTAGTTACATTGCGCAATTAGATCATGTAAAAGATTCATTCTTTGTGTAACATTAATGCTATTAACTTGTTCTGTGTGATAGTTATCAATCGCGGTTGGATCCCAACAACCGTTCGAATAGGTTCGTTACATGCTACACATACACAGAATAGTAATTTGCCTACTAGTATAATAAGTATATGTTATCCGTTTCTTTTGTGAGAATGTATTAATAATTTTTTTAATGTATTTCAAAACAGGATGGATGACTGCAGTTCACTACACATGCGATTTTTTAATGATTGTGCAGAATTTGTGTAGGAAGAATATTATCTAAGAAAGAAAAAAGGATGCAGAAGAAACCACGGTCCTGTAGCTTATATCAAAGTGACCTGGCTAGTATTTATGGTATACATATCATGACGATAGTGAAACAAAAAATTCATCCATATTGTGTGTCAAGTGTGTAATGCGAAATCATAAACTCAAAATCAACAAGGATAGTAAATCTCTAGCTCGAATCAAATTGATGGCTACTAACAGTGCCCATATCTGGATGGAGTTTAATCCTAACCTAACTGTTTTAGAATATTCCGTGTGTAGTCATCATCAAAGTATGAACTGTGGCAGCATAAAAAGAGAGTTTTGGATAATTCTGATAATGTTCATGATCATGATGTATTTTTCCCTGTGTTATTTCCTGCTACAGAAACAGAGGAAGATATTCTAATGTCAGTGACGGCAAGATTATCTCCACAACTCACCAATAGTAATAACAATCCAACAAATTTAACAGTACCCACAGTTCACCGTTGTCTTTAATATAATAATGGAATATTTTCCACATTTGCAACAACTGCATATCCACAATGTAGTTATACCAGTACACCTTCCATATTTTATACCAGCACATCCTCCATATTTTTTAGACCTTCATCGCCCAATAACATACACGATTCTGCTATATCTAGCATATATCCTGCAGTTACAGCATGTACAGTTTCTGAATTCAGAAAGTTCAACAAGTAAAACATTATCAATTTCTTGGATGCATAGTCACAAATGACGGCAGATGTAAAACAGATGTAAAACAGAAGTTAAATGGAGAATAGGAATGGCCAAAAGTACCCTCAATGACATGAGGAAAATAATAAACTCTAAACAAATTACAAACAAGTTACAAATGAGAATTATAAAATGTTACATCTATTCTATATTAACGTATGGCTCAGCAGATACATGGACACTAAACAAACAGAGGACAGAATTACTGCCTTTGAAATGTGGATGTATAGACGAATAGGGAGAACATCATGGAAAGAGAAGGAACTAAACAAAATTAAGAGGTTCTAAAAACACTTAATATGAAGAAAGAAATACTAAGAGAAATCAAGATTTGACAAATACAATATTTTTGAAACATTAAAAGACATGACACCTTATTGAAGACCTAACTTGAAGGTAAAGTCACAAGGAAACGAGCAAGAGGTAGACAGAGATACGTGTGTGATAATAACATCACAAAATGGAAAGGGTACAGTCTAGCAGAGTGCATCATAAAAACAAGAGGCAGTGGATATTGAGATCTGTTGCAGCAAACCTTTGTTGCAGAAATGGTACTAGATGATGTCTACCTACCATGTTTCTGGCTTGCCTCCCCTGATTTCACCAACGGACAATTGAAGGGTATCTCTTATTTCCTTTGAGTTTTCTAATTGCAATTGAATTGACAGTGGGCGTGAACAGTGAACACACCCACCTCTGGTTTATTGATATCTCCTAAAAACTAAAAGTTCGTCCAGTCTCAGGTGTGAGCTGAGAGCAGAGTCACAAAGAAGATACAGCGGACTCTCAGGAGCCGCGTACGCGCTTGTAATGTTAACAAAAGTTAAACAAAACGTTGCGGAAACAGCCGAAGATTTCGGAGACAGACTGATACGTCTGGCAGAAGAAGCTTTTCCCCAGGAAATTGTGGAAAGAGGTGTAGGGAGAATACTCATACACTACTTCATAGAAGGGTTGCTGCCAGGAGTAATCCAGCGCCACATCTTAGAGACTGAACCTAGCACACTAGACGACGCCCTTCGCCTAGCGGTGAGGAAGGAGCAGTCCATCAAATGGGTTAAATTCAGATTGGGCACGGAGTCCCACGAAAGTGGAGCGGATTGAGTAGAAAAGACGCACCCACCAAAGCAGGGGAATTTGACAGATTTCGGGAAAGGAAACATGAGTTCCCGCCAGAGAGACGAGGTGCTAGAAAAGAGAGAGACCGATAATGCTATAATTGCGGGCAGGTCGATCACCTCATGGCAGACTGCAGAAGGGGATGACGATACAGGCACGCATCTCCACTAGATCGACAGCGCCGCGAAAAAACGTGATTCACGCCGCAACACCTGGACGTAAAGGAACGAGAGTTCCGTTCATAGATCGGCGCCACCGGAGAGTAGCCCAAGACGCAGTACCCCTAAGAAGAGGACAGGAGATCAAACGGATAGGAGCGGTTGTCAGGAGGGACCAGATGAGTCAGGTCATGGGCATACAAAAAAAGGTAATTGTAGCCAGGAACGGGCACATGGGAGGAGCGAGGACCAACGAAATAATCAGTCAGTCGTTTGCACAACAGAACAGGGGTGGCAGTAGGAACAATGTCTCCTCCCTGAGGTGACAAGCGATAGATATAGGAAACTGGCGAGTAAAAACCTTAAGAATTCGCCACAGCAATAAAGAGAACCTGGATCGCATAGAGCGATCTATAGAAATCTTGAAGTAGTTACAAGCCTACAAGACAGACACACAGAAGCCTGATAGTGAAAGAGTGGCAGCAGATAAACGTGTAGTGTCGCTCTAGTCAGAGTTGCAGGCATCAATCACCACAAATAGGAAATTAGAAGGAGAGTTGTACAGTTTGCGAGAACAACTCAGAACTTCACAACAGGAAGCCGAAACACTCGCTCGAGCCTTTCTAATAGAATGCTGAGAAGATATACCAATGGGCACTGAAAGTAGCAGACGTTAGGATGGACGTTTTGGCACTAGCGAGAAAGATTCTCGTGAGGAAGAACACTAATTAATTTTGGGAAATAGATCCAACTTGTATAGGCTTATGTTATGTTCCCCCAGGGCCATAGGTGGCGCATAGGGCAGAAACAATAGCTTTCCATTTCTGTCTTTGTGTTGCCAGGTCTTTCAATTGGTGCGTGTTGTTTAGGTTCATTGACCTTCCTTCTCTATTAATGGTTCTTCGTAGAGTTTCTCTATGTCTCCCTCTTCTTCTTACTCCAGGTGGCACCCAATATAGTGACTGCTGGGGAATTCTTAGGCTGTTCATTCTGAGAACATGGCCGATGTAAGTTCAACGCCTTTGTCTAATGAAGGAAGATATATAGGTTTGTTTGCTTTCCTCTTTTATAGCAGTGTTTGGGAGAATAGGAATGGCTAAAAGTACCTTCAATGACATGAGGAAAATAGTAATATCTAAACAAATTACAAACAGGTTAAAAATGTGAATTATAAAATGCTACATGTAATCTATATTAATGTATGGATCAGAAACATGGACACTAAATAAACAATTAGAAGTCAAAATCGATGCCTTTGAGATGGGAGTATATTGGAGAACAGGGAGAACATCATAGAAAGAGAAGAAAACAAACAAGGAGTTGCTAAAAACACTTAATATCAACTTAGAATTACTAAGAGAAATAAAGATCAAGCAAATAAAATATTTTGGACACACTAAAAGACATGACACTTTATTGAAGACCTTACTTGAGGGTAAAGCCAAAGGGAAGCAAACACGAGGTAGACAGAGATACAAGTGGGAGAGTAACATCACAAGATGAACAGGTTACAGTCTAACAGAGTGCACCACCAAATTTAGAGACAGGGGATATTGGAGATCTGTTGCAGCCAACCTTTGTTGCGTAATTGATGATGATGATTGAAGATATGTGAAGGTAGTATATGTTTCATGACAGCTAATGGTTCCGTGACCAGGTGCCAAAATAAGAAATATAAGTAAATCTGTATAAAATACAAATTAAACTGTTTGATGATGTGAAGACATGTTATGTAGTCGTGTTGCGTGATACCATTGTTGCTGGTTCCCAGAACTTGGAATGCTATACTGAGGAAACCAGCGTGACATCGAACGTCTGTACTTCATCCGTTTCAGGCGCTCCAAAATCTCCCTGTCGGACTCTCACGCCTTTGGAACTGCGCATCCGTAGCGACATTGTCATCAAGTCTGCCAATTAGAGGGATGAGGGTGTTGCTGTATGACGTAACAACCTCTACTGGCAAGGGAGTCTGGCACAGCGATATAATCCCATGTTATAATCCCATGCACGAAAAGCCCTATATTATACACCACAACGATACAGTCCCTACTACTACCACGAGCTTGATAGCCGACACACTCCTCACTACAACAGCAACTCTGTCTCATTGAAACAAGTAAATTCAAGTAGAAAGCAATTATTTGAAGGAACATTCTTCTGCCTCTATGTTATTTATGTTTACAAGAAGACCAATTGGCCATTGTATATAGCTGTTATTTGTTTATGTTTCTGAGGATACTTCAAAACTTGAACGCGATGTAAGTTGTTGTTGTAATAGTCCTTTTCTCGATTGGTCCGTTCTCAGTAACTTGAGTACACAGGTTGAATTTCTTGGCTAGATCACATCTTTTTGGGGAGATGTGGTTGGTCAAGTAAAAAAAATCATGTTTACTTGTGCTGCGAAGCGATTCAATGCTGCTAGAACGGAACTGGTTAAATTCCCGTCATCTGTAAGAATTATGTCTCATTGAAAGTAGTTTGTGTAAGCCTGCACGTTATAGACTACCTATAATTCATTAGAACTTCAATCCTGGCAGACCTATTGCCTCTGCTTGTTCTTGCCCTAGGGAAAGAATCTCTGACTTCCTTGATAGTGGCTTTCAACCGTTAGTAGAACAATTCCCCAAATTCCTGAAAGACACTAGCCATAACATATCTATCGAGGACTTTATTTTGCTGTCCCATGCTCACACGTATCGTGAATTTCTACATGTTGTCTGCTAACTTTACAGCTCCATACCACACTTCGAGGGTCTCAAGTCCCTGAAGCTCTTCCTTGACAAGCATCATCATCCTTCTGTGTCTACCTCTACTCTCATTCCTCTTGAGTTTGATGTGCACTTCTTTGACTAAATAAGTGGTGTTGCCATTGGCACCAAGATAGGGCACATCTAGGCTAGATTGTTTATTCGTTAATGTAAATACCAGGTATGGGAATCATATGGTGAGCTTTTCTCATTGGTGTTACATAGGTAAATCGATGATGGGATTGGCATCATGGACATATCTGACGCTGATATGTCACGCTGTATACACATCATCGACAATTTTCACTGGGCAATCAAGTTCACATCCGAGGTATCTACCTTCCATGTGAACTACAGCATACTCTAGATACAACGAACTGACAAGACATTATTATAGTCATTGGGATTACAACGCTAAAGTAGTGAAAGAAAGAGCACACCACGAAATTAGATCTCAGGGGAAATATGACTTAGGAGAGGGGTGGGCAAACTACGACCTGCGGGGATATTTTGCGGCCCTCAAACACATTTTCAAATAAACGAACGATCGCCACAAATGATTTTTTTCATTTAATATTACTCAGAAATCCATTGGAATTTTAATTCGACTTTCTTATATATTAAATATACAATATTATTTTCCCAATTTGAAATCATTTGAATATTATATATATATATATATATATATATATATATATATTAATAATATATAACAGAGGCCAGTTTGGTGTTGTCACACAAAATCGTGAAATACAACAAGTCATTTTCTGATGGTGAATTTATTAAGGAATGATTTAATAAGATGCAACCAACATTCTGTGTCCAGAATAAAACAACAAATTTGACAGTATTACATTATCCAGAAGAACTATGGTCAGACGTGTTGAAAATATAAGTGAAGATTTGACCCTTCAACTTCAAGATGTAAGTAAGCATTTTTGTGGTACTCTTGCATTTGACGGGAATACTGATGTATAGGATACTGCTCAATTATTAGTTTTATACGAGGAATAAACACTTATTTTAAACTCTTTGAAGAGTTACTGAGTGTTGAGTCGATCAAAGACACTACCACAGGCCTCGATATATTCAATACTGTTAGTAGCTGTATTGAAAGAGCTGGGTTAATGTGGAACAAGATGGCCAGTATTACAACTGATGGTGCTCGTGCTTTAACTTGAAAAAATATAGGACTCATAAAGTTAATCAATGATAGGATTAAGTCAGAATATCCTGACCACGTAACATTACCACTTAACTGTGTGATTCATCAGAAAAGTTTGTGCAAATCTGTTTTAAAAATTAAGCATGTTATTGACCCAGTTGACGGTGTCATAAACTTCATCAGATCAAGAGGACTCAATCACAGGCAGTTCAGAGCATTTCTAGACGATCTAGAAACTGAACATTCTGATGTCCTGTACCAAAGTATAGTTCGATGGTTGAGTCTCGGAATGGTTTTAAGGAGAGTATGGGATCTTAAAGCATAAATAGTAATGTTTCTAGAGATAAAGTGCATAGCATGTGACTTCAATGCTAACATTGTTGATGCAGAGTGGAAGCTTGACTTTATATTTGCCATTGAAATAATGGAAAAGTTAAATGAACTGAATGTTAAACATCAGGGAAATAGTTCGTTTGCACATGAAATGTATGTTCATGTAAAATCATTTCAAGCCAAACTCTCACTGTTTTCCAGACAAGCAAGTGAAAACATGTTTTGTCACTTCCCTTTGCTGAAACAAGAAATTATTTCTGATGAAATAAGTAAAAAATTCAAAACTCAGTTAGATGTATTGGTTAAAGAATTTGGAAGAAGATTCCAAAATTTCAAGAACTTGGAGCAGCACTTTAATGTTATCAGTTCATATGATACATCAAGCATACTATGCGAATATAACATCAGGATTATAACAAAATAAGCGAAGCTATAACCGACACTACAGAAAAGCTTCTATAAAAAAAGACATTAATACATTTCAGAGGAAACATTGAACGTAATTGAAGATAGAAGGAGATGCAAAACCACCGGAAAAAGTCAATGAAACTACAGGCAACTATCAAAACAAATTAAGAAACGAATAAAGAATGACAAACAACAACACGTAATGAATACATGCATAGAAATCGATGAAAAAAGACAACAAGGAAATAGCAAAAATATGTTCAAGGCTATAAGAACATTACAACAGAATAACTTCAAGCCCGTACTTCAAATACTAAAAGATAAAAAAAATGAAATACCCTAAAAGAGAAAACAGATATTTTAATTAGAAAAATAATTTCAGAAACAATCTGCCATTGGCATGGAAGGAATATTGTCAAGAAATGTATAAAGGAACAACCCAGTCACCAAATGAGAACATCAATGAATTAGAACAAGAAACAGAAATTACAATGGAAGAGGTCAGACATTCAATCAGAAATTTGAAAAAAGGAAAAGTTCCAGGTAAAGATGAAGTAACATCAGAGATGATACAAGCCAGTGGAGATTCCAGTGTTCAAATATACCATACTTTATGCTGAAATATATGGAAAAGCGGAATATGGCCGGAAGAATGGCAAAGTCAGTATGCATACCAAGGCCAAAGACAGGAGACCTTCAACAATGTACCAATATAGAACAGTAGCATTGATTAGTCAAGCCAGCAAAATACTACAGCAGATCATAATGAAAAGAATACAACGCAAATTAGAAACATAAATTCATGAAGTTTAAGCCGGTTTTCGAGCAGGAAGAGGAACAAGAGACCACATATTCAACATGACGAATATAATTAAGAAATTTAGAGAATACAGCTTAGATCGATATATGTTTTTTATATATTTATATATATATTTATATATGCATTTATTTAGTCGTCGGATTATCATCACTGCAAACTGGACACGTCCATAGTTGCTCCGATCTCTCCTTGAGTGTATCCGTCATTACACTTCTGCTGACAGTACGGGTCCAATGTTGGTTGACCATCATTTTTCTGCGCCCTCCAAAATGATCACTTCTGGTAACACCACATTTCAATCCCTGATCTTTAATCCTGGCCATTAAAACGGAATCATCATCCACATTAGTTTCATTCTCGCGTGTTATATCGCTTTAGGAATTACAAACGTCAGCGTGTTCCATTGCCCCATCGCGCTGTGCCACAATCGAGAATGACGGGAGTTGATCCGCTCTTTCATTGCCTCTAACACCCACATGTCCAGACACGAAAATGAATATAACCACTTTCAGCCTCGAATTTCTCAAGGCCTCAATCCACTGTTCGCGAACGAGACCCACTTGTACCTTCTTAATCATACTCATACTTTTGAGAAACTCAGATGCAAACCTGCGTTACCTTCTGTGTGCATACCCATTCAGATGCCATGGTCACTGACATAGTCTCCATGGTCATGCTACTCGTAGTAATCGCAAAAGCCCCACTCTCCTACCTGATCGTTTTACCTGTACACTGAGCTGTGAAAGCCCAAGCACTGCGGACATGTCTAATCACAGATTCATCAGTGTATATAATCACACCCACCCTCTCTTTGGCATTCTCACTGATCAAAGCCTACACTTCTTTCTACACAGCTGTGGGACACCATTCTCTGCATTCCCTGTTAAGTGACATCACTACTCTCAAATGCGTTTCAAAATCCGCGGGTAGGCTTATCCATTCTGCACCTGCTGCCACATCCTGCAATCTGCACACGCTTTGTATGACATTCTCAGCACGTCCCATCCACGGCTTCCCTCTCTTAAGTTTACTTTCTGTATTTCGGAATGCAACGGGTGTTCCTTATCTTCATGTATTTGAAGGTACGCCCATGCACGACAATACTGTAATCTGTGATCTGCTGTTGGACAGCCAAGTAGGTACCGCATACTCTTGTCGATGTGTCTCTTGTGCACCAAAGGATGATACGCATTGCTGCATTCTGGATTCTATCTGCATTCTGCCATATCTTTTTTCCTGGGCGATACCATCCTAACAACGATGGTAAACACATATTTCTCTTCAGATGACACGATACCTTCCAGGCCACAATTTTTTCCAAAAGCTTGCCTATCGTATTCTGCATTGTTATTATTCTGTAGCCTTGTATCCTGGTGTGATCTTTCCCAGGTATGGGTAGTTGAACTAAATAGATGTGTAACTGTCTTCTTTTACTGTGCCCTTTACAAGGCTATTATTGAACATGTCCACCAACTCTCCCAACTCCTCATCCGCTCTCCAACTAATGTCATCGTATCTAATGACACCTGGTCCAGCTGCGGTGTGTTTTGTACATTTCAGAGCCTTCCTAATTTCTTCAACTGTGATTATCATATTTTTTTCATGCGCAAGTTCTTACATGTGTCTGTAATCTTTTTCCTGATTTCTTGATGTGCCACCACATTTCTCTGATCAATTTGTGCGGTGTAGTGTGCCGGCAAAGCCGCTCCTTTTGTCTCATCAGTTTTTTTCTGCCAGGTCGTATCAGGATTGAAAATTGGCAATAGTCGTGTGTCTTGTCAGACCATTTTTGGATCTATTTAAACTCCATAACAATTTAATAAATTTTCACGTGTGACTTCCTGGCAAAATTTGTCCCATTTTGAAACCTTTGCTGACTATTCAATCTCTTTGAATGTTTGAACTAAGATATCTTTCTTCCGTGTTCATTGTGCGACATCCATGGGATGAGCTGCCACACGTTTCCTTACCCTCTACCATAGTGCTACTGCTTTCAGTTTCTCACTCCATGCCCTTTGCACTTCTTCGTTTCACTAGGGGGGTTATCCCAAGCCTGAGTTCCCCCTTCTTGAGTCCTATGTTTGTGTTGTCGAATTCTGCTCACAACATCCACTCCTCTGCGATCACATTTAAAAGACTTGACCTTTGGCCTGATCTGCTTACTTTTGTCATTCTTCACAAACACAACACATGTGAGGTGGTCACTGCCATGATGCCCCAGCACATCCCATTTGCAGATAGCAATAGAAGCCGATGATACCAGTGCCAGGTCGCTAGCACTATCATCACTATACCTGCTTGCCATTCTTGTTATCCGACCATCATTTATGCACACCAGGTCCGTATCTGTCAGGGCCTCATCAAGCTCTCTTCCCTGTTTGTTAGAAGCATTATTACTCCATGATGTACCTTTCCCATTGAAGTCACCGCAAAAAGGGATCTGCTTTTCTTGTTCCATTATCACCCCTAGGATTTTTCAACCCTGAAGATCAACGCTCGTGTTGCAGGCATACATATTAACAACCACGAATGGGTACTGGACTCTCACTGCCTGTAACTGGATATTGTCACTAGCCAACTTGGACATCAATCTCGCATGCACTAATACCCTCGAGTACCAATATTGCCTGTCCAAATTGTCTTGATTGTGTTAACCAAGGCATTTGATTGTGTTAAACATCACCAGATGTGGTCCATCATGAGAGACATGGGCTTCCCCAAACATCTAATACATATTATTAAAACACTATATCACGAACAAGCAGCATTAATAGTGGAGGGAGAAACATCTGAATGGTTCGCTGTTCCAAGTGAAGTGAGACAGGGGTGCAGTCTGTCCCCTTATCTTTTCAGCAACTATGCAGAGAATATAATGCGAAATATAAGAGAAGAGCTAGAGGAAAATGAGTTTCACCCAATAAATATCGGTGGTTCGAGATTCCAGAAATAAGATATGCAGATAACACAGTCCTCCTTACTACATAACCTGAGGTACTGAAACAGCTAATCACAACAAAGAAATACAGCGAGATCCAAAATCTATATCTAAAGGCACAGAAAACAAAACACAGAACAAACCAATAATCAACATAGACAATATAGAACTAGAATTTGAAAAAAAAAATTTGAATATCTGGGAGCAAATATAAACAGTTCCGGAGATTGTTCAGTCGAGATTAAAAGATTCGCAATTGCAACACTCTAACACAAATGAGAAAGCTATGGTAAAATAGCAATAATGGCACTAAATTAATCATTTTAAGATCATTTGTTTTCCCAGTGGCATCATATATATGCGAGACTTGGACTTTAAACAAGACAATATCCAAAAGAATAAATTAATTTGAAATGAGGTGCTAGAGAAAGATCCTACGAATATCATGGACAGAGAAAAAGAACATTGAAATATTGAAATTAGCAAAACTAAACGAAGGGTGGCTTCTAAATACCATCATAAAGAAACTACAATATTTTGGACACTTCAAGCGACTTGATTGCATCGAAAGGCTGATTCTAGAGAGCAGAGTACCGGGAACTCTAGAGGGTGACTCCCCCATCCCCACTTTTTTTCTGTTTACTTACAGAGTGTTCAAAAAAACTCAGAGACAGAATAGTCCAGAGTCATCTCAAGCCTGAGGTTCTGATATCATTCTTCAAGCGTTGCAACATGATGTACATAGGTGATACTGGAAGGAAGATTACAGACCGATCTATCTATCTATCTATCTATCTATCTATCCATGTATCTATCTATCTATCTATCTATCTATTTATCTATTTATCTATGTATGTATGTCTGTCTGTCTGTCTATCTATCTATCTATTTATCTATCTCTGTCTATCTACCTATCTATTTATTTATCTATCGATCTATCTGATAGATACATAGATCTATCTCTCTGGCCCTTGTTTGCGTTGCGGCGTCAGGGTTAGAAGAGTTCTGTGGAAAGTGATCAATCTTTGTGTGCTATTTGTAAGCTTGTTCCTGCAGCTTATTTGATTTTGTGGTCCATATTTTAAATGTTCTACCTCTGACTTTATAGCCGTGATGTCTATATGCCATTGCCATCTGTGACATGCTGTCTGTTGGTAGTCTGGAAGTGTGCGAAAACCACTTGATCTGTAACATTGAAAGTGACATTGCTGGTCAATGCACGACATTACTCGTAACTCATAACCCGTGTTGGGGTGTAATTTAAAAATAAAAACATCTGAATGTTTTGATTCTCTAGAATTATACGAACTATTTGTTGTTGTTCGTCCATCACAAGTGATGATGTCATTTGTTATATTCAGAATTGAAATTCAGTTACGTCTTGATTAGGATTTCGTAGATGGATGATAGTCTTATTTGGGCCCGCAAAGGTCCTTGGACAGTTTCGACATGGACTCGGCATGAAGTGACCACTGTAGATAGTTAATTAATAGTATCAAATATACAGTCATACTTTGTGAAGACTACGTTAAAGCCATGCTACTGAAAGTATTAATATATTTTAGTGTTCTCACGTTAACGTTGTGCCCAGACTATGATGTATCACATATTCACGAACTTATTTAGTAGTTAGTTAGTATTTCATATAATATAAAACTTTCATTTCAACAGCAGAAACTGCTCACAGAAAATGATCACCAAAAATCTACGGAAAACGAAGGAATTATGTAAGAAAACCTACGAAAGTCCTTTCTGAAGTTTTTCCTCCTGTAACCCCACCCACTCCCTCCCCATACACACACATATTTTACCTTATCTATGACCCTGCCCACGTGCAACAGATCGGTACTTGAAAAATTTCACACTTGCAGTTTAAATATGTATTTTGTTTTAATATAACAAATAATATTTATGTCTAAATCATACCTTTACTAAAAGCCACATCCTTATAATATATAACTATATAAACTGTACATCGTTAGTTACCTCTGTCTGTCTACACGCATGATGGTGTAATTGAAACGTGGTAGTCAAATATTCTTGAGTCTGGCGTGAATTGTACCAGGTCCGTTCTAGCGACACCGAACCGTCTTGCAGATCTAGTAAACAGGTTTTCCGTACTTGACCAACCAAATCTAGACTAGATTATACAGACTAGTTTACAGAGTAAATCATAGTCTCATTAGATTCGACGTATGCGTTACTTTATTATTACACAACTTCTTTATATTGTACAGATGACGGATGTATCGGTGTTATTACAACAGGATTAGGAATAAGTGGAACCCACTTTAGTAACATTTGAAAAATATTAAATATCCTGAAACGTTTTGAAAGTTCAAGGTTGAGTGCAGGTAATCTACATATACACAAGTGCATACACAATACGTCAGACGTCACGAAACCAATGTTACCCGGAGGTACTTCAGCTTGTCATGGTGCCATTACCTCAGTGTTACATTCATTGTTGACCAGTGAGTAGTGAGGTGAACTTTCACGGTTTTCTTATGAGCATCACCATAGACAGGCCATTGTTCAGGCCCCAAGATAGAGGATTGATTTCCCTTTAAGAAATCAAAACATGACTTTCAAGTACTATGATTGTGAACAAAACGCGGGTAAATATGCAATCTCCAACACTATTGATTTTCATAAAAGGTCATCAAATTGGTCATGAAAGTGAAGTAAGTTCGGACGCAGGAATATCCGCGAATGACTTAAAAAAATAGATTTGAGGAGAACATCTCCACGGTCCTGTCATGATTTTATCTTGGAGCTGGAGCAGCGGTGTCTATGATTAATATAATAGAAAATAAAGGGAACAGTCAAATGAGTCATTAAGTATGATGGATCAACAGTCCGAATGACGAAGATGTATGGATGGCGTTTTGTGCTGATGTTTTCAGTGTGGGAACCATGTGACCCTGACGTGTTATATTGTGGAGGGATGTATTGTGCATGTAGAGAGTGTCTACCTCATATACTTTCTGTTGAAAGATTGAAGATTACTATTTTGTATTGAGAGATAGAAAATGTGAATTTATGTTGAAAGATTGAAGAATTCATTTTAAGTTGAAATATTCAAGATTTTATTTTATGTTGAAAGATTTGAAGATTTTATTGTATGTTGAAATATTTTAATTTTATGTTGAGAGATTGAAGATATATTGTCTGTTGATCATATTGTCAGGGTGAAGATTTGATTTTATGTAAGATTGAAGATTATATTGTCTGCTAACTAATTTAATTTTATGTTTAAGGCTTGAAGTTTGTTGAAAACTTTGGTTTTATGTTGATTTCGATTATGATAGTAAACTTTTTATAGAAAATATATATTTTCTGTTGAACAATTGTATTCCTGTTGAAAATGGTTTAACATATTTTTGTTAACATTTTCTACCTTCTGTTTGAATCACTCTGCTTTCTGTTTGAGTCACTCTACTTCCTGGTTGAAACATTCCAATTTATGTAAAAACAAATTCCACTTTCCGATGAAAGGTATTACTTTTTGTTGAAATATTTTAATCTACTTCTCGTTCACAGTTTTTAATGTTTTCACAGTAAGGCCAATTTTTCTAGATAAATCTTGCTGTATTTGAAAGCTACTCAATACAAACATATAGATTTCTGTGGGTGCCTGTCTCTGCGCAACCCACAACTGTTTTAGTATAATGTAATCTTGCAGGATATGTTCCGTGGTCTGGGCTGCCTGTCCACACGACATATAAAAGAATCAGAAGTTTTATTTTATTCATGTGGCTGCTTAGCATGACTTGTTATGTCCCGGTGCGGAGCGCGATATCGTCTTCTGCTGTAGCTCTGTCGAGATAATGATAGTTGTCTTTTGGGGGTCGACTTTAATGATAGCTTCGATGAGGGCCCTCTTTTCCTTGTATGTAATTTTTTGGTCTTTGTTTTTTCTTGCGTTGTTTTACTAGCATACCTGCTTTTTCATTTCACTCACAAATATTGGTCTCTTTCCATGAAGACATAAACGTCAGCGTACACATTTTAAGGAAGCTTATTCTATGATTGTAGGGTAAATAGTGAAGTTTAACATGGTTATGTAATTTTCCCAGCCTCTTCAGTACCTTCTTCGCTACCAGTGCATGATACGCCTTCAAGGATTCAGCAGGCGACATTTTTTACACCCCCCCCCCCGCAACACCTGACGAGTAATTTTAATTTAGCTTGTTCAAGAGTCAAAACAAAAACAAGTTCTTCTCATAGAATTCTTCTTCGCTGCTGTTGCTGCCTTGATTTCACATGATGATGATGCCCTGCAATGTCTCATCACCAGCATGACAAAATCTTCAGTATATTTTCTCTGTGAGTCTAGGTTGTACAAAGACTTGTCTTATTTCAAGAAACATCTGCACCGATAACTATCATTCTCAATGATAACCATCACAACCAAGTATACAAATTCTGCAGATAAGGTCCCTTTATCCCAGCCTCACAGTCATTAGATGAAGAAATTAATGCAAGAATGGGAAGTGAAGCTTCTATATTTGGCAGATTGTCAAGAAGAGCGTAAGAATTTTTAAAAATACTGTCCTTGTCTGGAAGGCGGGCCTGCTGATGTTTACAGCGCTCATAGTCTATAAATAATTGTCATATTATAATTCTTTAGTAGTTTGTGACGTCATCGCCAAAGGCAGTTGTTTAGTAATTTGTGACGACACTTGGACTAGGGGTTCACGATGTCGGTGAACAACATCTCGACTATGAAGGAAAAAGAGCCCGGTTCCATCTCTCTATCGAATTATTCCTTCACCGGAAGCAGATTCGGGGAGGAGAAAAGGTTCAGTATCCGGTGGGCACAGGCATAAAAAATATAATTACACGCGGCAAGTTCACTGACAGTTGAACACCTCGTGCGAGATAGACGTGAGCGATACTCGTTTCGGTGAAGAATCATTATACACCCGAGCGGCCGTCGACATATAAGCAGGTTTTCACTGATTAGGGAAGCCTACTATCCGAATTAAGGGCTTGACAAAAACGGATGTACTGGGCCTCTGATGTCCCGGTCACAAAGTGAACCATCCGAGGCTCAAATAACACAGTTCAGCTGTGGAACTTGCAGTACAACGTACTTCACACTTCCAGACGGAAATCACACGATTTATTCGACTAGGTTACAAGAGAACGAACGCAGAAGAAGAATCTCTCCATCGCTTTTTCTGTAAAAACTATCACTGTAAAAACGCTTCCTAAATATTTGAACTCTGAGACTTGCTTAGTTTTGTAACATTGTCAGATACGTTTAACTAACTTGGTGTTCTCTTTAACTTCATATTATCTGTCTTAGATGTTTTTAGTTTAATATTGTTTTTCATTTAGTTCGCAGGTTGTATGGAGTGGTTGTGTGTGGGCCGCTGTCATTAATCTTCAGTGTCGTATATGAAACTTTGATCATCTGTAAATAGCAGTTCGTTTTCTGGACTGTGTTCTTCAATTATTTTCTTCTTAATGGTGGACTCGTTTCTTTGATCTGTTTCATTGCTTATCCTGTCCATATATATTACGAACAGACAGTACACAGCCTTGTCTGACGCCTGATTTTATTTCAAATGAATCTATTATGCCCTTTTGATTCAATACCAATGGAAAATATTAAACAGTCCTCTTTACAGAAAGAGAAGGTGAGCTACAAAGACTAATAGATCAAGTAGACAATTCAAGTAGAGAGTACTGACTAGTAGAGAGTACTGACTAGTAGAGAGTACTGACTAGTAGAGAGTACTGACTAGATATTACCACACAAAAAAATTAATTATTAAAAGAAACACCAAAGAATAACTAATTCTAAGCAATAAAAATGTTTGAAGGTGTACTGCAGTATGTAGACCATTTATAAACAGGTGTCAGAACAGGAGAATTAAATATTGATTTTTGACTTTAGATGACTTGACTATAGACAATGACAGCCTTTAAGTTATCATGGACAAAGGAAACTGACTCGATAAAGAATTGGATATAATTAAGTACGAGTTATCTACGGCTGCTCTGAATTTGTTGAAGCCCGCCGACTGAATTATCACGGGGTAAGTGTGAGCAGGTTGAAGACTTATTTTGTAAATATTTAATTATGGACGAGAAAAATCCCGAATTTGTGTGAGAACATTTATTTTGTTGACACAAAAGTGAATATAAATAGACGGATTGTACCTTGCTGCATACATATTGGAAATTCCGACTTCCGGTCAAAATGGCGTACATAGCAACTTGTGTTTTTGTGTGACACCGTCAATATCACTTGAAAGATGGATTTTTTCATTATTTCGTCTAGGATGTGGTGTTAGTTAGTTTGACAGGGGGTCCACTCATCAAGATCTTCGCCGTTCCGACGGAGTACGTGCATCAGAGTTGAAATGTTCATGAGTGTAGTCGTTATTTCATGTCATTGCAAAGCTCAGTGCGCAGAAAATGGCTGGCAATCGTAAATATCATAAACGTGGCGCAGCCAAACGACAAGGTCATCACGCTGGAGCCAGCCCACACAGATCTAAAGTCGTTCGTATGCCTTTGAAATCGTTACGTGTGTTGTTCTGTAATGTCGCTAGTGTTAAAAGAAGACGCACAGAACTGGATAGATTAATCTACAGTACTGATGTTGTGGCTCTACAAGAATCGCGTTTGGGAATGGGAAACCGTCTCCAAGTCAATGGCTTTCATAGTTTCTACAATAGACGACACTTTGTGCAAGTAATTCTTGTACGAGAGAGCTTTGATGTGATTGAGATAGATATGTCTGAATAGGATAATGATGACATTCAACTGCAAGCTGTCAGGATACAAAACGCCCAGCACCCTTTTGTTCTCGTCAACGTGTATGCGTGCAACGCTAGCATGAACGTGCAGGACTAAAACTCTAGGAAGAAAGAGATGTCATTTTCCGCGGGGATTTTAATGCCAAAGGTAGATCTCGGGGTAATGAAGCCTCTAATCAACAGGGAAGATCTCGAGGAGGCCCAGATTGATATGAATTTAGTATGCAAATACGACGTGCGTATGACAAGGTTGGCTGCTAGGGATGGCGACGACGACAGTGCAATTGATTTGGGCTTAGTGACAGTTTATATTGCACCAAGATGTAGATGGGATGTGCTGGGGCATCATGGAAGCGACCATTTGCCATGTGTCTTGTTGGTGAACAAAGGAAAAAGTAAACTGCAGAAAGGTAAAGTTAAATCCTTCCAGTATGATCGCACAGAGTCGTCCATAGTAAGCAGAATTAGGAAGGAAAAACGTAGCACACACGCCACCAGGACACGTGTGTGAAATCAACCCACCTGGTGGAATGATGAGGTTCAATGTGCATAGAAGTGCAAACGCACCGCAATTGCAGAGTGGCAAAATGCAAGAAAAAAGTGACAGCACAACCAGATTTTGTTCTGCAATTCAAACAGACCAATGACGACAGGGTTCAATAGTTTAAAGATATCGCCAAATCTGCAAAAGACCAAAAATTATAAGACTTTTGTTATGAGATTGCAAACGAAAAGTAACTAAAACTCTTCTGGCACCTGCATAAATCAATGAACAACCCAAGGAAGCGTATAACAATCCCCAATTTCCAAAGAACAGGCTTCGTATGGCAGAAGACAGATGATAATAAGGGTGCAGCACTGCTGGTTCATTATAAGGCACAAATTGGCCAGAGGAACGTAGGGAATATCAATGAAATCATGAAAACAGTCACAGACATGTGCAATAAGCAAGTTATTGAAAGTGATACTGCAATTGCTCTTGAAGATATTACAGCCGCACTGAAAATATAAAGAAACACAGCCCCAGGACCTGATGGCATTAGGTACGACGATCTCAGAGGCAGGTCAGACGGGGACCTAAAGGAGCTGGCAATGTTGTTTAACAAGAGCCTAACGACTGACACAGTGGAGGAGTGGAGGAATACTGGTTTTATAGTTATTTAATTCCACTACCCAAGCCTGGAAAGAGCCATGCGAGGATACAGGGTTTCAGACTCATAACCATGCAGAATATGATCGGCAAGTTGTTAGAAAAGATTGTTGCCTGGAAATTGTCCCTGCATCTAGAAAGGAAAAAGATGGCACCTGCCCTCAACTTTGGGAGGCTATCGTCCAGGTAAGCAGACTTGGCACAACGTCGCCATATTCGCGCAAGATGTGTTCGAAAGTTTTGCTGAACGAATGGAGACATGCGCGGCTGCAATAGACCTGGAAGATGCTTATAACAGAGTTCCCTTGGATTTCTTAATGACCACAATGCTGCAACTCAAGTTATTACTTTCATTTTCAGGTGGATTATCTCGGCACTTTTTCAAAGACAGGTATTTCTTAAGTGTGGGAGTTGGTCTTCGGCACCAACAGTCATAAACCCGGGACTACCACAAGGGTCATCTCTGTCCCCAGTATTATTTAATGTGTATACAGTTCAAATTACAAGCTGTCAGATTCTAAGAACGGGGAGAACTATGACCGATGCTGGTGGAGAACTATAACATCGTGGTATATAGGCAGGGCAGAGATAGAAAAGCGATCGCCAGGAATTTGCAGAAGGAGCTTGATCGTATAGCATCGATAACATGGTTTTCTCTAAATAATCATAAAGTAAACACGCCCACGCCATCAGTTACTTTGAGAGGGGATGTCCTCGAGAAACCAGAACAATGAAATAGGGGTTACGTTGGACCACAGTCTGAGTTTCAAAGATCATGTTGACCACATCATTGCAAAAGCTTATAGAGGTCTTGCGGCAATGAAGATTATGCTCCTCAATGTGAACTGAGGCTGCTATTTTTGCTGTATCAGGGATTGGTGGTGACGGTGGTAGAGTGCACACTGGCGATTCTAACATTGAGGCAAACTCAAACAGAAAGATTTGATAGAATCCAGAATGAAGTAATGCGAATCATTTTGGGGTGTACGAGAGATACGTTGGCACGAACTATGCGATACTTACTGGATTGCCCAACTGCAGAGCAAAGAATGCAAACCTGCAGGGCGCGGGACTACCTACAAATCACCGCTGATAAAGAACATCCTCTACACTAAATTCTCAAAGTGAAAGGCAGTCGACTTACGAGAGGAAAGTCGTGGATGGGTCACGCAGAGGATATTTTACAGAGTGTATGCATATTGGAGGATATGCTACCTGGTGCGATAGGTTGGCCGCACACGCTGCTACTACGGCTGTTGGTGGAGCGATGGATCGAGCAAACATTTTGAACGACCTACGGAAAAACGCACGAACAAATTACTGTATAATCGACGATGACTCTTGTTCCATGACTAGAATAAAGGAATTTGGTTTGAAATGTGGTGTCGCTAGAACGGAGTGGTTTCGTGGGCAAGAAAGAATGATTGTTAATCAACTGTGTACTGGGACCGTCAGTCAACGTGTAATGGCGGCTACACTCAAGGAGAGCACCTATGGACTTGTCCGGAGTGCAGTGACGATGATCCAACGACTGACTAACTAACATAAATATTAGAAACAAACATAGTGAGCGAGATTGGAAGGTCAGTAGAGAAAATCACAAGAATATAGTTTAGAATCGTATGAAAAATTATCTTGTAAAGAGAAAGTGAATTATAATCAGTTTTCCAAAGTATATTCATAAAACCAGGTTTTTAAAAATGTAGAAGTAGGAAAATGTGGACACACAGTGAAGCTAGTAAGTTCGGTAGAAGCATTGGAGGGTAATGCCCTATACGAACATTGGCCAATGTAGTCGGTACGAAGCAGGTAGATGTCCCAACAAAAATAAAGCACAATGAGTACACTGAGAAAGATGCACAGCGCTTCAGGGCAGCGTCATGTGCAAAGAGCATGGTAAACGGTTCGATGAAATCGGAACTAAAGCATTGTTTGCTAGAGACAAGCTTCTAGTTACGGGTGATCCCAGCTTAGGCCCAACTCTGCTGTCGAGTTTTTCCTGTTTCCTTTTCTGTAGCTCTAGAACAAAACGCAAGTCGCTAACGTTCCTAAATATGTGTACAGATTCACACTTGGACGAGGGGCTCACGACGTTGGTGAGCAACACTTCGGCTAAGAGGGTGAACGAGCCCGAACCCAACTCTTCTGTCACGTTCTTCCTAAACCGGAATCAGACTTGAAGACAAGAAAAGGATCAGTACCCCATGATCACGGGCACAATACGTCTAATTACACGAGGCAAGTTCACCGACTGCGAAACGCCTCGTGCAAGACATACGTAAAGGACAAACCGTCGCGGCGTAGAGTCAGTACACATTTGCTGCCTGGCGACAGATAGGAAGGCTGTCACAGGTTATGGTAGCCCACCAGAATTATCAAGGCATGCCGACATCGGATGTGCTAGGCCTACAAAATGGCACAATGTAATCACGCTCCCGGCGGAAATCGCACGGATATCCGTTCTGGTTACAATTGAACGAACGCAAAACAAACTGTATCATCAACTATCATCATTCATTGTTAGTGACGTCTTAATGTCCGATGTTTTATTGTTGCATAAACCAATAATATAAAATATATTGTATTTATATATTGTATTATGTCAGAAAGAATGAATAAATGGAAAACAGTATTTGATATTGAGTTCAGTTGTTAGGAATGAGCTTTGCCTCAGCTTTTCTATTTTCTTAGGTCACACAAAGCAAATCACGGAAGTATGCTTATGAGAGTGGATAATCACGACCAAGTGAAGTAAAAAAACTAAGTCTTAAATATGTATGTGAAATCCAGAGAGAAACAGAAATTTAGAACAAGAAAACTACACAAGTAATGAAAGGGAAAAAAATAACAAATTTGATGATTGTAATATATCAGATTGTTACACATTACCAGTATATTGGACAGTCACAAATGATGATAAATGCGAAAGAGGATTTAAAAGAAGAATAGGAATGGCTATTAGTAATTCCAATGACATGAGGAAACTATAAACATACTAACATCTCACCAACAAATCAAAATAACATTGAACAAATGTTACATCTATACATTTATGTATCTCAGAAATATTAATGCTGAAAAGTTGGAAGACAATTGATGCCTTTAAGATATGGATATATACAAGAAAAATAAGAGGAAAATATTGTTAATGAAAAGAGAAAAAAAAGAGTTTCTGACAAAACTGTGCGAAAAATTAAAACTAATTTTGCTGGAAATAAAAATCAAACGCATAAATATATATTTGGGATATAGTGAAAGACCGTTTTCAAAACATTATGTGAGGCGTGGTGAGAAAGAGGTATGCAGAGATGCAAGTCGAGGGAAACATTACGGAATAACAGGACACATTCATTATGTCAGAGTGCACCCCCAAGAGAAAGAACATTTTAGAGTTTCGTTGTATCCAACCTTCGTTGCGAAAATTGATGATAATACTGGTCAATTTTTTTTGCTTATGCAAGAGAAGCTATTTACAAATAGAAGAATCCGGAAAGCAAAGACTCAAAAATGAAGTTCCTGTTGTTCTGCTAATTGTGTTAAAATTGTTATCATCTCGTGCATGTAGTTAAAACCGGAACTACACCATCTTCAAGTATGTGAATCTAACAATCAAGAAGAAAGTAAAAGTGGCTTGTAATGTGCCTTTACTGTGACCATGAAGTATCAAGAGAATAAAATCGTGTTTTGACACATATTAGCTCATTCAATTTTCAATGGACGTCTGAAGTATGCATTTCCTACCTCAGATTTAAGGAGCTCGGTAGCCTAGTTGATTGTGAGATAGCTTACTATCACTGGGTTACAGTATAGAGGTTTCTAAACCACGCCTGGACACATACACAAATATTCCGGAATGTGATTTCTCGCCTGACACAACCGCTCCTCCAGTAAAGGAAATAACGATCAAGTGGGAGAATAGCATCACGAGATGGACAGGTTACAGTCTAGCAGAGTACACCAATAAGACAAGAAACATGGGGTATAGGAGATCTGTTGCACTAAATCTTCATTGTGGAGACAGCACTTGGTGATGATTATGACATATTAGTTAGGGGGAGGGGGTAAAGATAGCAATGAATTGGCCATCCCACCTAATAATTGATGCTACTTAGTGCATTGAGTTATCATCATTGTTCCCGACGGCAGGCTGCTAGAATGAACCTACCTACCTTTAGTAATGTAAAGGTATGTCTCATGACAGCAACATGCAGTAGAGAATGAAGATAACTCTTCACCTATTAATCCGCAGCAACATACAGTAGAGAATGAAGATAACTCTTCATCTATTAAGCCGCAGAACCAGTTAAGTGGGATGGCCAGTTCTCTTCCTTGCTGTCTAACTAACCTAACTCATGCGTCATTTACAGATGAGTCGAATTGAGCAGTGGATGAAAAATCACGTCCCGGATTTCTTTTTGCCCAGATGTGGTTTCGAACCTGGCACGCTGTGACCCTGTGATAGTAAGCAAGTTCACTATCAACTAGACTACCGTACCTTAACAGCAATTCACCATATGTCGCTTGTGTTAAGTGCACCCCATAGACCAGATCTGCTACTCAAACGGTTTGTCCGAAAAATTAATAAATAATATGTTATGTCTGTGCTGAAATGTTTGACGTTACATCATGAAACATCTGAAGACATGAACATGGAGATGGAACCAGTATTTGAAGAATTCTGTCCTTCGTATGTTTCAATAAAAAATAAACTGTTGTATTCAGTTGAAATACTACTTGATATCATCATGAAAAGACTACAACACAAGTTGGAAGAAGAGTTAAATGAAGCACAGGCAGGTTTCAGACAGGGCAGAGGCAACAGAGACCATATTTTCAATATGAAGAACATCATAGAGAAATGTAGAGAGTTTAATGTAGACATCTACACATGTTTTATTGACTACACCAAAGCATTTGATTGTGTACGACATCAAAAACATAGGAATATCATGAAGGACATGGGTTTCTCGCTACATCTAATCCGCCTCATAAAAACATTATACCATGAACAGTGAGAAGCAGTGAGAGTAAATAGTGAAACATCTGAGAGGTATTGTCGATAATATCTACAGTCCTGATTCACAATTGCTACCATATGCCATCTTCATAACAAAGGTTGATTGTAAGCGGACATTCAACATCATCTGTCTTTTGTCCTGATGGTGCTCTCTCTCTCTCTCTCTCTCTCTCTCTCTCTTTTTCTCTGCTAAACTGTATCATATTTAGCTCGTGATATATTTCACTTATATCTTTCTACCTGATGATCACCCTCCCTCAAAATCTACCTTCATGTAAAGACTACAACACGGTATTATACATTTTAATATGTCCAAAATATTATATTTGATCTATTAGTATTATCAATATTACTATTATGTCCTCAATAGTTCTCTTTTCCTATACAGTGTTGTTAATAACCGTTCTCTTTCCATGAAGTTCTTCATATTATATATATCTACATCTCACACACATCAATTCTGTCATCTAGATGTTTTCTAATTAATGATGTTTTCTTCAGATGTAGTTAGCTGAAGATAAATCATGAAGGGAAATGTTGCAGGAAAGAAAACAGAAGGCAAAAAAAAAAGACAATGTATATCGAAGATTTCTGAATATGATCATAAATCGATGAGGCTGCCTTGCTTGCACAGAACCATAGCCTTAACAGAGTGGCAGTGAGGACAAAGGTTTGCACTCTTACAGAGTGAACAACGTTCTGCAAATGATGTTTCACATTGACAGATGTAACATTTTATAACTCTCATGTTTTCTCATATTTAGTTTTTTTTTTTTTAGATGTTCATATTTTTCAATTGTCATTGAAAATACTTTAAGCCATTACTATTCTCTTTTGTATCTTGTGTTTCACTTCTAGCATCATTTGTGATTACGTCCAAGATATTGGTAATGTTCTACTTGCAGTATCTCTCCGTATATTTTATGTTTAGCCCGTTTCTCTGCCATTTATTGATTATCATTGGGTTTTTTCCTTGTTGATGTTTATTTCTTGTATATATTCTTCACTGGATTTATCGATTATGCTTATCTTCTGTTCACTTTCTGATAAGAGGACAGTGTCATCTGCATATCTCAGGTTGCTTAATATTTTCTCACTGGTCTCAAGCCCTGGTATTTCTTCTATATGTTTAAAAATAGGGGAAACAAACATTACCACAAACAATACGATAAATCACATAACAAAAAGTAACGTGACAATACATCTCATCACATATTAGATAGATAACATAAAAATAAAACCATAATTAATTTGTATCTATTTATTATCGTTAAAGACATACAATTATATAGAACATCTATTTCACACAGACACAATTTTAATATACTATCCCCCCTTTTGACTTATATTAAATAACTGTCTACAAAAATGGGAATCAATTATATTACAATCCTTCTAGCTGTAGAAATAACTGCACTTTAGGGGATATCACATTATTCCAATACGGTTTATATATGTGTATCAATGCAATCTGACCCAAGGTTGTTTATTTTAAATACTCTACAAACTTTGTTTTCTAACGTTAATACATCTGTTTCTCTTTTAAATATTTCCTTAATACTTTCTATCTCACATTTATCTACAAAGTCTTCTTCTGTTGTATGCTTTCAAATAATCGCAATGAGTATTCGTATGATTTGAAACGGAGGTAATGAAACATTTATCGTTAATATTTTTACAGCGGTGGTTTATGGTGTTTATTTTACGTAATTTGCGCATGTCGGAAAAGCACATCTGATTTCGCCAAGTTTGCCTGTTAATTCCTGTCATATTCATCTCTTGACATCACTTATAATGGTGAATATGTTGTTAACAATAATTCTTTACGACATATGGAGCTCTGAAACTGTCAGCAGACATATATAACAATTATATATTTATTTTTATTTTTACATTTTCATTATATGATGGGTCTTCTTGTAATTTAGTTTTTACTTATGTGTATTATTTTTCATTGACTCTTCTTTACCATACTCGTATTTTATTTGTATGAGACTACATAATGTATGTAGTTTCTTTTTATATGTGTTCTATATTCTTTGTTTGTTCCCATCTTGATAAAGACCTTCTGGTCGAAACGTAAATTTGTCCTCTGTTCTAGGCTCTTAGTAAAACATATTGAAACAAATTTATAAATTTTAAAATGAATCTACTCTTCTTTTCTATACAAATTCTGTAGCTTTGCCTGTTTTGCACAGAGTTCTAACGTTCCGATATACGATTATAATAATACTGTTGAACTTGCATCTGTTAAATACTGCATGATCCACATTAGGGAGTTGCTGGGAGAGTTGTTCTGGCTGTTTGATGAGGACCACATAGTCTTGTCCGAAAGTTATATACAGGATGAGTTTTTTAATTTACCCCCCCCCCCCCGCCGGACAGGGAAAACAACAACACATTCCGAAATGGGGATTAAACTCCGAACCACATGGGTGTGAGACCAACGCGCCAAACTCTCGGCCCAAGGCCACACCTGATTACATATAATAGTAACCATTAAAAACGCATTAGCATGTTTTCACATGAGCCACTGCACGCGTTGAATCTAAATTTATTGAAACTACTATTTTCACATTTATGAACCATTTGATGAATTAGATCTGTTTTATTTTTTTAACTAAAAAAATCAGTTCATAACTTGAAAGTAAGCTGTTGTATACCCTTGGTACAAAACACAATGTTTTTTTTTTCAATACACGGTGATCAAATCGCAGTCGTCATTAATATCGTGTGTTCCCTAGTAGCATCAGTACAAAATGTGCATATGCGTCTCATGCTATTGCAGAATGTCTGGAAAAATGTTTCGGGTATGAGCTTCCATTATGCAAGGAGTGCTCGCTGAAGATCATTTGCATTGTTGATGTTATTGTGCCGAACCATTCCGTTCAGTTCATCCCGTTCAATTCGGTTCATGACAGGAGCGTTTGTAGGTCAATCCAGCACCAGAAAATGTAGCAGTGCTAAAGAATTCCTTGTTACATTAAGAGTTTGAGAACTAGCATTGTCTTGCTAAAATATTTCTAGACCTTGCTGATTGTCAAAGAAAGGCACTTCGAACTTTATTAACGTCGATATCAGCGGTTACGTAAACTGCGAAAACATGAAGGGCAGTACGGTGTTCATGCGAGAATCCATCCCAAATATGTAGTCATCCTTCTCCCTAACTATTTTACTGGACTAAACACACATTAGCATATCTTTCTCCAAGACGACGCCATACTCGATTTCTCCAATCAGAAAATGAGATATTAAACCGGTTTTAGTCAGAGATCATCGTCGATCTCCATGCCACCCGTGGGTGGTGAATATTTTGTTGGGCCGAAGTCAGTCTGTTAGTCCGGTGATGTCTAGTAACGATATGACTAATGTGAATATTTCTGTTTTTGCAAGTTAGAGCAGTGAAATCTTGTTCTCACAGTGTTTGCACTAATAAGTCCCAGAGTGTCACGTATGAGATGCTGTTTGGATACAATATGACGATCTTGAGCTAGTGTTGTTACAAGATGTTGACCAAATCCTGCGCGGTCATCGTTGGTACATGTCGTCAGCAATCGTTAGTGCAGCCTTGTTATAGTGGACTGGTCACAAATGAAATGTCTGGCAATTTTAATGGTTGCCATTCCAAACATATCAGCAGCTTGCCATAGATCTTGGCAATTGGGGCGTGAATAAAAAGTAACAGACCTTCCTTCGATAAAAATAGACAATGCCTTTTACTTGCATAAACGATGTAATGTTAAATTCCAAACTGTTTACACTTTTAATTGTAACAGTTTTTAAAATATTTTTCTGCTTTGCATACAAAGCACGAAAGATACATTGTACAGAAAAATATTAGAGCAACATGATTCATCACTTGCATGCGTTCTGGGTTGAAAAATCGTACACATTCCTAAACATTTTAAGCGTAAAAACAAATGACATTTTCGATGCGTTTGTAACAGTAAGTAGCAGAGCGTGTCGTGGTTTGATGCAGAGAGACGGCCGTTTCATGCGGCAACAATAAAAAAACATTGTCTGAGGCAACATTTCTAAGAAAAACCATATATTGGATGCGGCATTACGAAGACTTGCATCACACTGAGAACATCTCCCGCCCGGCTCTGGTCGCTAGTGTAATATTTACTGTTGGATATTTACTGTTGGATATTTACTGTTGAGTCCAAGAGGTTCAATTTTTATTTTCTGATTTATCGGGGTGTTTTTAATGTAACTTGATGTTAAATCGTATTGTCAAACCTGTTAGATCAATGACGATTATGTTATTAGAGTAAAATTATAGAGGAAGACTGCATATTATTATTTACTTCAAATTTTCCTTAGTAAAGAAACCTCCACGCTATACACAGTATTTTATGTGATCATTTCATGGAACCTTTGAAAATTAACACTTGTAAGCAGCGCTGTAAATCTATTTTCAGTTAGGATGGGGTTTTACCAAAAAAAAAAAAAAGTTTTTGTCCGATTTCGTTCGCAGTTTCCTCTTTTTCTTTGAAATGAAACATAATTTCCTTTTTGGGAAAAATCAAATAGGGAGGTGTTTTACTCACTTTATGAGAAAAATCGCATAGGGAGGGGTTTTACTCACTTTATGGGGAAAATCACTTAGGGTAGAGTTTGACTCACTTTATGGGGAATATCACATAGTGAGGGCGTTTTACTCACTTTATGGGGAACATCGCATAGGAAGGGGTTTTACTCACTTTATGGGGAACATCGCATAGGAAGGGGTTTTACTCACATTATGCGAGACCGTCGTCGGTATAGAATACATCATCTTCTTCTTCTGCGTTCAGCAACTGTGGTCATGCTATATTGTCAGTCCCGTCGACAATACTAAGTCCATCGTCTTCTCCAGGTCCGAGCGGATGCCCATAACTTTTGCCTCATGTCTGTATCCTCTGGCCAGGTCTGCTGTCTCTGATCTTTGTATGTTGGGAAGTCCTGAAGTATGTGTTCTGGTGTCTGGGTTCCAGATCCACATTGACATTCATCTGTGTATGAAATCCTCAATCATTAAAGGTGATCCAACAGTCTGCAGAGGCCTATTCTAAAGCGAAACATTGTTGATATCTTTGGAGGAGATGTATTGCATCATGTTTGTATTTCACATCCATTTATTTCTTCCACTTTGCTGAGTATGTGTTGCGGATTATTGTTTTTGCTTCTCCGTAAGACAGTGGGTGTCTGTGTTGCTCCATTTCGCGTCCTGCTTTTGACAGAGCATCCGCTTTCTCATTTCCCATGATTCCACAGTGTGATGGTATCCACTGAATGGCAATAGCTGATGATTTTTTGGAACTGTCACCTCATGTCTGATGTTGTGCAAAAGGATTTCGTTTCTGTTGTTCTGGATTGATTCCAGTAGGGAACTGCAATCTATGAATATGGTCATCTTTTTTCTTGGCAGTCCTGATTCGGTGAAGGCTTTCAGTACTTGATGAAGTGCAACTGCTTCTGCTCTAAAGTTAGAAGAATATTTCCCGGTTGGAAAGGCTTTTGATATTGCCTTCCCATCTTTGATTCTTATACAAATTTCACCTCCTCCATTCCTTACTGCTCCTTCTGCCGATCCATCTGTGTATACATGTGTCTATTTCTTGGGTTTGTATTTTATTTCTATCATCTCTAGTGTCAATGCTTTTAGTTGAGGTGGATTTTGGTATTCTTTATTAATTATTCCAGGAACATGTGTTATTATGGAGACATTCTGGAGACTATTGCCTGGCTCTTCAAAGTCCGTTAGTGGTTCAATTTCATTTGGGAGGTTTGAGAGGATATCTTTATGTTGTTGATGGAGATGGTTGCAGATGTGACAGAAGTATTATCAATTGTTTCTTATATTTGCCACTTTTCAGACAAGTATTATCAATTGTTTCTTATATTTGCCACTTTTCAGACAAGTATTATTAATTGTTTCTTATATTTGATACTTTTCAGACAAGTATTATCAATTGTTTCTTATATTTGCCACTTTTCAGACAACTATTATCATTTGTTTCTTATATTTGCCACTTGTGAGACGTATTATTAATTGTTTCTTATATTTGCCACTTTTCAGACAAGTATTATTAATTGTTTCTTATATCTGTGATCCATTTCTTGTGCTGCAGCTGGTTGTTAGCAAGATATGATCTGGAGAAAGGAATACGTTATGCCATGGTTTACAGCTCGAATGCGATTACTGTAAATTTTGTCTGACTTCAGCATAGCTTTTGATTCCTTTGATCATGACTCTCCATCATCAAATATTTAGTCACTTTTTTCGATATACATAACAGACCATAGTTTTACTATTCTTTGCTCGCTATAGGGTCCCATGTACTCTGCTTATAACAAAATCTGCATATTGGTAATCTGCGAAGATCATCGTAAATGTGAAAACCTGGTAGTAAGAAATATTTGACACCGTGTATAGTTACCTTTTTAAAACACAAACTGCTGTAGCTGTAGCGGTTCACAAAACAAAAATGTGACAGTAGTAATAATTTTTCCACTGATGATGATAACGTTATTAAAGAGACGCATTATCTAACGTCTCTTATATACTCTATAGTTTTGCATGCTGATAGCCAGGAAGGGGGATTCCAGCTTTTACACTTCCCTGTAACCAAAGTTGAAAAACTAAAAAGAACATATCTTTGTGCTTTGAAAATGAATTGTTTCAAAGTGTGAGAGGGTACGTTTACAGTTGCTTCATGACATAATATCAGATTACCAAATGACCAGATGTATGAATTTCATGTATTAATAAACAAACTTTGGTCAAAGTATTACTGTTATTTGGCGTTTGTGTTGTTTTGTCACATGAAGACTGGCGCCTATTAAAGTTGACATTAAATTGCCTCTTGTCTCACGTTCCATCGCGTTGTGCATTCAGATCCACAGAGCGCACTGTGTCAGAATGATAGATGTACGTTAAAAGAGTATGTCACCCCTTTGAGCTAGTTGTCCATGATATTATATCAATAATTTTTCTGGACTTGCAGTGTCAAAGTAATGAAAGAACGGTCTCATTAACAGTAAAAGATGTGGTGGATACACAATTCTGTGGTGGGACAGGGCAGAATTAAATAGACGTCTATCTCCCGGGACTTAACTAAATAGATGTTTATCGGAACAAGACTGAATTAAACAGGCGTCTATCTGATAGTGCTGAATTAAACAGACGTCTATCTCACGGGACTTAACTAAATAGATGTTTATCGGAACAGGACTGAATTAAACAGGCGTCTATCTGATAGTGCAGAATTAAACAGACGTCTTTCGGACAGGGCTGAAGTAAGTAGGCAAGTCACATATATGTTTCAGAACGAAAAAGACTTATTTGGACGTCATACTATATAAATACAGAGAATGCGAATAACGGAGAAAGTGTAAACAAATATGAAGATAAAGTTATGAAACTATTAGGAAGATTAGACTATGAGCATCGGATGCCTGGTATAGCGGAGAGCAGATTCCATTATGAGAATATCTCATGTGGAGCCTGTTTCATTGTCAAAATTGCAAGACTTCTGTCATATGTACCACCCTTTGTACCAAAGGAACAAACTAGCAAATTAAGAGTACTTATGACAATGTCACCTGTAAAGTGAACCTATTTCATGATCAAGACTACATTCATTTTGGATATATAATGGATTATGTTTTTTTTAAATTTTTGTCTGGATAATTGATATACATTAGAAAGAGCAGATAATTGATATACGTATACATTAGAAAATTGTGATAATTGATATACGTATACATTAGAAAATTGTGTTAATTGATATACGTATACATTAGAAAGAGTATGTATTTGATATACGTATACATTATAAAGAGTAAGTATTTGATATACGTATATATTAGAAAGAAAACCTCTATGTGCAATGTGAGCTAATCAGCATAATTAGGTGCAACGCTGACTGGTGTTGGCGATCATGGATTTCTACAACTCTTTATTTCCATTATCTTTTATCAGGATAATTTTGTGACTCTATGTCATGCCACGATGTCAAGTTTTTTTAAAGTTTTATTTTAGTTAGGTCAATATTATGAGTTTAGTCATGATCGTCTCTAATAAAGACCTTCCAACAGAATTAAAGAGTACCCATTTCGTGACGTCTTTTATTATTGTTAGAATTTCGATTGGTCACTGTTTACATACCTAAAATTGTAAGCTAAAAATAGCCAAGGTGACTTTAGAGGGCGATGGGGGAGGTTTCAACACCATTGATGAGATAATGTCTACGGCTCTGCAAGGGACATACTTTATTTCATGACTCATTAGCGTATAGCATAAGAATATATTAGGTAGATAGAACATAGTCGACATTACATCATGATAAAACATTTCACTGTAGTTTTACATACATTCCACAGATAGAACATAGTCGACATTACATCATGATAAAACATTTCACTGTAGTTTTACATACATTCCACAGATAGAACATAGTCGACATTACATCATGATAAAACATTTCATTGTAGTTTTACATACATTCCACAGATAGAACATAGTCGACATTACATCATGATAAAACATTTCATTGTAGTTTTACATACATTCCACAGATAGAACATAGTCGACATTACATCATGATAAAACATTTCACTGTAGTTTTACATACATTCCACAGATAGAACATAGTCGACATTACATCATGATAAAACATTTCACTGTAGTTTTACATACATTCCATAGATAGAACATAGTCGACATTACATCATGATAAAACATTTCATTGTAGTTTTACATACATTCCACAGATAGAACATAGTCGACATTACATCATGATAAAACATTTCACTGTAGTTTTACATACATTCCATAGATAGAACATAGTCGACATTGCGTCTTTATACAACCATACATTTGGTTGTAGATTTACATACATTCCATAGATAGAATACAGTATATAAAATACAGTCGACATTACATCTTCATACAACATTTAATTGTAGTTGATCCTACATACATTCCACAGAAAGCTGAATGAGAATCTTGAGGTGCTTTCAATTCAATCAGAGAAGTGACATGACAAGTGGCGTAAGCGACCATGCTTGTCCACAACTCTTTGTCTCTTGTGTTGTTAATAAGTTCTGTTGGTGACGTCTTTTGTGCCACAGTGACAACCCATCCAGAAATTATCTCATTGTCTTCCTCTGCCTCTTCTCATCGACATCTTTTCGGCGGTTACTAAATGATCAAGTTTTACTTTTGTCATCACATAACCAAAAAATCTTGATATCTGATTTTAATATTTGCTATAATTTGTCATTTTACTCAAACATCTCTGACAACCTCTACATTCGTTTTCTTGGCTGTCCATGAAATTTTCATCATTCTTCTTTTTTTTAAATGCATCTCAGTTGACTCCAGCTTATCCTGGACACTTTTTTTTACAAGTACAAAACCAAATATAACGAAAATCAGACTTGCTATGTAATCATGTTAAACTGCCAAGGAGAAGATCTTACAGACAATTGATTTGTCGTGCTGGTCTTAATTTCAAGTATTGTAGAGAAAGAACAAAAGACGAACCGAGCTGATATTTTAAATATGTTGTGTGCATCTGTATCATTGAAATGTCTTATTAACAAAATATTAAAAGGTGTGTGGTTAAGCAAGAATACTCCACCGATAGCCATAGCTGACTGATAAAACAACACAGTGTGGGGTTCACTCTTAGTCAGTCATTTCCTCTTTTGCCAAGTTTGGCACATAGGGCGGATGTCATAGTTCTCCATGCCTGTCGGTCAGTTGCCAATAATTGCAGGTCTTGTGTATTTATGCCTGTTGATTTTATTTCATTCATAACAGTCTTCTGAGCGTTGTTTTTGGTCTTCCAAGTTTTCTTTTTCCCGTCTGGTGTCCACATGAAGACTTGTCGTGGAATTCTATCTTCATTCAGTCTAAGTAAGTGGCCAATGTATGTCCAGCGGCGTTTTCTGATGATGTTCGTCACATATTCTTTTTTTTTGTCTCCTCTCTTAGTATGTCGTTTGATTTGAAGTCTTTCCAATTAGTATTGGTGATTTTTCTGAGGCATCTATTTTCGAAGGCAACTAACTTCTTATCCATTATTGCGGTAGGTTTCCAACTTTCACATCCATATGTTAATGATGGAATCACACTTGCATTGAAAAGTCGCAGTTTGATGTGTTTACTTGCGATCTTCGATCTCCAGATGTTTGAAAGTTTGTTAAAGGCGTTTGGGGCGAGAGCGATTCGAGTCTTGATTTCTGAGCTGGTATCACCGTCTGCTGTTATCTTGCTTTCCAAATATTCGAAATTTGAAACGTTGTCTAGTATATTATCATCTAGTTTAATTGATTCTGTCAGGCCGGTAAAGTTCATGATTTTCGTTTTATGTGTGTTTATTTGAAGGTCTATCTGTTGTGCAAAAAATTTGAGTCTTTCTGTTTTTTCTTAGATATCTTGGTATGTTGAACTCAAGAACACAATATCATCTGCGAAGGTTAGATCTTCCTGGGTCCTTTTGTTTACCCATTTGATACTTAGCTGTTTTTTTTGTCTGTGCATATACAATCACAATGGCACAATATATTGTGTGATCCTGTCTCACACAGGTTAATGATTCCTAGCTGGATGTTGCCATGTACACATACAACTCCAACTGCAAAGCAAATACTTTAGGAATATTTCAAATTGGAAATGCTGAAGCAAACACTGATCCAGAGTAACAAAACTGAAATCAGGGCCGTAGATATGTTCTCTCTAACGCCCCCTCCCACTGTTTACCTTACAGAAAATGTAATTCGTACATTTCCGTGCGTCCGGTTTTGTTGTCGATGAAAATTAGCTGACGTCTTTGTGTGACGGAGAACAAGCTCTGCACATAGTGTAATAAATTGTCTGTCCTAGACAGACTAGTGTGACGGAGGGTAAATCTGCACGCCTAGTAATGAATAAGCCGATTTAAGTGACGATGCTAGTGTTGTCACTTTGATCTGTGCTCTGCGTTCAGAGCGAACTCTGACACTCTGGTGCTGTGACTGATTTAGTTCCTGGATTTACCTTTATAGTGTGACAGAAATAGAGACGTGAGAAACGTAGCGTCACAATAGAGTGTGACGGAAGTCAGTTGTCGAGGAATTCTATCATCAGCAATAGAATTATATCCGATTAGAATAGGTACACTGATCTACCAGAACAATGATGTTCCGTTCTCCGCAGAAGGCTGCAAGGTTATTGCAGAACGTGGTGTCTGTCCGACAGACAAGTAGAGAATGTGCTTCTCCGGGAAGAGGATGTTGATGACACTGTTTCTGTAAGATACTTCGTAAACTGAACTATCTCAATGTCAACTCCAAAACTTGTACACTACATACAACTTTATTACTGGTTCTATAGCTCACAACAGCAAGCAAGGCATATACTATCTATCATACTGCATCACATAAAATATACTATTCCAACTTCAGCTATGTTCCTTCTTCCACTTCAGCTAAGTGTCTCAACTTCTAGAAAGTTGACGAGGTATCTTAAACTGCGAAGAACTCGGAGTTCTCCGTTGCTAAGGGCTGATGTAAACCCAGGACCGGTGTAATTTTTTTTATTAAATTTTTTTATTTATCATCTTCCAGCATAACATAAGCATGGTGATATATATTGTGAAGTGAGGTGATGCCCGTGAAGTGAAAGAATGAGAGGTGGGCGTTACAGTGTAGTGAAATGGGTGATTACACAATTAGCACCTCAGGCATTCCATGTGGTGTACATGGATATACATGTTATAATGGTGAGGCGTGGTGAAAAATATTTGGAATTTAAATAGAAAATATAGAACAGTCATGGTATATCAACACCTCAGGTATTCCATCTGGTGTACATGGATAAAATTGTTATAATGTACATGTTTAGAAATATTTGGAATTTGAATGAAAGGTACAAAACCCAGAGGGTCATTTATGTTTACACCTCAGGCATTTCATATGGTGAACATACATATAGTTATTTTTATGGTGAGACATGTTTCAAGAAAAAGATTTTGTGAAATTGACATTGGGGCCCAATACAACGGTGATACATTTACACCTCCTGTATTCCATATGGTGTAAAAAGGGGGGGGGGGCCTTAAAGGCGGTTTGCATTTAAAAAGCTTCAACAAAGGAAATTTTATTTCTGTTTTAAGAGACACAAAAATTTGTTAAAAATAGGCAAAATTAAAAAAAGGCGGAGTATGTGTCGCAGATTGAGTGTTTGTAGATTTGGTGGAAAATCTGTGTGTTGTAAACACGTCCCTTGTGTGTTGCTGCGTTTCTGCAGTTCCATACCAGCAGTCTAAAAATAGCTAGTATGGTCAGCATTTTGCAGTGTATGTCTGTGGTTGTTTTTGGTAGTGTGTTTAACATGATTGCTTTGTATATGTCTGTTGTTTTCCCTGTGCGTGTCTATGATCGTTTTGAACGTGTTTTTTTTTGTATGTGTGATTGTCTTACATGTGGAGAATATATGGTCTTCTGTTTGTAGTTGGTTTGTTCTGCATAGTCTACAGTGTTGTGCTGGTGTTTTTGCGGGTCTCATACTGTACATGAGTCTGTATGTGACCTCCCTAGCTCTAGGTGTAATTGTAGGTTTGTGTAGGTTGGTGAATGTGTTTGTGTAGTATGTTATGAAGAGGTTGTATCTTCGTTTGATTCTGGTGAGTAGTGATGGGGCTTGTGGTTTTACTGGGTGTTTGTATATCATGTTTGTTGGTTTGTGAAGGAGGTTCTCGTGTCCTTGTATGGCTTGTATGCATGACTTGTAGAAAGAAGGGAGTGTACCAAAGTGGTGTGGGACAGAGTTGTTCAGTGGTGTCAGTTTGGTCAGTCTGAGTCCCATGTAGAAATGTGCTAGAGTGTGTTGTTCTGGATGTTTTATGATGTGGCCTATGTGATTGATTCTAAGTGCTTGTATCTTTGTTGCTATGTCTTGGAGGGCGATGCCTCCTTGCTTCTTCGCCTGAATGAGTGTCCTGTGTTTTATCTTGTGTAGTGTGTTTCTGTATACAAATTTCCGGATATTTGTTGATGTCCGTGATTGTCTGGTCTGGGGGGTCGAAGACTGTTGCTGTGTAAATGAGTTTTGGAATGATGCATGTGTTGACAATTGTGCTCCTACCGAATATTGTTGATGTTTTGAATTTGAATTTTTGAAGTCGAGCTGAGAGTCCCGAGAGTCAGTCCCTAAATCTGCAAATACATCACATTATATCCTAGAATATAGCCCCACCCCTTAGCTTGACCAAGCAGTCGTAAAATCCGATCCTACCTCAATTTCCTCTATCATCTAAGTCCTATCAAAAAATCACTAAATTAGGAACGCCCCTCTGTAGTCACTAACTGTAACTGATATTAAAATTTCTCAAGCTTTGTATGACCGTTAACACATTTGACATCAAAGGTCAGGCTTGACCACAGTTTCCTATCATTTATTCAAATGTCTAGACCCTTCAATTTACGTTACAAAAAACTCAGAGATACATTCTAATAAATACTCAATCTAATTGCTTCTTGGGGAAAACTCCTGGTCCTCAGCTCAATTAACAGTCTCCCAATTTCGGACAGTTGATTGTCCTCAGGCCTATCTCTTCCGTGAGACCCGCTAGATCAATTTGCAACCTTACGTAGTTCTCCCAGAACATGGTCGTATAGTGTGATATTCGAATAGCCACCTAAAATTAGCCAAACGGGGAATTCTTCAGGTGAGCCGCCATGTATTTACAAAAGTCTTTCCACCTGTTATCTTGTATCGCTCAGTTTCCCTACCGGTTATGTAACTGCTCAGGAGATATTTCTCAACGAGAAGCTTTGATACTAATCGCATTTTCCAGGAGCGTAGATTTGTGGTCGCCTTTATACTCAGTTATTTTCTTAACGGTCTATTTTCACAGACCGATGGGCTCAAAGGAACAATGGGGCTCACACTGTACGAACCGTTCAGAAGCATCCACTTCTAAATCAATAGGTTGCTCATATCCATCAGAAGCATCCACTTCTAAATCAATGGGTTGCTCATATCCATCAGAAGCATCCACTTCTAAATCAATAGGTTGCTCATATCCATCAGAAGCATCCACTTCTAAATCAATGGGTTGCTCATATCCAACAGAGGCATCCCTATCTAAATTAATATGTTGCTCATATCCAACAGAATCATCCACTTCTAAATCAATGGGTTGCTCATATCCAACAGAGGCATCCACTTCTAAATCAATATGTTGCTCATATCCATCAGAAGCATCCACTTCTAAATCAATGGGTTGCTCATATCCAACAGAGGCATCCACTTCTAAATCAATGTGTTGCTCATATCCAACAGTAGCATCCCTATCTAAATCAATGGATTGCTGATATCCAACAGAAGCATCCACTTCTAAATCAATGGGTTGCTTATATCCAACAGTAGCATCCCTATCTAAATCAATATGTTGCTCATATCCAACAGTAGCATCCCTATCTAAATCAATGGGTTGCTCATATCCATCAGAAGGTTCCACTTCTAAATCAATATGTTGCTCATATCCAACAGTAGCATCCCTATCTAAATCAATGGGTTGCTCATATCCATCAGAAGGTTCCACTTCTAAATCAATGGGTTGCTCATATCCAACAGTAGCATCCCTATCTAAATCAATGGATTGCTCATATCCAACAGAAGCATCCCTATCTAAATCAATATGTTGCTCATATCCAACAGTAGCATCCCTATCTAAATCAATGGGTTGCTCATATCCAACAGTAGCATCCCTATCTAAATCAATGGATTGCTCATATCCAACAGAAGCATCCACTTCTAAATCAATATGTTGCTCATATCCAACAGTAGCATCCCTATCTAAGTCAATGGGTTGCTCATATCCATCAGAAGGTTCCACTTCTAAATCAATGGGTTGCTCATATCCAACAGTAGCATCCCTATCTAAATCAATGGATTGCTCATATCCAACAGAAGCATCCCTATCTAAATCAATATGTTGCTCATATCCAACAGTAGCATCCCTATCTAAATCAATGGGTTGCTCATATCCAACAGAAGCATCCACTTCTAAATCAATGGGTTGCTCATATACAACAGAAGCTTCCACTTCTAAATCAATGGGTTGCTCATATCCAACAGAAGCATCCCTATCTAAATCAATGGGTTGCTCATATCCAACAGTAGCATCCCTATCTAAATCAATGGATTGCTCATATCCAACAGAAGCATCCCTATCTAAATCAATATGTTGCTCATATCCAACAGTAGCATCCCTATCTAAATCAATGGATTGCTCATATCCAACAGAAGCATCCCTATCTAAATCAATATGTTGCTCATATCCAACAGTAGCATCCCTATCTAAATCAATGGGTTGCTCATATCCAACAGACGCATCCACTTCGAAATAAATGGGATGCTCATATTCATCAGAAGCCACCACTTTTAAATCAATCAGTTCTGTGTACCCATCAAACTCATCACTCTGTATTGCAGCAGTCATAATTTTATGTTTGATATTTCTACATCTCCACCAAAAAATTATTGCAAATGTAATCACTATGATCAAGATATCAATAAAAATTACAGTTCCAGCGATGGCACCAGCAGAGAAAAATATGTCGTTTAATATCAAATGATTACACATCGGTGCTTGATACCCAGTTTGACAACCATGAATACAGACACCATCTGTGTGATTACACCAGGACTCAGAGTTATTAGTCATAATACAGAACTGGCTGCAGTTAAATCTGCAATCCTTACCATATTTTCCAATGTCACATCTATGGTTGCAGCTCTCGCCTTGGAATCCTGCAGAACATCCAAGAATGCAAACACCATCTGTATGTCGACACGAACTCTCAGAGTTATTAGTCATAATACAGAACTGGCTGCAGTCAAATCTGCAATCCTTACCATATTTTCCAATGTCACATCTATGGTTGCAGCTCTCGCCTTGGAATCCTGCAGAACATCCATGAATGCAAACACCATCTGTATGTCGACACGAAGACTCAGAGTTATTAGTCATAATACAGAACTGGCTGCAGTCAAATCTGCAATCCTTACCATATTTTCCAATGTCACATCTATGGTTGCAGCTCTCGCCTTGGAATCCTGCAGAACATCCTGATGGACATCCCCCAGTGCTTACAAAGCAAGACTCATTTTTTACAGCACAGTTACATGTATGCTCACATTCCCGTCCATATCTCAAATAATGACACTCAGAATCTGCATATGCTTCTATTTCACACAGAGTGCTTAATGAATATTTTTCATTGTTATTGCGTATGTTTACTAGAGAAATAGGGTTTATTTTGTATATACTAAACATTGTATAGGTCAATGGGGGTATTGTATATTTAATGACGGTCGTACTACCGATGTTTCTGAACACTAACATGCCATCATTGGTAAAACTTTGGATAATAAACTTTTGATTCATTTTATTGCTGAACAGCAGGAACGTGTGTATCCTATATGCTTGTGTAAATGTCACATTCCAATTTAGTACTGAATCATTATGACGGATGACTGTGTTACAGACCTTGCGATCACCATCTACAACAGCTTTTGGGTCAGAAACATGCGTAGTAGATGTGCCTGATTGTGTAACATTCTGACGAAGAGCTACATTACGACCGGCACTGATGTGCAGAGAACAGAGAGACTTGACTCCATCTCCTGCGAGAACTAAATATTCAACTTGGTATATAAAATCACAGTGGATGTCCAGTGTTATGTCATTGACTTGTGCACTTCTCATGTTCTGACAGGTACTATATTTATTGCCAGAAAACGTAATCTGAAAATCGTGCAGAAATGTAGAATCTAAGACCTGTAATCGGAGCCAGGAGAACGGATATAACGACATATTTATTTTAACTGGTGATAATGTTTTACCATCATTACAGCTACTCGCATCGTTATCACGCATCCAATATGGAGTTAGTGGTTCATTGAGACCAGAAGTGAGTATATCTGCATACTGACATTGTGGACCAAACCAACCATATGAACACACACCATGAAAACATGTACCGTCAGCGTTACATGTGCCGTTCCAGCAGTGACATTTATATTGACATTTTGACCCAAACCATCCGTCTTTGCAGTCTTGACCGTGTACATTCACAGACAATGTTAAGATGCAGATGGTCGCCCATTGTAATACATGTATCATAGCTTAGCTTGTGGTGATTCTCACACAAATATTTATTGTGGAATTGTAGCATCAAAATTATTTATTTCATTCTCCAGTATGTTTTCCTGCCATGTAATGTATTTCGAAGTAAACATAACAACTGAGGTTGTAGTGGCTTACCGGCAGAATGTGTTTGTTTAACTGGCTGTTTTAACTGTAGGCCGGAATAAAGACTTAATGTATCGTCTGTTTATGAGAACTGCTATATACTTTTCATCACCGGAAATAAAATAGATTGGGATGTATTTCCCAGCTGCGTTTTACTTTACATGCATATCGTTTGGCACTGTAAACATCACTTCAAATCCATTTCCTGAAGTTGATATTTCATGTATTCTTAATTTCCGTGATAGTTATTACCTACGTAATAAAGTAAGTACTAAATGTAGTATATTCCGCATCTACGACATTGCTTTTCAGATATTGTTAATTTTCTAGTCTCTACTTAAATAATCAATAGTGTAGCCAGTACAAAGTAGTCGGGTGATTTCTCTTCGCATTGAACATCAAACCAGGTTATATAGCGAGAACTGTTTCACACAATGTAAGTGAAAGATATTTCAAAATCAAGTTTCTGTAGCTAGAACTCGGCAGCGTTAATTTCTTGTGTGTCTCGTTTTTATGACTGTCAAGCTCTCTTTCTGTTGGAATGAGGAAATAAAGAATTGTGAAACCTGATTACTTCATTTAACATTAGAGAATGTGTGATTGTGAAACCTGGCAAACTTGATTTAACATTAGAGAATGCGTGATTGTGAAACATGACAAACATGATTTAACATTAGAGAATGTGTGATTGTGAAACCTGACAAACTTGATTTAACATTAGAGAATGCGTGATTATGAAACCTGGCAAACTTGATTTAACATTAGAGAATGCGTGATTGTTAAACCTGACATACTTGATTTAACATTAGAGAATGCGTGATTGTGAAACCTTGCTAACTTCATTTAGCATTAGAGAATGCGTGATTGTGATTAACAGAGTAAGCCCCGCTGTTCCATGAGAGTATATGGTTTGTGCAGATATATGAGTAAGAGTGACGGTCCCAATCTAAACTATGAAGTTTTCGCTAGTACGCTCCTGAAGGAAAGCAATTATGCGTCAAATCTTTTCGTGGAAAATACTCTTCAGATGGCATGTTTTTCTAAATGTTAGACATAATGGCTACAAAACGGGTATCAGAACAATACCTAGGATTGAAGTTGGAAAAGTTATTTAGGCAGCCCAGACAGACTGTCTGAGAAGAAATATGCGTACACTAAGTGTAAGGCAACGCTTCACAGATAGCGAGAGATGGACGGCGTGAAATGCCACACATTGAATGTTGAGCACTTGTGTAAATGTTTTCATTACAGACGCTAGTGGCACGCAACGCAAACGTGTGTTTTTCTAAGAACGCGACAAGCGACAATCAAGTGGAACGTTTGCTTACCTAAGAACACGTCAGATAATAGACATACGGGAATCATACCAGGTAGAAGTGTTTTGATTGGTCTGAAGTTGGTTTGAGGCAACGTGGGTTTATTGTAGACCAGATTATTGATTCCTGATTGGCCAGAGGTTTTCCTCTAGGGAAATGAAAGTCATGGATTGGTTGGACGTTTCTGGAAGTTTGGAGGAACTTAGAAGTTGAGTGACGGAGGGGATTGGATTATCGACTGCCGAGCCGGGTGGTCGCATTCGCTCCTGAGGAAACAGTTCCTAAACCGACAGGCGGTTGTCGTAGACCCCACGCGTACATATATGTCTGTCTAACACTAGTATTGGAAAAAGTGAGATTAGATTTGTAGGAGATGTTTTATTATTCTCATTAAGTTTATACCGTAACATGTGCCTATTCATTTGGAAGTGTTATAGTTGTTTCATTTATGCACATTTTACATTCATATTCTGATGTCCCTATCGGAGATAGCAATTACTCCGGAATTTGGTGTTCATATTAAAGTCGTTCTTATATTGAGACAAAAAAAATCTTTATGAAGTGCAAATCTATTTTCTGTCACACTGGTGCCGTGACCAGGATCCTAAACCGACAGGCGGTTGTCGTAGACCCCACGCGTACAGATAGGTCTGTCTAGCACTAGAATTGGAAAAAAATGAGTTTAGATTTGAATACGTTGTTTTATTATTCTCATTAAGTGTATACCGTAACCTGTGCTTATTCATTTGGAAGTGTTAGAGTTGTTGCATTTATGCACATTTTATATTCATTTTCTGATGTCCGCAATTACTCCGGAATTTGTTGTTCATATTAAAGTCGTTCTTATATTGAGACCAAAAAAAAAATCTTAATAAAGTGCAAATCCATTTTCTGTCACAGTGAAACCTTGCTAACTTTATTTAACAGAGAATGCATGATCACCGAAGAGATTTCCTCGCAAAGAGACAACCAGAAGTCAACAACAGGGAATATCCTTCCCTAGACAAAAAGTCTGTGACGGCGCGCAAGGCGAGGAATTGAACTAGATCAACGGCTCAAATGGCGAAACAGCAAAGTGTTTGGCGCACAAGAAACACGTTCTGGGTAAGGGAGTGAATGTTGGCTGAGCACGGTGGAAAAGACACGGACCTTACCACGCACATCCCAATGCCAAGCAACGGATCAACATCTATAGAATAGGAACATGGAATGTTAGAACACTACAACAGTCAGGGAAGTTATAAAACTTAATATTGGGACAGAAGCATTAAATCTAGATATTCTAGGAATAACAGGGACACGATGGAAAGACGCTGGGTACACAAGAAAGGAAAATTTCAGTTTTATACATTCAGGAGGAGATTACCATGAACAAGGAGTAGGAATATTGATCAAGAAAGAAATAGAAAAATACATCAGCGTGTACTGGACATATAACGACATATTGATCATGCTAAAGATCAAAGCAAAACTGCTTGATCTAGCGATTATACAAACATATGCATTAACTACAGACTACATTGAAGAAGAAATAGAACATTACTATGAAGACCTACAACAACTATTCAAACCAGTAAATGAACAGACATTTTAATAATAATGGGAGACATGAATGCAAAAATAAAAGGGAGGAAGGCACAAGAACATTATAGGGCAATTTGGACTTGGGACAAGATATGACAGAGGAGAAAGACTGATGCAGTTCTGTGAGAACAACATGACCATATCTTTGAACACATAAATAGAACATTATGTATATGGAAACGTCCCGAGGCATTAAGAAGAACCAAATAGACTATATTATGATCAATAACATATTTAGAAATAGTGTAAAGAGCACTAAAACATATCCAGGCGCACATATAAACTTTGAGCATAATCCAGTGATGTGCAAAATACATGCCAAACTTAAAAAGATTGAAAATAGAAGAGTCCAAGATCCACAGATAGACGCATCAACACTAAAACAACCAGACAAACAACAAAAATACCTTGTTGATGTAAGGAATAGATATGAACATCTAATGATAGAATGCATGGAACAATATAGGATGGAAAATCCAGAAGAAAAAAATAGACAAAAAAATGGGACATCCTAAGGAAAAGTATTCAAACATCAAATTAAAATTTGCCAAGAACGAACAAACGTAGATGACAGACGAAATATAATAAAAAATGTCAGAAAGAAAGAAACCTAAATTTATCACAAAATACTCAATTATAGACAAGGAGATACGTAACATGTGCAGAACAGCAAAGAAACAATGGCTAGAAACAAAACGCAGTGAAATAGAGATGTCCATACAACAGAAGACAAAATTAATGCATAAGGAGATAAGGCTGATTACAAATAAGAAAAATCCTATAAATGGGAGTGACTGCATTAAAGATAAAAACGGAAAAATAATATTTGATAAAACAGAAGTGCTTAAAAGATAGGCAGATTATGTGACAGAACTGTTTGCCGACCAACGAAATAAAAAAATAAAAATACACAACACTGATGGACCAGCAATAATGAATACAGAAGTAGAAAATCAATAAAATGTGGAAAGGCTGCAGGCTCCGACAACATACCAGAAGACATCATAAAAAATCTAAATGAATTTGGTGTGGATATTATCACATAACTTTGCAATGACATATATGACACAGGCCATATGCCTAAAGACCAGTGGCGTAGCCTAGTTCAATTGCACCCGGGACGGAATCATAATTTTCTGCCTTTGTGACATTTAAAAAAATAAGTCAGTAATTGTAAAAGACTGGATGAAAATATGTATTTTAAAACACATTAGGTACATAAATAAAATACATTATCATTTAACTTTTCGAGCCTTAGGGGCGGCACAAATTGTTTATGACGTCGTCAAAATTAATTTCATTCGTGATACTTAATTCTATTGATAAAATGTCTACATTACTTAAACTTGTTTCGCTCATGGTAGACCTTAAGTAATTTTTTTATTAACGGTAACAAGCTTCGTCCACATGCTGCAATGATGATAGCTATTGTTAAAAATATGCGAAGCATTATTACGTTATTCGACACACTAATCCGATAGTTGCATTGTTGAATAAACTCCAGAACCTCGAAGGATGCCTTCATAACTTGATTTTGGTCTTTTGCATCAGCTAAATCGACGAAATCTCTTTCGATATCAAACTCTGTCACATCGATGACACTAGGCTCTTCTTCGAATTCACACTTGTATTATGGGTTTATCAAGTTGCTTTGTGTCAAAGGGCATGAAACCATGGACCGCTGGATCAGCAAACCATCAAGTTGCTTGGCTGGAGGAAAGAGTATTTAACATGCAGTTGCAGAAACTTGGTCTTGATTTATTGTATTATTCTGACCACTAATTCGAACATTTTTTTGGTCTTAATTTAATACCATAATTTAAACTAGCATCTGTTGCTTTCTCACCAGCCATCTGTTTTTGCTTTTCTTATTCGACGAGGAGCTATATCGGTGTCTAGATCAGCACAGATATTTTTTAACATAATTCAATGCGTCGTTAAACACAATATCACGGTTGTCGACTAGAAACAATATATATTTCTGCTATATATTTCTCGTCAAAGGAAGCTTAATTATCCAGTTTTGTTTCTCATATAACTTAATATTTGTACATTTTACCGCATAGACATTATTTTATAAATAAACTTTAATAACACCATACACAAAAACTATCTGCACCTTTCCCGGGTCAATTTTATTGCTTTTTTCTTTGAAGACTATTATTGGAAAATGTTATGTTGTAATAACTATCATTGTCAATTAAGGAATTGTTCATTTAGTAGCTGGATATTTAGTTTCTGAAGATTTGTCGCCCTCCCATCGATGCAATCCGGGGCGGTCCGCACCTCTTCCCCCCCCCCCTCGCTACGCTACTGCTAAAATCCTAACATCATCAATATTCATACCATTACCTAAGTAGTCCAGAACTGTGACCTGTACAGAATATAGAACAGTAAGTCTAATGTGTCATTAAACTAAAATATTCCTCAAGATAATACATGAATGAATTAAAAACAAGATAGACACGGTTGTCGGTGAAAAACAATTCGGTTTTAGGAAAAAACAAAGGAACCAGAGAAGCTATACTCAGTATACAACTAGTGATAGATGAATATTTAGAAGTACAAAAAAGTATCTACATTTGCTTCATAGACTACATCAAGGCTTTTGACAGAGTCCAACATGAACAATTAATAAAATGTCTTCAAGACATAGGCATAGATGGAAAAGACATCGCATTGATTAGAAATATATATTGGGAACAAACTGCATCAATAAGGTGTGAAAACAGTTACTCACAATACATAGAAATAAGAAGAGGTGTAAGACAAGGCTGCATTTTATCACCAAGCCTATTTAATATCTACACAGAGAATATCTTTAAAAAATAGAGAAGAAATACCAGGACTCAAGTACAATGGGAAAATAATAAACCTGGGATATGCAGATGACACTGTTCTTGTGGTGGAAAGTGAACATGAACTACAAAGACTAATAGATCAAGTATATAAATCAAGTAATGAATATGGACTGGATATAAATAACAAACAAACAAAAAACCGCGATATTCAGCAAGGACACAGAATAATAAGAGCTAAACATAAACATATATGGAGAGAAACTACAACAAGCAAAATATTATCAATATCTTGGACACATAGTCACAAATGATGGCAGATGTGAAACAGAAGTTAAAAGGAGAATAGGAATGGCTAAAAGTACCTTTAATGACATGAGGAAAATAGTAACATCTAAACAAGTTAAAAATGAGAATTATAAAATGCTACATGTATTCTATATTAATGTATGGATCAGAAACATGGACACTAAATAAACAATTAGAAGTCAGAATCGATGCCTTTGAGATGGGGGTATATTGGAGAACAGGGAGAACATCATGGAAAGAGAAGAAAACAAACAAAGAGTTGCTAACAACACTTAATATCAAGTTAGAATTACTAAGAGAAATAAAGATCAAGCAAATAAAATATTTTGCACACACTAACAGACATGACACTTTATTGAAGACCTTACTTGAGAGTAAAGTCAAAGGGAAGCAAACACGAGGTAGACAGAAATATAAGTGGGAGAGTAACATCACAAGATGAACAGGTTACAGTCTAACAGATTGCACCACCAAAATTAGAGACGGGATATTGGAGATCTGTTGCAGCCAACCTGTGTTGCGTACTTGATGATGATGATTGAAGATATGTGAAGGTAGTATATGTTTCATGACAGCTAATAGTTCCGTGACCAGGTGTTAATATAAGAAATATAAGTAAAAATATGTATAAAATACAAATTAAACTGTTTGTTGTTGTGAAGACATGTTATTTAGTAGTGTTGCGTGATACCATTGTTGCTGGTTCCCAGAACTTGGAATGCTATACTGAGGAAACCAGCGTGACATCGAACGTCTGTACTTCATCCGTTTCAGGCGCTCCAACATTTCCCTGTCGGACTCTCACGCCTTTGGAACTGCGCATCCGTAGAGACATTGTCATCAAGTCTGCCAATTAGAGGGATGAGGGTGTTGCTGTATGACGTAACAACCTCTACTGGCAAGAGAGTCTGGCACAGCGATATAATCCCATGTTATAATCCCATGCACGAAAAGCCCTATTATACACCACATCGATACAGTCCCTACCACTACCACGGGCTTGATACTATACTACTACACACTCCTCCTACTACAACAGCAACTCTGTCTCATTGAAACAAGTAAATTCAAGTAGAAAACTATTATTTGAAGGAACATTCTTCTGCCTCTATGTTATTTATGTTTACAAGAAGACCAATTGGCCCTTGTATATAGCTGTTATTTGTTTATGTTTCTGAGGATACTTCAAAACTTGAACGCGATGTTAGTTAGTTGTAATAGTACTTTTCTCGATTGGTCCGTTCTCAGTAACTTGAGTACACAGGTTGAATGTCTTGGCGAGATCACATCTTTTTGGGGGGATGTGGTTGGACAAGTAAAAATAACAACCTGATTACTTGTGCTGCGAAGCGATTCAATGCTGCTAGAACGGAACTGGTTCAATTCCCGTCATCTGTAAGAATTATGTCTCATTGAAAGTAGTTTGTGTAAGCCTGCACGTTATAGACTACCTATAATTCATTAGAACTTCAATCCTGGCAGACCTATTGCCTCTGCTTGTTCTCGCCCTAGGGAAAGCATCTCTGACTTCCTTGATAGTGGCTTTCAACCGTTAGTAGAACAATTCCCCAAATTCCTGAAAGACACTAGCCATACCTTATCTATCTTGGATTCTATTTTGCTGTCCCATGCTCACACGTATCGTGAATTTCTACATGTTGTCTGCTAACTTTACAGCTCCATACCACACTTGGAGGGTCTCAAGGCTCTGAAGCTCTTCCTTGACAAGCATCCTCATCCCTCTGTGTCTACCTCTACTCTCATTACTTTCGAGTTTGAGTTTGATGTGCACTTCTTTGACTAAATAAGTGGTGTTGCCATTGGCACCAAGATAGGGCACATCTGGGCTAGATTGTTTATTCGTTAATGTAAATACCAGATATGGGAATCCTATGGTGAGCTTTTCTCATTGGTGTTACATAGGTACATCGATGATGGGATTGGCATCATGGACATATCTGACGCTGATATGTCACGCAGCATACACATTATCGAAAATTTTCACTGGGCAATCAAGTTCACATCCGAGGTATCTACCTTCCATGTTAACTACAGCATACTCTAGATACAACGAACAGACAAGACATTATTATAGTCATTGGTATTACAACGCTAAAGTAGTGAATGAAAGAGCACACCACGAAATTAGATCTCAAGGGAAATATGGCTTAGGAGAGGGGTGGGCAAACTACGACCTGCGGGGATATTTTGCGTCCCTCAAACACATTTTCAAATAAACGAACGATCGTCACAAATGATTTTTTTCATTTAATATTACTCAGAAATCCATTGGAATTTTAATTCGACTTTCTTATATATTAAATATACAATATTTTTTCCCAATTTGACATCATTTGAATATTATATATATATATATTAATATTATTATTAATATATAACAAAGGCCAGTTTGGTGTTGTCACACAAAATTGTGAAATACAACAAGTCATTTTCTGATGGTGAATTTATTAAGGAATGATTTAATAAGATGCAATATATAATATATAATAATATATTATCATCAATGAAATTCTACTACGTTTAATATGAGTGTTTAATATTGAGTAATTTACTATACAAGAATTGACGTAATTTGATTGGCTGAATGTTTCTCAATGATTATAAGTACTCGGACTATATAATTTTATAAAGGTTGAAAATTGCCTCTCACATTATAATTAATTGTTTTTAACTTTTAAGCATTATGTCGGGATGTATGTTTAGTTTACATTAAAAAGATGTTTCATACAAAATAGAATATCGCTAAAAGCTGTTATAATTAATAATACATCGTTACAACAATAATGTATCGTCAGAAATACCCCCCCCCCCTTATATCCTACGAATGGAATGCACAATGCTCGATTTGCAATCATTTGAGCTGTGCAGTGCCTAGGGAATTCCCGGTGTGTTTTAATAACCATGACGTTTGTAGTTTCCATTCATACATTTCCGTATTTATATTGCAACCGAGTTTTCTAAATCTAAATAATTATATTCACGCTGCCTGATGCACATTTGTTTTTAGTTAATTTTACATTTTAAGATATTTTTTATTATAATGAGTCCATCCAAAAACGTAATATTGATGACGAGAGTCGGGTTTTCAAAGACGAATGGATTACCAAATATTGTTGTTGTTTTTTTTTTGCAAGTTGGCAACAAATCTGTTTGCTTGCTGTGTCACGAATCAGTGACTGTTTTTAAAGAATATAACTTAAAAAGACATAACCAGACAAAACATTCCAATTTCGGACACAATCTAACATCTGAAGAAAGAAAAGAAAATGCATGAAGTTGGTAAAAAGTCTGGAGAAACAGCAAACTGTGTTTACAAAACAGTCTTCAATTCAAGATGCCGCAACAGAGGCCAGTTTGGTTTTGTCACACAAAATTGTGAAATACATCAAGTCATTTTCTGAATTTATTAAGGAATGATTTTTAATAAGATGCAACCAACATTCTGTGTCCAGAATGAAACAACAAATTTGACAGTATTACATTATCCAGAAGAACTGTGGTCAGACGTGTTGAAAATATAAGTGAAGATTTGACCCTTCAACTTCAAGATCTAAGTAAGCATTTTTGTGGTACTCTTGCATTTGACGAGAATACTGACGTATAGGATACGGCTCAATTATTAGTTTTTATACGTGGAATAAACATTTCTTTTAAACTCTTTGAAGAGTTACTGAGTGTTGAGTCGATCAAAGACACTACCACTGGCCTCGATATATTCAATAATGTTAGTAGCTGTATTGAAAGAGCTGGGTTAATGTGGAACAAGATGGCCAGTATTACAACTGATGGTGCTCGTGCTTTAACTTGAAATAATATAGGACTCATAAAGTTAATCAATGATAGGATTAAGTCAGAATATCCTGAACACGTAATATTACCGCTTCACTGTGTGATTCATCAGAAACGTTTGTGCAAATCTGTTTTAAAAATTAAGCATGTTATTGACCCAGTTGACGGTGTCATAAACTTCAACAGATCAAGAGGACTCAATCACAGGCAGTTCAGAGCATTTCTAGACGATATAGAAACTGAACATTCTGATGTCCTGTACCAAAGTATAGTTCGATGGTTGAGTCTCGGAAAGGTTTTAAGGAGAGTATGGGATCTTAAAGCATAAATAGTAATGTTTCTAGAGATAAAGGGCATAGAATGTGACTTCAATGCTAACATTGTTGATGCAGAGTGGAAGCTTGACTTTATATTTGCCATTGAAATAATGGAAAAGTTAAATGAACTGAATGTTAAACTTCAGGGAAATAGTTTGTTTGCACATGAAATGTATGTTCGTGTAAAATCATTTCAAGCCAAACTCTCACTGTTTTCCAGACAAGCAAGTGAAAACATGTTTTGTCACTTCCCTTTGCTGAAACAAGAAACTATTTCTGATGAAATAAGTAAAAAATTCAAAGCTCAGTTAGATGTATTGGTTAAAGAAGTTGGAAGAAGATTCCAAAATTTCAAGAACTTGGAGCAGCACTTTAATGTTATCAGTTCATATGATACATCAAGCATACCATGCGAATATAACATCAGGATAAAAAAAACCAGATTTACCACACTTCTAGATATACAAGAAGAATTTACACCAAACGATCTTGCCAACAAAATAAGCGAAGCTATAACCGACACTACAGAAAAGCTTCTATAAAAAAAAGACGCAAAAATCAAGAATACATTTCAGAGGAAACATTAAACGTAATTGCAGATAGAAGGAGATGCAAAACCACCGGAAAAAGTCAATGAAACTACAGGCAACTATCAAAAAAAATTAAGAAACGAGTAAAGAATGACAAACAACAACTCGTAATGAATACATGCATATAAATCGATGAAAAAAGACAAGGAAATAGCAAAAATATGTTCAAGATTATAAAAACATTACAACAGAATAACTTCAAGCCCGTACTTCAAATACTAAAAGATAAAAAAATGAAATACCCTAAAAGAAAAAACGGATATTTTACATAGAAATTTTTTTTCAGAAACAATCTGCCATTGGCATGCAATGAATATTGTCAAGAAATGTATAAAGGAACAACCCAGTCACCAAATGAGAACATCAATGAATTAGAACAAGAAACAGAAATTACAATGGAATAGGTCAGACATTCAATCAGAAATTTGAAAAAAGGAAAAGTTCCAGGTAAAGACGAAGTAACATCAGAGATGATACAAGCCAGTGGAGATTCCAGTGTTCAAATATACCATACTTTATGCTGAAATATATGGAAAAGCGGAATATTGCCGGAAGGATGGCAAAGTCAGTATGCATACCAAGGCCAAAGACAGGAGACCTTCAACAATGTACCAATATAGAACAGTAGCATTGATTAGTCAAACCAGCAAAATACTACAGTAGATCATAATGAAAAGAATACAACGCAAATTAGAAACATAAATTCATGAAGTTTAAGCCGGTTTTCGAGCAGGAAGAGGAACAAGAGACCACATATTCAACATGACGAATATAATTAAGAAATGTAGAGAATACAGCTTAGATCGATATATGTGTTTTATATACACCAAGGCATTTAGTTAGTCGTCGGATCATCATCACTGCAAACTGGACACGTCCATAGTTGGTACGATCTCTCCTTGAGTGTATCCGTCATCACACTTCTGCTGACAGTACGGGTCCAATGCTGGTTGACCATCATTCTTCTGCGCCCTCCAAAATGATCACTTCTAGTAACACCACATTTCAATCCCTGATCTTTAATCATGGCCATTAAAACGGAATCATCATCCACATTAGTTTCACTCTCGCGTGTTATATCTCTTAAGGAATTACAAACGTCAGCGCGTTCCATTGCCCCATCGCGCTGTGCCACAATCGCTAATGACGGGAGTTGATCCGCACTTTCATTGCCTCTAACACCCACATGTCCAGACACGAAAATGAATATAACCACCTTCAGCCTCGAATTTCTCAAGGCCTCAATCCACTGTTCGCGAACGAGACCAACTTGTACCTTCTTAATCATACTCACACTCTTGAGAAACTCAGATGCAAACCTGCGTCACCTTCTGTGTGCATACCCATTCAGATGCCATGGTCACTGACATAGTCTCCATGGTCATGCTACTCATAGTAATCGCAAAAGCGCCACTCTCCTACCTGATCGTTTTACCTGTACACTGAGCTGTGAAAACCCAAGCACTGCGGACATGTCTAATCACAGATCCATCAGTGTATATGATCACAACCCCCCCCCCTCTCTTTGGCATTCTCACTGATCAATGCCTGCACTTCTTTCTACACAGCTGTGGGACACCATTCTCTGCATTCCCTGTTAAGTGACATCACTACTCTCAAATGCGTTTCAAAATCCGCGGGTAGACTTATCCATTTCGCACCTGCTGTCACATCCTGCAATCTGCACACGCTTTGTATGACATTTTTAGAACGTCCCATCCACGGCTTCCCTCTCTTAAGTTTACTTTCTGTATTTCGGAATTCAACGGGTGTTCCTTATCAGCATGTATTTGAAGGTACGCCCATGCACGACAATACTGTAATCTGTGATCTGGTGTTGGACAGCCAAGTAGGTACCACATAACTCTTGTCGATGTTTCTCTTGTGCACCAAAGGATGATACGCATTGCTGCATTCTGGATTCTATCTGCATTCTGCCATATCTTTTTTCCTGGTCGATACCATCCTAACAACGATGGTAAACACATATTTCTCTCCAGATGACAGGATACCTTTCAGGCCACAATTTTTTCCACAAGCGTGCCTATCGTATTCTGCATTGTTATTATTCTGTAGCCTTGTATCCTGGTGTGATCTTTCCCATGTATGTGTAGTTGAACTAAATAGATGTGTAACTAGTCTTCTTTTACTATGCCCTTTACAAGGCTATTATTGAACATGTCCACCAACTCTCCCAACTCCTCATCCGCTCTCCGACTAATGTCATCGTATCTAATGACACCTGGTCCAGCTGCTGTGTGTTTTGTACATTTCAGAGCCTTCCTAATTTCAACTGTGATTATCATATGTTTTTCATGCGCAAGTTCTTACATGTGTCTGTAATCTTTTTCCTGATTTCTTGATGTGCCTCCACATTTCTCTGATCAATTTGTGCGGTGTAGTGTGCCAGCAAAGCCGCTCCTTTTGTCTCATCAGTTTTTTTCTGCCAGGTCGTATCAGGACTGAAAATTGGCAATAGTCGTGTGTCTTGTCAGACCATTCTTGGATTTATTTAAACGCCATAACAATTTTAATGACTTTTCACGTGTGACTTCCTGGCAAAATTTGTCCCATTTTGACACCTTTGCTGACTTTTCAATCTCTTTGAATGTTTGAACTAAGATATCATTCTTCCGTGTTCATTGTGCGACATCCATGGATGAGCCGCCACACGTTTCCTTACCCTCTACCATAGTGCTACTGCTTTCAGTTTCTCACTCTATGCCCTTTGCACTTCTTCGTTTCACTAGGGGGGTTATCCCAAGCCTGAGTTCCCCCTTCTTAAGTCATACGTTAGTGTTGTCGAATTCTGCTCACAACATCCACTCCTCTGCGATCATACTTAAAAGACCTGACCTTTGGTCTGATCTGCTTACTTTTTTCATTCTTCACAAACACAACACATGTGAGGTGGTCACTGCCATGATGCCCCAGCACATCCCATTTGCAGATAGCAATAGAAGCCGATGATACCAGTGCCAGGTCGCTAGCACTATCATCATCACTATCCCTGCTTGTTATGCACACCAGGTCCGTATCTGTCAGGGCCTCCTCAAGCTCTCTTCCCTGTTTGTTAGAAGCATTATTACTCCATGATGTACCTTTCCCATTGAAGTCACCGCAAAAAGGGATCTGCTTTTCTTGTTCCATTATCTCCCCTAGGATTTTTCAACCCTGAAGATCAACGCTCGTGTTGCAGGCATACATATTAACAACCTCGAATGGGTACTGGACTCTCACTGCCTGTAACTGGATATTGTCACTAGCCAACTTGGACATATCAATGTCGCATGCACTAATACCCTCGCGTACCAATATTGCCTGTCCAAATTGTCTTGATTGTGTTAACCAAGGCATTTGATTGTGTTAAACATCACCAGATGTGGTCCATCATGAGAGACATGGGCTTCCCCAAACATCTAATACATATTATTAAAACACTATATCACGAACTTGCAGCATTATGAGTGGAGGGAGAAACATCTGAATGGTTCGCTGTTCCAAGTGGAGTGAGACAGGGGTGCAGTCTGTCCCCTTATCTTTTCAGCAACTATGCAGAGAATATAATGCCAAATATAAGAGAAGAACTAGAGGAAAATGAGTTTCACCCAATAAATATAGGTGGTACGAGATTCCAGAAATAAGATATGCAGATAACACAGTCCTCCTTACTACATAACCTGAGGTACTGAAACAGCTAATCACAACAACAAAGAAATACAGCGAGATCCAAAATCTATATCTAAAGGCACAGAAAACAAAACACAGAACAAACCAATAATCAACATAGACAATATAGAACTAGAATTTGTAAAAAAATTTGAATATCTGGGAGCAAATATAAACAGTTCCGGAGATTGTTCAGTCGAGATTAGAAGACTCGCAATTGCAACACTCTAACACAAATGAGAAAGCTATGGTAAAATAGCAATAATGACACTAAATTAATCATTTTAAGATCATGTGTTTTCCTAGTGGCAACATATATATGCGAGACTTGGACATTAAATAAGACAATATCCAAAAGAATACATTAATTTGAAATGAGGTGCTAGGGAAAGATCATACGAATATCATGGACAGAGAAAAAGAACATTGACATTTTGAAATTACCAAAACTAAACGAAGGGTGGCTTCTACATACCATCATAAAGAAACTACAATATTTTGGACACTTCAAGCGACTTGATGGCATCGAAAGGCTGATTCTAGAGAGCAGAGTACCGGGAACTGCAGAGAGTGACTCCCCCATCCCCACTTTTTTTCTGTTTAATTACAGAGGGTTAAAAAAACTCAGAAACTGAATACTCAGAAACTCCAGAGTCATCTCAAGTCTGAGGTTCCTAATCATTTCAAAGCATTAAAGCTGCAAACGTAGTAAATGATACACTTGAGCCTATGTCAGCCACTCGATCTGTCACATTTCCAAAGCTACCTTCATCACTGAAGAGAGTGTCACATGTGTGTCACGCAACGTCATTAATGATATCATTATTCAAGCGTTGCAACATGACGTACATAGGTGATACTGGAAGGAAGATTACACACCGATCTATCTATCCATGTATCTATCTATCTATCTATCTATCTATTTATCTATCTGTCTACCTACCTACCTACCTACCTACATACCTACCTACCTACCTACCTACCTATCCATCTATCTATATATCTATCTATCTATCTATTTATCTATCTCTGTCTGTCTGTCTATCTATATATCTATCTACCTATCTATTTATTTATCTATCGATCTATCTGATAGATACATAGATCTATCTCTCTGGACCTTGTTTGCGTTGCGGCGTCAGGGTTAGAAGAGTTCTCTGGAAGTGATAAATCCTTGTGTGCTATTTGCAAGCTTGTTCCTGCGGCTTATTTGATTTTGTGGTCCATCTTTTAAATGTTCTACCTCTGACTTTATAGCCGTGATGTCTATATGCCATTGCCATCTGTGACATGCTGTCTGTTGGTAGTCTTGAAGTGTGCGAAAACCACTTGATCTGTAACATTGAAAGTGACATTGCTGGTCAATGCACAACATTACTCGTATCTCATAACCCGTGTTGGGGTGTAATTTAAAAAATAAATACATCTGAATGTTTTGATTCTCTAGAATTATACGAACTATTTGTTGTTGTTCGTCCATCACAAGTGATGATGTCATTAGTTATATTCAGAATTGAAATTCAGTTACGTCCTTGATTAGGAGTTCGTAGATGGATGATAGTCTTATTCGGGCCCGCAAAGGTCCTTGGACAGTTTCGACATGGACTCGGCATGAAACGACCACTGTAGATAGTTAATTAATAGTATCAAATATACAGTCATACTTTGTGAAGACTACGTTAAAGCCATGCTACTGAAATATTCATAGATTTTAGTGTTCTCACGTTAACGTTGTGCCCAGACGATGATGTATCACATATTCACGAACTTATTTAGTAGTTAGTTAGTATTTCATATAATATAAAACTTTCATTTCAACAGCAGAAACTGCTCACAGAAAATGATCACCAAAAATCTACGGAAAACGAAGGAATTATGTAAGAAAACCTACGAAAGTTCTTTCTGAAGTTTTTCCTCCTGTAACCCCACCCCCTCCCTCCCCATACACACACATATTTTACATTATCTATGACCCTGCCCACGTGCAACAGATCGGTACTTGAAAAATTTCACACTTGCAGTTTAAATATGTACTTTGTTTTAATATAACAAATAATATTTATGTCTAAATCATACCTTTACTAAAAGCCACATCCTTATAATATATAACAATATACAACTGTACATCGTTAGTTACCTCTGTCTGTCTACATGCATGATGGTGTAATTGAAACGTGGTAGCCAAATATTCTTGAGTCTGACGTGAATTGTACCAGGTCCGTTCTGGCGACACCGAACCGTCTTGCAGATCTAGTAAACAGGTTTTCCGTACTTGACCAACCAAATCTAGACTAGATTATACAGACTAGTTTACAGAGTAAATCATAGTCTCATTAGATTCGGCGTATGCGTAACTTTATTGTTACACAACTTCTTTATACTGTACAGATGACGGATGTATCGGTGTTGTTACAACAGGATCAAGAATAAGTGCAACTCACTTTAGTTACATTTGAAAAATATTAAATATCCTGAAAAGATTTAAAAGTTCAAGTATAAGAACATGTATTCTACATACACACAAGTGCATACAAAATACGTCAGACGTCAAGAAACCAATATTACCCGGAGGTACTTCATCTTGTCATTGTGCCATTACCTCAGTGTTACATTCATTGTTGACCAGTGAGTAGTGAGGTGAACGTTCACGGTTTTCTTATGAGCATCACCATAGACAGGCCATTGTTCAGGCCCCAAGATAGAGGATTGATTTCCCTTTAAGAAATCAGAACATGACTTTAAAGTACTATGATTGTGGCCAGAACGCGGGTTATTAGCCAATCTCCAACACTATTGATTTTCATAAAAGGTCATCAAAATGAAGTAAGTGCTGACGCAGGAATACCCGTGAATGACTTTTAAAAAAAAATAGATTAACCCCCTTTGAGGAGAACATCTCTACGGTCCTGTCATGGTTTGATTTTATCTTTATTATTATTATTGTGGTGGGGATGCATTGTGCATGTAGAGAGTGTCTACTTCATATACTTTCTGTTGAAAGATTGAAGATTACTATTTTGTATTGAGAGATAGGAAATGTGAATTTATGTTGAAAGATTGAAGAATTCATTTTAGGTTGAAATATTCAAGATTTTATTTTATGTTGAAATATTAACATTTTATGTTGAGAGATTGAAGATCATATTGTCTGTTGATCATATTGTCAGGGTGAAGATTTGATTTTATGTAAGATTGAAAATTATATTGTCTGCTAATTAATTTAATTTTATGTTTAAGGCTTGATGTTTCTTGAAAACTTTTGTTTTATGTTGATTTCGATTATGATAGTATACTTTTTATAGAAAATATATATTTTCTGTTGAACAATTTTATTCCTTGTTGAAAATGGTTTAACATATTTTTGTTAAAATTTTCTACCTTCTGTTTGAATCACTCTCCTTTCTGTTTGAATCACTCTACTTTCTGTTTGAATCACTCTACTTTCTGTTTGAATCACTCTACTTTCTGTTTGAATCACTCTACTTTCTGTTTGAATCACTCTACTTTCTGTTTGAATCACTCTGCTTTCTGTTTGAATCACTCTACTTCCTGTTTGAAGCATTCCAATTTATGTAAAAAAACAAATTCCACTTTCCGATGAAAGGTATTAATTTTTGTTGAAATATTTTAATCTACTTCTCGTTCACAGTTTATAATGTTTTCACAGTAGGCCAATTTTTCTGGATAAATCTTGCTGTATTTGAAAGCTCCTCAATACAAACATATAGATTTCTGTGGGTGTCTGTCTCTGCGCAACCCACAACTGTTTTAGTATAATGTAATCTTGCAGGATATGTTCCGTGGTCTGGGCTGCCTGTCCACACGACATATAAAAGAATCAGAAGTCTTATTTTATTCATGTGGCTGCTTAGCATGACTTGTTATGTCCCGGTGCGGAGCGCGATATCGTCTTCTGCTGTAGCTCTGTCGAGATAATGATAGTTGTCTTTTGGGGGTTGACGTTAATGATAGCTTCGATGAGGGCCCTCTTTTCCTTGTATGTAATTTTTTGGTCTTTGTTTTTTCTTGTGTTGTTTTACTAGCATACCTGCTTTTTCATTTCACTCACAAATATTGCTCTTTTTCATGAAGACATAAACGTCAGCGTACACATTTTAAGGAAGCTTATTCTATGATTGTAGGGTAAATAGTGAAGTTTAACATGGTTATGTAATTTTCCCAGCCTCTTCAGCACCTTCTTCGCTACCCGTGCATGATGCGCCTTCAAGGATTCAGCAGGCGACATTTTTTACACCCCCCCCCCAACACCTGACGAGTAATTTTAATTTAGCTTGTTCAAGAGTCAAAACAAAAACAAGTTCTTCTCATAGAATTCTTCTTCGCTGCTGTTGCTGCCTTGATTTCACATGATGATGATGCCCTGCAATGTCTCATCACCAGCATGACAAAATCTTTAGTATATTTTCTCTGTGAGTCTAGGTTGTACAAAGACTTGTCTTATTTCAAGAAACATCTGCACCGATAACTATCATTCTCAATGATAACCATCACAACCAAGTATACAAATTCTGCCGATAAGGTCCCTTTATCCAAGCCTCACAGTCATTAGATGAAGAAATTAATGCAAGAATGGGAAGTGAAGCTTCTATATTTGGCAGATTGTCAAGAAGAGCGTAAGAATTTTTAAAAATACTGTCCTTGTCTGGAAGGCGTGCCTGCTGATGTTTACAGCGCTCATAGTCTATAAATAATTGTCATATTATAATTCTTTAGTAGTTTGTGACGTCATCGCCAAAGGCAGTTGTTTAGTAATTTGTGACGACACTTGGACTAGGGGTTCACGATGTCGGTGAACAACACCTCGACTATAAAGGAAAAAGAGCCCGGTTCCATCTCTCTATCGAATTATTCCTTCACCGGAAGCAGATTCGGGGAGGAGAAAAGGTTCAGTATACGGTGGGCACAGGCATAAAAAATATAATTACACGCGGCAAGTTCACTGACAGTTGAACACCTCGTGCGAGATAGACGTGAGCGACAATCGTTTCGGCGAAGAGTCATTATACACCCGAGCGGCGTCGACATATAAGCAGGCTTTCACTGATTAGGGAAGCCTACTATCCGAATTAAAGGCTTGACAAAAACGGATGTACTGGGCCTCTGATGTCCCGGTCACAAAGTGAACCATCCGAGGCTCAAATAACACAGTTCAGCTGTGGAACTTGCAGTACAACGTACTTCACACTTCCAGACGGAAATCACACGATTTATTCGATTAGGTTACAAGAGAACGAACGCAGAAGGAGAATCTCTCCATCGCTTTTTCTGTAAAAACTAACACTGTAAAAACGCTTCCTAAATATTTGAACTCTGAGACTTGCTTAGTTTTGTAACATTGTCAAATACATTTAACTAACTTGGTGTTCTGCTTAGTTTTGTAACATTGTCAAATACATTTAACTAACTTGGTGTTCTGCTTAGTTTTGTAACATTGTCAAATACATTTAACTAACTTGGTGTTGTGCTTAGTTTTGTAACATTGTCAAATACATTTAACTAACTTGGTGTTCTGCTTAGTTTTGTAACATTGTCAAATACATTTAACTAACTTGGTGTTGTGCTTAGTTTTGTAACATTGTCAAATACATTTAACTAACTTGGTGTTCTGTTTAACTTCATATTATCTGTCTTAGATGTTTTTAGTTTAATATTGTTTTTCATTTAGTTCGCAGGTTGTATGGAGTGGTTGTGTGTGGGCCGCTGTCATTAATCTTCAGTGTCGTATATGAAACTTTGATCATCTGTAAATAGATGCCTTTGAGATGTGGGTATATAGAAGAATAGGGAGAACATCATGGAAATAGAAGAAAACAAATAAAGAGGTGCTAAAGACACTTAATATGAAGAAAGAACTACTAAGAGAAATAAAGATCAGGCAAATAAAATACTTTGGACACATTAAAAGACATGACACCCTATTGAAGACCTTACTTGAGGGTAAAGTCAAAGGGAAGCGAGCAAGAGGTAGGCAGAGATACAAGTGGGAGAGTAACATTACACGATTGACAGGTTACAGTCTAGCAGAGTGCACCACCAAGACAAGAGACGTTGGAGATACGTTGCAGCCAACCTTCGTTGCGGAGACGGCACTTGATGATGATGAAATAGCAGTTCGTTTTCCGGACTGTGTTCTTCAATTATTTTCTTCTTAATGGTGGACTCGTTTCTTTGATCTGTTTCATTGATTATCCTGTCCATATATATTACGAACAGACAGTACACAGCCTTGTCTGACGCCTGTTTTGATTTCAAATGGATCTGTTATGCCCTTTTGGTTCAATACCAATGGAAAATATTAAACAATTTACAATATGCACATGATACAGTCCTCTTTACAGAAAGAGAAGGTGAGCTACAAAGACTAATAGATCAAGTAGACAATTCAAGTAGAGAGTACTGACTAGTAGAGAGTACTGACTAGTAGAGAGTACTGACTAGTAGAGAGTACTGACTAGATATTACCATACACACAAAAATTAATTATTAAAAGAAACACCAAAGAATAACTAATTCTAAGCACTAAAAATGTTTGAAGGTGTACTGCAGTATGTAGACCATTTATAAACGGGTGACAAGTCAGAACAGGAGAATTAAATATTGATTTTTGACTTTAGATGACTTGACTCTAGACAATGACAGCCTTTAAGTTATCATGGACAAAGGAAACTGACTCGATAAAGTAGTTGGATATAATTAAGTACGAGTTGTCTACGGCTCCTCTGAATTTGTTGAAGCCCGCCGACTGAATTATCACGGGGTAAGTGTGAGCAGGTTGAAGACTTATTTTGTAAATATTTAATTATGGTCGAGAAAAATCCCGAATGTGTGTGAGAACATTTATTTTGTTGACACAAAAGTGAATATAAATAGACGGATTGTACCTTGCTGCATACATATTGGAAATTCCGACTTCCGGTCAAAATTGCGTACATAGCAACTTGTGTTTTTGTGTGACACCGTCAATATCACTTGAAAGATGGATTATTTCATTATTTAGTCTTGGATGTGGTGTTAGTTAGTTTGACAGGGGGTCCACTCATCAAGATCTTCGCCGTTGCGACGGAGTACATGCATCAGAGTTGAAATGTTTATGAGTGTAGTCGTTATTTCATGTCATTGCAAAGCTCAGTGCGCAGAAAATGGCTGGCAATCGTAAATGTCATAAACGTGGCGCAGCCAAACGACAAGGTCATCACGCTGGAGCCAGCCCACACAGATCTAAAGTCGTTCGTATGCCTTTGAAATCGTTACGTGTGTTGTTCTGTAATGTCGCTAGTGTTGAAAGAAGACGCCCAGAACTGGATAGATTAATCTACAGTGCCGATGTTGTGGCTCTACAAGAATCGCGTTTGGGAATGAGAAACCATCTCCAAGTCAATGGCTTTCATAGTTTCTACAATAGACAACACTTTGGGCAAGTAATTCTTGTACGAGAGAGCTTTGATGTGATCGAGATAGATATGTCTGAATAGGATAATGATGACATTCAACTGCAAGCTCTCAGGATACAAAACTCCCAGCACCCTTTTGTTCTCGTCAACGTGTATGCGTGCAACGCTAGCATGAACGTGCAGGACTAAAAATCTCTAGGAAGAAAGAGATGTCATTTTCCGCGGGGATTTTAATGCCAAAGGTAGATCTCGGGGTAATAAAGCCTCTAATCAACAGGGAAGATCTCGAGGAGGCCTAGATTGATATGAATTTAGTATGCAAATACGACGTGCGTATGACAAGGTTGGCTGCTAGGGATGACGACGACGACAGTGCAAGTAATTTGGGCTTAGTGACAGTTTATATTGCACCCAGATGTAGATGGGATGGGCTGCTGCTTCACGGCAGCGACCATGTGTCATGTGTCTTGTTGGTGAACAAAGGAAAAAGTAAACTGCAGAAAGGTAAAGTTAAATCCTTCCAGTATGATCGCACAGGGTCGTCCATAGTAAGCAGAATTAGGAAGGACAAACGTAGCACACACGCCACTAGGACACATGTGTGAAATCAACCCCCCTGGTGGAATGATGAGGTTCAATGTGCATAGAAGTGCAAACGCACCGCAATTGCAGAGTGGCAAAATGCAAGAAAAAAGTGACAGCACAACCAGATCTTGTTCTGCAATTCAAACAGACCAAAGACAACAGGGTTCAATAGTTTAAAGATATCGCCAAATCTGCAAAAGACCAAAAATTCTAAGACTTTTGTTATGAGATTGCAAATGAAAAGTAACTAAAACTGTTCTGGCACCTGCATAAATCAATGAACAACCCAAGGAAGCGTATAACAATCCCCAATTTCCAAAGAATAGACTTCGTATGGCAGAAGACAAATGATAATAAGGGTGTAGCACTGCTGGTTCATTATAAGGCACAAATTGGTCAGAGAAACGTAGGGAATTACAATGAAATCATGAAAACAGTCACAGACATGTGCAATAAGCAAGTTATCGAAAGTGATACTGCAATTACTCTTGAAGATATTACAGCCGCACTGAAAATATAAAGAAACACAGCCCCAGGACCTGATGGCATTAGGTACGACGATCTCAGAGGCAGGTCAGACGGGGACCTTAAGGAGCTGGCAATGGTGTTTAACAAGAGCCTAACGACTGACACAGTGGAGGAGTGGAGGAAGACTGGTTTTATAGTTATTTAATTCCACTACCCAAGCCTGGAAAGAGCCATGCGAGGATACAGGGTTTCAGACTCATAACCATGCAGAATACGATCGGCAAGTGGTTAGAAAAGATTGTTGCATGGAAATTGTCTCTGCATCTAGAAAGGCAAAATATGGCACCTGCCCTCAACTTTGGGAGACAATCGTCCAGGTAAGCAGACTTGGCACAACGTCGCCATATTCGCGCAAGATGTGTTCGAAAGTTTTGATGAACGAATGGAGACATGCGCGGCTGCAATAGACCTGGAACATGCTTATAACAGAGTTACCTTGGATTTCTTAATGACCATAATGCTGTACTCAAGTTATTACTTTCATTTTCATGTGAATTATCTCGGCACTTTTTCAGAGACAGGTATTTCTTAAGTGTGGGAGTTGGTCTTCGGCACCAACAGTCATAAACCCGGGACTACCACAAGGGTCATCTCTGTCCCCAGTATTATTTAATGTGTATACAGTTCAAATTACAAGCTGTCAGATTCTAGGACCGGGGAGAACTATGACCTATGCTGGTGGAGAACTATGACATCGTGGTATATAGACAGGGCAGAGATAGAAAAGCGATCGCCAGGAATTTGCAGAAGGAGCTTGATGGTATAGGGGATTGGTGCGGTAATTCTGGAGATTTTGTTAATCTACCACATGCATCGATAACATGGTTTTCTCTAAATAATCATAAAGTAAACACGCCCACGCCATCAGTTACTTTGAGAGGGGATGTCCTCGAGAAACCAGAACAATGAAATAGGGGTTACGTTGGACCACAGTCTGAGTTTCAAAGATCATGTTGACCACATCATTGCAAAAGCTTATAAAGTTCTTGCGGCAATGAAGATTATGCTCCTCAATGTGAACAGAGGCTGCTATTTTTGCTGTATCAGGGATTGGTGGTGACGGTGGTAGAGTGCACACTGGCGATTCTAACATTGAGGCAAACTCAAACAGAAAGATTTGATAGAATCCAGAATGAAGTAATGCGAATCATTTTGGGGTGTACGAGAGATACGTTGGCACGAACTATGCGATACTTACTGGATTGCCCAACTGCAGAGCAAAGAATGCAAACCTGCAGGGCGCGGGACTACCTACAAATCACCGCTGATAAAGAACATCCTCTACACTAAATTCTCAAAGTGAAAGGCAGTCGACTTACGAGAGGAAAGTCGTGGATGGGTCGCGCAGAGGGTATTTTACAGAGTGTATGCATATTGGAGGATATGCTACCTGGTGCGATAGGTTGGCCGCACACGCTGCTACTACGGCTGTTGGTGGAGCGATGGATCGAGCAAACATTTTGAACGACCTACGGAAAAACGCACGAACAAATTACTGTATAATCGACGATGACTCTTGTTCCATGACTAGAATAAAGGAATTTGGTTTGAAATGTGGTGTCGCTAGAACGGAGTGGTTTCGTGGGCAAGAAAGAATGATTGTTAATCAACTGCGTACTGGGACCGTCAGTCAACGTGTAATGGCGGCTACACTCAAGGAGAGCACCTATGGACTTGTCCGGAGTGCAGTGACGATGATCCAACGACTGACTAACTAACATAAATATTAGAAACAAACATAGTGAGCGAGATTGGTAGGTCAGTAGAGAAAATCACAAGAATATAGTTTAGAATCGTATGAAAAATTAGCTTGTAAAGAGAAACTCTAGTGAATTATAATCAGTTTTCCAAAGTATATTCATAAAACCAGGTTTTTAAAAATGTAGAAGTAGGAAAATGTCGACACACAGTGAAGCTAGAAAGTTCGGTAGAAGCATTGGAGGGTAATGCCCTATACGAACATTGGCCAATGTAGTCGATACGAAGCAGGTAGATGTCCCAACAAAAATAAAGCACAATACACTGAGAAAGATGCACAGCGCTTCAGGGCAGCGTCATGTGCAAAGAGCATGGTAAACGTTTCGATGAAATCGGAACTAAATCATTGTTTGCTCGAGACAAGCTTCTAGTTACGGGTGATCCCAGCTTAGGCCCAACTCTGCTGTCGAGTTTTTCCTGTTTCCTTTTCTGTAGCTCTAGAACAAAACGCAAGTCCCTAACGTTCCTAAATATGTGTACAGATTCACACTTGGACGAGGGGCTCACGACGTTGGTGAGCAACACTTCGGCTAAGAGGGCGAACTAGCCCGAGCCCAACTCTTCTGTCAGGTTCTTCCTAAACCGGAACCAGACTTGAAGACGAGAAAAGGATCAGTACCCCATCACGGGCACAATACGTCTAATTACACGAGGCAAGTTAACCGACTGCGAAACGCCTCGTGCAAGACATACGTAAAGGACAAACCGTCACGGCGTAGAGTCAGTACACATTTCCTGCCTGGCGACAGATAGGAAGGCTGTCACAGGTTATGGTAGCCCACCAGAATTATCAAGGCATGCGACATCGGATGTGCTAGGCCTACAAAATGGCACAATGTATTCACGCTCCCGGTGAAAATCGCACGGATATCCGTTCTGGTTACAATTGAACGAACGCAAAGCAAACAAACTGTATCATCAACTATCATCATTCATTGTTAGTGACGTTTTAATGTCCGATGTTGTATTGTTGCATAAACCAATAATATAAAATATATTGTATTTATATATTGTATTATGTCAGAAAGAATGAATAAGTGGAAAACAGTATTTGATATTGAGTTCAGTTGTTAGAAATGAGCTTTGCCTCAGCTTTTCTATTTTCTTAGGTCACACAAAGCAAATCACGGAAGTACGTTTATGAGAGTTCAAATCACGGCCAAGTGAAGTAAAAAGAGTAGGTCTTAAATATGTATGTGAAATCCAGAGAGAACCAGAAATGTAGAACAAGAAAACTACACAAGTAATGAAAGGGAAAAAAATAACACATTTGATGATTGTAATATATCAGATGTTACACATTACCAGTATATTGGACAGTCACAAATGATGATAGATGCGAAAGAGGATTTAAAAGAAGAATAGGAATGGCTATTAGTAATTTCAATGACATGAGGAAACTATAAACATACTAACATATCACCAACAAATCAAAATAACATTGAACAAATGTTACATCTCTACATTTATGTATCTCAGAAATATTTAATGCTGAACAGTTGGAAGACAATTGATGCCTTTAAGATATGGATATATACAAGAAAAATAAGGGGGAAATATCGTTAATGAAAAGAGAAAAAAAAGAGTTCCTGACAAAACTGTGCGAAAAATTAAAACTAATTTTGCAGGAAATAAAAATCAAACACATAAATATATATTTGGGATATAGTGAAAGACAGTTTTCAAAACATTATGTGAGGCGTGGTGAGAAAGAGGTATGCAGAGATGCAAGTCGAGGGAAACATTACGGAATAAAAGGACACATTCATTCTGTCAGAGTGCACCCCCAAGAGAAAGAACATTTTAGAGTTTCGTTGTATCCAACCTACGTTGCGAAAATTGATGATAATACTGGTCAATTTATTTTGCTTAAGCAAGAGAAGCCATTTACAAATAGAAGAATCCGGAAAGCAAAGACTCAAAAATGAAGTTCCTGTTGTTCTGCTAATTGTGTTAAAATTGTTATCATCTCGTGCATGTAGTTAAAACCGGAACTACACCATCTTCAAGTATGTGAATCTAACAATAAAGAAGAAAGCAAAAGTGGCTTGTAATGTGCCTTTACTGTGACCATGAAGTATCAAGAGAATAAAATCGTGTTTTGACACATACTAGCTCATTCAATTTTCATTGGACGTCTGAAGTATGCATTTCCTACCTCAGATTTAAGGAGCTCGGTAGCCTAGTTGATTGTGAGATTGCTTACTATCACTGGGTTACAGTATAGAGGTTTCTAAACCACGCCTGGACACATACACAAATATTCCGGAATGTTATTTCTCATCTGACACAACCGCTCCTCCAGTAAAGCAGTAAAGGAAATAAAGATCAAGTGGGAGAATAGCATCACGAGATGGACAGATTACAGTCTAGCAGAGTACACCAATAAGACAAGAAACATGGGGTATAGGAGATCTGTTGCACTAAATCTTCATTGTGGAGACAGCACTTGATGATGATTATGACATATAAGTTAGGGGGAGGGGGTAAAGATAGCAATGAATTGGCCATCCCACCTAATAATTGATGCTGCTTAGTGCATTGAGTTATCATCATTGTTCCCGACGGCAGGCTGCTAGAATGAACCTACCTACCTTTAGTAATAATAAAGTATATCCCATGACAGCAACATGCAGTAGAGAATGAAGATAACTCTTCATCTATTAAACCTCAGAACCTGTTAGGTGGGATGGCCAGTTCTCTTCCTTGCTGTCTAACTAACCTAACTCATGCGTCATTTACAGATGAGTCGAATTGAGCAGTGGATGAAAAATCACGTCCGGATTATTTTTTGCCCAGATGTGGTTTCGAACCTGGCACGCTGTGACCCTGTGATAGTAAGCAAGTTCACTATCAACTAGACTACCGTACCTTAACAGCAATTCGCCATATGTCGCGTGTGTTAAGTGCGCCCTATAGACCATATCTGCTACTCAAACGGTTTGTCCGAAAAATTAATAAATAATATGTTATGTCTGTGCTAAAATGTTTGACGTTACATCATGAAACATCTGAAGACATGAACATGGAGATGGAACCAGTATTTGAAGAATTCTGTCCTTCGTATGTTTCAATAAAAAATAAACTGTTGTATTCAGTTGAAATACTACTTGATATCATCATGAAAAGACTACAACACAAGTTGGAAGAAGAGTTAAATGAAGCACAGGCAGGTTTCAGACAGGGCAGAGGCAACAGAGACCATATTTTCAATATGAAGAACATCATAGAGAAATGTAGAGAGTTTAATGTAGACATCTACACATGTTTTATTGACTACACCAAAGCATTCGATTGTGTACGACATCAAAAACATAGGAATATCATAAAGGACATGGGTTTCTCGCTACATCTAATCCGCCTCATAAAAACATTTATACCATGAACAGTGAGAAGCAGTGAGAGTAAATAGTGAAACATCTGAGAGGTATTGTCGATAATATCTACAGTCCGGATTCACAATTGCTACATATGTCATCTTCATAACAAAGGTTGATTGTAAGCGGACATTCAACATCATCTGTCTTTTGTCCTGATGGTTCTCTCTCTCTCTCTCTCTCTCTCTCTCTGCTAAACTGTATCATATTTAGCTCGTGATATTTATTCACGTATATCTTTCTACCTGGTGATCACCCTCCCTCAAAATCTACCTTCAAGTAAAGACTACAACAGGGTATTATACATTTTAATATGTCCAAAATATTATATTTGTTGTATTAGTATTATCAATATTACTATTATGTCCTCAATAGTTCTCTTTTCCTATACAGTGTTGTTAATAACCGTTCTCTTTCCATGAAGTTCTCCATATTATATATATCTACATCTCACACACATCAATTCTGTCATCTAGATGTTTTCTGTCATCTAGATGTTTTCTAACTATTGATGTTTTATTCAGATGTAGTTAGCCTAAGATAAATCATGAAGGGAAATGTTGCAGGAAAGAAAACAGAAGGCAAAAAAAAAGACAATGTATATCGAAGATTTCTGAATATGATCATAAATCGAAGAGGCTGCCTTGCTTGCACAGAACCATAGCCTTAACAGAGTGGCAGTGAGGACAAAGGTTTGCACTCTTACAGAGTGAACAACGTTCTGCAAATGATGTTTCACATTGATTGATGTAACATAACTCTAATGTTTTCTCATATTTAGTGTGTGTTTTTTTTAGATATTCATATTTTTCAAATGTCATTGAAAATACTTTAAGCCATTACTATTCTCTTTTGTATCTTGTGTTTCACTTCTAGCATCATTTGTGATTACGTCCAAGATATTGGTAATGTTCTACTTGCAGTATCTCTCCGTATATTTTATGTTTAGCCCGTTTCTCAGCCATTTATTGATTATCATTGGTTTTTTTTTCTTGTTGATGTTTATTTCTTGTATATACTCTTCACTGGATTTATCGATTATGCTTATCTTCTGTTCACTTTCTGTTAAGAGGACAGTGTCATCTGCATATCTCAGGTTGCTTAATATTTTCTCACTGGTCTCAAGCCCTGGTATTTCTATATGTTTAAAAATAGGGGAAACAAACATTACCACAAACAATACGATAAATCACATAACAAAAAGTAACATGACAATACATCTCATCACATATTAGATAGATAACATAAAAATAAAACCATAATTAATTTGTATCTATTTATTATCGTTAAAGACATACAATTATATAGAACATCTATTTCACACAGACACAATTTTAATACACTATCCCCCCTTTTCCCTTTTGGAACTTTATCCACACAAGCATCTGTCTGACCATCAATGATATTATGCACAATGTACATCTGATGACCACCATCATCATCTGATTTCATGTCTGTTTTAAATTTATGCGAGGTATTGTAATTTCTTTATTTCATTCCTATACCTGCCAGAGAATAAAGTATTGTGTACTTCAGATCAAATTCCCTGAGAGAACATAAGCTTCAATTATATCTTGTGTCGAACATTGAGTGTTATCACTGAGAGAATATAAGATTAAACTATATATTGTGCATCAAACATTGAATGTTATCACTGAGAGAATATAAGATTGAATGCTTTCTTATGTGTCAATAGTTTGGAAATTATCACTGACAAAATAGAAGCATGAATATCTAATGTGATCAAAATTGGAAGTTATCACTGAAAGAGTATGTCTTTCAGCAGTGGATGTAATGCCTGCTGCTCAGAAGGAACGGAGTTTCTATACCACGGATTGACTGTTTCTGTGACAGAATATGAGTTGGCAAGTATGATTCTCAGCAAGAAGACGACTGACAGATTAGATAGGATCCAGAATGAGGGGATGCGCGTTATTTTTGGGTGCACAAATGACACATCTATACAATAATGCGACTCTTACTTGCCCGCCCGACTATATAATATTAATTCTTGTTGTGTCGAACAAGAACTTATTACCAAATCTGCGCTGAAAAGAATGTTCGTAAATGGAACGAAGTAGGGAGGTTATACCAAGTGTGCGCTTACTGGGGACGTGATGCGGTGTGGACAGGTTGTCCCGTAGATTGCCATACTTCCTTTGGAGAATAAGTTTCGATAAAGAATGTATGAAGGGGTTCCTTGTTAGGTCCGAGGCACAGGCATTGATCAGTTAGAATTCTACGGATAGTGATATGGTTACATGAACTGATGGTTGTGTTGTTAGATATGGGCGTAGTTCTATGAGCCTTAAAAACACAATATGTACACAAGACTGTTAGAGAGGAGAGTGGAGCTTACGCTGTTACTATAGGTAACATGACATTGAAAATGATGGATATGCCTTGAATTGATGGAAACGCTGATTGCAACCCATAGCTGCATTCTTAATGATTTAATAAGCATGATAAGGAAAGCATATGCGAGCTATTTTAGTAAACAGTGACTTGATGTCGCAAGGAGGGTGAAGTTGGAGGGCGGCAGTCATTCTTGCATCTGGGCATTGGGGTGTTCAGGGAATGGAACAATTGGCAGGTTCTGATTCTGTATCGAGTTAACGGTGCAGTTAACGGCTATAACATATTGAACTCTTTGACAGAAACTGCACGATCAAATGAATTTAATTATTTATTTTTCATGTGACAAGAAACGAACATTATTATGTGGGCGTGGCAAGAAATGAACATTATTATGTGGGCGTGGTAAGAAATGAACATTATTATGTGGGCATGGCAAGAAATGAACATTATTATGTGGGCGTGGTAAGAAATGAACATTATTATGTGGGTGTGGCAAGAAATGAACATTATTAAATGGGCTTGGCAAGAAATGAACATTATTATGTGGGCGTGGCAAAACATGAACATTATTATGTAGCCTTGGCAAGAAATGAACATTATTATGTGGCCGTGGCAAGAAATAAACATTATTATGTGGCAGTGGCAAGAAATGAACATTATTATGTGGTCGTGGCAAGAAATGAACATTATTATGTGGCCGTGGCAAGAAATGAACATTATTATGTGGCCGTGGCAAGAAATGAACATTATTATGTGGCCGTGGCAAGAAATGAACATTATTATGTGGCCGTGGCAAGAAATGAACATTATTATGGACGACATAGAACGTGTGTCCGCCGATAGAGAGCTGGAACTGTAGTTTGTCGTGTAATTGCTGATATAATCATGGAAAGAAAAGAACACTTATGATTCTTTACTGTGTGTAGTGATGGTGTTCTTTCGACTATTTCACTAACTAGCCAACTTAATATAAGAATACAAGCGTGAACTATATCTACAGTGTTAGACATTGGAAGTTATCACTGAGAGAATTCAATCATGGCATCTATCTCTTGTATCAGACATTTAAAATGTGAAGTGTATCTTCTGTGTCAAAGATTGGAAGCGTCGGCTCTATATGTTATCTATAATCTATAACCAGTCATAGTCGTAGGGGTACCACAGTGGATGCTTCAACATACAGAGTTCTCCAGGGATTTCCAATTATTTTTCTGTGGACGAGTGAGGAAATGTCGTCGTCCAGTCCTTGGTGTTGTCTGCCCATGCGTTTATTTGTTCTCCTCTGCTTCTTCTATCTTCGACGGTTTCCTGTAGCATTGACAATGAATCATTATGACATACATGCCCAAACCATTAAGTGTTCGAGGTTTCACTAGTGTAAAATGCAATAGTTATCTCATTATCCATTGCAATATTTCAGTGACCGAAATGTCCGTCTGCTCTATCTCATGTGTTGAATATTATAAACACTATCATTGCCTCATTTGTCCAACATTGGCATCATGTATTCTAGAGAGACACTTGAAAAAGACTATTTTCCATGGTTTTTTCTTTCAAATTACAGTCTTCTAATCTAGAAAGTTCTACGTATCAACTTTCTTATAGAGATGGTTGGATGGTTGCTGATCCAGTGGTCCATGAGCATATGCCCTTTGATCTAATGGCATTAAATGTCATTATATTGCTGGGAAGTCTGTGGATTTTCGGTCCAACCCGGGACAGAGCCAGAGAATAACTATCACACCTCCAGGAAGGTAGGCTTCAACCTATGTTCTGCTCCTCTAGCCACTGTAACCAAGATAGGATTCACTGTGCTCATTCCCCGCCACTAATTGACTACTGGTTATGCCGAACGTCTCTATTGCTCCAGGCATGCAACCAAATGTTCACGTCAAAACGATTGTCAAGTCCTGAGTCACTGTGCCTCTATGATGGGTCTAAGCCATAGGAAAAAAAGTGCTGTCAGTGTCATCCTCCACAGTGCTGCACAGTACATCTCTGGCTCCCTCCCAACCACAGGGTATATATATGCATACATATATATTCAGGTAAACATGAAACACGTTTAAATAACAAAATAAACGCACATTTGTATAGATGACGTGCCATGAAGCTTCTCTAAGAAGATAACCTCAATATAACGGCATGTCATCCACTAAGGATGGGTGGTTTATCTAGTGGGCCATTGGTGAGACCCAAAAACGCAACCACATGCGTCCTTAAAGAGATAGTATCTATATGAGTCTCGTCTGTCTGTGATACATGTCATATGTCATGTCATCAATTAATGACATCTATTTTCTGGACCGTGCATAATAAAGGTAATACAGTTGGTTAATAAAGAGGAAATGCATGATATGTTTCCTAATATAAAATGAGAAAAGAACTAACCACTACGTTCTGGAGCTCATTTTATGATCTTTTGAGAACCACTAATGGGAAAGGGGTGGATTACGCTACCTTGCACTAGTTTTTTTTAGTAATAAATGGTATGTTATATTGTTCTAATGGGAAATGGGGGACTTGAACACTTCAACTTCTACCCGTATCTGCATACATGCATGTTATTGACAATATTCTAATTTGTTCGCCGTTAGAATTATTTGCTAATTTGTTCGCCAAACTCAGCGGTCAAGGGTTGTAGTCTTCCAATGGCTAGGATCGATGTTGCAGTGCTTGAGAGAGTTTGTTTTTTTGTACTGACGATGTGGCAAGTCCAGTGGAGTTGGGACCTAGACAGCAGGGCTTGGGTGTTTTGCATACGGGACTTGTGAAGGGTTTCTGTGTCTTGTACTCGATCCTGCCAACTTACTCCCATGAGGTTTCTTAGGCACCGAAGGTGGAAAACTTTAAGCTGTCAAGCGTGTCTCGCTTAGACAGTCCAGAAAGACGCAGCATAAAGCAGTGTTGGAGAACCACTGCACGACACAGATTCACACGTTCAATACAATGAAACTCAAGTATTTTTAATAATTATACATTTGTTTAAATATCACATGAACGTATTATTCGAATATTTACTGACAACAAGAAATTAAATATGTTTCACAGGAATCACATAAAAAAGCATAATTACCGGCTCGTACAAATCAATAATAAAATAGTAATTCCACAAGCAGACGTCATATTGTCGTAATGAAATGTCCATCAGTAGAGGCATCTAGTGCAGGTCTATAACAGTTTTGTGATCACTTTGTGGTCGAACTTTGGTCAGCATCTCTGTAACTGTTGGTCTCTTTGAAGGGTTTCTCTCTAGTAGTTTCAATAGCCAGTACCTGCAGAGGTCAATAGAGATATTGAGTACATCTACCTGTCAGGTAATGTTTTGTTAGATGTAAGGGGCGAAAATTAGTACAACCACCTTACCGGTAACTCTTGACAAATGCTGTTGTAATGTATAGCTCCTCAAGGCTCCAACAAATCTATATGTGGGCCATAGATATGCTGATGTTCCTCTTTTGCAAGCGATGATGAGCATGACATGAAAAACAATAAATGTGATAAACAAGAAGAGATGAAACAAAAACATGTTTGATTGTCTAATTTTGTTTGTGAGTTCGTAGATGTTCGATTCGTGCCAGAAAAGTTCTACTGCAGTGCATGCATGAGTGCAAAGGGTTCGTGGTAGGAAAGATTTCGGATTTATCCTTCCGCTTCCGTTGCTTGTAAATTGTCCGCAGTGTTCTTTCTTTTTCAGATTTAGTGCTGCCAGCTTTGTTCTCGGTGTGCCAAGCGGCTGTAGTCTCCAATGAGCTAGGATCGATGCTACATTGCGTGAATTTTTTTTATACAGACTATAAGGCCAGTTCAGCGGAGTTGGGACCTAATCAACATGGCATGGGCGCTTTGCATACGTTCCTTTTGAAGGATTTCCGTTTCTGGTACTTGATCCTGCCAACTTACTCCCATGAGGTTTCTTAAGCACCGACAGTGGAAAGAGTTACGCTGTCGATCGTGTCTCGCTTAGACAGTCCAGGATGGCGCAGCATAAAGCAGTGCTGGTGGAATCACTGCGCGGTACACGCCCAACTTAGTTGTCAAGGAGAGTATGAGAGGAAGATGAAAGTGGACAGTAAGTGCACATAAAAAGTAGAAACAACATAAGATATAATAGATAGACTTAGCTAGGTACTAGTTTTACGGTGAAAAGAGAGTGGAACTGGAGACAAGTTAAATAGCAAATTGTGGCCTGTCACTATAAGATCAAGGACGCAGAGGCAGAAAGGTCCATCCGCGAGCTATATGAGGCAACACAATTTGAGTGGAAAAGGCTCGAGAAATCACAGACAGTGAGTGTAGAGAATGCGCGGCAAACAAAAACCTAAGCGTAAGGCAGGGCCGTAGACGCCAAAAGGCGTCGGTATCAGCAAACATGGCTCGAACAAAATGACATATAATAACAAATAGAGAAAGAGGGTTGAGAGAAGGAAGGAAAACGAAAAAATGGTAAATGAAGAGACAAGAGAGAAGTGAAAATAGTAGATCGTAGTGGGCCCCAGACTAAAACTGAAATGCGTCACACAAGAAAGGAATGTGAAGGTGGGTGTGGTGTGCATATGGGAAGAAGGGACATCATTGCTGAAGAGGAGAAAAGCATAACGGGAAAGTGTATCGTTATGAAGGTATCAAAAGGCTGATATAAGGAAGACATGGGAAGACTGCCGGAGAACGAAAAAGACACTAGTGGTGGTGGAGAATAAAGGGACAGCAAACGAAGTACGTGGCGGAAGGAGGCAGACCCGGAACTATAACCAAGGCATGTGAAATGTGTAGGATGAGAAAAAAGGGGGGAAGTGAGGGTTGTCGTGGGTGACTTGTAGGTGTCAAGAGACTTCAATGTCGCGGTCAGTGGAGGTCGGTCTGGCAGAAGTCCCGATGAAATATAATGGAAGATGGACTAAGGACACAACTGCAGCGTCAAGTACCCTTTGAGGCCGTATAATGTGGAATGTGACCGGTCGCATAAATTGAAGATTATATAAGGATGGGCCAGCCGCGCATCACAACCCCTATATGCGTACTGCTCGCACTGTACACTGGCTTATCAATAAGGAATAACGATCAGCGGACAGAACCTCGAACCACCAATACACGATCCCTTAGTGCGGACCATGTACTATGGAGAGGAAAATATCAGATGAAACGAGGATCATGCCTGTGGGAGACCAACCGTAGGTCGCAACTTGTTTGTAGGCATTGCTCGTACTGCATGCTGGATCAATAGAAAGACATAGGTAGGATCACTTCCGTCAAGCCATCCTAGTTTTTACATGCTCGGTTACTGTAGAGGTAGCCGACTAAGCAAGGCCAAGGAAGACAAGCCAGAATGTAGTCTAGAGCGATGGTAGGCACAAAAGTAATAGTGTGGCTGGAAGGGACGCTCATGTGCCACAGTGAGTGGCAAAGGGAAAAGACCAGTGAAAGGCATGGGTGGTGGGAACAGATAAAGTTCGTATCCCAAGGATACGATATCGTAAGGATATCTTAAGGGACCGTGACCATTTTCTTATTCTTGATAGTTTATTTAACAGGTTCACGTGTTAAGTGAAGTTTATTGCAGAGTGAATCGACCATTGCAAAGATCTATGCTTTACGTGTGTGTATTTTTTTGTTCAAATCTGTCCCTCATAAGTTTCTGCATCTTTCTTGAATGCTTACCTCCAGTCACATTTTTCCGGCTAATGTAGTCAATAGAACATTATTTAATTGATGCTTTAAGTCGAGCAACGTTTACATCAGACAATGCGCCGTCGCCGATATAAATATGACTCTTGTGGCGGTAGTACGATCTTGTATTAACTGTAGTGTGTATACCTCTTAATGCTTGGTTACCCCATTTTTATCATTATCTTCTACTTGTTCAACTTCCGTAAAATTTCTTTTTTAGTAAGTTAGATCTTCAATAATTTGTCATGTTTTTCTGTTTGATCATTACTGTTCTACTGAAGAAGTGGTGCATTTTGGCACCTATTAATGTTTAATGGTTGTGGTTCTTGACGAATTTACCATACCTGTGCAGTATGTGTATGTGTTGTTTGTTTATCAAATACCGCTATCGGTATAAGCCCTCTGTACAGGAATTAATACATTTTGTTTATTTTGTCGTGCTTTATTGGTCACTATTTATATACATAGAGTTGAATGCCAAAAATAGCAAAGGCCGACCAATGAAATTCACGGAATAAATTAAAATCGACATTCCTGGTATTTTTTACATTCTGGTATGTATTCATAGTGGCTTGTGAGTTTGCACATTGTGAGTTTTCACTGGAGTCGCTTGAGTTTTTACTTGAAGACGAAAAACGTGTTGATATGGATTGTGAGACGAGTAGGTACCGTCTGGCAGGACCTGATTCACATGCCTTTTGCTGCATTGAGATTTTTCGTGTTTTTCTAGAAAGCCAAAATATTTTCATTGTCTTGCTTTTATTCCTCTAAATTACCATTTCATTTAGATGACTACTTTTCACTGAAGTGCAACTGATGAGAGTTGACAGTCCTCTGGGTATAAAATAACACTCTGAAGAACCAACATCTCTACCTAACAGTAACATGCATAAAAGGATGCAAGTGCTCTATTGATCGTAATTTTTGGAAATCGAGCTAAACAAAAATATAAAATTGTTCCCCTAGAACTCATCTGATTCTTCTTTTCCTCAACATAACCATATGGCTTCATATCGCAATGGTCTTGTACCTATACTACTTATAAGGATATAAATGCTCTACTGATCGTAATTCCTAGGTATCAAGAAACTGCTTCTTCATGTTCTTGTACCTATACTTCTGTATATACACAATTTCTGTTTACAGATCCATAATATTTATGTATGTTAATTTTTGTGTTTTAATTAGTAATTTATGAATGTTACAGGTTCTAAATACCTGGACATTTAAAAAATTATCTTTATGTCTTGGCTAGACGGCGAAGATTGAGATAGAAAGGGGAAGATATAAGTAGAGATATCGAACGTTAATATTACAGCATTGAAGGTATAATCAAGGCAACACTAATATCTCACCTATTGTTTGATTTCAAATCTCGTTCTTTTCTAACAGTTCTGTAATAGTTGATGTTTTCATCAGGATCCTTCTCCATGACTAATGCCCACAGAACAACACCAAGACTGTAAGAGTCCAGCTGTAAAGTTAGAAATAAAAGAACATATTAAGTGCTTGATTTCACAAGAAATGTTCTGAACAAACGTACGTTAATCATTTCCTATAATGATCTTTCAAATACAGCAACATTCGTTCAAGAAGAAGAATGTGATGATGATAGAACAACAACAGATTATCGGTCTGTCAATATTGGTTTTTTGTGTGCCAGACAGATGTAATGACATTCATGTCAATGGTAATGCTCTGATGGATTTTAAGTTTTCCATAATATTGCAATCCCTGATCAGTGTTTTACTAAATTTTCTTGAAATTTGCACTTTCATGAGCTGGTCATTCTTATACCCTGTTGTAGTGAGCTCTGTCATGAGTTGAACAACTATATACTGTTTTAATATGCGCTGTCTTGAAATGGGCAGTTATACTCTGTTTGAGTGTGTACTGCCATGAGATGTACATTCTTACAGTCTGTTTAGTGTGCACTGACATGAGCTGGGCAATTTTAACTCTGTTGTAGTGTGCACTGACATGAGCTGGGCAGTTATAATGTGCACTGTCATGAATTATACACTTATACTGGTGGTGTGCAATGTGATAAGTTGGATGACTACATTTTTGTGGTGTGCATTGGAAGTAGTTGGACAGTTATACTATGTTATAGTGTGCACTGCCATGAGATGGGCAGTTATGCTATGTCGTAGTGAACAATGCCATAAAATGGACATCCTTATACTCTGTTATAGTGTGCACTGCTATGAGTTATACAGTCTTATGCTCTGATGTAGGGTAAACTGTTATGAGCTGGACAGTCTTATATAGTATAAGGTGGGTCAGTCTACCCCGCTATTTGTTACAGTGAAGATTATGAAGTGTGTCGTCTGTGCCACTACTTGTAACAGTGAAGATTCATCATCATCATCAAGTGCCGTCTCCGCAACGAAGGTTGGCTGCAACGTATCTCCAACATCTCCTGTCTCTTGTCTTGGTGGGGCACTCTGCTAGACTGTAACTTGTCCATCGTGTAATGTTACTCTCCCACTTGTATCTCTGCCTACCTCTTGCTCGCTTCCCTTTGACTTTACCCTCAAGTAAGGTCTTCAATAGGGTGTCATGTCTTTTAATGTGTCCAAAGTATTTTATTTGCCTGATCTTTATTTCTCTTAGTAGTTCTTTCTATATATTAAGTGTCTTTATCACCTCTTTATTTGTTTTCTTCTCTTTCCATGATGTTCTCCCTATTCTTCTATATACCCACATCTCAAAGGCATCAATTTTGTCTTCTAATTGTTTATTTAGTGTCCATGTTTCTGAGCCATTCATTAATATGGAATAGATGTAGTATTTTATAATTCTCATTTTTAACTTGTTTGTAATTTGTTTAGATATTAATAATTTTCTCATTTCATTGAAAGTACTTTTAGCCTTTCCTATTCTCCTTTTAACTTCTGTTTCACATCTGCCATCATTTGTGACTATGTGTCCAAGATATTGATACTGTTTTACTTGTTGTAGTTTCTCTCCCTGTATGTTTATGTTTACCTCCTGTTCTTCTGTGTCTTTGCTGATTATCATGGTTTTTGTTTTTTGAATGTTTATATCCAATCCACATTCATTACTTGATTTATTGACTTGATCTATTAGTCTTTGTAGTTCATGTTCACTTTCTGCTAAAAGAACAGTGTCATCTGCATATCTAATGTTGTTTATTATTTTCCCATTGATCTTGAGTCCTGGTATTTCTTCTATATTCTTAAAGATATTCTCTGTGTAGATATTAAATAGGCTTGGTGATAAAATGCATCCTTGTCGTACCCCTCTTCTTATTTCTATGTATGGAGAGTAGCTGTTTTCACACCTTATTGATGCAGTTTGTTCCCAATATATATTTCTAATCAGCCTGATGTCTTTTCCATCTATGCCTATTTCTTGAAGACATTTGATTAATTTTTCATGTTGGACTCTGTCAAAGGCCTTGCTGTAGTCTATGAAGCAAATATAGATACTTTTTTGGACTTCTATATATTTATCTATCACTAGCCGGATACTCAGTATAGCTTCTCTGGTTCCTTTGTGTTTCCTAAAACCGAATTGTTCTTCACTGACCTCCATGTCTATCTTGTTCTTAATTCTTTCATGTATTATCTTGAGAAGTATTTTAGTTATATGGCTCATTAGACTTATTGTTCTATATTCTGTACAGTCCATAGCCCTGGGCTTCTTAGGTAGTGGTATGAATATTGATGATGTTAGGTCTTTAGGTATATGGCCTGTTTCGTATATGTCATTGCAAATTTCTGTGATAGTATCTTCACCAAACTCATTTAGAGTTTTTATTATGTTTGCTGTTATGTTGTCAGAGCCTGCAGCTTTTCCACATTTTATTGAATTTATTGCATGTTCTACTTCTGATTTCAGTATTGCTGGTCCATCATTGTTGTGTATTGTTGGTTTTTTGTTCCGTTGGTCGTCAAACAGTTCTGTTACATAATCTGCCCATCTTGTGAGTGCTTCTGTTTTATCAAATATTATTTTACCATTTTTATCTTTAATGCAGCCACCCCCATTTATAGGATTTTTCTTATTTGTGATCAGCCTTATCTCCTTATGCATTAATTTTGTCTTATGTTGTATGGACATCTCCTCTATTTCACTGCATTTTGTTTCTAGCCATTGTTTTTTCGCTGTTCTGCACATGTTACGTATCTCCTTGTCTATACTTGAGTATTTTGGTGTATTTTTAGCTTTCTTTCTTTCTGTCATTCTCTCTAATATTTCATCTGTCATCCATGTTTGTTTGTTCTTGGTATTTCTTGTTGGTAAATTTTTACTTGATGTTTGACTACTTTTCTTTAGGCTTTCCCATTTATTGTCTATTTTCTCTTCTGGATTTTCCCTTCTCTATTGTTCCATGCACTCTATCATTAGATGTTCATATCTATTCCTTACATCTACAAGGTATTTTTGTTGTTTTAGTGTTGATGCGTCTATCTGTGGTTCTTGGACTCCTCTATTTACTATCTTTTTAAGTTTGACATTTATTTTGCACAGCACTGGATTATGGTCAGAGTTGATATCTGCACCTGGGTATGTTTTGATGTTTTTGACACTATTTCTAAATCTATAGTTAATCATAATGTAATCTATTTATTCCATTATTGACATATGGATGTGAAAGTTGGAAATCTGCTGCAATAATGAATAAGAAGTTATTTGCCTTTGAGAAGAGATGCCTCAGAAAAATCACAAATACTAATTGAAAAGATTTCATACCAAACGACATACTAAGAGAGTAGACAAAACAAGAATATGTGACAAACATCATCAGAAAATTCCACTGGACATATATGGGCCACATACTTAGAATGAAGGAAGACAGAATACCACGACAAGCCTTCATGTGGACGCCAGACGAGAACAGAAAACAGGGACGAATAAAAACAACGCCCAGAAGAACATTTATGAATGAATTAAAATCAACATGCATAAATGCACAAGACCTGCAATCCTTGGCAACTGACCGACAGGCATGGAGAACTATAAAGATCGACCTGTGTGCCAAACTTGGAAAAAGAGGAACTGACTGACTGACTGAATCTACCCCATTAATTATTTCTAGCAGAACTAAATGTCTGGCATATAGTTGTTTTTTTTTTCAGAATATGACTTGCGGTATTTTGTCAGAAGTTGTGTTTTGAAGTCGTATGATGTTCTTCAATCTGTATCATCTTCTTAAATTAATCTTCGCCTGTTTCTGATGTCTCTTTTTTATAGTTGCAATATTTTGCAGAGTGGGGTGCCATGCACATCATCATCGTTCGAAGAAAATATTTCTGGTGTTAATGAGCTTCACAAATTATGTTGTCCAACTATATTCTATTTTAGTTATAGTGAATAAGAGAATATGTGTTACTAATGCTTATAACTACTAATAACAAGATTATTAAAAACCAATTATAATAAACTTAATAAGGACCAAAACGATTGACGTTTCGATGTATGATCTTTGTCTTAACAAACACATAATAAGAAAAATAAATAATAATCCACTAGCAACTAATAAATATTAATTTAGAAGAACATGTTTTTTTGTGTGAAAAATAATAAATAAACAGTAACAAATTTAGCACTTTGAGGAGATGAAGAAGACTAAAACAAAAAAACCAGGATAATATATAATCTCAGACATAAGAAAGAGAGAATAGAAAAAATGCATCATATTCTACTGTACTTACATCAGATTTAATATGTTTTGTTTTATTTCTCGATTTTCTTAGTTATACCATTGTAAAGGTGAAAAACTAACGTTCTTTATTCAATGTCCCTGTCTGACTTTGGTAATTTGATAACAGTAATAAGATGGTATTTGGAGAATGTATTTCAGAAGAAATACTAAAAGTATATGAAAATTACAATAGACATGGTGTAGGGTTGTATGCAGCAGCATATAATTATAGACCAGTGATCACAAAAATGTATTAATCAAGTTGGTTTATGAAACTAAAAGACAGTTAAGTTGTAAAGCCGCAGAGCAGTTCGTGCGGTAAACAAAATTATGTTCGCTGTGTTCAAAATAAGGGAATGTCAATATATTGCATCAACATTGAGTTATGGGGGGAAGGTCTGAAAAGCTTGATAGTTGGACACAAACAGAGGAGAGGGAGTGATGTGTTGTCAAAACGTAATGTCAACAATACCGTTATTTAAACAGCAATTAAATTGTTTGAAATTGAAATTTTTTTCAAAAAGACTAGATTCTATCGCATTGTTCTTTGTGTATCCTTTTTCTGCCAAATACTTTAAACAGGGGGAGGGGATGCTAAACATGTTTGATATAATTACGCTAGGGGGATTCTAAATTGTTTATAGTGTTGACTGGGGAGAGATTGGGTCAAAAATTGCTTACTGGGGAGATGGAATCTAAAACTGTTGACTAGGGACAGATTGAGGAGAGATTAGATCAACACTTGTTGTCAGTGTTTGCTAAGGATAGATTGGATCAACAATTGTTGTCAGTGTTGACTGGGGAGAGACTGGATCAACACTTGTTGTCAGTGTTGACTAGGGATAGATTGAGGAGAGATTGAATCAACAATTGTTGTCAGTATTCACTGGGGAGAGATGGAGGAGAGATTGAATCAACAATTGTTGTCAGTGTTGACTGGGAAGAGACTGGATCAACAAAAGGATGTTCAAAAGAATTCATAAATTTCACTTCTGTATGAAAAGATTGTTGATTACTTGATTTATTTTCATCGTCCAACAGAGTGAATGTTTTCACCACACGTCGTAGATCTGGACTGTGTTTAGGTATAGCCAGGAAAATATCTCCGCATTCACCACTATCTAGATTCTGGTACACTGGTTGGAGCTGAAATTTGGTGAACAAATCTTCACCTTCCAAATCGTAGACGGGAATACATTGTACGACTATATCAGACATGATATATGATGTATTTGAATACACAAATATAAAGTTGAAAATCACTAAGAATATATATATATATCAACTGCAGCTAAAGATCAAGCACCGAACACACACAGTTATCAACTAGGATGATCGAAAACTATGAAACATACTTTAAGATAAATCTAGATGGTCATTATAGAACTATTGTATAAAGTAACCAATCAGGAGTGAAGGTGAGCTATCTACATCATTGGGCCATTATTGGCCATACTTAAAAAAACACCAGATCTTTCATTGGGTTAGGAATGTACACCACGCTTGAGATCAGGTGGGTGTCAGAGAACAATGACCTAATCAGTGACCAGCGAGAGAAAGAAAAATAAATGTCCGTTGGACTTTCTTTTGTTTTCGTAAGATCTTGCAGGTGCGATTAATCCCTCATAAATACATTTTGATGTGTGAATAACAATTCTCTTTGAAATTTAATTTGGACATTCTTGTTTAATCTTCTTCTGCGGTCGCTCTCGTACTCCTGCGTAATAGCAGAATGTAGTATGGAGAAGCCATGGTTTACAGATTAACTGCGATGTCTGTAAATTTCTTCAGAATGGCACCAGAGACCATGTGACTTTCTATGTGATGGGATAGCTAACCCCACCGCAATATTCTCTTAGTTTCCTTATACGACATGCTAGGTAACAGTGTCTTTGTTTCCTTTCCGCTGATTAACACAAGAGCTATGCTACGTCTATAACTTCGTATATCACATATAAATGTTATATAATTATCAGCTCTGTGGAACTTTCTCGAAATTACTATTATATTACAGAATCTCACGTAGACTAAAATGTTTTGTTTCAATATTGTTGAATGGGTTGAGGGGGGGGAGGGGGTGTGAACTTTGACTTATAATGAACATAACGTGAACTAAGTATTGAGAAACTCATCTCCAAGCATCATTTGTATCCTGTCCATTAGATCACATTTTCAATTTACTATTCTCATTAATTTAACGTATAATGGCGGATACAATGTAGGAGATATCTGAGAACATATGAACTTGTTCGGATTGCAGTGACAATGATCCAACGACTAACTAACTATTGACTGGTGTTTTGAAACTGACTATATAGCACAAAATGTGCTCGTAATGTATATTTTCAAAGAACTGTATGATGTAAGGGTCTCAGTATAATGTACATGTCTCACTAAACAGGGTTTTATAGTTGCACAGGAAGTAGTAGTTATCCTTGCAGTAAACTCTGTGTTATAGTTGCACCCGTGAGTGGTTACCATTGCATTAAACCCGGTGTTTGTGATGCACAGGATGCAGTTGCTATTCCTGCCGTAAACACTGTTTATAGTTGCACAAGTGGCAGTTTATTCCTTGCATTAAAAAGGGTGGTATAGTTGCACAGGAGGTAATGGTTATCCTTGCAATAAACCGGGTGTCATGTTATGATAGCAGAGGTCCAGGATCCGTACATTTAGACAACAATGCTACGCGTTAACTCCTTTGCTATTCTATATTTCGACCATAGATACATCTTTGCTATTCGGTATCAGGATCATAGATACATCTTTATTATTAAATACCAGGATCATAGATACATCTTTGCTATTCAATATGAGGAACATAGATACGTCAACGTGGGGGTGAAAATGGAATTTGTATGTAAAAAGGTCGTTTCCTTCTATGTTATGGGCAATTCTTTTATTTTGGTGAGGTTCTGATATTCTTGTTTAGAATACTATTTTTATAATAGGGGAGGTGGCGGGTTCCATTTTTAGGATTGCCTCCCTAGTGCCATATCCTATGTTTAGTTTTCCAAAATCCCTATGCTAATTACGGATTCTTCCAATATATAGATATATATCTATCCAGAGACTATATTGCACTCCCATGATAAGTCTACAGTAAGTATTTATGTATCTCTTGAATGGATACCTACAGGTAAAAGAGCAAGAGGTAGACCAAAAGAAACACTCAGAAGAACAATACTTAGAGAAAGTAAAACAACAAATATTCATACTATTCAAGAACTGCACAGAATAGCTTTGAACAGACAGAATTGGAGAGATCTCACCTATGCCCTATGAGCTAACTTCAGCGCAAAAGGTAAATGAATGATGAATGTAGTTAACCATGATACACGCAACATCTACTTCGATCATTTTACCTATTCGCCTGAGTTCAAATGTATGCACGCACGATATTGTTGAATTTATTATTTCCAAATCTGAATGAATTTAGAAGTTTATTGATATTCCCTTTAGATCGATGAATCAAATTCAGAATTATTTATTGTAGGTTGAGACCGCAGCTGAACAATGTGGGAAAGTTATCTATCTATCTATCTAGCTATCTGCCTACCCACCCACCTAGAGAAATTTCTAGGCACAATATCCTCGTAGGTTGTCATTGCTTTCGGGAAGGAACAACCGTTAATCGAGCACCGTAATGAGAATACATTCGTTCAAGCCGGCCATTTTGGCGGAAGTCAAATCATGTAAGGAAGAGTGGCTGGAAAGAAGAGAAAAGGCAGCGCAAGAAGACGATAAACTAACGACATTAAAGATAACATGAATACATCGCTAGAAAATGCACGCCGCATCGCCCAAGACTGAGGGGTTCAGAGAGTTCATTTGGAAGACAACGTTCTTTAAGGAATATCACGTGACACACTAGAGAGATTTTCAATTTCACTGACATCAGTTATGCTGACAATTTCACCACATAGGCATACATTAGTAGACACTGCCTTTGTATATTTATTTTCAGCAAATCGCCTTTTCTTAGAATGATAAACTTGTTTTCTCTTGTCCGTAATGTATAAAATGTATGGATTATAAATGCACACAAAACGGTATAGCACAAGTTGTATGTATAACACACTGAATCTGTCTAGCCACATGTAGTTAGATTGCTTGAAGGAGAAACATGGCTAACAGCCTGATGTTTACTATTTGTGAAGTACTCTCCAATTGGCTGAGTTGAAATGAAGTATTTCAATGATTTGTTCCCTAATTCAAACCCAACCAATTAAAATATTTATTTCATGCAAATTCAAAAACAATTAAAAAAATTTTTGGAATAAAATGAATAACAATATTCTGAAAAAATTATTCAATTATGTTCAGTGGTTCAAAAGTTATGATGGTTTCAAATTTATGTATATTTAATGATGTAAACATCTGATAGCTGACCAGTAACCATGAAACTGTTTTAATTAATTAAAAATACCTCCAGATGGATTATCAAAACTTGACATACATCATTGTCTTCAGATATAATTACATTCTAGCAATTCGTTCAGCGGTTAATTTAACATTCTTTAAACCCCTTTCCCGTATCGTCATTCAGTCTAGTATTCTTTCAAATTCACAAATAATTATACGCATGTACATTTTGACAATTTAACAATTGAAAATATAAGTACGAGTTGTGTGTTGTGCTTTTGGTATGCAACATATAATTTTAAAATGTATAATTAAAGGATTACATTTGTACTTTTTTTATATGACACGAAATGTTTAATTTGTTATTACATTAGAAACAAAATTGAATATTTATTTTAATTTAGTTATAATTACAGTTTTCAAGTAAGAGAAATGTAGTCTACAAGTAGAAAATTAGAAACAAAGACAAATATGTATCAACAAGAAAGTTGAATAATTACATTAAATATAAAATCAAAGTTAAACATATAGAAATGTTAGAAATGAGAAGAAAGGACATAAAAGAATGAAAAATCAAGTAACATAAATAGACTTACCTTATATGGATCCAACTCTTTCTCAGCAGTAGAAGCAATCATTTCTGGAGCAACGTATCCAATTGTGCCTCCACATCGTCTTCTGGCCAAAGTTTTCTTCTGTGGGGACAACTGCTGTGCTAGACCAAAGTCTCCAAGAATAGCGTTGAAGTCAGAGTCTACAAATATATTGTCTAATTTCACGTCCAGATGAACAACATTTTTAGTGTGCATATATCGCAATGCACAAGATACTTGTGTGATACACAGCTCTACAATATCACTCTCCAGATTACCAACGTATTTATCTAGTGTGCCTCGCTGGTAATAGTGCATGCAGATAGCAAGGTATTCAGGGCTCTGTCCGGCAATTAGACATTTCATCAAGAAAGGATGTTCAAAAGAATTCATAAATTTCACTTCTGTATGAAAAGATTGTTGATTACTTGATTTATTTTCATCGTCCAACAGAGTGAATGTTTTCACCACACGTCGTAGATCTGGACTGTGTTTAGGTATAGCCAGGAAAATATCTCCACAAACACCACTATCTAGTACACTGTCTGGTTGGAGCTGAAATTTGGTGAAGAAATCTTCATCTTCCAGATCGTAGACGGGAATACCTTGTACGACTATATCAGACATGATATAATGTATTTGAATACACAAATATAAACTTGGAAATCACTAAGAATATATATATATATCAACTGCAGCTAAAGATCAAGCACTGAACACACACAGTTATTAACTAAAATAATCGAAAACTATAAAACATACTTTTAAATATATCTACCTGGTCATTATAGAACTATTGTTTAGAGTGACCAATCAGGAGTGAAGGTGAGCTATCTACATCATTGGGTCATTATTGGCCGTACTTTAAAAAAAAACCAGATCTTTCATTGGGTTAGGAATGTACGCCACGCTTGAGACCAAGTGGGCGTCAGAGAACAATGACCTAATCAGTGACCAGCGAGAGAAAGAAAAACAAATGTCTGTTGGACTTCTTTTGTTTTCGTAAGATCTAGTAGGTAGCATTAATCCCTCATAAATACATTTTGATGTGTGAATAACAAATCTCTTTGAAATTTAATTTGGACATTCTTGTCTAATCTTCTTCTGCGGTCGCTCTCGTACTCCTGCATAATAGCAGAATGTATGTTGGAGAATGGAATGTTTTGCCATAGTTTACAGATTAACTGCGATATCTGTACATTTCTTCAGAATGGCATCTGAGTCCATGTGACTTTTTATATGATGGGATAGCTAACCCCACCGTAATACATTCTTAGTTTCGTTATAGGACATGCTAGGTAAAAGTGTTGCCATTCTTTGCCGCCCTTCCGCTGATTAACACACTAGCGATGTTATGTCTATAACTCCTATATCGCATGTGTATGTTATATAATTATCAGTTCTGTGGAACTTTTTCGAAGTTACTATTATATTACAGATTCCCACGTAGACAAAAAGATTTTGTTTGAATATTGTTGAATGGGTTGGGGGGGGGGGGTGATCTACGACTGTGTTGAGAAACTCATCTCCAAGCACCATTTGTATCCTGCCCATTAGATCACATCTCCAAGCACCAGTTGTATCCTGCCCATTAGAGCACATCTCCAAGCACCATGTGTATCCTGCCCATTAGATCACATCTCCAAGCACCAGTTGTATCCTGCCCATTAGAGCACATCTCCAAGCACCATTTGTATCCTGCCCATTAGAGCACATCTCCAAGCACCATTTGTATCCTGCCCATTAGAGCACATCTCCAAGCACCAGTTGTATCCTGCCCATTAGAGCACATCTCCAAGCACCATTTGTATCCTGCCCATTAGATCACATCTCCAAGCACCATTTGTATCCTGCCCATTAGATCACATCTCCAAGCACCATTTGTATCCTGCCCATTAGAGCACATGTTCAATTCACTATTTTCATTAATTTAACGTATAATGGCGGATATACTGTAGGAGATATCTGAGCACATATGGACTTGTCTGGATTGCAGTGACAATGATCCAACGACTAACTAACTATTGACTGGTGTTTTGAAACTGAATATATAGCATACAATGTGCTCATAAAGTATATTTTCCCTTTTTCACAGAACTGTATGATGTAAGGGTCTCAGTATAATGTACATGTCTCACTAAACAGGGTTTTATAGTTGCACAGGAAGTAGTAGTTATCCTTGCAGTAAACTCTGTGTTATAGTTGCACCCGTGGCAGTGGTTACCATTGCATTAAACCGGGTGTTTTTTATGCACAGGATGCAGTTGCTATTCCTGCCGTAAACACTGTTTATAGTTGCACAAGTGGCAGTTTATTCCTTGCATTAAAAATGGTGGTACAGTTGCACAGGAGGTAATGGTTATCCTTGCAATAAACCGGGTGTCATGTTATGATAGCCGAGGTCCAGGATCCGTACATTTAGACAACAATGCTACGCGTTAACTCCTTTGCTATTCTATATTTCGACCATAGATACATCTTTGCTATTCGGTATCAGGACCATAGATACATCTTTATTATTAAATACCAGGATCATAGATACATCTTTGCTATTCAATATGAGGAACATAGATACGTCAACCGGGGGGGGGGTGGGTGTGGGAATGGAATTTGTATGTAAAAAATGTTGTAAAAAGGTCGTTTCCTTCTTTGTTAAGGCAATTCTTTTATTTTGGTGGGGTTCTGATATTCTTGTTTAGAATACAATTTTTAAAATGGGGGAGGTGACGGGTTCCATTTTTAGGATTGCCTCCCTAGTGCCTTATCCTATGTTTAGTTTTCCAAAATCCCTATGCTAATTACGGATTCTTCCAATATATAGATATATATCTATCCAGAGACTATATTGCACTCCCTTGATAAGTCTACAGTAAGTATTTATGTATCTCTTGAATGGATACCTACAGGTAAAAGAGCAAGAGGTAGACCAAAAGAAACACACAGAAGAACAGTACTTAGAGAAAGTAAAACAACTAATATTCATACTATTCAAGAACTGCTTTGAACAGACAGAATTGGAGAGATCTGACCTATGCCCTTTGAGCTAACTTCAGCGCAAAAGGAAAATAAATGAATGAATGATGTATGTAGGTAACTATGATACACGCAACATCTACATATGAATGAATTTAGAAGATTATTGGTATTCCCTTTGGATCGGTGAATTAAATTCAGAATTATTTATCGTAGGTTGAGACCACAGCTGAACAATGTGGGAAAGTTATCTATCTATCTATCTATCTATCTATCTATCTATCTATCTATCTATCTATCTATCTATCTATCTATCTATCTATCTATCTATCTATCTATCTATCTATCTATCTATCTATCTATCTATCTATCTATCTATCTATCTATCTATCTGTCTATCTGTCTGTCTGTCTGTCTGTCTGTCTGTCTGTCTGTCTGTCTGTCTGTCTGTCTGTCTGTCTGTCTGTCTGTCTGTCTGTCTGTCTGTCTGTCTATCTATCTATCTATCTATCTATCTATCTATCTATCTATCTATCTATCTATCTATCTATCTATACGCTGTATCCCTTGTTTGCCTAGCGGCGTCAAGGGTAGAAGAGTTCTCTGGAGATGGGCTTCTTGTGCACTGTTTGTAAGCTTGTTCCTGTGGCTTCTTTAATTTTCTGTGATCTATCTTTTACATTGTCTGCCTCTGGCTATATAGCTATTATATGTATGTGTCACGGCCATCTGTGGCATGCTGTCTGTTGGAATCGCTTGAAAACTACTTGATCTGTTGTCTTTTGATGTGTTTCAATAATGGTATTTGTTTTATTTATCTGTGAAGTTCCAAATGATGCTGAAAATTGTGTATCTCTCTGCTGAAATATGCTCTGTTTTAAACAAGGCGAAGTTAAAGTGTGCAAGATTAAAGGTTAGACACATCTTGACCTCATACTTAACCGCGTTAGTCGCGAAAGGTTTTCCACCAAGGTAGGTATATGTTAAATAAACAGGTGGAAAAGAATAGGTCATGACTGTAAGGTGGATTTTTCAATATCTTAGGAGATCGTGGTGACCGGCTTACAAAATCTGCGACTTCCACTATTTGTTTATGGTTGAAAAGCTGTTATATAACCAAATTGGACTACGATCCGGGGTTTAATTGATCATACTGTTATATACGAGGTGCATCCTACATAACCAAAGATGTTCCGCCAATTACCGTCTAAATTTGAGTAATTCTGTTTTTGGATTAATCGACCCGCATATGTTGTGACATTGTCACGATTGAACATCATCCCTCCAGTAAGCAAAGTTGGACGTCTGTTCGCTGGTACCCATTGTGAGCATTCTTTTCAAAATTTCAATTGGTCATTAATTATATATTAGGCTAAACAATGTCCGTCTAATTCCCTTCTATAGATGTCAGAATTTATTAGGACACCATCCATTACGTTTCTGATTATTGTCGGGCTTTAATTGGTCATTATGTATATACTTGGAATAATCTTGGCTATTTTTGGTATGCAACTCCAAGTATATATTGAGCGACAAAGGAAAATTACGACAATAATAAAAAAAACGTAACGAGTGAAATCCAAATTAATTATGTGCAGATATTGCAGATTTATACCTCTGATGGTCATTGGTTAAACTATGCGAGCACCTTATAGCGATTAATACCCCGTCTACCGTTATTCTCGTGATGTTTCCCTCACATTTATATATCTACTTCTTTCCCGCAGCCCCACAATTCTACCTTCTAGTAATGTTTCCAACAGGGGTTTTAATATGTCCAAACTATTATATATATTTCTAATTGTTTGAAGTTCTCCGTATTCTTCCATATATCAACAAAAAGTTATCCATATTCTTTCATATTCCAACAATTGTTCTTCTTATTCTTTTGTATACCTTCATCAGTTCTCCCTATTCTTGTATACATATATCGGAAATCTTTGTTCTTCTACATGCACACATTGGATCTCCATATTCTTCTATGTACCATTAATCAGTTCTCCCAATTCTTCTATATATCTACTTCTGATCTGTTTTCTAATTGTTTGTTTATTATGGGTTGTCCAATAAATGACGTTAACAATTAGGACGGATGTGATTTTTAGGGAAGAGAAGGAGGTCTCAAAAAGTTTGATAGTTGTTGACAAGGGAAAACAATGTCAACAATATCATGTTTATACACCAATTAAACTGTTTGAATATGACATTATTGTTTAAAAAGCGAAATAAATCGTAAAAGAAATTGTGTTCCTTACTTTAAGAGAAAATAGATTAGTGGAATTTTTAAATTATTTTGGGGGGGGGGGGTAGCAACATTTTGACATAATTAAGCAAGGCATAGGTAGGAGTACCTGAAATCTTAATAAATGTTGACAAGGGAGGGGGTAGTAAACATTGACACATAATTGTTGACGTAATTTATGGACAACCCTAATCCCTGTTTCTGAGCCATACATTGATGTAGGTATAGATGTAACATGTTATATTTCTCGTTTTTAGTTTGTGATTTATTAGGACTTTTGTTGTTTCCTCATGTCGTTGAAATTACTTTTAGGCGTTTCTATTCTCCTTTTTACTTCTCTTTCACATCTTCCATCATTTTTGATTATGTGCAAGATATTAGTAATGTATTACTTGTAATAGTACAGAAAATTCAAAGTGAATTGGAGGCGACAGAAATGTGGTTTCTGAGAAGAATGATGAAAATACCATGGACAGCCAAGAAAACTAATGCAGAGGTACTCATTGATGCTGGTGTAAAAAGATCAATCATATCAAACATTAGAGACAGACAGTCAAGGTTTCTAGGGCATGTGCTGAGAAGAACACAGCTTGAACACTTAATAACCACTGGAAATATCAAAGGGAGAAGGGATAGAGGTCGACAAAGAGAAAAGTTACTAGATGGGCTTGTATCGTGGCACGGTAGAAGCTCACCAACCAAGCTTATTGACAACACAAGAGACAGAGTCGTGGACAAACATAATCGCTTACGCCAGTCGGCATGGCACTTGATTGATTGATTGATTGATACTACATCTTCGTGTACTTTTATGTTTAGTGCTTTGTTTATTATGATTTTGCAAATTATTATGATTTTTGTTTACTGAATGTCAGTGTAAAATCCATAGACACCTTATTCTTTACTTGATTTGTTGATTTGATCTATTATTATTTATAGCCCATGCTCACGTTCTGCTAAGAGTACTGAGCCATATCGTTGATTGTTTATTTTTTTTATTTACCTTTAGCTCTGGCATTCCTAAATTCTGTTTAACAACTTCTTAGTGTAGATGTTGTATAGCCATCACTTCTATCAATTTGCTCACCCTTCAACTCTACCTACAAGTAAAGTCTTCAACAAGGTTTTATGTCTTTGAATATGTCCAAAATTGTATTTGCTCTATTAGTTTTATTATTATTATTAGTATTATTACTATTACTATTATGTCATCAACAGCTCGTTTTTTCCTTTGCCTTACAGTGTTGTTAAGAACCGTTCTTTTCTCCATTGAGTTCTCCCTATTGTCTATATCTACATCTCACGCACACCAATACTGTTATCTAGATGTGTGCTCGTTAACGATGTTTCATTAAAACAGATGTACTTAGCTTAAGATAAATCATGGACGGAAATTTCCCAGGAAAGAGAAAAGAAGGCAAACAAAGACAATGCATATCGACGATTTCTGAATATGACCATGGATCGAAGAGGCTGGCCTGTTTGCATATAACCTAATCTTAAACATGTTCAATAATAGCCTTCTAAAGGGCACAGTGAAAGAAGACTGGTTGCACAGCTATTTAGTTCCACTACCCAAACCTGGGAAGGACCACACCAGGATACAAGGATACAGAATAATAACAATGCAGAATACGATTGGCAAGCTTTTGGAAAAAAATGTGACCTGGAAGGTATCGTGTTATCTTGAAAGAAATAAGTGTTTACCAACATTGTTAGGAGGATATCGTCCAGGAAAGAAGACATGGCAGAATACAGCCATATTTGCGCAGTATGTTTTTGAGGGGTTCGATTCGCACATGGAGACATGTGCGGTCGCAATAGACCTTGAGGATGCGTACAATAGGGTGTCCTTTGATATCTTGATGCACCAGCTGTTAAATCTTGCAGTTAATCATTTGTCGTGCGTTGGGTTGGCGCCGGCCTGATGCGCAGGGTTGTAGTTCTTAAGTGTGGTAACTGGATATCTGCACCAACGGTTATTAGCCCTGGTCTGCGACAGGGATCGCCTCTATCTCCTGTACTTTTCAATGTATACACAGTACATATCGCTGGCAATCAAATCAAAGGTGTTGGCAGAACGATGTCATATGCCGATGACATCCTCTGTATAGACAGGGAGAAATCGAGAAGAGTGCGTCGTGGAACTACAGAAGGAGCTGGACAGACTGACAAATTGGTGTCGAGATACGGGAGCAGTGGTTAATCCGTCTAAGGCATTCGTGGCGTGGTTTTCCTTGAAGAATCACATGGTAAAGACGCCCATGCCACTAGTTTCGTTGTCCGGGAAAAGTTTAGAAAGAACTAGCACAATGAGATATCTGGGTGTGTTTTTTTGACAGAAGCCTGAGTTTCAGGGAACATGTTGACCATATTATCATAAGGGCAGGCAAAGGCTTAGCAGCAATGAAGGTTATGGCTACTGCGCAGTGTGAGCAAAGATTGTTATTTCTTTTGTACCAGGGTTTGGTTGTGGCTGTGGTGGAATATGCACTGTCAATACTGACTCTTAGCCAAACTCAGATCGAAAGATTGGATAGAGTCCAGAATGCAGCAATGCGTATCATTCTGGGATGCACAAGAGACACATCGACAAGAGCTATGTGATACCTACTTGACTGCCCAACAGCTGAGCATAGATTACAGTATTGCCGTGCACGGGCGTACCTTCAAATGCATGCAGATAAGGAACACCCGTTGCATTCCGAAATACAGAAAGTTAAAGGCAGCAGACTCATGAGAGGAAGGTCGTGGATGGGACGTGCTGAGGATGTCATACAAAGCGTGTGCAGATTACAGGATGTGGCAGCAGGTGCGGAATGGATAGGTCTACCAACAGATTTCGAAACTTGTTTGAGAGTAGTAATATCACTTAGCAGGGACTGCAGAGAATGGTGTCCCACAGCTGTGGAGAAAGAAGTGCAGGCTTTAATCAGTGAGAATGTCAAAGAGGGGGATGTGATTATATACACTGATGGATCTGTAATTAGGCATGTTCGCAGTGTTTGGGCCTATACAGCTCAGTGCGCAGGTAAAACGATCAAGGAGGAAAATGGTGCCTTTGCGGTTACTACGCGTAGTATGACCATGGACACTATGGCGGTGACCAAGGCATTTGAGTGGCTACGCACACAGAAGGTAACGCAGGTCTACATCTTGAGTGACTCTATGAGTATGATTAAGAAGGTACAAGTGGGTCTCGTTCTCGAACAGTGGATTGAGGCCTTGAGAAAGGCGAGCTTGAAAGTGGTTACATTTATTTTTGTGCCGGGACATGTGGGCGTTCGAGGCAATGAAAGAGCGGATCAACTGGCATCATGCGCGATTGTGGCAGAGGGCGATGGTGCAATGGATCGCGCTGACGTTTTGAACTCCTTAAGAGATATAACTTGCGAGAGTGAGACTAATGTGGATGATGATTCCTTTTCAATGGCTAGGATTAAAGATCAGGGATTGAAATGTGGTGTTGCTAGAGGTGAACATTTTGGAGGGCGCAGAAGAATGATGGTCAACCAGCATAGGACCGGTACTGTCAACAGAAGTGTGATGGCGGATACACTCAAGGAGAGATTGGAGCAACTATGGACGTGTCCAGTTTGCAGTGATGATGATCCGACGACTAACTAACTAACTAACTAACTAACTAACTAACTAACTAATCTTAAAGAATGGTAGTGAGAAAAGTGTTCTGCTACTGATGTGTCACATTGAAAGATGTAACATTTTATAATTCTCATATTTAGTTTGTTATTTGTTTAGATGTTCATATTTTGCAAATGTCATTGAAAATACTTTAAGCCGTAACTATTCTCTTTTCTCTTTCACATCTACCATTATTTGTGATTATATCCATGATATTGGTAATGTTCTATTTGCAGTATTTCTCAATACATTTTGATCTCCTTCTCTGTAATTTATAGATTGTCATCGCTTTTTTCTTTTGGATGTTTATACTCATTACATGATTTATCCACTAGACTTATGTGCCTTCCAATGTAGCTCCTGTTCACTTTCGTCTAAGAGGACAGCGTCATCTGCATATCTCAGATTGTTTATTAATTTCCCACCGATCTCAAGTCCTGATATTTCTTCTATATGATTAAAAATAGGGGATATAAAAATAACTACAAGCAACACAATAAATAATATAACAACAAACACGTGACAATACATCACATATTAGGTAAATAACATAATAAGAAAGTCAGAATTAATCTTTCATCTATTTATTATCGTTAAAGGCATACAATTATATACAACACATATTTCATACAGCTAAATTTAATAACGTTAAAATGTAATGACATGTAGTTATTAATAGATATTAACACGCGATGCTTCTTCATAGAGGATTGGTTGCATTATTTCTTCAATTACTTAACACCAGTCCCCATTTTGCAACTTCATTCATACAAGCATTTGTCTGACCATCTATGACATTATTCATAATTTACGTCTAGCATATTCGTGATCATTTGATGTTAAGTCTTTTTTTAATTTATGCAAGATATTGTATTTTCTTTATTTAATTTCTATGCATCTAAGAAAATAAAGAACTGTGTACTTCAGATCACACTCCCTGAGAGAACATAAGCTTTCAATTATATATCTTGTGTCGACTCCGACATATTGAACTCTTTGAGAGAAATTGCACGATCAAATGAAATTAATGAAAATGAACATTTATTGTCCATGTCCAGAATAAAGAATCTGGGCTTGAAATGTGGGCGTGGCAAGAAATGAACATTATTATGCGGGCGTGCCACAAAATTAACACTATTATGTGGGAGTGGCAAAAAAATGAACATTTATTATGTGGAAGTGGCAAGAAATGAACACTATTATGTGGGCGTGGCAAGAAATGAACATTATAATGTACGGCAAATAATGTTTGTCCGCCAAGAGAGGGCTGAAACTTTAGGACGTCGTGTAATTGCGGATATACTCATGAAAAGATAAGAGGACCTATGGTTGTGTAGTGATGATAATCTCTCATTTAACTCACTAACTAGCGAACTAACTGTAAGAATTCATTCGGGAATATCTATTATATCTATTGTTTTACACATTGGAAGTTTTCTATCTGTCTATCTATTCGCTAAACCCTTTATTGCCTTTCAGCGTCAGGGGTAGAAGAGTTCTCTGGAGATGACCCTCGTGTGTGTGAGTATATTGTGGAATTTGTAGCCTCCTTTATCTCGGTGGCCCATTGTTTTCGTGTTCTGCCTCTGGGTCTACCTTCATTGTATCCGTGTAGCATAGTTTGCTGTGGTACGCTGTCTGGTGGTAATCTGCTGATGTGTGCAAACCATTTGATCTGTCGACTCTCAATATATTCCAAGATTGTGGGGGTGCCGGTTTTTGTCTAATGTCTTCATTTCTAACGCTGTCTCTTAGCGATATTCCTAGGATTCTGTTTAAGTATGCCATTTCAGCTGTCACAAGTTTATGTTTGTCTTGTGCTGTAGTTGCCCATGTTTGGCTTGGTATGCTTTACTACATTTATTGTGTATTTCTTTACTGTTCTTGCCGTCTGTTGTTATATTGCTTCCTTGGTATGAGAATTCTGTTGTTTGTTGCTTCCAATATATACATTGGTGTTTCTTTTTGTTCTTCCTATTACTTCGGTGTTTATCTTCATGTTAAAGGTTTGGGGTGTTTGATGTAATCTGTCTATTTGTCTTTGTAGTTGCTCTTCATTAATTGGAAGTTATCACTGTTAGAATTCCAGAGAGACAATTGAAAATACTATTTTCGCGGTTTTTCAGTAAAATGTCAGACTTCTAATCCGGAATGTTCTGAAAACATTTAATGAAAAAACCGTGTGCGACATTATCTCTTGTACTTGTTTCTGAGTAATAAATGGTATGTTCTATTGTCCTTATGGGAAATGTGGGACTTGAACCATTCAAACACTACCCTTAATTTCTTACAAGCATGTTATTGACAATAGTAAAATGTGTTCCCCTTTAGAAAACTATTAGAGGATGTATTTTTTTACGTTGAGATTATATCATAGAAGTGAATAAATGTTTCCTATATTGTATATGATCCTTTATAAATGGCAAATTGCATGAACATGTATGTCAACCTTAATTTGTAATTAAGTGACAGTATGGATGACACATTTGATCTAGGATGTACTGTTCTAAATTTTTTTGTAAAATAACTGATTTCGACCTCTGGCAAGTAACCTCAACCTCGATGTCACAATTAAAAAAAACAAATATTGAAAAATACAAATAATGAATGAACTAGAGGACTAGAACTCGTGATTGTCTCGAGAAGAATATGTAATAGAAGGAATGTCTTTCCACTCCGATTTTAAAGATATTTGACGATCTTTTCTCGTGAAACCGGATTGGGGTAGGTTGGTGTTGACCTGATTAGAATGTCGTCATCGTGGGTTTTCCTGGCCTACCAAAATGACAAGAAATTAGATGGGACGTCAGCTGCGTACCCCACTACAACATCAAGTATGAGAATGGAAATAGAAGCGGTGACAGCTGATCTCATTTGGCTGGTGCCGCAACCACCAACAGAATCAGTGATTCTATCGAACTCTCAAAGTATGTTGCACAAGATAAAAAAGTGTATGATCATAACTAAATGGATCACTCTTCTCAACAACGCGCAGAGTATTACATGGATCTGCTGTTCAGGTCATGTTGATGTCAGAGGAAACTAAAGAGCCGATGTGTTGGTTGGTAAAGCCTTGGTGAACTGCACAGATAGGACTAGACTAGAGGGCGATAGGAGAATGTGCTCCCTCTCCGGAAAGATCAGAAGAACGCGTAATCAACAACTGACTGGGACACTGAGCTTATACACTTTTAGATGGCTGACGGAACGACAAGTAGAGCATATATGGGAATGCCCCCCCCCCCAGTGCTGTGACGCTTGTTCCTAATCAGGAATCTGATTATTTACATGATTATTTGGAACTAAATGTCCTATTTAGAACTGCAATGAATGGCTTTGAACAGACAGATTTGGAGAGATCTGCCCTATGCGATAACTTCAGCGTTAAAGGAAAATGAATGAATGAAATGTCCGATTGCTCTTAGGACCGGAGGAGCTAGAGGTTGAGCTTCACTAAACATAAGTAATGTTAAGAAGAAAAATAAATGATACGGATTCGAACGTTAAACGCGCACAATTATTCTTAATAATTATACATTTGTTTACATATCACATGAACTTATTAGTCGAATATTCACTGGCAGCATGAAATTAAATATGTTTCACAGGAATCACATAAAAAAGCATAATTACCGGCAATATACAAATCAATAAAAAAATAGTAATTCCACAAGCAGACGTCATATTGTCGTAATGAAATATCCATCAGTAGAGGCATCTAGTGCAGGTCTATAACAGTTTTGTGATCACTTTGTGGTCGAACTTTGGTCAGCATCTCTGTAACTGTTGGTCTTTTTGAAGGGTTTCTCTCCAGTAGTTTCAGTAGCCAGTACCTGCAGAGGTCAATAGAGACATTGAGTACATCTATCTAACAGGTAATTTAGTTGGAGGTAGGTAGAGGTAATTAGTACAACTACTTGACCAGTAATGTTGTGGGGGTAAGTAGATGCATTCTTCTTCTCGTTTACTGTCGTGGTTTGGCCACGTGATGATGCACGATTTTTTTTCCAAAAATATCTTTCAAGAAATAGCTGAGGGAGGAAGATAAAGAGGAGTTGAGAAGAAAGTTTTGATTGATAATATTAAAGACTGTATCGGGTTAAGATTCTCCACACTCAAACAACGAACTAATAACAGAGAGGATGGCGAGATAGTCATAGTTGTCTTATGGATTGTGGAATTTACAAATAGATGTGATGCGGATTCTCTTTTTCTGGTAGTTGATATCTGATTTTTTTATTGCTCCATCTTTTGCCAGGATATCTTCCCTTTCATTTCCTGGTATTTCACAATGAGACGGCATCCATTGTAGGACTTGCTTTCTTTGGATGATCTCTTCTCGTATGGTTTCCTTCAGGAAGAATCATTCTGTTTACTCTACTTCTGCAGAGTAGACGGAACAAAAGATTTCAGTCGGTGAACATGTGGATTCATCTTTTTTTCTGGATATATAATGTAAATTCTGACAACTCCTTTCTTCACTACTTTGGTTGCTGATTCAGCAGTGTACATATGTATCCACGTATTTCTGTGGTAGAATCTTCAAGTAATAGAAGAGTATTACTTACTGTCTGACAGAATATTTAATTGGAAATAATGACAGGTAATGTTTAGTTGGAGGTAGTAGAGTCAATGTTGCAACTACCTGCCATTCATATAAACATGTGCAAGACCTGTGACTACAGCTTACAGATTGATGAGCCTACCAGACAAACCATCATGCTACACTAATCTTCTTGCTGATTATATAACTATACAGTGAGGATTTACTTACATAGAAAATCACAACAACATTCATCTTTATAGTGATATTATCGTTCAGTCATGGATTAAATGTTTCCACTCAATTTCTTACTTTTTTTCTTCAATGAGATAATCAACATAGATGGCAAGACGATGAAGCCAGAAAACTCCGCGCTTTATCCTTTTGTAGTAGAATTATAGGTGACTGGGAATATCAGTTTATATCATTACTGCATATGTGTTTATATTATATTAATGTGACCCATACCCAGTCTGTACGTGTGTGTAGTTTATGTTAGAATTACTTTCCTCATAAGTTTCTGCATCTTTGTTGAATGCTTACCCCCAGTCACTTCGGTCACATTTTCCCAGCTAAATTAGTCAACAGAGCGGGCGCTCTTATGAGTGCGGTATCCTAGTTGATAGTAATCTTGCTTTCTATCACCGGGTTACAGTGTGCCAGGTCCGGGGAGGGGGGGGGGTGAAAAAAAATCCGGGTTGTGATTTCTCGCTTGACACGACCACTCCTCCAGTCGACTCAGCTGTTAATGAGTAAGTGACTCATAAACTTGGGAAGGCAAAGACAGCAAGGAAGGAAACTGGCCACCCCCCACCTAATAGTTGCTGCGGCGTAGTACATGAAGAGTTATCTTCATCCCCGACGGCGGGTTGCTGCCATGGGACATACCTTTACCTTTAGTCAATAGAACATTATTTCATTGATGCTTTAAATTCGAGCAAGGTTAAAATCAGATAATCAGCCGTCGCCGATACAAACGTTTACTGTAATCGATCGCCAATACTCTTTGACTCTTGTGGCTGTGATACACACCGATTAACTATTGTGTATACCTCTTGAATGTTTTTGTTTACAGTCCATGCTTCACGTCCATAAAAAAGAATTGTTTCGATATAACATTTCAGCACTCGAATTCGGGTCTGCATTGATAGTCTTCCATTGCACAAAATAGTTCTAATTTTTTGGAATGCTGATTTGGCTTATGCTGTTCGGCTCTATATCTCACTTGAGCATCTACCTTCTGATGTTAACAGGTGTCAAGATATTTCATTTTTTTCAACTTGTGTTAATTTTGTGTCATTAATTATTCTGTTTCATCTTGGTGGTGTATGTTTCTTCGAGGCAACCATTATTTCTGTTTCTTCGTGTTTAAACTGATGCCTTTGTTTTAACTTTCTTTCACTACTGTAGCAGAACTTGTAGTTCCTGTTCGCTTCCTGCGACCAATACTGTGTCAACAGCATATATTAAGTTATTTATATTGCAACCTCCTACTTTTATTCCTGGTATATATTCTATATTTCTCATAATGTATTCTGTATACAGAGAGAAAAGATCCGGTAACATTACGCAACCTTGCATGACATCCATTTCTATCTTTTGAAATCTACCTTTATTGTTAGCTCTCATCGCAGCCATTTGTTTCCATTATACATTTGTTACTATTATTAGATCTTTCCCAGCAACGTTAAGATTTTCTAGCAGTTTTATAATCTCTGAATGCTTCACCTTGTCAAACGCTTTGCTGTAATCTATGAAACACAGATAAAGATCTTGATGTACTTCTATGGCCCTCTCCATTAATGTTCTAACTATATATATGGCATTTATTGTGCCTTTTCCTTTCTACGAATCCGCATTGTTTTCTGCTATCTCTGGTTTTATGTTTCCTCTTATACGCCTCATTATTATGCGCAGTAGAATCTTGGTCATCTGACTCATAAGGCTGATTGTTCTGTGATCTTCGCAATTTACTGCACCATGTTTCTTTGGTAGGAGTGGGAAAATTGATTGTAGCAAATTAGATGGAACATAGCCACTGTAATGTAACATTTTGGTTGTAACTTCAATGCCATAATCTCCTATAGATTCTAATGTTTCTTTTTTAATCTTATCCGAACCCGATGATTAGTTGTTGTTAAAGTGTTGTATAGCTTCTTTTACCTATTCCTTTAATATACTTGGACCTTCATTATTATAATTTAAGTTAGTATCATTTCTGCTATTTCTCGTACTGTTGTTTAATATATTCCACCCATCTGTGCATGATTTCATTTATATTTCAGGCACCCAGTCTTGTGAATCTGCCCTCTGTTAATTCCTTTATTTATAAATGTGTGTCACTTGTAATGTTATGATGATGGCTGTAATTTTTCTATTTCACTGCACATTTCGTTTAACCAATCCTCTTTAGCCTTGTTGCATTTATGTTTAATTTCTTTGTTCAACTTGTTGTATTCTTCAATCTCATTTTTCATCTGTCTTCTTTGCCCCATCATATTAAAAATATCTTATGTCATCCAGTTCTTCTTTTTAAGATGTTTCTTAGTTGGCAGGCCCTTTTTAGATGTTTGCTGCCCTTACTCTATTAAAATCGTCTACTGTTCTTCCATGGTTTCGATCACATTGTACCTATTTTGAATTGTTATGTTGTACTGCTCTTGTTACTCTGTGTTCTTTGTCAGCATTGATGCTGGCGTAAAAAGATCAATCATATCAAACATTAGGGGCAGACAGCCAATGTTTCTAGGGCATGTGCTGAGAAGAACACAGCTTGAACACTTAATAACCACTGGAAAGATAAAGGGGAGAACAAATAGGGGACGACAACGAGAAAAGTTACTAGATGGACTTGTATTGTGGCATGGTAGATGTTCACCAACCGAGCTTATTGACAACACAAGAGACAGAGAGTCGTGGAGAAACATGATCGACTACGCCATTCGGCATGATTGATTGATTGTATACCTCTTATTGTTATCTTTATATCTTTATTGTTTCTTTATCTTCTACTTGCTTAACTTCTCTAAACTTTCTTTTTCAGTAAATTAGATCTTCAACAATGTGTCATATGTTTCTGTTTGATCAATACTGTTGTACTGAATAACTGAGGCCTTTTGACACTTACTAATGTTTATTGTTTGTAGTTCTTGATGAATTTACGTATTTTTGCAGTATTGTATTTGTTTATAGTATTTGTTCTTGTAGGATTATAACACTGACGGTCAAAGTATATTAAAGGAAAAGGTAAAATAAGCTACACAACACTTGAAAAACACCTAATCATTGGGTCCGGATAAGATTACAAAAGAATTTATTGTATTTGTTTATATTTGTTTGTTTATATGAGAACTCTGGCAAGATAAGACCTCTACACAAGACGTAATTCGGTTGTGTTTTTTTTTTGTCGTGAATTTCATTCGTCACTATTTACATACTGGGAGGCAGACCAAAGAAATTCACGAAAATAAACAAAATCGGCATTACTGGTAATCTACATTTTTGGTATGTATTCATAGTGGTTTGTGAGTTTACACCTTGGGAGTCTCGATTGGGGTCGCATCTGTTTTTGGGTATGATATGTTCGTGAAGACGAAAAACGTGTTGATATGGGTTATGAGGCGACTAGGTACCGTCTGGCAGGATCTGATTCAAATGCCTTTTGCTGCACTGTGATTTTTCGCGTATTTCTAAAAGCCAAATATATTTTCATTGTCTTGCTTTTATTCCTCTAAACTATCGTTCCGATTAGGTGACCTCTATTCACTGGAGTGCAAGTTATGGATTAGATATTACTCTGGGTACAAAATGAAACTCTTAAGAACCAACACCTCTACCTAACAGTAACGTTCATAAAAGGATACAAGTGCTCTATTTATCGTAATTTTTGGGAATCCAGCTATAAAAAGTTTTTCTCCTAGTACTCATGTTTTGATTCCGCCCCCCCCCCCAAACATAACCAATATGTGTTCATTTCGCCATGATCTTGTACCTATACTACTTATATGAATACAAAAGCTCTGCTGATCGTAATTACTAGAAATCAAGAAACCGTTTCTCCTTGAGCTTGTATCTATACTTCTGTATATGCACAATTTCTGTTTACAGATCCGTAATATTTGTGTAAGTTAGTTTTTGTATTTTAATGAGTAATTGATTAATGTTACCAGTTCTAAATACCTGGATATTTAGTTTATTATCTTTTATGTCTTGTCTAAACAGCGAATAATTAGATAGAAAGTAGAGATATTGAACGTTAATATTACAACAGTGAAGGTATAATGAAGACAACAATAATATCTCACCTATTGTTTCGTTCCAGATCTCTCTCTTTTCTGACAGTTCTGTAATAGTTGATGTTTTCATCAGGATCCTTCTCCATGACCAATGCCCACAGCACAACACCAAGACTGTAAGAGTCCAGCTGAAATGTTAAAGGTAACAACATGTTAGAGTGTTTGATTTCAGCAGACATTTTTATGAAACAAATGTGTTAATCATTTCCTATAATGATGATGATGTCAGAACAACAACAGAGTATCTGCCTGTCAATATTGTTTTCTGTATCAGGCGGTGGAAGTTACTGATCAGTGTTTTACTCATTTTTGTTATAATCTGCACTTTCACGAGATGAACATTCTTATAGTATGTTGTAGTGTGCGCTGTCATGAGCTGGACAGTTATACTCTGTTGTAGTGTGCGCTGTCATGAACTGGGCTGTCTTTTACTCTGCTGTAGTGTGATTTGTTATGAGTTGGACAGTCCTATATTCTGTTGTAGTCAGCACTGTTATAATTTGTACAGTTATACTCGGTGGTGTTGTAAAATGTCATGACCTAGGTGGTTATACTCTTTTGTGGTGTGCACTGTCATTAGTTGGACAGCAATAATTTCTTATAAAGTGCACTTTAATGAGCTAAACACTCTTATATTCTGTTTTAGTGTGCACTGACATGAGCTGGACATTCTTATATTTTATTGCAGTGTGAACTGTCATGAACTGGACAGTTGTAATCTGTTATAGTGTGCATTGTCTTGAACTGGACAGTTAAACTCTGCTGTAGTGTGCACTGTCATGTACTGAATAATAATAATCTGATGTCATTTGCACTGTCATGATCTGAATAGTTATACTATATTGTAGTGAGCACTGTCATGAGATGGACTTTTATTCTTTATCCCCATGTTGTAGTATGCACTTTCATGAAATAGACAGTCTTTTACTCCGCTTAAGTCTTGGACAATAAACAAACTGGAAAGTGGGAAATTAGAGGCAACAGAGATGTGGTTCTACAGAAGAATACTGAGAATACCATGGACTGCCAGAAAAACTAATGTAGAGGTGTTGAAAGAATCAAATGCGAAACGGACCTTAATCAACAATATAAGAAAAAGACAATCTGCTTTTTTTTGGCCACTTCATGAGACAGGCAGGTTTAGAGAACATAGTCACAAAAGGCAAAATTGATGGCAACAGAGACAGAGGGCGACAACGTGAGAAAATATTAAACATATTGACAACCTGGCACGGCAAGGAAACAACAACGACTTTGATACATACTACTGTGGACAGAGAGCTGTTAAGAGCCATGATCGCCTACGCCAGCCGGCATGGTATCTGATGATGATGATGAAGTTTGTATCGTGATGAGCTGGACAGTTTTGTATTTGGTTGTAATGTACGGTGTCTTGTGCTGGACAGTTTCATATTTGGTTGTAATGTACGCTATCTTGGGCTGGACATTCTTATACTCTGCAATATATTCTACCGTAACCTACATCCAATCGTCTGGCATCCTGTAGATTAAGGAGTTGATTCTATTCCATCAGTCTAGACTTGGCTCATCTACTGGCTTTGTCACAGTATAAGGTGAACCAGTCTACCCCACCACTTGTTACAGTGGAGATTATGAGGTGGTTCGTCTACCACAGTAATTGTTTCCAGAAGAATTAAAAGTCTCGCATATAGTGTTTTTTTTTCTTCAGAATATGACTTGCGGTATTTTGTCAGACGTTGTGTTTTGAAGTCTTAAGATGTCCTTCAATCTGTATCATCTTCTTAAATTAATCTTCGCCTTTTTCTGATGTCTCTATTTTATTGTTGTAATATTTTACAGAGTGGGGTGCCATGCACATCATCATCTCTCTCTCTCTCGAAGAAAATATTTCTGGTGTTAATGAGCTTCACAAATTATGTTGTCCAACAATATTCCTTTTTAGTTATAGTGAATAAGAGAATATGTGTTACTAATGCTTATAACTACTAATAACAAGATGATTAAAAAATAGTTATAATAAATTTAAAAAAAGACCAAGTCTATTGAAGTTTCGATCTATGATCTTTGTTTTAACACATAATAAGAAAAATAAAATTCTATGTAACTGCCTGGTTCATGACGTAATGTATACAATTTGATCCATATTTTCAAGAATACGCACGATAACAACTTTCGCACTTTGAAGAGATGCAGAAGAGTAAAACAAGAAACTAAGATAATATATTCCCACAGACATAAGAGAGAGAGAGAGAGAGAGAGAAAGAATAGAAAAGGGGCATCATATTCGACTGTACTTACATCAGATTTAATATAGTTTTGTTTTATTTCTCATTTTCTTGGTTATACCATTGTGAAGGTGAAAAACTAACTTTCTTTAGTCAATGTCTGACCGTTGTAACATGCTAAAGATGTTAAGATGGTATTTGGAGAATGTATTTCAGAAGAAATACTAAAAGTATATGAATATTGCAATAGACATGGTGTAGGGTTGTCTGCAGTAGCATCTAGTTATAGATTAGTGGTCTCAAAAATGTCATGTTCAAGTGGTTTATGAAACCGAAAGGCAGTCAAGCTGTAAAGCCACAGAACTGTTCGTATGACACAAAAAAAGTATGTTCGAATTAAAGGAATGTTAATTAATTGTATCAACATTGAGGAGGGGATTGGGGGGGGGGGGTTCTTTTGAGTTGTCGAAAGTTGATGTCAACAATACCGTAATATAATCTAATGAGAATGAATTCTGGTCTGGATATGCCAGCACATGATGTTAGTGCATCTAATGAATGAATTCTTGTCAATCATCATCATGTGATTGTAAAGGAGTAAGACAAATGCATGGTTTCATAAAATCACAAATTTAGTGAAGGTTAGTTTTCTGAATCAACATCGACGTACTCTTGACAAACTCACAGACAATATGTCTTTTGCAAGTACATGGCAAAGAGTATGCATGCTAATTATTCCTGTAGCTTGCTGGTTAATCACACAAAGTAGATGATACCCCACCCCTCCCTAGTTGTCCGGCGGGCAATTTCGAATTTTTAAAATCCCATTATCGTATCCCCTTGCAGACTAATGTCCTTACAAATTAAAAAAGAATTATACACATGTACATTTTGACAATTTAACAAGCCAACACTTGAAGATAGAAGTAAGAGTTATGTGTTTTGCTTTTAGTAAGCGAAATATAATTTTAAAAATGTATAATTAAAGGATTAAATTTGAACGTTTTCATATGACACGAAATGTTTAATTTGTTATTAAATTAGAAACAAAATTGAATATTCATTTCAATTTATTTAGTTATACTTACAGTTTTCAAGACAGAGAAATGTAGTTTACAAGTAGATAATTAGACAAGAAAATTAGGCAAAGATGCATCATCGAGAGAGTAGAATAATTACATTAAATATGAAACCAAAGTTAAAATTATAGAAATGTTAGAAATGAGAAGAAAGTATATCAAAGAATGAAAAATCAAGTAACATAAAAAGATTTACCTTATATGGATCCAACTCTTTCTCAGCAGTAGAGGCAATCATTTCTGGGGCTAGGTATCCTGTTGTGCCTCCACATCGTCTTCTGGCCAAAGTCTTCTTCTGTGGAGACAACTGCTCTGCAAGACCAAAGTCTCCAAGAATAGCGTTGAAGTCAGAGTCTACAAATATATTGTCTAATTTCACGTCCAGATGAACCACATGTTTTGTGTGCATATATCGCAATGCACAAGATACTTGTGTGATACACAGCTCTACAATATCACTCTCCAGATTACCAACATAATTATCTAGTGTGCCTCGCTGGTAATAGTGCATGCAGATGGCAAGGTATTCAGGGCTCTGTCCGGCAATTAAACATTTCATCAAGAAAGGATGGTCAAAAGAATTCATAAATTTCACTTCTGTATGAAAAGATTGTTGATTACTTGATCTGTTTTCATCGTCCAACAGAGTGAATGTTTTCACCACACGTCGTAGATCTGGACGTTGTATAGGTATAGCCAGGAAAATATCTCCGCATACACCATTATCTAGTACACTGTCTGGTTGGAGCTGAAATTTGGTGAAGAAATCTTCATCTTCCAGATCGTAGACGGGAATACCTTGTACGACTATATCAGACATGATATATGATGTATTTGAATACACAAATATAAACTTGAAAATCACTAAGAATATATATATATATCAACTGCAGCTAAAGATCAAGCACTGAACACGCACAGTTATCAACTAAAATGATCGAAAACTATAAAACATACTTTTAAATATATCTACCTGGTATTATAGAACTATTATTTAGAGTGACCAATCAGGAGTGAAGGTGAGCTATCTACATCATTGGGTCATTATTGGTCGTACTTTAAAAAAAACCAGATCTTTCATTGGGTTAGGAATGTACGCCACGCTTGAGACCAAGTGGGCGTCAGAGAACAATGACCTAATCAGTGACCAGACCGGAGAGAAAGAAAAACAAATGTGTGTTGGACTGTCATTTGTTTTCGTAAGATCTTGTAGGTAGCATTAATCCCTCATAAATACATTTTGATGTGTGAATAACAAATCTCTTTGAAATTTAATTTGGACATTCTTGTTTAATCTTCTTCTGCAGTCGCTCTCGTACTTCTGCATAATAGCAGAATGTAGTTTGGAGAAGGGAGTGTTTTGCCATAGTTTACAGATTAACTGCGATATCTGTACATTTCTTCAGAATGGCATCTGTGTCCATGTGACTTTTTATATGATGGGATAGCTAACCCCACCGTAATACATTCTTAGTTTCGTTATACGACATGCTAGGTAAAAGTGTTGCCATTCTTTGCCGCCCTTCCGCTGATTAACACACTAGCGATGGTACGTCTATAACTCCTATATCGCATGTGTATGTTATATAATTATCAGCTCTGTGGAACTTTTTCGAAGTTACTATTATATTACAGATTCCCACGTAGACAAAAACATTTTGTTTGAATATTGTTGAATGGGTGGGGGGGGGGGGGGTGGGGGGTGATCTACGACTGTGACGTGAAATACGTATTGAGAAACTCATCTCCAACCACCAGTTGTATCCTGCCCATTAGATCACATCTCCAAGCACCAGTTGTATCCTGCCCATTAGATCACATCTCCAAGCACCATTTGTATCCTGCCCATTAGAGCACATCTCCAAGCACCAGTTGTATCCTGCCCATTAGATCACATCTCCAAGCACCATTTGTATCCTGCCCATTAGATCACATCTCCAAGCACCAGTTGTATCCTGCCCATTAGATCACATCTCCAAGCACCATTTGTATCCTTCCCATTAGATCACATCTCCAAGCACCATTTGTATCCTTCCCATTAGATCACATCTCCAAGCACCATTTGTATCCTTCCCATTAGATCACATCTCCAAGCACCAGTTGTATCCTGCCCATTAGATCACATCTCCAAGCACCAGTTGTATCCTGCCCATTAGATCACATCTCCAAGCACCAGTTGTATCCTGCCCATTAGATCACATCTCCAAGCACCAGTTGTATCCTGCCCATTAGATCACATCTCCAAGCACCAGTTGTATCCTGCCCATTAGAGCACATCTCCAAGCACCAGTTGTATCCTGCCCATTAGAGCACATCTCCAAGCACCAGTTGTATCCTGCCCATTAGATCACATCTCCAAGCACCAGTTGTATCCTGCCCATTAGATCACATCTCCAAGCACCAGTTGTATCCTGCCCATTAGATCACATCTCCAAGCACCAGTTGTATCCTTCCCATTAGATCACATCTCCAAGCACCAGTTGTATCCTGCCCATTAGATCACATCTCCAAGCACCAGTTGTATCCTGCCCATTAGAGCACATCTCCAAGCACCAGTTGTATCCTGCCCATTAGATCACATCTCCAAGCACCAGTTGTATCCTGCCCATTAGATCACACCTCCAAGCACCAGTTGTATCCTGCCCATTAGATCACATCTCCAAGCACCAGTTGTATCCTGCCCATTAGATCACATCTCCAAGCACCAGTTGTATCCTGCCCATTAGATCACATCTCCAAGCACCAGTTGTATCCTGCCCATTAGATCACATCTCCAAGCACCAGTTGTATCCTGCCCATTAGATCACATCTCCAAGCACCAGTTGTATCCTGCCCATTAGATCACATCTCCAAGCACCATTTGTATCCTTCCCATTAGATCACATCTCCAAGCACCATTTGTATCCTTCCCATTAGATCACATCTCCAAGCACCATTTGTATCCTTCCCATTAGATCACATCTCCAAGCACCAGTTGTATCCTTCCCATTAGATCACATCTCCAAGCACCAGTTGTATCCTTCCCATTAGATCACATCTCCAAGCACCAGTTGTATCCTGCCCATTAGATCACATCTCCAAGCACCATTTGTATCCTGCCCATTAGATCACATCTCCAAGCACCAGTTGTATCCTTCCCATTAGATCACATCTCCAAGCACCAGTTGTATCCTTCCCATTAGATCACATCTCCAAGCACCAGTTGTATCCTTCCCATTAGATCACATCTCCAAGCACCAGTTGTATCCTGCCCATTAGATCACATCTCCAAGCACCATTTGTATCCTGCCCATTAGATCACATCTCCAAGCACCAGTTGTATCCTGCCCATTAGATCACATCTCCAAGCACCATTTGTATCCTGCCCATTAGATCACATCTCCAAGCACCATTTGTATCCTGCCCATTAGATCACATCTCCAAGCACCATTTGTATCCTGCCCATTAGATCACATCTCCAAGCACCATTTGTATCCTGCCCATTAGATCACATCTCCAAGCACCATTTGTATCCTGCCCATTAGATCACATCTCCAAGCACCATTTGTATCCTGCCCATTAGATCACATCTCCAAGCACCATTTGTATCCTGCCCATTAGATCACTTCTCCAAGCACCATTTGTATCCTGCCCATAATCTATCTGTCTATCTATCTATCTATACGCTGTATCCCTTGTTTTCCTAGCGGCGTCAAGGGTTTGTGTTGCTGTTTGTGCTTCCTGTGTGCTGTTTGCAAGCTTGTTCCTGTGGCTTCTTTAATTTTCTGTGATCTATCTTTTACATGTACATGGTCTGCCTCTGGCTATATAGCTATTATAGTTATGTGTCACTGCCATCTGTTGCATGCTGTCTGTTGGAATTGCTTGAAAACTACTTGATCTGTTGTCTTTTGTTGTGTTTCAATAATGGTATTTGTTTTATTTATCTGTGAAGTTCCAAATGATGCTGAAAATCTTGTATCTCTCTGCTGAAATATGCTCTGTTTTAAACAAGGCGAAGTTAAAGTGTGCAAGATTAAAGGTTAGCCACATCTTGACCTCATACTTAACCGCGTTAGTCGCGAAAGGTTTTCCATCAAGGTAGGTATATGTTAACTAAACAGGTGGAAAATAATAGGTCATGACTGTAAGGTGGATTTTTCAGTATCTTAGGAGATCGTGGTGACCGGCTTACAAAATCTGCGACTTCCACTATTTGTTTATGGTTGAAAAGCTCTTATATAACCAAATTGGACTACGATCCGGGGTTGAATGGATCGTACTGTTATATACGAGGTGCATCCTACATAACCAAAGATGTTCCGCCAATTACCGTCTAAATTTGAGTAATTCTGTTTGTGGATTAATCGACCCGCATATGTTGTGACATTGTCACGATTGAACATCATCCCTCCAGTAAGCAAAGTTGGACGTCTGTTCGCTGGGTACCCATTGTGAGCATTCTTTCCAAAATTTCAATTGGTCATTAATTATATATTAGGCTAAACAATGTCCGTCTAATTCTCTTCTATAGATGTCAGAATTTATTAGGACACCATCCATTACGTTTCTGATTATTGTCGGGCTTTAATTGGTCATTATGTATATACTTGGAATAATCTTGGCTATTTTTGGTATGCAACTCCAAGTATATATTGAGCGACAAACGAAAATTACGACAATAATTAAAAAACGTAACGAGTGAAATCCAAATTAATTCTGCGCAGATTTATACCTCTGATGGTCATTGGTTAAACTATGCGAGCATTTTATAGCGATTAATACCCCTTCTACCGTTATTCTCGTGATGTTTCCCTCACATTTATATATCTACTTCTTTCCCGCAGCCCCACATTCTACCTTCTAGTAATGTTTCCAACAGGGGTTTTAATATGTCCAAACTATTATATATATTTGTAATTGTTTGAAGTTCTCCGTATTCTTCCATATATCAACAAAAAGTTCTCCATATTCTTTCATATTCCAACAATTGTTCTTCCTATTCTTTTGTATACCTTCATCAGTTCTCCCTATTCTTGTATACACATATCGGAAATCTTTGTTCTTCTACATGCACACATTGGATCTCCATATTCTTCTATGTACCATTAATCAGTTCTCCCATTTCTTCTATATATCTACTTCTGATATGTTTTCTAATTGTTTGTTTATTATGGGTTGTCCAATAAATGACGTTAACAATTAGGAGGGAGGTGATTTTTTAGGGAAGAGAAGGAGGTCTCAAAAAGTTTGATAGTTGTTGACAAGGGAAAACAATGTCAACAATATCATTTTTATACACCAATTAAACTGTTTGAATATGAAATTATTGTTTAAAAAGCGAAATAAATCGTAAAAGAAATTGTGTTCCGTACTTTAATAGAAAATAGATTAGTGGAATTTTTAAATTATTTTTTTTTGGGGGGGGGGGGGGGTAGCAACATTTTGACATAATTAAGCAAGGCATAAGTAGGAGTACCTGAAATCTTAATAAATGTTGACAAGGGAGGGGGTAGTAAACATTGACACATAATTGTTGACGTAATTTATGGACAACCCTAATCCCTGTTTCTGAGCCACAAATTGATGTAGGTATAGATGTAACATGTTATATTTCTCGTTTTTAGTTTGTGATTTATTAGGACTTTTGTTGTTTCCTCATGTCGTTGAAATTACTTTTAGGCGTTTCTATTCTCCTTTTTACTTCTCTTTCACATCTTCCATCATTTATGATTATGTGCAAGATATTAGTAATGTATTACTTGTTATAGTACAGAAAATTCAAAGTGAATTGGAGGCGACAGAAATGTGGTTTCTGAGAAGAATGATGAAAATACCATGGACAGCCAAGAAAACTAATGCAGAGGTTCTCATTGATGCTGGTGTAAAAAGATCAAACATATCAAACATTATAGGCAGACAGTCAAGGTTTCTAGGGCATGTGCTGAGAAGAACACAGCTTGAACACTTAATAACCACTGGAAATATCAAAGGGAGAAGAGATAGAGGTCGACAAAGAGAAATGTTACTAGATGGGCTTGTATCGTGGCACGGTAGAAGCTCACCAACCAAGCTTATTGACAACACAAGAGACAGAGAGTCGTGGAGAAACATGATCGCTTACGCCAGTCGGCATGGTACTTGATTGATTGATAGTACACCTTTGTGTACTTTTATGTTTAGTGCTTTGTTTATTATGATTTTGCAGATTATTATGATTTTTGTTTACTGAATGTCAGTGTAAAATCCAGACACCTTATTCTTTACTTGATTTGTTGATTTGATCTATTAGTATTTATAGCCCATGCTCACGTTCTGCTAAGAGGACTGAGCCATATCGTTGATTGTTTATTTTTTTAAATTTACCTTTAGCTCTGGCATTCCTAAATTCTGTTTAACAATTTCTTAGTGTAGATGTTGTATAGCCATCACTTCTATCAATTTGCTCACCCTTCAACTCTTCCTACAAGTAAAGTCTTCAACAAGGTTTTATGTCTTTGAATATGTCTAAAATTGTATTTGCTCTATTAGTTTTATTATTATTATTAGTATTATTACTATTAATATTATGTCATCAACAGCTCGTTTTTTCCTTTGCCTTACAGTGTTGTTAAGAACCGTTCTTTTCTCCATTGAGTTCTCCCTATTGTCTATATCCACATCTCACGCACACCAATACTGTTATCTAGATGTGTGCTCGTTAACGATGTTTCATTAAAACAGATGTACTTAGCTTAAGATAAATCATGGACGGAAATTTCCCAGGAAAGAGAAAGGAAGGCAAACAAAGACAATGCATATCGAGGATTTATGAAAATGACCAATAATCGAAGAGGCTGGCCTGTTTGCATAGAACCAAATCTTAAACATGTTCAATAATAGCCTTCTAAAGGGCACAGTGAAAGAAGACTGGTTGCACAGCTATTTAGTTCCACTACACAAACCTGGGAAGGACCACACCAGGATACAAGGCTACAGAATAATAACAATGCAGAATACGATTGGCAAGCTTTTGGAAAAAATTGTGACCTGGAAGGTATCGTGTTATCTTGAAAGAAATAAGTGTTTACCAACATTGTTAGGAGGATATCGTCCAGGAAAGAAGACATGGCAGAATGCAGCCATATTTGCGCAGTATGTTTTTGAGGGGTTCGATTCGCACATGGAGACATGTGCGGTCGCAATAGACCTTGAGGATGCGTACAATAGGGTGTCCTTGGATATCTTGATGCACCAGCTGTTAAATCTTGCAGTTAATCCTTTTGTCGTGCGTTGGGTTGGCGCCGCCCTGATGCACAGGGTTGTAGTTCTTAAGTGTGGTAATTGGATATCTGCACCAACGGTTATTAGCCCTGGTCTGCCACTATCTCCTGTACTTTTCAATGTATACACAGTACATATCGCTGGCAATCAAATCACAGGTGTTGGCAGAACGATGTCATATGCCGATGACATCCTGTGTATAGACAGGGAGAAATCGAGAAGAGTGCGTCGTGGAACTACAGAAGGAGCTGGACAGACTGACAAATTGGTGTCGAGATACGGGAGCAGTGGTTAATCCGTCTAAGGCATTCGTGACGTGGTTTTCCTTGAACAATCACATGGTAAAGACGCCCATGCCACAAGTTTCGTTGTCCGGGAAAAGTTAAGAAAGAACTAGCACAATGAGATATCTGGGTGTGTTTTTTGACAGAAGCCTGAGTTTCAGGGAACATGTTGACCATATTATCATAAGGGCAGGCAAAGGCTTAGCAGCAATGAAGGTTATGGCTACTGCGCAGTGTGAGCAAAGATTGTTATTTCTTTTGTACCAGGGTTTGGTTGTGGCTGTGGTGGAATATGCACTGGCAATACTGACTCTTAGCCAAACTCAGATCGAAAGACTGGATAGAGTCCAGAATGCAGCAATGCGTATCATTCTTGGATGCACAAGAGACACATCGACAAGAGCTATGCGATACCTACTTGACTGCCCAACAGCTGAGCATAGATTACAGTATTGCCGTGCACGGGCGTACCTTCAAATGCATGCAGATAAGGAACACCTGTTGCATTACGAAATACAGAAAGTTAAAGGCAGCAGACTCATGAGAGGAAGGTCGCGGATGGGACGTGCTGAGGATGTCATACAAAGCGTGTGCAGATTACAGGATGTGGCAGCAGGTGCGGAATGGATAGGTCTACCAACAGATTTTGAAACTTGTTTGAGAGTAGTAATATCACTTAGCAGGGAATGCAGAGAATGGTGTCCCACAGCTGTGGAGAAAGAAGTGCAGGCTTTAATCAGTGAGAATACCAAAGAGGGGGATGTGATTATATACACTGATGGATCTGTTCGCAGTACTTGGGCCTTTACAGCTCAGTGCGCAGGTAAAACGATCAAGGAGGAAAATGGTGCCTTTGCGGTCACTACGCGTAGTATGACCATGGACACTATGGCTGTGACCAAGGCATTTGAGTGGCTACGCACACAGAAGGTAACGCAGCTCTACATCTTGAGTGACTCTATGAGTATGATTAAAAAGGTACAAGTGGGTCTCGTTCTCGAACAGTGGATTGAGGCCTTGAGAAAGGCGAGCTTGAAAGTGGTTACATTTATTTTTGTGCCGGGACATGTGGGCGTTCGAGGCAATGAGAGAGCGGATCAACTGGCATCATGCGCGATTGTGGCACAGGGTGATGGTGCAATGGATCGCGCTGACGTTTTGAACTCCTTAAGAGATATAACACGCGAGAGTGAGACTAATGTGGATGATGATTCCTTTTCAATGGCTAGGATTAAAGATCAGGGATTGAAATGTGGTGTTGCTAGAGGTGAACATTTTGGAGGGCGCAGAAGAATTATGGTCAACCAGCATAGGACCGGTACTGTCAGCAGAAGTGTGATGGCGGATACACTCAAGGAGAGATCGTAGCAACTATGGACGTGTCCAGTTTGCAGTGATGATGATCCGACGACTAACTAACTAACTAACTAATCTTAAAGAATGGTAGTGAGAAAAGTGTTCTGTTACTGATGTGTCACATTGAAAGATGTAACATTTTATAATTCTCATATTTAGTTTGTTATTTGTTTAGATTTTCATATTTTTCAAATGTCATTGAAAATACTTTAAGCCGTAACTATTCTCTTTTCTATTTTCTCTTTCACATCTACCATTATTTGTGATTATATCCATGATATTGGTAATGTTAATTTGCAGTATTTCTCAATACATTTTGATCTCCTTCTCTGTAATTTATAGATTGTCATCGCTTTTATCTTTTGGATGTTTATACTCTTTACAGGATTTATCCACTAGACTTATGTGTCTGCCAATGTAGCTCCTGTTCACTTTCGTCTAAGAGGACAGCGTCATCTGCATTTCTCAGATTGTTTATTAATTTCCCACCGATCTCAAGTCCTGACATTTCTTCTATATGATTAAAAATAGGGGATATAAAAATAACTACAAGCAACACAATAAATCATATAACAACAAACACGTGACAATACATCACATATTAGGTAAATAACATAATAAGAAAGTCAGAATTAATCTTTCATCTGTTTATTATCGTTAAAGGCATACAATTATATACAACACATATTTCATACAGATAAATTTAAAAACGTTAAATACGCATGTGGTTGCGTCTGTGGGTCTCACCAATGGCCCACTAGACATACCATCCATGCAACAGAAAACCTTAGTGGATGATATGCCGTTATATTGAGGTTATCTTCTTATAGAAGCTTCATGGCATGTCATCTATACAGTTATGATTTTGTTTTGTTGTTTAAATATTTTTTCATGTTTGCCTGAATATATTTATGCACCCTCTGTGGTTGGGAGGGAGCCAGAGATGTACTGCGCAGCACAGAGGAGGAGGAAACTGACATCACTGTTTTTCCTATGGCTGAGGCCCATCATAGAGGCACAGTGACTCAGGACTTGACAATCCTTTTGACTTGAACATTTGGTTGCATGCCTGGAGCAATAGAGAAGTTCGGCATAACCAGTAGTCAATCGGTGGCGGGGAATAAGCACAGTGAACCCTATCTTGGCTACAGTGGCTAGGAGCAGTGCAAAGGTTGAAACCTAACTTCCTGGAGGTGTGATAGTTATTATCTGGCTCTCTACCGGGGTGGGCCGAAAATCCACAGACTTCCCAGCAACATAATGCCATCTAATGGCATTAGGTCAAAGGGCATGAGCCCATGGACCGCTGGATCAGCAACCAACCAACCAACCAAAAACGTTAAAATGTAATGACATATAGTTATTAATAGATATTAACACGCGATGCTTCTTCATAGAGGATTGGTTGCATTATTTCTTCAATTACTTAACACCAGTCCCCATTTTGCAACTTCATTCATACAAGCATTTGTCTGACCATCTATGACATTATTCATAATTTACGTCTAGCATATTCGTGATCATTTGATGTTAAGTCTTTTTTTAATTTATGCAAGATATTGTATTTTCTTTATTTAATTTCTATGCATCTAAGAAAATAAAGAACTGTGTACTTCAGATCACACTCCCTGAGAGAACATAAGCTTTCAATTATATATCTTGTGTCGACTCCGACATATTGAACTCTTTGAGAGAAATTGCACGATCAAATGAAATTAATGAAAATGAACATTTATTGTCCATGTCCAGAATAAAGAAGCTGGGCTTGAAATGTGGGCGTGGCAAGAAATGAACATTATTAAGCGGGCATGCCAAAAAATTAACACTCTTATGTGGGAGTGGCAACAAATGAACATTTATTATGTGGGCGTAGCAAGAAATGAACATTATTATGTACGGCAAATAATGTTTGTCCGCCAAGAGAGGGCAGAAACTTTAGGACGTCGTGTAATTGCGGATATACTCATGAAAAGATAAGAGGACCTATGGTTCTGTCCTGTGTGTAGTGATGATAATCTCTTATTTAACTCACTAACTAGCGAACTAACTGTAAGAATTCATTCGGGAATATCTATTATATCTATTGTTTTACACATTGGAAGTTTTCTGTCTGTCTATTCGCTAAACCCTTTATTGCCTTTCAGCGTCAGGGGTAGAAGAGTTCTCTGGAGATGGCCCTCGTGTGTGTGAGTATATTGTGGAATTTGTAGCCTCCTTTATCTCGGTGGCCCATTGTTTTCGTGTTCTGCCTCTGGGTCTACCTTCATTGTATCCGTGTAGCATAGCTTGCTGTGGTACGCTGTCTGGTGGTAATCTGCTGATGTGTGCAAACCATTTGATCTGTCAACTCTCAATATATTCCAAGATTGTGGGGGTGCCGGTTTTTGTCTAATGTCTTCATTTCTAACGCTGTCTCTTAGCGATATTCCTAGGATTCTGTTTAAGTATGCCATTTCAGCTGTCACAAGTTTATGTTTGTCTTGTGCTGTAGTTGCCCATGTTTGGCTTGGTATGCTTTACTACATCTATTGTGTATTTCTTTACTGTTCTTGCCGTCTGTTGTTATATTGCTTCCTTGGTATGAGAATTCTGTTGTTTGTTGCTTCCAATATATACATTGGTGTTTCTTTTTGTTCTTCCTATTACTTCGGTGTTTATCTTCATGTTAAAGGTTTGGGGTGTTTGATGTAATCTGTCTATTTATCTTTGTAGTCGCTCTTCATTAATTGGAAGTTATCACTGTTAGAATTCCAGAGAGACAATTGAAAATACTATTTTCGCGGTTTTTCAGTAAAATGTCAGACTTCTAATCCGGAATGTTCTGAAAACATTTAATGAAAAAACCGTGTGCGACATTCTCTCTTGTACTTGTTTCTGAGTAATAAATGGTATGTTCTATTGTCCTTATGGGAAATGTGGGACTTGAACCATTCAAACACTACCCTTAATTTCTTACAAGCATGTTATTGACAATAGTAAAATGGGTTCCCTTTAAATTTAGTAAATTTAGAAAACTATTAGAGGATGTATTTTTTTACGTTGAGATTATATCATAGAAGTGAATAAATGTTTCCTATATTGTATATGATCCTTTATAAATGGCAAATTGCATGAACATGTATGTCAACCTTAATTTGTAATTAAGTGACAGTATGGATGACACATTTGATCTAGGATGTACTGTTCTAAATTTTTTTGTAAAATAACTGATTTCGACCTCTGGCAAGTAACCTCAACCTCGATGTCACAATTAAAAAAAACAAATATTGAAAAATACAAATAATGAATGAACTAGAGGACTAGAACTCGTGATTGTCTCGAGAAGAATATGTAATAGAAGGAATATGTCTTTCCACTCCGATTTTAAAGATATTTGACGATCTTTTCTCGTGAAACCGGATTGGGGTAGGTTGGTGTTGACCTGATTAGAATGTCGTCATCGTGGGTTTTCCTGGCCTACCAAAATGACAAGAAATTAGATGGGACGTCAGCTGCGTACCCCACTACAACATCAAGTATGAGAATGGAAATAGAAGCGGTGACAGCTGATCTCATTTGGCTGGTGCCGCAACCACCAACAGAATCAGTGATTCTATCGAACTCTCAAAGTATGTTGCACAAGATAAAAAAGTGTATGATCATAACTAAATGGATCACTCTTCTCAACAACGCGCAGAGTATTACATGGATCTGCTGTTCAGGTCATGTTGATGTCAGAGGAAACTAAAGAGCCGATGTGTTGGTTGGTAAAGCCTTGGTGAACTGCACAGATAGGACTAGACTAGAGGGCGATAGGAGAATGTGCTCCCTCTCCGGAAAGATCAGAAGAACGCGTAATCAACAACTGACTGGGACACTGAGCTTATACACTTTTAGATGGCTGACGGAACGACAAGTAGAGCATATATGGGAATGCCCCCCCCCCCCCCAGTGCTGTGACGCTTGTTCCTAATCAGGAATCTGATTATTTACATGATTATTTGGAACTAAATGTCCTATTTAGAACTGCAATGAATGGCTTTGAACAGACAGATTTGGAGAGATCTGCCCTATGCGATAACTTCAGCGTTAAAGGAAAATGAATGAATGAAATGTCCGATTGCTCTTAGGACCGGAGGAGCTAGAGGTTAAGCTTCACTAAACATAAGTAATGTTAAGAAGAAAAATAAATGATACGAATTCGAACGTTAAACGCGCACAATTATTCTTAATAATTATACATTTGTTTACATATCACATGAACTTATTAGTCGAATATTCACTGGCAGCATGAAATTAAATATGTTTCACAGGAATCACATAAAAAAGCATAATTACCGGCAATATACAAATCAATAATAAAATAGTAATTCCACAAGCAGACGTCATATTGTCGTAATGAAATATCTATCAGTAGAGGCATCTAGTTCAGGTCTATAACAGTTTTGTGATCACTTTGTAGTCTAACTTTGTTCAGCATCTCTGTAACTGTTGGTCTCTTAGAAGGGTTTCTCTCCAGTAGTTTCAGTAGCCAGTACCTGCAGAGGAAAATAGAGACATTGAGTACATCTATCTAACAGATAATTTAGTTGGAGGTAGGTAGAGGTAATTAGTACAACTACTTGACCAGTAATGTTGTGGAGGTAAGTAGATGCATTCTTCTTCTCGTTTGCTGTCGTGGTTTGGCCACGTGATGAGGCACGGTTTTTTTTCCAAACATATCTTTCAAGAAATAGCTGAGGGAGGAAGATAAAGAGGAGTTGAGAGGAAAGTTTTGATTGATAATATTAAAAACTGTAACGGGTTAAGATTCTCCACACTCAAACAACGAACTGATAACAGAGAGGATGGCGAGATAGTGATAGTTGTCTTTTGGATTGTGGAATTTACAAATAGATGTGATGTGGATTCTCTTTTTCTGGTAGTTGATATCTGATTTTTTGTATTGCTCCATCTTTTGCCAGGATATCCGCCCTTTCATTTCCTGGTATTTCACAATGAGACGGCATCCACTGTAGGACTTCCTTTCTTTGGATGATCTCTTCTCGTATGGTTTCCTTCAGGAAGAATCATTCTGTTTACTCTACTTCTGCAGAGTAGACGGAACAGAAGATTTCAGTCGGTGAACATGTGGAGTCATCTTTTTTTCTGGATATATAATGTAATCTCTGACAACTCCTTTCTTCACTACTTTGGTTGCTGATTCAGCAGTGTACACGTGTATCCACGTATTTCTTTGGTACAATCTTCAAGCAATAGAAGAGTATTACTTACTGTCTGACAGAATATTTAATTGGAAATAAGAAGAGGCAATGTTGGTAATGACAGGTAATGTTTAGTTGGAGGTAGTAGAGTCAATGTTGCAACTACCTGCCATTCATATAAACATGTGCAAGACCTGTGACTACTGCTTACAGATTGATGAGCCTACCAGACAAACCATCATACTACACTAATCTTCTTGCTGATTATATAACTATACAGTGGGGATTTACGTACATAGAAAATCACAACAACATTCATCTTTATAGTTATATTATCGTTCAGTCATGGATTAAATGTTTCCACTCAATTTCTTACTTTTTTTCTTCAATGAGATAATCAACATAGATGGCAAGACGATGAAGCCAGAAAACTCCGCGCTTTATCCTTTTGTAGTAGAATTATAGGTGACTGGGAATATCAGTTTATATCATTACTGCAGATGTGTTTATATTATATTAATGTGACCCATACCCAGTATGTACGTGTGTGTAGTTTATGTTCGAATTACTTTCCTCATAAGTTTCTGCATCTTTGTTGAATGCTTACCCCCAGTCACTTCGGTCACATTTTCCCAGCTAATGTAGTCAACAGAGCGGGCGCTCTTATGAGTGCGGTATCCTAGTTGATAGTAATCTTGCTTTCTATCACCGGGTTACAGTGTGCCAGGTCCGGGGGGGAAAAAATCCGGGTTGTGATTTCTCGCTTGACACGACCACTCCTCCAGTCGACTCAGCTGTTAATCAGTAAGTGACTCATAAACTTGGGAAGGCAAAGACAGCAAGGAAGGAAACTGGCCACCCCACCTAATAGTTGCTGCGGCGTAGTACATGAAGAGTTATCTTCATCCCCGACGGCAGGTTGCTGCCATGGGACATACCTTTACCTTTAGTCAATAGAACATTATTTCATTGATGCTTTAAATTCGAGCAAGGTTAAAATCAGATAATCAGCCGTCGCCGATACAAACGTTTACTGTAATCGATCGCCAATACTCTTTGACTCTTGTGGCTGTGATACACACCGATTAACTATTGTGTATACCTCTTGAATGTTTTTGTTTACAGTCCATGCTTCACGTCCATAAAAAAGAATTGTTTCGATATAACATTTCAGCACTCGAATTCGGGTCTGCATTGATAGTCTTCCATTGCACAAAATAGTTCTAATTTTTTGGAATGCTGATTTGGCTTATGCTGTTCGGCTCTATATCTCACTTGAGCATCTACCTTCTGATGTTAACATGTGTCAAGATATTTATTTCAACTTGTGTTAATTTTGTGTCATTAATTATTCTGTTTCATCTTGGTGGTGTATGTTTCTTCGAGGCAACCATTATTTCTGTTTCTTCATGTTTAAACTGATGCCTTTGTTTTAACTTTCTTTCACTACTGTAGCAGAACTTGTAGTTCCTGTTCGCTTCCTGCGATCAATACTGTGTCATCAGCATATATTAAGTTATTTATATTGCAACCTCCCACTTTTATTCCTGGTATATATTCTATATTTCTCATAATGTATTCTGTATACAGAGAGAAAAGATCCGGTAACATTACGCAACCTTGCATGACATCCATTTCTATCTTTTGAAATCTACCTTTATTGTTAGCTCTCATCGCAGCCATTTGTTTCCATTATACATTTGTTACTATTATTAGATCTTTCCCATCAACGTTAAGATTTTCTAGCAGTTTTATAATCTCTGAATGCTTCACCTTGTCAAATGCTTTGCTGTAATCTATGAAACACAGATAAAGATCTTGATGTACTTCTATGGCCCTCTCCATTAATGTTCTAACTATATATATGGCATTTATTGTGCCTTTTCCTTTCTACGAATCCGCATTGTTTTCTGCTATCTCTGGTTTTATGTTTCCTCTTATACGCCTCATTATTATGCGCAGTAGAATCTTGGTCATCTGACTCATAAGGCTGATTGTTCTGTGATCTTCGCAATTTACTGCACCATGTTTCTTTGGTAGGAGTGGGAAAATTGATTGTAGCAAATTAGATGGAACATAGCCACTGTTGTAGGTGGAATTTAACATTTTGGTTGTAACTTCAATGCCATAATCTCCTATAGTTTCTAATGCTTCTTTTTTAATCTTATCCGAACCCGATGATTAGTTGTTTTTAAAGTGTTGTATAGCTTCTTTTACCTATTCCTTTAATATACTTGGACCTTCATTATTATAATTTAAGTTAGTATCATTTCTGCTATTTCTCGTACTGTTGTTTAATATATTCCACCCATCTGTGCATGATTTCATTTATATTTCAGGCACCCAGTCTTGTGAATCTGCCCTCTGTTAATTCCTTTATTTATAAATGTGTGTCACTTGTAATTTTATGATGATGGCTGTAATTTTTCTATTTCACTGCACATTTCGTTTAACCAATCCTCTTTAGCCTTGTTGCATTTATGTTTAATTTCTTTGTTCAACTTGTTGTATTCTTCAATGTCATTTTTCATCTGTCTTCTTTGCCCCATCATATTAAAAATATCTTATGTCATCCAGTTCTTCTTTTTAAGATGTTTCTTAGTTGGCAGGACCTTTTTAGATGTTTGCTGCCCTTACTCTATTAAAATCGTCTACTGTTCTTCCATGGTTTCGATCACATTGTACCTATTTTGAATTGTTATGTTGTACTGCTCTTGTTACTCTGTGTTCTTTGTCAGCATTGATGCTGGCGTAAAAAGATCAATCATATCAAACATTAGAGGCAGACAGCCAATGTTTCTAGGGCATGTGCTGAGAAGAACACAGCTTGAACACTTAATAACCACTGGAAAGATACAGGGGAGAACAAATAGGGGACGACAACGAGAAAAGTTACTAGATGGACTTGTATTGTGGCATGGTAGATGTTCACCAACCAACACAAGAGACAGAGAGTCGTGGAGAAACATGATCGACTACGCCATTCGGCATGATACATGATTGATTGATTGTATACCTCTTATTGTTATCTTTATATCTTTATTGTATATTTATCTTCTACTTGCTTAACTTCTCTAAACTTTCTTTTTCAGTAAATTAGATCTTCAACAATGTGTCATATGTTTCTGTTTGATCAATACTGTTGTACTGAATAACTGAGGCCTTTTGACACTTACTAATGTTTATTGTTTGTAGTTCTTGATGAATTTACGTATTTTTGCAGTATTGTATTTGTTTATAGTATTTGTTCTTGTAGGATTATAACAATGACGGTCAAAGTATATTAAAGGAAAATGTAAAGAAGCTACACAACACTTGAAAAACACCTAATCATCGGGTCCGGATAAGATTACAAAAGAAGTTATTGTATTTGTTTATATTTGTTTGTTTATAGGAGAACTCTGGCAAGATAAGACCTCTACACAAGACGTAATTCAGTTGTTGTTTTTTATTTTCGTGAATTTCATTCGTCACTATTTACATACTGGGAGGCAGACCAATGAAATTCACGGAAATAATCAAAATCGGCATTACTGGTAATCTACATTTTTGGTATGTATTCACAGTGGTTTGTGAGTTTACACCTTGGGAGTCTCGATTGGGGTCGCATCTGTTTTTGGGTATGATATGTTCGTGAAGACGAAAAACGTGTTGATATGGGTTATGAGGCGACTAGGTGCCGTCTGGCAGGATCTGATTCAAATGCCTTTTGCTGCACTGTGATTTTTCGCGTATTTCTAAAAGCCAAATATATTTTCATTGTCTTGCTTTTATTCCTCTAAACTATCGTTCCGATTAGGTGACCTCTTTTCACTGGAGTGCAAGTTATGGATTAGATATTACTCTGGGTATAAAATGAAACTCTTAAGAACCAACACCTCTACCTAACAGTAACGTTCATAAAAGGATACAAGTGCTCTATTTATCGTAATTTTTGGGAATCCAGCTATAAAAAGTGTTTCTCCTAGTACTCATGTTTTGATTCCGCCCCCCCCCCAAACATAACCAATATGTGTTCATTTCGCCATGGTCTTGTACCTATACTACTTATATGGATACAAAAGCTCTGCTAATCGTAATTACTAGAAATCGAGAAACCGTTTCTCCATGAGCTTGTATCTATACTTCTGTATATGCACAATTTCTGTTTACAGATCCGTAATATTTGTGTAAGTTAGTTTTTGTGTTTTAATGAGTAATTGATTAATGTTACCAGTTCTAAATACCTGGATATTTAGTTTATTATCTTTTATGTCTTGTCTAAACAGCGAAGAATTAGATAGAAAGTAGAGATATCGAACGTTAATATTACAACAGTGAAGGTATAATGAAGACAACAATAATATCTCACCTATTGTTTCGTTCCAGATCTCTCTCTTTTCTGACAGTTCTGTAATAGTTGATATTTTCATCAGGATCCTTCTCCATGACCAATGCCCACAGCACAACACCAAGACTGTAAGAGTCCAGCTGAAATGTTAAAGGTAGCAACATGTTAGAGTGTTTGATTTCAGCAGACATTTTTATGAAACAAATGTGTTAATCATTTCCTATAATAATGATGATGTCAGAACAACAACAGAGTATCTGCCTGTTAATATTGTTTTCTTTATCAGGCGGTGGAAGTTCCTGATCAGTGTTTTACTCACTTTTGTTATAATCTGCACTTTCACAAGATGAACATTCTTATAGTATGTTGTAGTGTGCGCTGTCATGAACTGGGCTGTCTTTTACTCTGCTGTAGTGTGAATTGTTATGAGTTGGACAGTCCTATATTCTGTTGTAGTGAGCACTGTCATAATTTGTACAGTTATACTCGGTGGTGTTGTAAAATGTCATGACCTGGGTGGTTATACTCTTTTGTGGTGTGCACTGTCATTAGTTGGACAGCAATAATTTCTTATAAAGTGCACTTTAATGAGCTAAACACTCTTATATTCTGTTTTAGTGTGCACTGTCATGAGCTGGACATTCTTATATTTTATTGCAGTGTGAACTGTCATGAACTGGACAGTTGTAATCTGTTATAGTGTGCATTGTCTTGAACTGGACAGTTATTCTCTGCTGTAGTGTGCACTGTCATGTTCTGAATATTAATAATCTGATGTCATTTGCACTGTCATGTTCTGAATATTAATAATCTGATGTCATTTGCACTGTCATGATTGTAACAGTAATATACTCTGTTGTAGTTACACTGCCATGAGCTGGACATTCCTATATTCCCTTATAGTGTGCACTGTCATGATCTGAATAGTTATACTATATTGTAGTGAGCACTGTCATGAGATGGACTTTTATTCTTTATCCCCATGTTGTAGTATGCACTTTCATGAAATAGACAGTCTTTTACTCCGCTTAAGTCTTGGACAATAAACAAACTGGAAAGTGGGAAATTAGAGGCAACAGAGATGTGGTTCCACAGAAGAATGCTGAGAATACCATGGACTGCCAGAAAAAACTAATGTAGAGGTGTTGAAAGAATCAAATGCGAAGCGGACCTTAATCAACAATATAAAAAGACAATCTGCTTTTTTTGGCCACTTCATGAGACAGGCAGGTTTAGAGAACATAGTCACAAAAGACAAAATTGAAGGCAACAGAGACAGAGGGCGACAACGTGAGAAAATATTAAACAGATTGACAATCTGGCACGGCAAGGAAACAACAACTTTGATACATACTACTGTGGACAGATAGCTGTTGAGAGCCATGATCGCCTACTCCAGCCGGCATGGTATCTGATTATGAAGTGTGTATCGTGATGAGCTGGACAGTTTTGTATTTGATTGTAATGTGCGGTGTCTTGTGCTGGACATTCTTATACTCTGCAATATATTCTACCGTAACCTACATCCAATCGTCTGGCATCCTGTAGATTAAGGAGTTGATTCTATTCCATCAGTCTAGGCTTGGCTCATCTACTGGCTTTGTCACAGTATAAGGTGAACCAGTCTACCCCACACTTGTTACAGTGGAGATTATGAGGTGGTTCGTCTACCACAGTAATTGTTTCCAGAAGAATTAAAAGTCTCGCATATAGTGTTTTTTTTTTCTTCAGAATATGACTTGCGGTATTTTGTCAGACGTTGTGTTTTGAAGTCTTAAGATGTCCTTCAATCTGTATCATCTTCTTAAATTAATCTTCGCCTTTTTCTGATGTCTCTATTTTATTGTTGTAATATTTTACAGAGTGGGGTGCCATGCACATCATCATCTCTCTCTCTCGAAGAAAATATTTCTGGTGTTAATGAGCTTCACAAATTATGTTGTCCAACAATATTCCTTTTTAGTTATAGCGAATAAGAGAATATGTGTTAATAATGCTTATAACTACTAATAACAAGATGATTAAAAAATAGTTATAATAAATTTAAAAAAAGACCAAGTCTATTGAAGTATCGATCTATGATCTTTGTTTTAACACATAATAAGAAAAATAAAATTCTATGTAACTGCCTGGTTCATGACGTAATGTATACAATTTGATCCATATTTTCAAGAATACGCACGATAACAACTTTCGCACTTTGAAGAGATGCAGAAGAGTAAAACAAGAAACTAAGATAATATATTCCCACAGACATAAGAGAGAGAGAGAAAGAATAGAAAAGGGGCATCATATTCGACTGTACTTACATCAGATTTAATATAGTTTTGTTTTATTTCTCATTTTCTTGGTTATACCATTGTGAAGGTGAAAAACTAACTTTCTTTAGTCAATGTCTGACCGTTGTAACATGCTAAAGATGTTAAGATGGTATTTGGAGAATGTATTTCAGAAGAAATACTAAAAGTATATGAATATTGCAATAGACATGGTGTAGGGTTGTCTGCAGTAGCATCTAGTTATAGATTAGTGGTCTCAAAAATGTCATGTTCAAGTGGTTTATGAAACCGAAAGGCAGTCAAGCTGTAAAGCCACAGAACTGTTCGTATGACACAAAAAAAGTATGTTCGAATTAAAGGAATGTTAATTAATTGTATCAACATTGAGGAGGGGATTGGGGGGTTCTTTTGAGTTGTCGAAAGTTGATGTCAACAATACCGTAATATAATCTAATGAGAATGAATTATGGTCTGGATATACCAGCTCTGCCAGCACATGATGTTAGTGCATCTAATGAATGAATTCTTGTCAATCATCATCATGTGATTGTAAAGGAGTAAGACAAATGCATGGTTTCATAAAATCACAAATTTAGTGAAGGTTAGTTTTCTGAATCAACATCGACGTACTCTTGACAAACTCACAAACCATCTGTCTTTTGCAAGTACATGGCAAAGAGTATGCATGCTAATTATTCCTGTAGCTTGCTGGTTAATCACACAAAGTAGACGATACCCCACCCCCTCCCTAGTTGTCCGGCGGGCAATTTCGAATTTTTAAACTCCCATTATCGTATCCCCTTGCAGACTAATGTCCTTACAAATTAAAAAAAATTATACACATGTACATTTTCACAATTTAATAAGTCAAAAATACACATGCACATTTTGACAATTTAACAAGCCAACACTTGAAGATAGAAGTAAGAGTTATGTGTTTTGCTTTTAGTAAGCGAAATATAATTGTAAAAATGTATAATTAAAGGATTAAATTTGGACGTTTTCATATGATATGAAATGTTTAATTAGTTATTAAATTAGAAACAAAATTGAATATTCATTTCAATTTATTTAGTTATACTTACAGTATTCACGACAGAAAAATGTAGTTTACAAGTAGATAATTAGACAAGAAAATTAGGCAAAGATGCATCAACGAGAGAGTAGAATAATTACATTAAATATGAAACCAAAGTTAAAATTATAGAAATGTTAGAAATGAGAAGAAAGTATATCAAAGAATGAAAAATCAAGTAACATAAAAAGATTTACCTTATATGGATCCAACTCTTTCTCAGCAGTAGAGGAAATCATTTCTGGGGCTAGGTATCCAGTTGTGCCTCCACATCGTCTTCTGGCCAAAGTCTTCTTCTGTGGAGACAACTGCTCTGCAAGACTAAAGTCTCCAAGAATATCGTTGAAGTCAGAGTCTACAAATATATTGTCTAATTTCACGTCCAGATGAACCACATTTTTTGCGTGCATATATCGCAATGCACAAGATACTTGTGTGATACACAGCTCTACAATATCACTCTCCAGATTACCAACATAATTATCTAGTGTGCCTCGCTGGTAATAGTGCATGCAGATGGCAAGGTATTCAGGGCTCTGTCCGGCAATTAGACATTTCATCAAGAAAGGATGGTCAAAAGAATTCATAAATTTCACTTCTGTATGAAAAGATTGTTGATTACTTGATCTGTTTTCTTCGTCCAACAGAGTGAATGTTTTCACCACACGTCGTAGATCTGGACGTTGTATAGGTATAGCCAGGAAAATATCTCCGCATACACCATTATCTAGTACACTGTCTGGTTGGAGCTGAAATTTGGTGAAGAAATCTTCATCTTCCAGATCGTAGACGGGAATACCTTGTACGACTATATCAGACATGATATATGATGTATTTGAATACACAAATATAAACTTAGAAATCACTAAGAATATATATATATATCAACTGCAGCTAAAGATCAAGCACTGAACACGCACAGTTATCAACTAAAATGATCGAAAACTATAAAACATACTTTTAAATATATCTACCTGGTATTATAGAACTATTATTTAGAGTGACCAATCAGGAGTGAAGGTGAGCTATGTACTTCAACCGTATTGGGTCATTATCGATCGTACTTACGTAGAAAAAGAAAGTTTGATTGCTTCAGCAAGGTACGCTACGCTTGAGACCAAGTGGGCGTCAGAGAACAATGACCTAATCAGTGACCAGCGACAGAAAGAAAAACAAACGTCTTTCGGATTGTTTTGTTTTTGTAAGTCTCGCAGGTGGCAGTAATCCCTCCTAAAAACATTTAATGCTTGATAAACCAATCTATTTGAAATTTAATTTGGACATTCTTGTATAAGCTGTCTTCCTCTGTGATCGTTCTCAAACTCCTGCATAATAGCAGAATGTTGTTTGGAGTAGTTAGTGCGCAGAGAGTTGCCATGGTTTACAGATTAACTGCGATATTTTTACATTTCAACATAACATATCCTACTTCAGCAAGGCTTCTGTGACTTCCTATGTGATGGTATAGCGAGCTACACCCCATTACATTCTTAGTTGCCTCATACGACATGCTAGGCAACAGTGTTGCCATACTTTGTCCCCCCTCCGCTGATTAACACAAGAGCGATGGTATGTCTATAACTTTGTATATCGCATGTGTGTGTTATATAATTATCAGCTCTGTGGAACTTTCTCGAAGTTACTATTATATTACATATTCTCACGTAGACACAGAATTGTGTTTGCATATTGTTGAATAGGGAGGGGGGGGGAGTCTAAGGCTTTGAATTATAAGGAACCTAACATGAAACTAAGTATTGAGAAATTTATTTCCATGCACCATTTCGATACTTCCCATTACAGTACATGTACAATTTACTATTCTCATTCATTGACTTGTGCTTTGGAACTAAAATATGGTATAAAATGTGCTTGCAATTGTATATTTTCACAGAACTGTATAATATAAGGGTCTCAGTATGATGTAAGGGTCTCACTAAACCGGGTGTTATAGTTGCACACGGGGCAGTGGTCTTCCTTGCAGTAAACCGACAGTCATATTATGATGTCCAGGATTCGTATCTCTGAACAACATTGCTACGCGTTGACTTCTTTGTTATTCGATATCAGGACCATAGATACGTCTTTGTTATTCGATATCAGGACGATAGATACGTCTTTGTTATTCGATATCCAAACCATATATACGTCTTTGTTATTCGATATCAGGACCATAGATACGTCTTTGTTATTCGATATCAGGACCATATATACGTCTTTGTTATTCGATATCCAAACCATAGACACGTCTTTGTTATTCGATATCAGGACCATAGATACGTCTTTGTTATTCGATATCAGGACCATAGATACGTCTTAGTTATTCGATATCCAAACCATAGATACGTCTTTGCTATTTGATATCCAAACCATAGATACGTCTTTGTTATTCGATATCAGGACCATAGATACGTCTTTGTTATTCGATATCCAAACCATAGATACGTCTTTGTTATTCGATATCCAAACCATAGATACGTCTTTGTTATTCGATATCCAAACCATAGATACGTCTTTGTTATTCGATATCCAAACCATAGATACGTCTTTGCTATTCGATATCCAAACCTTAGATATATCACTTAGCAGGGAATGCAGAGAATGGTGTCCCACAGCTGTGGAGAAAGAAGTGCAGGCTTTAATCAGTGAGAATACCAAAGAGGGGGATGTGATTATATACACTGATGGATCTGTAATTAGGCATGTTCGCAGTGCTTGGGCCTTTACAGCTCAGTGCGCAAGTAAAACGATCAAGGAGGAAAGTGGTGCCTTTGCGGTCACTACGAGTAGTATGACCATGGAGACTATGGCGGTGACCAAGGCATTTGAGTGGCTACGCACACAGAAAGTAACGCAGGTCTGCATCTTGAGTGACTCTATGATTATGATTAAGAAGGTACAAGTGGGTCTCGTTCGCGAACAGTGGATTGAGGCCTTGAGAATAGCGAGCTTGAAAGCGGTTACATTTATTTTCGTGCCGGGACATGTGGGCGTTCGAGGCAATGAAAGAGCGGATCAACTGGCATCGTGTGCGATTGTGGCAAAGGGCGATGGGGCAATGGATCGCGCTGACGTTTTGAACTCCTTAAGAGATATAACACGCGAGAGTGAGACTAATGTGGATGATGATTCCTTTTCAATGGCTAGGATTAAAGATCAGGGATTGAAATGCGGTGTTGCTAGAGGTGAACATTTTGTAGGGCGCAGAAGAATGATGGTCAACCAGCATAGGACCGGTACTGTCAGCAGAAGTGTGATGGCGGATACACTCAAGGAGAGATCGGAGCAACTATGGATGTGTCCAGTTTGCAGTGATGATGATCCGACGACTAACTAACTAACTAGCCATAGATACGGCTTTGTTATTCGATATCCAAACCATAGATACGTCTTTGCTATTATTTCAGGACCACAAATACGGATATGATATTCAATATCTGGTTCCTAGATATGTCTTCGTTAAAGGGAGGGGGGGTGGGGGATATAATTTGTATGTAAAATGTGTTATAAAAAAGATATTTTCTCCTTTGTAGTGAGCAATTCTTTTAATTTCGTGAGCTTCTGATGCGTTTTTTTTAAATGCTATTTTTATAACATGGGGGGGGGGGGAGTCAGGTTCGTATGTTTGCACCCTAGCACCATATTTTATGTTTAGAATTCGAAATACCCTTCACTCCCTATCTACGGATTCTTCCAATATATAGTTATATATCTATTAAGAGACTATATTGCACTCCCTTGATAAGTCTACAGTAAGGATGTAGTTAACTCTGATACATACAATATCTTCATCGATCATTTGACCTATTCGTCTGAGTTCATATGTAAGTTTCGCACGCAAGAATATGGGCATTGTTGGTTTTATTACTTCCAAATCTGAATGAAATTAGAAGTTTGTTGGTATTCCTTTTGGATCGAGAATCAAATTCAGAATTATTTATCTTAGGTAGGACCACAGTCGAACAATGTGAGAAGTTTATTTTGTTTGCTGCGTTTGAATTAAAAAACCCACAACAAAAAATGTTAGCCACATCTTCATTTCCTACTCAACGTCAATGTCATTCGCGTAACGTGTGCCACCAAGGTGTGTTGTGGATGTACGAAACAAGTAGAAAGAAATAGGGCATGGGTGTAAAGTGGATATTCGAGTAATTGCTATCGTATATGGGTAATTCTGTTTTTGGTTAAACGAGCTGTATGTTTTGTGTCATTATCCTCATACAACAACATCCCTGTAGTAAGAATGGTTTAACTTCACTTCGCTGGGTTACCCATCGAGAGCACACTTTCCGAAATTTCAATTGATCATGAATTATGTTTTAAGCTAAACTACGAGTATATGAGCGTCGTATTGCGGTTAATGCAATGTCTATCGTTATTCTCGTGACGTTTCACTCACATTTATTTATCTCTTGCTCGCTTACCTTAGTTGTCTATCTTTGTTACTTACATTTATTGTCTACCTTTGTTGTTTATCTTTGTTACCTACCTTTGTTGTCTATCTTTGTTACTTACATTTATTGTCTACCTTTGTTGTCTATCTTTGTTACTTACATTTATTGTCTACCTTTGTTGTATATCTTTGTTACATACCTTTGTTGTCTATCTTTGTTACTTACATTTATTGTCTACCTTTGTTGTTTATCTTTGTTACCTACCTTTGTTGTCTATCTTTGTTACTTACATTTATTGTCTACCTTTGTTGTCTATCTTTGTTACTTACATTTATTGTCTACCTTTGTTGTATATCTTTGTTACATACCTTTGTTGTCTATCTTTGATACCTATCTTTGTTGTCTATCTTTGATACTTACCTTTGTTGTCTATATTTGATACCTACTTTTGTTGTCTATCTTTGATACCTACCTTTGTTGTCTATCTTTGTTACCTACATTTATTGTCTACCTTTGATATCTACCTTTGTTGTATATCTTTGTTAACTACATTCATTGTCTACCTTTGTTGTCTATCTTTGTTACTTACATTTATTGTCTACCTTTGTTGTCTATCTTTGTTACCTACCTTTGTTGTCTATCTTTGATACCTACCTGTGTTGTCTATCTTTGATACCTACCTTTGTTGTCTATCTTTGATACCTACCTTTGTTGTCTACCTTTGTTGTCTATCTTTGTTACCTACATTTATTGTCTACCTTTGTTGTCTATCTTTGTTACCTACATTTATTGTCTACCTTTGTTGTCTACCTCAATTCTACCTTAAAGTGAGGTCATCAACAAAGCTTAAATTCTTTCAACATTGACCCTCTATGGGGTGTGACAGTCATCATAACCTCAACAGTTGCCCTCTTACGACATGCATGACAGGTCACAGTGCCGCTCTTCTTGTCTCCTGTTTCAGACTGCGACATCACGCTGACAGAAGTATTCTAAAGTCGATTTACACGATTGTATACAAATGGAACCAAGGCAAGTCAGGACAAATGAAATAGCAGAAACAAATCAAGACAGATGGAATCGCGGATACAAATCAAGACAAATGAAATCGCAGGTACAGAAAAAAATTAAATCGCTGTGACAAAACAAGACAATGGAATATCAGGGATAAATCAAGATAAATGTCACGTATGTTTTCTATAAACTAGAAGAACAAGGTAAATAAGTTTACGGTGGATAGACAAATATTATAGTTTAAAACAGAGAAAGTTGTAAACATTGAGAAAGAAGACATAATAATTGACTTTATGCATTCACAGGCTTCTACATAGTTGTTGTCTGTCTTGTTCGTCCATAACAAGTGATTATGTCCACTTGTTACATACACTTTATAATATTCAGTTAGAGTTATGACGTTATAAATGATGTGTTAATATAATATTCTTACCGGATCATCTAACTAACAAATGATAATCTCCACCTTGTCAGATATCCTCTGAAAGTTTGACTCTTCTTCTTTCCTTCCTCTTTTACCCTTTACGGGTGACGAGAGAGATACAGTGTTCTTGTTCTCTTTTTTTCTGCAGCTTCAGGCAATGTTATTTGTGTTTGTGTAATGTCTCTTTGATGTTGTCGATCCAGCGTACTCTATATCTACCACTGGCTCTTCTTTCTGATTCTCTCTTCATATTTATATGATTTATGAACTAATAAATCACACGGCATTCTTTCCAGATAACCAAACCATTGTATCTGTTGGTTTTTTATGCATTGTATAATTGATATGACACCCACTCTTTCTGTTATGACATCGTTTCTAATTCTGTCTTCTGGTCACTCCTGTGGCTTTTCTCAGACATCTCATCTCTGTTGTAACCAGTTGTCTCTTATGTTTTGTTGTTAAGGACCATGTTTGACATTGGTAACACAAGGTTAGAATGAAGATACTTTGGATAAGATGCTTTTCTGTTGTCATTTGTAGAATTTTGTGTTGCACTGAAGGGGTTAAGTGACCCAGTATTTGATTCGCTTTTCGACAACGAAAGTCTATTTCGGTGTCCATCTTTCCGTCTCAAGAGAATGTTACGCCTAAGTATTTGAAATGTATTATTTTGTTTAATGACTTGATTTTATGACAGTTTTCTTATTCTTTTTCTGCGTTAGTTCTCAAACTCCTGCAGATTAGCTGGATCTAGTCCGGAGGACGGAATGCGCTGTGTCATGGTTTACAGCATTGCTGCGATATCTGTGCCTTTCGGCCTGACACATCAGACTTCAGCATGACTTTGGGTCACTGACCCTATATGGGATGGAACAGCCAACTCCATCCCATAAACTTCTTAGTTGCCTTTTACGACATGCGTGGAAGGTAAACAGTGTTGCTATTCTTTGCTCACCTTTCGGGTCCCGGCAACACAAGGGCGAGACAGTATAAATATTTATGTTTATAGAAGTATGACCTTGTCTATGAGTCTATGTGCGGCTCTCGACCGTGAATTCATTCTAGTTTATTAAATTAGGGCTTCATTCGTCCCTTTTCTTGATTATTCCCGTGTTTTCCGCTGGATAATATTTATATACTTGGAATCGCGTGCCAAAAATAGCCACGTTGACTCGAAGTATATACAGATTAATCAATGGAAAGCGTGACAATAATCAAAACCGCACAGAATGAAGGCCTCTTTCATTCAGCTAGAAGTCCTGTACCGTCGAAAGTCACAGTCTGTAACCACATTCCCGATAAACTCTGTGTTGGCCATACAGCTCTGTCGACAAATTTGGGCATGGGGATGATTACTAATGAATGCTTGTGAATTGCCTTTTTTTCTAGAAAGTCTCTTGAGTTATAAAGAACTTCATTTCACACTTTGCACACAATATTGCGCTTGTTATTATTGCAATGTAGTCAATGTATATCGCATGCAACATCTTCCCTTTTGTTATGGTTTAAGTCACAGGCTTTCAGTGGCATTTGTAAAAAGTCGAGGAACAATTAAATCTCCATCTACAATTAAATCCTTCTCCAATAGATCACGAGTACTGTATCCCTCATCTTGACTAATCTGACAGATCCTAATTTTTTATTTGGTAACTTTTCTATGCTTTGTGCTTCCAGTCAATTAAAAGTTCTGATTAACCAACGGTTAGTCAACCTATGTGACCACTTCGCAGGACTACTTCTGCAGAATAATTTGCTATTAACAACTAAGTCGCATCTCTGCTGTTTGATGCTGTGTCGAATAGCAAGTGAGATTAACGTTTACTAAACGAGACTGTGCATGTATCTGTGTGATCTATGGCAATGTTTTAACCTGTCTTCTCCAGTTTTAACCTGTCTTCTCCAGTTTTAACATGTCTTCTCCAGTTTTAACCTGTCTTCTCAAGTTTTAACCTATCTTCTCCAGTTTTAACCTGTCTTCTCCAGTTTTAACCTGTCTTCTCCAGTTTTAACCTGTCTTCTCCAGTTTTAACTTGTCTTCTCCAGTTTTAACCTGTCTTCTCCAGTTTTAACCTATCCTCCAGTTTCAACCTGTCTTCTCCAGTTTTAACCTGTCTTCTCCAGTTTTAATTTGTCTTCTCCAGTTTTAACCTGTCTTCTCCAGTTTTAACCTGTCTTCTCCAGTTTTAACCTGTCTTCTCCAGTTTTAACCTGTCCTCCAGTTTAACCTGTCTTCTCCACCTGTTTCTGCTAATCCTCCGCATCATACATGAGGTATTCTCAAATGTATGTACAGCTGAGTTCCTCGTCAATTATATAGTTCTATAGACTCGTTGGGAATCATCCTTCTTACTTAAAAAAATGACACTGATTATTTTTAGTTATATTCATTGATTAGATATTTTTTATACTTTGTGTCAACAGCCATGTAAAACCCCGGGGGAAAAAGTAAATTAGCGTCACTTTTAAAGGATGATTTTCGACGAGTCCACAAGTCTGTATATATGACGGCCCCTCGATACAGTCTAATCCACGACGAGAATGGTTATGGCATTTGAAGAACAGGGAACATTTTCAAAAATTGTATATAAGTATTGTCAAATCACATTTTTTGACCACGTCAAAAGAAAGAGTAAACAAAACCACGATGTGAATCGTTTGAAAATGTTTGCACTGAAACTTCATTTCATGTCTAAAAATGTCTCTTTAACGCAGAGATGAGACTTAGATACGCCAACAGATGCTGGACACTAAGACTGGTCGGATGGTCTTATCTTAGTGACCCTTACATCGTGCAGGACCACACTCCTACTTGCTGTGTAATCATGTTAAAGTGCGAACCAGAAGTTATGAACCGGCGTCGTAACACACCATTTCCCATAAGTGCTCAGCTGCCTATTCAGTAGTGGCCCAGAAACCACCTAACTAACGTCACCTATCGCACTTGCTCAGACGCGAATCTTAGACGTTCCTAAAGCATGTGCCCTGGTTCACTACTTCCAAGTTGCTGGGTGAACCACGAGAGTAATTTAGTAATTTTTATTTCAAACCACAAATAAAAGTGGATTCAAAACTCGTGTTTCCTCGTCAACGAGCGAATGACTTAACATTACATTACCGCTGCTGCCTGCTAAAACCATGACATGTCTCCAGTATAAAGACCTGCGTACAGACAATGTGAAAGACCTCTTTTGATTATTTCCATGCATTTTGTTGGTATACTTTGGCTAATTTTTGACATGCGACACCAAGTATATAAATAGTGACAATGAAACACGACAATAATCAAAAACGTAACTAATTAAGTCCTAATTCATTTTGTACACAGGTCTTCTACTGGCGACCCCCCTGCACTTCTGCATGCAATGCAATAGAACTTTCCTGGTTGGAATCGAACTCATCGGGCATATAAGAACTCACAAACGAAATTAGACAAACATAAATATTTGTTGTATTTCTACTTGTTCATCACATTTATTATTTTTCATGTCACGCTCATTTTCGTTAAGGAAGAAGGAGCATCCTCATCATTACTATTAGGTTGTCCAGATAATTTTGCGAATTTAAGTAAAATATTGCAGAGTGGCAGATTTTAAACATCGGCAATCTTTGGAGAACTTGCTATACAACTGTCGCATGATGAGGTGTTTTTGATCGCAAACAATATAATGTTAGAAACAAACATCGACCACAGATGACATGACACAGTATGATGATTAATTGTTAATGTTTACAGATAATAATCCCAGCTGCGAGTAAATTCAGGAGCTCGGGACTAATGAAAGACATTAACTGTCAATTGTTAAATACTGCATGTTTCTCTTTATGGTGTTGCAGGGAGGTGGTATTTGTAGCTGTATGATAAACGACACATTTTCTTGTCACGTCATGTACAGGATGTTTCTAATTGATCCTTTCCCAGAAAAAAACGCCCAGTCTTTACTGGGAGTTGAACACTAGACATCACGGATGTGAGCTTAACAGTACAATTAACAATGTTCTAAATCTGTACGTTGTAGTCATGACTAACTAGACTACCTCTCTATGTATAATTATACGTTTAACGTATTGTTATATTGTGATACTGGAATGTATCTATCTATCTATCTATCTATCTATCTATCTATCTATCTATCTATCTATCTATCTATCTATCTATCTATCTATCTATCTATCTATCTATCTATCTATCTATCTATCTATCTATCTATCTATCTATCTATCTATCTGTCTTTCTGTCTGTCTGTCTGTCTGTCTGTCTGTCTGTCTGTCTGTCTGTCTGTCTGTCTGTCTGTCTGTCTGTCTGTCTGTCTGTCTGTCTATCTATCTATCTATCTATCTATCTATCTATCTATCTATCTATCTGGATGGCTGGCTGTCTGTCTGTCTTTCTATCTATCTATCTGTCTGTTTCTCTCTCTGTATCTCTGTCTGTAAATATAAATATATCAATATATATATATATATATATATATATATATATATATAGGTGGAGTTGGCTGACGCATACCATATAGGGTCAAAAATGACCAGGAAGTCCTGCTGATTTCAGTTGTGTCAGGTAAAAAATCACAGATATTACAATTAAGCTGTAAACCCTGACACAACGTATTCCATTTTCCGGACAATATCGTACTAATCTACAGGAGTTTAAGTACCAGTGCAGAAGAAGAAGAAGAGGAGAAAGCAGAAACAGTCACGATTTTTATGTCATGTGATGAGAAGAGCACAACTGGAACATTTAGTCACCGCTGGAAACTTCAAGAAAAGAAGAGACAGAGGAAGACAGAGAAGTTGTTGGATGGGTTGGCGCTGTGGACAAGAGAATGCCACCAGCTGACTCTATTATCAACAAGAGAATGCCACCAGCTGACTCTATTATCAACAAGAGAATGCCACCAGCTGACTCTATTATCAACAAGAGAATGCCACCAGCTGACTCTATTATCAACAAGAGAATGCCACCAGCTGACTCTATTATCAACAAGAGAATGCCACCAGCTGACTCTATTATCAACAAGAGAACAGAGATTAACGGAGAAGCATGTTCGCCTTGATAAGTCCGCGTGGCACTTGATTGATTGGTGATTTAAATCAGATTGTACTGCTATTTCTATATTGAGTAATTCACTGTTGAAAGCAATGTGTACTGTAATCTGTAAACATGGGGGGGGGGGCTGTGTAAGGAGATTGCGAATACAGCCGTCTGTGCCGCGTTTAATGACATTGTGGTATTTTTTTTTCCAAGATTAAATTTTCCAGAACTATTTTATTTGTTCAGTATTACTAAATATCCTGTTTTTTTTTATAATTTCTTAAATGAGAGGGGAGGGGTGCACTCCACAACATCTCCCACCTTTTATCGTATCATCTAACTTGTTGAACGATTTAAAAGACAAAAACAAAAACAAGATGGCAGCAATCAAAGCTGTAATATTTCCTAAACTACGCACGTGTTCTATACAAGATGAGACATAGAATCTCTTCAATCATTTGTGACAGAATCTCATTTGTCAACATGTCACGTGGGATACAGCGCGTATTTTTAGTATTTAGAGATTAGTCAATTCCCTCTCCAGGATAGTCCTGCGAGCACATCTCAGAGCATCCCAGATAAATGACAGTGTTTGGCTTTTTTTCCCCCTGCTGTCGTTGGTTGGAAAAAGTAAACACGAAGTTACTAATGAACAGTCGGCACAGCCCAGATGCATGACTTAGCACATAGGGTTATAGGGTTATTCTAAAGAGGGTCTTGCATAGTGGTCATGGTGTGTGTACTCTAGTTATAATAATATTTAGCAAAGTCTTCATATTTTTGCAATAGTTTGTGTTACTGTGTCACTCATTTGTTTTGTTTAACTTTTCATCATCATCATCATCAAGTGCCGTCTCCGCAACGAAGGTTGGCTGCAACGTATCTCCAACATCTCCTGTCTTTTGTCTTGGTGGTGCACTCTGTTAGACTGTAACCTGTCCATCGTGTAATGTTACTCTCCCACTTGTATCTCTGCCTACCTCTTGCTCGCTTCCCTTTGACTTTACCCTCAAGTAAGGTCTTCAATAGGGTGTCATGTCTTTTAATGTGTCCAAAGTATTTTATTTGCCTGATCTTTATTTCTCTTAATAGTTCTTTCTTCATATTAAGTGTCTTTAGCACCTCTTTATTTGTTTTCTTCTCTTTCCATGATATTCTCCCTATTCTTCTATATACCCACATCTCAAAGGCATCAATTTTGTCTTCTAATTGTTTATTTAGTGTCCATGTTTCTGAGCCATACATTAATATGGAATAGATGTAGCATTTTATAATTCTCATTTTTAACTTGTTTGTAATTTGTTTAGATATTAATAATTTCCTCATGTCATTGAAGGTACTTTTAGCCATTAACTTTTCATGCAAACAAACATAGGCGCAAACATAGACCGCACCAATATCACAATATATTACACATACACTGCTGTGCAAACATAGGCCGCACCACTATCTTACTAATACACTTACAATTAAATTGCTGGAAATTCTAGGGAAGGTGATATGATTATATACAGATGGGTTGGTTGAGAGACACATCAGGAGTGCTTGGGCCTTCACAGCTCAAAGGTGGGGGGGGGGGGATCAGAGAGGAAAGTGGTGCATTCGCACCAGACGAAAAGCAACATACGAGTAACAATGGAGATTTTGGCAGTAACCACAGCTTTGCAATTGGTGTACTAGCCGACTATCTGCGAGCGTGCCTGCATACTCAGTGACTCGATGAGCATGATTGTAAAAATTCAGGCGGGGGACGTTCGGGAACAGTGACTGGATGCAGTGAAGAATTCGTAATTACGTATGCGTAAAGTGACTTTCATTTTTGTGCCGGGACATGCATTTCGAACGGCCTACGGGAAAACATCTAAGTAGGCTATATTAGGACGAAATATACAAAAAATATATTAGAGGTAAAAAAGACCTTGCGATATACCTTAACATATAAATATACGAGCTTAAACTTTTTTTTTGTTTGGTTTGTTTGTTTGTTAGTTGGTGGGTTTGTCTGTCTAGAGTCAGACACGCCCTTTCAACCGTGGAATGGTTACCTGTGATTATATAGAGGCGTATATTGTAGACCAATGGAATCAGTTGTCTTGTTAGGGACTGATGACTTGACCTGGGGTCTGGTCTGCGTATCCTGATAAGGACCCAAAAAAATATTGTGGGATTGGGATGTAGTCCTAAGAAGGACTATTTGTTTGTTGTACTTGGTGCGTGTGGTCTTAGGCTTATGGGTCTTCGTTCTCCTCCTGGTAATTGATGGTTGTGGGTCTTTATTTTGTTTGGAGAGAAAAGAGTCTAAGTTTACAGAAACTAGATGCATAAATAAACTAAAGTGCTATTAATACTGAATGTTTCATTTTATAAAACTAACTAAAGTAAAACTAAATAAGAAAATATATGTCTAATAACGATGCACAAGCATAGTTAGTTACACAATTTTTGGCAATAATTTTTATTTACAAGTTTGAATACATGCATAATATAATAAAATTAATGTATCATCGTGAAAGTTTCAAGGTTGCATCCAAAATTTGACTTGAAAGGGAAACAACCGATAAAATCGTGAACAATAATGTCTATGAGTGAAATTGGTTTTTGATATAAAAAATAACATGTACTAACTTAACCAAGCACACAACAATACATGTTGTAATGGTCTCAATCAGACTGATACCAGTAACTTACGAGGATAAAAAACACATGGCATATATATAGAAAGAAAGAGAAATATAGAACGAATCGGTATTTCTAACAAAAGGTCTTTACCAAGATAAGGACATAAAAACACGTAAAGGAACATTAAGCTGAGATTACATGGAATTATTATAGTTTCAAGCAGACCACATAACTACATTTAGTTTTGAGCGTGGTAAAACGTCGGCAGTAAAATACCTCTGTACAGGGCTTCATTGCTTCCGTTTTTGATTATTGTCGTGATTTTCATTGGTCACAATTTATGTACTGTGAGTCGCATGCCAAAAATAGTAAGGCCGACCAACAAAAATCACAAAAAATAATCAAAATCTGCCTTTCAGGTTATGTTTATCTTTGTTGTACAACGGTCTTTATACTGGTTCCCGGTTATGCTTTATTAATCCCCACTTTCCACTTTTAAGTGTCTGCGCTTGATCACAGATAGTTATTAAATAACACATAGTTATTGAATCACACATAATTATCGTTTCATACAAAGTAATTAAATCACTATAGTTAATGTATCATACAGAGATATCGAATCATACACAGTTATTGAATAACACAAAGTTATTGAATCACATATATTTATTGTATCATTCAAAGTTATTACATCATACAAAGTTATTGTATCATACAAAATTATTGAATGACACAAAGTTATTGAATCACACATAGTTATTGAATTACACAAAGTTATTTTTTTTAAATTTTATTCTCGCCTTGGCAACGCCGGGTATTGCTACTAGTGTACTATAAATACATTTCTCTCACATAGTGAGTGTAACAGCTGGTGCAATAACATATCTCGCAAAGGGTCTACCTAAACAGTGGACTCAAGTTTGAGATATTTTCGTCCACTTTAATTCCGATTGAGGAATAACCATCGGGTAGGCCTATTCTAGCCTAAGAATTTAAAATTGTTTGCATTCAATATCTTGTAGTGTTTGTTTCGATTTCCAGGAAATATAAGCAAGAAGATCTCTTTTATCCTTTTGTGAAAATGAATCGGATTTCGTAATATTTTTGATGTTGTAAAAGGAAAACTCTCAATTGTGTACAATATTTTGAGATGACACATCCTACTCAGTTTGGCATAACACCGTAATTATAAAAATGAAGTTTTGAAGGGCTTCTATGAGAAAAAAAGGATGCATATCTGTTGCATGTAGATTGGTCTGGTAGACCACTGGCGAGGATTTCAGACATTCCACAAGAAACTATGTCTGCAACATGTGAATTCAGAAGAATTTAAATCAGTGTTTTCATTAGTTAAATTATCAGTTTTAAATCCCATGTGAACTTTAAGAAAAGTTAATTAATTAGTTAATATCTATTTCATCTGCTTTATTCAGTAAAAAGTGAGTTAGTTCGGTAATTCTTTACGTGAGTCATATGGCATCCCTGTGTATCTGTGTATCACATGGGGTCTTGTTGAAGTGACCAGGGAGACTAAAATATGTGAACCATAGAACCGTACGTAAAAGGGCTACATGAACGCAATTATTTGAAAGATAAATAACAAATTTTATATCGATAATCCTTTAAACCAGTGTTTCCCAACGGTGGGTCCCACGCACCACAGGGGGGGGGGGGTTTTTTTTGTTCAGGGGAACAATTCGAAAAAGTTGTAATTAGGCTTCATTTAGGAAAAAATTCAAGTTTTGAATATAAAATATATGTATATGTTACAGAGGGGGACATCAGAAAGTTTGAAAGACTAAGGTGAGGCATGTTTTAAAAAAAGGTTAGGAAACACTGCTTTAAGCAAAAGGGAGAACACAACGGATAAAGTAATTTTATTATAACAATACATATAATTTAATGTTGTAATAACATTACGCCATTGGGTCAAAGGACATGAGCCCATGGACCCCTGGATCAGCAACATACGGAGAATATAATGCTGTTATAACACTAAGGATAAAAAGTATGATGTTGTATTGTTATAATACTAAGGATAATGTTGGGTTGTTTTAACACCAACGATGATGTTGTGATGTTATAATAATAAGGATAATGTTGTGTTCAAAACCTCCCTGCACTCCTTATCAGAAAAACATGCAGTAACGAAGTTGTGTTCTATAACATCTAACATCTAGAATCATCTTTCTAAAGTGAAGCATTTGACTTACCGTGATTTTCATTGATAAATATGTCTATTCATTATGTCGATGGGCAATGAAAATAACGGGAAAAGTCAAATGTGTCATTTAGAAGAATGATTCCCAATTTAGAGAACATGTCGTATTCACGAATGCACATTTGTTAGATACATTTGATAGAATCTAATAACATTTGGAAAAGAATATGTTGTGATCACGATGTTAGGAATATTTTTTAGTAGAAACAATAACTTCACATGTGTTTACTTTTGCATGTGTGTAGCATATATATATAATATGGCAGAACTCCATGAATCGAGAATAAAACATAGTCCTTATAATGTTGTTGATGAAGAATGAAGGATTAAATCAAATTACAAATCAGATAAAAAATGAAAAATGTCGAACGTATCATGTCAAATAATTGAATAACCTACGTAAAGGTTGAGGTCATTGGAGACGAGTAAGTTAATGATAAAATTGGAGAGGAACATCATGCGATGAACAAGATAAAGTATGTCTGACTTTCTTACAAAGGCGAGAGACTTGCTGTTGGAGGTTGTTTCAGAAAACCTTCGATACGAAGACGATACTTGGTGATTATGATAAAACAACACTCAATTAGAACACTCAATATTACTCTACCGTGACCAATTGTCAATATACGATATGTAGGCACATTGAAAAACGGCATATTGATGTGACTTATTTGTCTCTTCCTGTGAGTTTCATTGACCGTTGATACAAAGTATACTCATTGTGACCTCTGAAAATCATAGGAAACGTTAAATGAGCCACCTTAGAAGACATTTTTCCAATGAGCTAACAGGTCTTATATTGACAAGGGTGCATTGTTTACAATTGACTACTACTCTACATTAACCTAAATATATTCATTTGACGTCTAATCATGAAAATAATTTTCTAGTCTTGTGGTTTCTGTGCGGTTTGCAGGACATAAAGTCAAACGACTCTACTTTTCAATGGTGTCCAGGTTGTGATATAAGTGTATCGGCGTTTCATATAGAATTTCATCTGCATTTATATGAATATAAAAGTTCAATTCTCGAACAAACCGCGCTTCTAAATATTTCTAAACTCCTGAAATTACACTTAAAGAGTTGCATATATCGTTTAAGAAGTTAACAGTTTTATGAAATTATAGTGAAATGTAAATTATATCGACCAAATAGTTATTTTTCCTTCAAACGTTAGCATAAATTAAATTGTTTAAGAAATTGATAACATCTACATAATTGTGAATTATACAATTATGAAATTATATGTTATTGAATGTACAAGACCACATGTAGGTTTTAACTTTATCATAACTGATGCACGCAAGTAAACTATGTCATTGAATGGTATTGTTCGACATGAGCTATGAAAAACATTAATAATTATAATAACCGTCCATTGCAGACGATGGTGACAGCAGTTTCAAACTTTTCTGTTGTTGAATATTTCTTGTGTTTGAGAAGATGATTAAAATATCCAATTCTGACAAAGAAACCCTTGCCACAAATAGGACAAATATAGTTTCACAACCAGGTATTTGCTTATCTTTCCTTTCAGGCAACACGTTTTAAAAAAGCAGTATTACGTGGCAGGTATTATTGCTTGGAGTTACTGAGTTACGTGCTATCAGCGGTACTCTCGGCAGGCGACATTCTGCAATATTTAGAGGGGCGAATTACATATAGGGAAACCCGAGTACAATAAAGTCAATCCTCTACTGATTTTGAGACAACATCTCACCGAGACATGTTTTCTCCTTTCATAAAATATTCGTGGCTTGTCGATCGTATGAAAGTGTGAAATCAAGGAGAGTAAGATGGAAACGTGAGTCACGTCATTTACTGAACGCTGACGCACACACTGCTCTGAATGACTCACGAGGACTGTTGTTATACATTATTTTTGTTTTATTTATTTAGATGAACATACGTTGTGTAACATGTGGTCAAAATGTTGCGTAATGTGAGAACCGAGGTGACATCAAAAATCATTTGTGTTTATTTATGTCACGAATTAGTTAACTCCAGTGTGCTGATTATACTAGACAGCAACAGTTTAAAGTGGTAGTTTTTCTAGAATAAGTTTCCTCTAAGTATTCTGTTTTAGAAGTCACGTGTGTTGTTACTGATGTAGTGGTGGTAGCAGTAGTCCTCGTTGGAATAATATTAGTCGTAGTAGTAGTAGTAGTAGTAGAAGTAGCAGAAGTATTACTAATAGTAGTAGTAGTATGATTACTGGTAGTAATAGTTAATTAGTTAATTGTCAGATCAGCATGGCACTCCGAACACATCCATATGTGCTAAAATATTATATTCATTATGTCCTTCAACATGTCATATCTGACTGTTCTAGTTATGTGTCCTGGAAGTATTAGTAGCTGTACTATTAGCTGTAGTAGTAGTAGTAGTATTATTAGCTGTAGTAGTAATAGTAGTATTAGTAGTAGTATTATTAGCTGTAGTAGTAGTAATAGTAGTAGTAGTAAGCGTAATATCTTTAGTAATAGCCTGTGTAGTTTTAGTGATTATGATGTTCCTCCTTTGCAAGCGAAGATGAGCATGGCATGAGAAAAAATTAAACAAAATAAATAAATAAATAATTAAAATTGGCAATTATCTAATTTGGTTTGTGAGTTCGTAGATGCTCGATGAGTCCGATTCGTGCACGGAAAGATCTATTGCAGTGCATGCAGGAGTGCTGAAGGTTTGGGGTAGGAGAATTTTTCAGATTTATCCTTCCGCTTCTTGCGCTTGTGCATTGCCCGCAGTGTTCTTTCTTTTTCAAATTTCGTAATGCCTGCAGTGATCTTGGTGTGCCAGGCTGAGCAATCAAGTGCTGTAGTCTCCCAGGAGCTAGGATAGATGCTGCAGTGATTGAGAGAACTTTTTAGGTGATCCTTGAAGCGCTTGTTCTGCCCTTCAACTGAACGTTTACCAACGCATAGCTCCCCATATAATAATCTCTTTGGAAGGCGCTTGTCTGGCATACGGATGATGTATCCAGTCCAGCGGAGTTGGGACCTAGTCAGCATTGCATGGATGCTTTACATACGGGACTTCTGAAGGATTTCCGTATCTGGTACACGATCCTGCCAACGTACTCCCATGAGTTTTCGTAGTCACCGAAGATGAAAAGAGTTAAGCTGTCGAGCGTGTCTCGCATAGACAGTCCAATAGTCAATAGTAGTTTTATTAGTAATAACAGTAGGAGTAGTAGTAGAAGTAGTAATAGCAGTAGCAGTATTTGTAGTAGTAGTATCAATAATAGCATTAGTTGTAATAGTAGCTTTATTAGTAATAGTAGTAGTTATGGTGTTAAGAGCAAGATAAATAACTGTTGCAGTAGTAGTACTAGTACTATTCATCTTGTGTGCACATGATCAAACTCCTGCAGATTAGAAATATTTTAACCGGAGAACAGAATGTGTTGTGGCATGGCGTATAGCTGTTCTGTAATTTCTGCGCCTTTCGTTCTAACACAACTTACGTCATCATGGCATCTGTATTACTTTGACCCTCTATGACCTCCGTTCTAGTCCTGGCGCTCACGTAATGACATGAAGCTCTCAAGCTATTAAAACGTACGCGGCAGCACCTCCCTACAACTGTACAACTAACAATCGTGATGTTTCTTTACAAATTCTGTGTTGCACAAACAGAAACAGTGTCACTATCCACACTTATGGGGAAAGGAATGTGGTAGGGGGTTGTGTACAGTGCATAATGAGGAAGTTTTATATAACAAGTTCTCACGTTCAATTTTAATTCCACTTTCAATTTTCCTTGAATTTTCTGTTTTGGCTAGTTTATTATTTATGATAAGTTGTGGTGCTCGCCAGTGATACCGCAGTTGTCGTTGTTTTTTTCCCCCATTAGATCTTTGGTTTTCGTTCGTTGTCTGGGATGTTGTATTTGGGAAAGGTGGGGGGATGTACATTAATCTAGGTTTTCGGATCAATCACATATCATGAGCTTGCCCTCTTATTCTTTTGATTATTTCCTGTTGTTATGTTTATCAATTGACGAATATTTTTTAATTAATGTAATTATTCATTTATTTATGACGGTTGTTAGAAGAGTTGTGTGGGTGGGAACAAACTGTGGTTATAAATGGGACAGTTTGTGTAGATATTAAATCACAATACATTTGAATGTCAATTTTAAATTTGAATTATTTTAATCCACTTAAATACGAAATATTATTTTATTTTGTATCACATCAGTGACATTCTTCTTTTGATGTGTTTACAATGATCTATGCCATATTATACTACAGGTTTTATGACATTTTATACTGCAAGAAATATGCGTTTGATACTAAAAGATCTATGACATACGACACTACAAGATCTATGACATACGATACTACAAGATATATGACATACGCTACTACAAGATATATAACATACGATACTACAATATCTATGACATACGATACTACAAGATATATAACATACGATACTACAATATCTATGACATACGATACTACAAGATATATGACATACGATACTACAAGACCTATGACACACGATACTACAATATCTATGACACACGATACTACAAGACCTATGACACACGATAGTACAAGATCTATGACACACGATACTACAATATCTATGATACACGATACTACAATATCTTTGACATACTATACTACAAGAGAAGAAATATGGAATCTATAGTGTCTAGATGTATTTAAGGTCAATTAAACGACATCAACATAACGGATATGCTTGTGCACGAAGAGTAAAAAGTGTTATTACTGAAAGAGGCAAACAACCATTCTGCATGGTTAGTTGCATACCATAAACTCAGATCGTGATAACAGACAAAAACGTCCTAATATGTACATTTATAGACGTTTAATTGTCGCAAAAAAGCATGCCCTCACCACGTAACATGGAAAAAATTTTTCAACTATATACTATAAAGAAATGTTATTCGAAATGAATATATCGGGTCAACCGTGAGCACAACATATTATTCGGCATATATCAGAAAGATAAACATTTGCCCTCCAAAAACATAGCACTTAAAAATATATGGCAGGGGGCAAATAGAAAAATAAAGTTACAACTATAATAAGATATATTTTTCCAGTGTCTGGATATGACTGTGAGCCGTGAGCAATGACATCTGTAATGGTAAAGAAAATAAAATGTTATAGAAATGTCCTAAGAATATCATGCAGAGAAAGACAAACCAAAGCAGCCATCCGCACAGATACGAACATAGAAGAAGACTGTCTCATTTAAAGTTATCAACAAACGCAGGCTAATATATTTTGTACAAATGAAAAGACACAATCATTTAGAAAGATTAATTATGAATGGAACAGTCTCAAGAAAGAACAAAATAAGAGCAGACCAAGACTACAGTAGACACAAGATATTGGATATCTTCTGAACATGACACTGGAAGAGGTTGGACAGTTTGCACAGAACCGAGAGGCTTACAGAGTGGCAGTGAGAACAACGTTCTATAAATCACAAGTCACACATATAGAATAGAAATGTTTAGTCCGTTTCCCGCTGTGTAAGACCACTTTCATTTCTGTTTTAATATATTTCCTTTCAATGAATGTTAGATATTTGAGGGTAAAGTTTATTAACAATGTGTTTTTTTTCAGTTTTGAGAGTGTCAAAGAGAGGTTCTAGTGACTCCATGATAATGCACACATTATATATACTTTTAGTCTTCGTGCCAGTTTGTCTAAGTGACTTAGTTGGTGCAGATGATGAGTACAGTAAGTGTTACACGTAATTCTTACGGCAAATCCACCGTGCCTTTGTTTGTTAGTTAACTATGCTAAAAAATTGTATTACACTGTGTTTAAACAATGTTCATACTTTATTAACCTTTAACAGAAAAGCTATTTCTTCAACCTGTCATTGTTATTTTTGATATTCTTTAAACCCGGAGGCTTCAAATGAGAATTGACCGAGACTAACAATTTAAGAAATGGCCTTTACTGCATCAAAACATTTTGGCCACTGACAAATTTACATAAAATGAACGAGTACTATTTCGGATAACATGTTACTGTACGAGATTACAGATACATATCTCTCACTTTGAAACGTCAAATTATATTAAATGCGAACAATTTCACATTTCACAAGACCTAGTTCATTAACGCAAGTGCTTACATACGCTAAATAGTCCTCAGTATTCTCATATAAGGATTAAAATGACAATTATAATTACTAATGACCATCCGTTTAATTTCAGTTAGTCTTCTCGACATAGACGCTAGAGGAACTTACATACGATCAGCGAGTCCCATAAATTATGATAAATTTCGACACAAGTGATGTGATGTATTAGTAATGGCAATGAAATAATATTGTAATGCAAATAAACATAGTAAATTATACTGTTACTATTTATTGAATTATAGTTTTATACTTTAGTGTCCCGGGGTATATAAAATATAAAAAGTTCAACTAAAATATAAATAGGTATCAAGTGGGGATTAGTTGAGTCCCTCTAGCCTAAGTAACGCCACTGATATGGATACAGATCAACATGTGCTTGGAAATACTGACGTTTGCCAGGAATATACGAAAGTTGAGTCATAACCATTAACAATAATAATCATATTTATGTTAATGAAGAATTGCTTCGTTAATTTCCAGTATTTGTTTTATATAAATTAACAAAAGTATATATAAATTATTGTCATATTTTCCCTGTGGGTAAACTGATTACATTCAATTAAAAGCACATTTCTGATTCACCAGGCGACTGCAAATTTATGAGATCAGTGACAGCCAAGTCAGAAACTACATTACTCACCTATTCAGTTGGCAACAAACAGTATTCAGGGTAATATACATGATTCTTTATCTGTTTTTTTCATACATTCTACGCGATTGGTTTTTCTTGTTTGTTTCTTTTTTTTCAAATAGTTCTTGCGTGTATCTCGTTATGATTCGACATTTTCTTTTCTTAAATCCTGACATTTTCTTATTTGTTATGTTTTTAAAAAAATTTACTTGGATGATTGTTAAGTTGTTCTTATCCTTGCAACAAGAAGATTACTAATCTCTTTCTTTTTTTTCTTCTTCTTTGTTCGTTCTCAAACTTCTGCAGATTAGTCTGGTGGATGGAATGTGTTTTGGTATTGTTTTAATGCAGCTTCGATCTCTGCGACTTTCGGCCTGACACATCTGGCTTCAGACTTCTGGTCACTTTGACCCTATGTAGGATTGGAAAACAGATTCCACACAAAAACCTTATTATTTGCTTCCTACAACATGCTAGAGAGGTAAACAGTACTGCAATTCTTTGCTCCTCTATAGGGGCTAGGCGAAACACGAGCGTCTTTATTCCTTACTGTTATTTCTTTCTATTCTTCTAATAATGTTATAGGCATAGTTCCTCTGTGTTATTCCTTTATATTCTTCTAATAATGTTATAGGCATAATTCCTCTGTGTTATTCCTTTCTTAGTCTCAGATCATCGGTTTAGTTTATTAGCTGTGACCACCCAGATTAGCACACTAGATCTATGTGTTATGTTCAATCACCGGTAGAGTTTGTGGCATCGTCAACCATCTAAAGATGTGTGACGGACACAGAATTCATTCATCTTCAGAGGTGTACCTTAGCAAGAGTTCATCCATCTAAAGATGTGTACCTTACTAAGAATTCCTCCATCTAAAGATGTGTACCTTACTAAGAATTCCTCCATCTAAAGATGTGTACCTTACTAAGAATTCCTCCATCTAAAGATGTGTACCTTACTAAGAATTCCTCCATCTAAAGATGTGCACCTTACTAAGAATTCCTCCATCTAAAGATGTGTACCTTACTAAGAATTCCTCCATCTAAAGATGTGTACCTTACTAAGAATTCCTCCATCTAAAGATGTGCACCTTACTAAGAATTCCTCCATCTAAAGATGTGCACCTTACTAAGAATTCCTCCATCTAAAGATGTTTACCTTACTAAGAATTCCTCCATCTAAAGATGTGCACCTTACTAAGAATTCCTCCATCTAAAGATGTGCACCTTACTAAGAATTCCTCCATCTAAAGATGTGTACCTTACTAAGAATTCATCCATCTAAAGATGTGTACCTTACTAAGAATTCCTCCATCTAAAGATGTGCACCTTACTAAGAATTCCTCCATCTAAAGATGTGCACCTTACTAAGAATTCCTCCATCTAAAGATGTGCACCTTACCAAGAATTCCTCCATCTAAAGATGTGCACCTTACCAAGAATTCCTCCATCTAAAGATGTGTACCTTACTAGGAATTGCTCCATCTAAAGATGTGTACCTTACTAAGAATTCCTCCATCTAAAGATGTGTACCTTACTAAGAATTCCTCCATCTAAAGATGTGTACCTTACTAGGAATTGCTCCATCTAAAGATGTGTACCTTACTAAGAATTCCTCCATCTAAAGATGTGTACCTTACTAAGAATTCCTCCATCTAAAGATGTGCACCTTACTAAGAATTCCTCCATCTAAAGATGTGTACCTTACTAAAAATTCCTCCATCTAAAGATGTGTACCTTACTAAGAATTCCTCCATCTAAAGATGTGTACCTTACTAAGAATTCCTCCATCTAAAGATGTGTACCTTACTAAGAATTCCTCCATCTAAAGATATGTACCTTACTAAGAATTCCTCCATCTAAAGATGTGTACCTTACTAAGAATTCCTCCATCTAAAGATGTGTACCTTACTAAGAATTCCTCCATCTAAAGATGTGTACCTTACTAAGAATTCCTCCATCTAAAGATGTGTACCTTACTAAGAATTCCTCCATCTAAAGATGTGTACCTTACTAAGAATTCCTCCATCTAAAGATGTGTACCTTACTAAGAATTACTCCATCGAAAGATGTGTACCTTACTAAGAATTCCTCCATCTAAGGATTTGTACCTTACTAAGAATTCATCAATCTAAAGATTTGTACCTTACTAAGAATTCATCCATCTAAAGATTTGTACCGTAACCAGAATTCATAAATTAGTTGAAAGTTACTAAATCTCTTACATTTGATGTGCAAGTACTTCGCAGCTGTTACTATCAACTGAAAGAGACTGCGAACGTATGTGAGCTTCATATATAGCCTAGGTGATCAACGATTCATTTCAGGTTTTTAAATATTCTTCTAGTTATAATAACGCATCGTGTGGCCAAGCTCCTAGTACTCAAACTCATCTTCTAATTTGTGATTCAAAACCTACCTCCATCCCACCCCAACCTTATCTACGCGCTTGAATTTCACGCAATTAATATTTAGCTAGAGTTTTTTTAAATAAACATTTTGTAATATTAGAATAATTCATTGTGCGGAATCCACAGAGCTTACTGTGTGTACTGGAAGGTCGTTGCCATCGGATCTCAAGTCGTGGAAGTCGCTGCGCCTGTGATCCATTCCTTAACCAACGTCACATGTAATGGAAGTTATCTTAGGCTCATAGATGACGGTAAGACAACTCAAGCTTTTCTGTGTTTAGTAATCAAAAGTCTGGCATCTTCAATGTGTTTATAAAATCTGAGTATCTCTTGTTTTCCTTACATGATATTCTAAGTATCTTTCTGTAGCATTTCATCTCAAAGGGCGTTGATATACTTTGCCATAGGCGCATAGACGACGGTAAGACAAATATAATGGAAGTTATCTTAGGCTCATGGACGACGTAAGACAAATAGATCAAATAAAGGCAGAAAAACAGTAAGAGTTAAGCATGAACAAACTATATTGACAATTGTATATGTATAATCTTTACAACACATGACAAGTATACTGTAATAACCATAGGGTTTATAAAATACAAGAATTGCAATACACGCACCAATCTGACCATGCAAGGATTGTCAGTCACAGTTTCCTTGTTTATCTGTCCATGCCAGGCTGGGTGGTCATCATTTCCTTGTTTATCTGTCCATGGCTGGACATTGTCAGTTTCCTTGTTTATCTGTCCGCACCAGAACATGGTCACTGTTTCCTTGTTGATCTGACCATGCCAGGCTTGGCAGTCATAGTCACATTACTTTCTTTATCTAGCCATGCTAGGATGGACGGTCACAGTTTCCTTGTAGAGTATTTCTCTCGTAATTTTACCAAGTAAAATATGTTAACTGTGCTATACTTCTTCCTCATTAGTTCTCTCTCTCTCTCTCTCTCTCTCTCTCTCTCATTCTCTAACTCATGCAATTAGCAGGCTGGTTCGGAAAAATGGAATAAGTTTCTCCGTGATATACAGTTTTGCTGTGATATCCACACCTTTATATCGACACCAAGTCGATTTGATGACACTTTAAATCTGACCGACAGTCGACTTGATGACACTTTAAATCTGAAAGACACAGTCCACTTGATGTCACTTTAAATCTGACCGTCAGTCGACTTGATGACACTTTAAATCTGACCGACACAGTCCACTTGATGACACTTTAAATCTGTCCGACAGTCGACTTCATGACACTTTAAATCTGACCGACTCTCGACTTGATGACACTTTAAATCTGACCGACAGACGACTTGATGACACTGATAAATCTGACCGACACAGTCGACTTGATAACACTTTAAATCTGACCTACACAGTTGACTTGATGATACTTTAAATACGTTTTTTTACGGAATTGGGTTGCCACTAGTATCCTACCCCACCCAACACTTCTTAGTCGCCGACTTATACGTGCATGTCAGATCATTTTTTCTACTGTTAAGTAAGAAATACAAAATGAACTAAAATGTTTACTAAAGAATACTTACCTAGAATTAGTAAAAATAATAGCTAACAATAAAACATAAACAGGGACAATGTTCTACGTTGTGGTCCAACTGGGACCTTTTTCAAGAAACAAAAACTATCAAAAACACAAAACCATAAATATATTAACAGCTATATGGACTTGAACCTGTCTCCTATGTCTACTGTTTTTTGCTCTCGTGTAGGACCCGGGAACATGTGCAACAGATGTGTGATTAAGCGATTTATGATTAAGATTGCACACTCTTTTTGACAAGACCTAAAAAACATTAATTTTTAATATTCGACGATTAAATTCAATCTTTAACGATTGCGAAACAAATATAGTAATATCACAGCTACTGCCTAAATACTTCTTTTTTTTAACTTTTTCTCTTGTTCTTCTGCGTTATTTATCAAAACTCCGGCTGGATCTCTCTTGTAGCAGGGCGATGCTCCTAGTAGATTTCCAGTATGATGTAGTCCATAGAATGGGAATACGCTGTGTCGCCGCTTAATTTGCGCCATTTGTCCGACACATCCGTCTTCGATGGACTCCTTACATACAACAACATGTTACATGTATATGAATTATTACTTCTTTGTTGAGTTAGTATTTGTATTAATATTGTCTTCTATTTTTCAGAATCTGGAGATTCCGATGAGGTCGTTGACTTTAATAAAAGGTCACAAAGTTCAAAGTTCACAAGCAATGGTTCTGATTTGATGATCTACTTTAGACCTGGTTACTGTCTTACTGACTTCACACTAAAGTACAGATCAATTTCTAATAGTGGTTTCATTGGTAGGCCCTGTGTATATACTGATCAATTATACAGAACCAAATGTTAAAGCCAAATGTATACGAAAGAAATATACTTATGTTTCCGCAGGTCAACAAGAATATCTTTTGACAACGGTAAAATGTCGCAAACGTGTGTGAAGTTGGCAAAATGATAATGAATGATTCCCTTTTCAAAACCATGCTGCAGGCAACAGTTGAGGGTGTTAGTAAAGGTAACTCCTGCCGCTACGCGTAGAAGTAGGAACTTTAGTTTGCATTCCAATACCATATGTGTCACCTCTGTTGAGATGTATCAATGTTTGTTCAAAATATCTTTAGCTGCCCATTTCTTTCTTGGTCTTTTTCTGGCTCTGTAACCTGATCGTGTTTTGTTATATGATATTGTAGGAATCTGGGTGTATTCCTGCATCATAATATATTCAAACCGTAGTGTTGTCTCTATCAACCAACCATCACAACAGAATATAAATCCACCATCGAACAGAAAGATCTAGAAATCACATAACCAGATATATTAAATCGAGAAATAGAAGAAGTATTAAAACATAGCCCAACTAAAAAATCACCAGTAGGTAACAAAATACATAGCGAAGCAATAAAAACATGTAGAAATACATGTGGTCCAGTGGTTATCAGGATCATTCGACATAGCCTGGACAGAAAGAAAAGTATCAGACGACTGGCAAAAATCAGTAATTGTACCATTATGGAAAAAAGGTAGTAAGAGAGAGTATGAATAATATAGAGACATTTTCTTATTATGTCATGCAGGTAAAAATCTACGAAAAAATAATAGAACAGAGAATACGATACATTACAGAACCATAGTTGAGTCCCTCTCAGTTTGGCTTCAGAAGGGGAGCAAGCAGTACTGATGCACTTTTCAGACTGAGACGAGTGAAAATCAATCGAATACAATCATGATTTAAACACAGTATTTGTAGACCAGGAAAAGGCATTCGATAGAGTAGATAGAAACATTCTATGGGAAACCTTAGAAATGTATAACATCAGAGGACAGCTGTTAGATAATATAAAAGCGATATATCAAAGATGTCAAAGCTCAGTAAGAGCAACAGATGGAATGACTGAACCTTTTGAAACAAGATCTGGAGTAAGACAAGGATGCGTACTTTCACCTCTACTTTTCAACATATACATGAACAGAATAATAAAAGAAGCTTACATCAACAAGAGAAAAACATTGCTAATAAACCTGATGAGGAACTTAACAATGAAATCAATGAACTATTATTTGCCATCGATCAAAATCTAATATACAAAGATGTAGAAAATTTGCAAAGCCACATCAATGCATTGCTATTAGCATGTCAGAAGTACAACATAAAAATTAAAGGTACAAAAAAAACAGAAGTTATGAAAATTAGCAAGTGTGCAACACCAATGGATATATATAACAATAGATAACACCAGAGTGAAATAAGTCAAAGAATTTAATTATCGAGCCAACATTTTTTTCCTAAAATTAAGACTAAACAGAGAAATAGAAACAAGGTGCCAGACAGCAAACACAGTGGCCTACCAACGTTCACCGTTATTTCTTCATCCAAATATCAAGATCGAAATAAAAAATCAAAAAATATCTACAATTTTTATTTCAACACTCTGCTACCAATGTCAAACATGATCATTAACAAACTCGCAGCAGAGAAAAATCGTTACATGTTAAATGAAGTGTCTGGGAAAAGCTGCAACAGTTACTAAACTAGATAAAATAAGAGCTGAAGAAATTAGGAAATGAGTTGGTATAATATCATGTATTGAGCATGTCGAAAGACATCAAGTAAAATGTTTCGGTCACTTATGAGAATGAACCCAAACTAAATACCAATAAGAACATATAACAAAAGAATACCCGGATATAAGGCTAAAGGTAGACGAAGAAAACTGTGTATAGAAAACATCAAGATAGCATTGAACAAACATGTACTTTAATGCTACCAAAGTGACACATCTGGCCTTGGAAAGACAGCCGAATCGCCAACCCTTACGCTTAACGGAAAGTGTGAATACGATCAACCATCGTTCACCTGTGGACAGACAAGAAAAAATAGTGTTGTCTCCCTTATATTTAGACCTTAGTCTTGTCTATGGATGTATTCAATTAATAATATACCAGCTATTGTATTTGCAATAAACATACAATATCCCTTCAGCAAGTTCTTTGTTATTACTCGCATTACATCGGATGTCAAGTGCTTCCTGCTCAAACAATACAAAAAGGGATTATTTCATGATCATCTTCTATCAGCTACTGTGGATTTAACCCACTATTTGTTATGTATAGATCGGTTCAGGTATTAGGTTTTAGATATGTTGATTATCCTCTTCGCACACAGGACACGTCCATAGGTGCTCAGTGACATAGTGATGTTATCACTTACATCAGTCATACATGTTCTATATTGTCCGATTTTCTGTAACTGTAGTGATTTTTTCTACAGAAGAATGCTGAGAATACCATGGACTGCCCGAAAAACTAATGTACAGTTGTTGAAAGTGTCAAATGCGAAACGGACCTTAATCAACAATATAAGAAAAAGGCAATCTTATTTTTATTGGCCACTTCATGAGACAGGCAGGTTTAGAGAACATAGTCACAATAGGCAAAATTGAAGGCAACAGATACAGAGAGCGACAACGTGAGAAAATATTAGACAGTTTGACAACCTGGCACGGCAAGGAAACAACAACGACTTTGATACATAATACTTTGGATTGAGAGCTGTGGAGAGCCATGACCGCCTTCGCCAGCCGGCATAGCACCTGATGATGATGATGATAGTGATGTTATCACTTTCTGTAACTATAATGATGTTATCACTTTCCCCAGTCATACCTGAAAAAAGTGTCTATTTTTTTTTAACCTAAACTAAAATTCCGGTTAATGGTTGCTACAAAGGCGTATTAAAGCATGTCTTTCAAACATGCCTATATTTACCCTATAAACATTTCTACGAAGTTCTCAATATTCTTCTATATACCCAAATCTTAAGGCATCAATTCTGTCTTATAACACATTATGTTGGTTATCCATGTTTCTGAGATATAGGCCTACATTAAGGTAAAGTTGATATAGCATGTCGTTATTCATATGTTTAATTTGTTTGGACAATGTACACATGTGGTTGCGTCTGTGGGTGTCACTAATGGCTCACTAGACAAACCAATCATGCACAGAAAACCTTAGTAGATGACATGTCTTTATATTGAGGTTATCTTCTTATAGAAGCTTCATGGCATGTCGTCTATACAATCCCTTAGTCGTAACCTTCGATAACAGTTACCATGTTGGTCCGACAGGCCAACGTTGTGCTTGAACTAGTTACGGGCACGGCGTGGGTGGGCGGAACAACAAAAAAACCTTTCACAAGGGCCAGAGTTGTTCCTGATGTCGACATCTGTTTCTTCGGCATTAGACTCGAAACATCATCGAGTTGAATGGCTGCTGCAACAGAGAGCGGAGCACTTATGGGAATGTCCCACGTACTGTGAGGCCAGTTTCTAATCAAGAAACACGAATTTGCTTGGATGTTAATAGTTTTACTCCTCATTTAAAGCACATTTAGCCATTCATTTTATTCTTGTAACTTTTGTTTTCATCTTCCATTATATTTAATTATTTGTCCTAGAGATTCATATAATGATCTACTTGTTGATATATGTCTCCGTGTATGTGTAGTGTTTGCTCTTCTTTGATTTTGTTTGATTATCATGATTTTAGTTTACAGCTTGTGAATAACTAGTCTATTATCTCTACTTGATTTCTTTATTGTATCTTTTACATATCACTGATGTTAGTCATGCATATTCTGATGTAGGCGGAAGCAGCGATGGCGATAAAGATGATAAAGACGATGATGACGTCAAAAACGCTAAAATCAAAAGCGGAACTACCATTCTCACTGTTAGCGTTGTGGTAGGATTGACATTAGCTATTATTCTACTGGTGCTGATGTTTTTCCTCGTTCGAAAATATATCATACAAAGTAGGGCTCGCAACACAGAATCCAGAGATGATGGTATTACCGTACATTTGTGGTCTAAGTCAAGGTTAGTAAGTCACAATTGTGTCAATTATTTTATCTTTACCCCCATCTAGATTTTAATGTTGAATATGTAATAGTACTAATAGCCGCACATTGCAGACGATGACAACAGTTTCAGACTTGTATTTTTGCATTTTTCTGGTGTGTGTCAAAATGAATGAAATGTTCAATCATGACAGAAAGTCACATTTAAGACGTGTATGATTTAAATTTTTCATTTTTGTTTGTTTTTTGTTCTGTCTTTTCGGGCAGCAAGTTTTTCCGTGTCTCTGAGATTTCCTGCTTCACGGAGATGCCATCACCTTTGCCGGTGTTGCTGGGTCACACTGAGCGACGGGGTGCAAAGGGAACGCATTGCTCTAGGCGAACCCAGGGTTAGCAGATAACCAAGATCCCAAATGTACTTCCACGCGGTGCACCCTGGAAACAGAAATACAGCAGTTCGAGCTGATTCTGGCCAAATCATTTGGGGATCGTGTCCGAGAATGTGGAGGTAGCAGATGGAAAGAGATTTGCCTGCACAAGAGACAGACAATATCTCCGACACCACCAGCATCACCACATATATCGACACTGTCGACATACAGTGAAGCTAGTCAGTCCAGTCCGAACATTGGAGGGGCGGCCAATGTAAAATGCACGTAAAGGTAGATGCATAGCGAGAGGCATAGATTTCATACCGAGTACAATGAAACAATGAAAGGGCAGAACAGCGCTAGAGGGCAGCGCGAACTGCAAATAGAAAGTGAAAAGTCCCTAGGAAAGGGGAACTACAAGCTCCGTCAGCTCGAGACGAGCTTCTAGTTACCTGTGCTCCTTACAGGCAGAGACCCAGACCCATTCATTGGCGTTTGGTAAAGCAAGAAGACCTAATCAAACTCTAATGTCGAGCCTTCCTAAACCGGAAATATGCTCGCGAAGAGAAAGGGTTCCGTACTCGATGCGCTCAGGCACAAAAGGGACAACGATTTAGCCCTGGCCCAACTCTACTGTCAGGTTTTCCTACACCGGAAATACACTTGAAGAGAGAAAGGGTTCAGTACCTGATGGGCTCAGGCGCTATTGGGACAAGGACGCTCAGCTCGAGAACGCCTTGCTCTCAAACGCGTGGTGTGAGACTTGAACTTGGACAAGGGGTACACGATGTCGGTGAATGACACCTCGGCTAAGAGGGCGAAAGAGCCAGGGTCCAACTCCTCTGTTGAGTTCTTCCCCTTAAGGAACCAGGCTCATGGATGAGAAACGGTTCAGTACCCAATGGGCACAGGCACAGCACGTCCAATTACACGAGGCAAGTTCATAGACAGTGGAACACCTCGTTCGAGTCAGACGAGAGCAAAAAAGTCGTCTGGGCGTAGAGTCTCCACTACGCGTGCCTGGAGACAGATGTAGAGGCTGTCACAGGCTAAGGGTAGCCCACCCGAAATGTCAAGGCATGCAGAAATCGGATGTGCTAGGCCTACAAGGCGCATAACGGTGGCACAACGTAATCACGCTCCCGGCGGAAATCGCACGGATATCCGTGATGGTTACAATGGAGCGAACGAAAAACAAACAAACAAAACACTGAGCGATTCTGTGAGCAGCAGACTGCCAAGATGTTGTGTAGATGTTGAAACTCTTTAGATATACTTTGAGAGAGTACTTGAAGCGTTTCTTCTGTCCACCAGCCAGTCGTTTTACCATGAATCGTTTCTTCTGTCCACCAGCCAGTCGTTTTACCATGAATCGTTTCTTCTGTCCACCAGCCAGTCGTTTTACCTTGAATCGTTTCTTCTGTCCACCAGCCAGTCGTTTTTCCCTTGAAGCATTTCTTTTGTCCACCAGCCAGTCGTTTTTACCTTGAAGCGTTTCTTCTGTCCACCAGCCAGTCGTTTTTCCCTTGAAGCGTTTCTTCTATCCACCAGCCAGTCGTTTTTACCTTGAAGCGTTTCTTCTATCCACCAGCCAGTCGTTTTCCCTTGAAGAACTCACCATACATCATCTGCTTTGAGATATGTTTGTCACCCATGCGCACCTGTCAGGACCATCGTATGTGGGCCTTCTTTCTATTATGAATGCTCGGGGAATGTTGGCACTAGTGAGGACTTCAGTATCAGCTGCTTTCTTTCCACTTTACCTTGAGATGTTTTCGGATACATTTTGTGAGAACGTGATGTAATGTAAACTGTATTGAATTTTCATTTTACGCACTTCGAGATTTAAGTGTTGAATATTTAGTGTAAAACTGTAAAGTAACCCATAGCATTTATTAATGCTGTAGGGATGTGAGATGTTAGCGATCTCATATTTCATACCGCAAATGAGGGCGGTAGCCATCTCCTCTCCCTAAAATTCGTAGAACTTGATACTACATGTACAATAAACTGAAAAAAATGGTCAGAGAGACAAGTGCCGATGGGGAGAAGATAAGCAGACAATTGACGAGATTCTCCATAAATGCCTTCTTTACGAAAGGAGTAGGGTTGAGATGTGGCCATCCCCGAACCGCCTGAAGAAATGAAACTGTAAAATAACATGGCAAGTCTGTGACAGACCAACCACCTTTATAAAAAGTCAATTGTGGTCGTTTGAACAAACGTCGAAGTAGGTACAACAAACATTTCACTTATATATCACTTATATATTATTAGTATCACCACTTGTCACTGCTTTGTTAGACGTTTTCCCTATTTCTAGTAATAATCTTTTTAAATATGTCAAATCTTGCTGTTATGTCTCGTGACATCTGTTATATGTGTGAACTATCTCTCCAGCAGTGGTTACACGTCTACTGAGGAAATGGCATCAACATCATCAATAAACGTTCCTGAAACATTTGAGTCACAGTCTGGAATTCCATCAAAGAAGACTCAGTTCGTCAATATGACGGATGATGCTTTCTATACACGAAACAGAGCTGTTCCGTCAGGATTTTCTGCAACTTTAGCTCCTGTACCGCCACCTTATTCAGGGTGAGATCAGTCTCTTATGTCGTGAAGAGAGAGAATGTTAGCGTGTTAGAGAGACAGTGAGAGAATGTTAGCGTGTTAGAAAGACAGTGAGAGAGTATTAATGTGTTAGAGACAGTGAGAGAATGTTAGTGTGTACCGCTCATAGCACATTACTCATAGCAGAACACTCATAGCACAACACTCATAGCACAACACTCATAGCACAACACTCATAGCACAACACTAAGCATGCATTTCTAATAGTCTTCATCTAATAGTTAGTTAGTCGTCGGATCATCATCACTGCAAACTGGACACATCCATAGTTGCTCCGATCTCTCCTTGAGTGTATCCGCCATCACACTTCTGCTGACAGTACCGGTCCTATGCTGGTTGACCATCATTCTTCTTTGCCCTCCAAAATGTTCACCTCTAGCAACACCGCATTTCAATCCGTGATCTTTAATCCTAGCCATTGAAAAGGAATCATCTAATAGTTATCTAACCCAACGAACGACAAACATAATGGTCTCTGACGATATCTACTACATTTAGCATTGTTACTATTCTTTTTATCTCGCATAGAGATCCGATAACACAGGGGCTTAAATTGTGGATAATAGCTATATCACCTTTCCGTGTTTGCATAAGTATCTTTACATTCCCTTCTATTGCGCGTATGTACTATTAAAAACTCCAGCTTTAACAAATTAAAGTGTTTATTATTTCCTTCTTGAATTAACAAATTAAAGTGTTTATTACTTCCTTCTTGATTTAGGCCCTCCTCAACCTCCGCAGGAGAACTGTTCCACCACAGTGATGAACTACCTCCATCTTATGCTGATGCTGTGTTTAAAAAATAAAACAAAGAAAGAAACAAATTTGAAGCAGGAGAATGATTGTGGTAATGTAGTTTTTGTGCGATAACACATCTCCTCATAAGCTACATGTTTATGCTAGAAACTGGTGTTTGCCGACGCGCACACACACCATTTATAGCAATCATTTATAACGATCATTTATAACGATTATTTATAGCAATCATTTATAACGATCATTTATAACGATTATTTATAGCAATCATTTATAACGATCATTTATAACGATTATTTATAGCAATCATTTATAACGATCATTTATAACGATTATTTATAGCAATCATTTATAACGATCATTTATTATGTTTGGTTACGAAATTAATAATGCCACACAATGTAATTTGGGGTTTGTTATAAAAGTAAGTGGACACTTGTTGACACAGGGGTGACAGAATTTAACACAAATTGAAGTTAACAATATTGTTTTTATGCATTAATTAAATTGTTTGAATGTGAAACATTTTGTCTAAAAATTTGGCCACATATATGTGAGTATTTTGTCTAAAAATGCGAAACAAAACATATATGTGAAACATTTTTCTAAAAATGTGAAAGAAAGCATATATGTAAAACATTTTCTAAAAATGCGGAGCAAAACAAATATATGGATCTCTCTTTTTCGTTTTTTTTTACATGGTTGGTTAACTCGTATGTATGTACACATAATGCCATAATGTAGCAAGGTGGGGGGGGGGGGGGTTGTTTCCTGAAATCTTGATAGTTATTGATAAGAGAAAGGAGGGGGCAGAAATTGGCTAAATATGATTGACATAATATATGGACAGCCCTTTATCACCCGGATAAAAGTTAAATTGTAATTATACTTTCTCCTCTGCGTTCGTTTTAACACTACAGCTGGGTTAATCGGATGTAGTCCAGTGAAATAAAGTGCATTGTGTGTTTGAGAACCCGGATAATTGCGAGCGATTAGCTCTACTTCCTATGTGCAGTGGGGTGGTTTTTTTGAGCTTTCTTTCATACCTAGAAGACTTCAGCTTTCGGCTTAGTAAAATGCCTATTGAAGGAGCCTTCTACTCAGAGAGAATATATAATTGTATAGTTGACATGCTACAAAGCTTCCAAAAAGAAATCTTCAGTATAGCAGCATGTCATCTACTAAGGTTTTCTGTTGCATGGCTGGTTTATCTAGTGGAAATTATAGATGATCTGTGACGCTATTGCTAAGTTGTTCGTTGTATGTTCAAGAAGTCCCTTGACGCCTTGTCTATAAAGTGGATTTTCTCGGAAATCTCTGTGGATTATCGCTTGAAGCTACGGAATTACGTTCTTTGAGTAGTACTCTCAGTGAGTGGCGACGGGGCATTTCGTTGAGAGGGACGACGTGCATATGTGTAAACCGGAATAGAATAACATCAGGCTTCTTCGCCATTTGATCCATTTTTTTTAGTCCAGAGAACGGAATGTGTTACTCTATGGTTTACAGCTGTTCTTATATTTCTACGTCTTTTGTATAGACACACACGGCATCCCTCTGATAGTTATACTAAAGCAGCATAAATATATATATATATATATATATATATATATATATATATATATATATATATATATATATATATATATATATATATATATATATATACATATATATGCCGTCTTATGTGTCCTTACAAATCTTGACTGCCTCTACCTCTAATTGTTTTTATAAGTTGTAATTTTACTCCATCATCTTTGAGAATTTATACATTATTTTTTTTTAATTATTTCTTTTTTTTTGTACTTTTTTTTTGGGGGGGGGGGTTCGTTGATTTTTATTTTATCATCCTTCTAAAAAACTATATCTCATGAGCCCCTAGTTCATATTGAGCTTTTTTGTTTACAGTACATGCTTTATACTCATAAAGACGACTTGGGTTTATATAAGAAACTATCACTGGAATTCACATATGCAGTAACATTATTCATTTGAATATAATATTGAATGCTTCATTGCATAATCGTCTTTTGATGTTTTGTGTGTATCCTGATAAAGACCTTTTGGTTGAAACGTTGAATATGATTTGTATATTGTAATTTGTATGTTTTCTTGTGTGCACATCATTTCCCACTAGTCTTAGATATAGTATGTTGTTTCTGATTGAAACAATTATATAAACCTGTGTAATACGTAAGTACCATTGCATAATTAATGGGACTATTATATTGAACTTCAAATCGGAATACATATTACAGATTATACAATTCAACGTCTCAATTAAAATTTATCTATGTAACCTATATAATATGTCTTTGTCAACTGAAGTGAGAAAGAGAGTTTCTAGAAAATATATACAAACAATTCTGATGTACGGATGTGAATATTGGACAATTAGCAAAATAATGTCAAATTATATAAAGGCAGCAGAGATGTCGAGTTGTACTCGAGTTACTCCATATGTAGTCCGTCCCTCTCAACGCAGCGGCACGCAGCCTCTTTCGAGATTACCAATCACAGCACGTAACTTGGTGGCTTCAAGCGATAATCTCCAGGGATTATCGAAGATATTCACTTTATAAACGATATGGGAACGGTATGGAACGATATGGGAATCCGTTATCTCTTGAACACACAGCTAACGGATTCACTCCGCCAGAGAAATATTTTGATGTATAGAAGACTATTAAGAACACGGTGGACAGATAAAAAGCGTAATGAAGATTTCTTAAAAGAAATTAATTCAAAAAGAGCTATTAACACACATCAAAAAGAGACAGTAACACAATTTTTAGATACATCATGAGGAAAGATGAAACACATGGTGACAACAGACAATTTGAAAAGCAAGAGAGGTAGGGGAAGACCATGAGAGCAAATTCTTGAAAGACTAGCATTGTGGCATGAGAGAACATTAGAAATGATTGACAGCATATGAAACAAAAGGCTGTGGAAAGACACGAAAACCAACGCCACACTGCATTGGACCGTAAGAAGTAGAAAGTTTATCTGAGTTTTGGAGTTTTGACAATTCGCTTAATTGTGCCAATTTTAGCTACCTGTAAAGCACATATATTACTTCTGATGCTCTTTTCATCCAGTTATTTCCATGTCTGATCTAATCTTGATGTTTTCACTTATAATATTCAGCGTTTAACATAAAAAGCGAATATCTTTGAATATCTTTTAAGATAACATGAAAGAAAATAATTCAAACAGACAGATGTTCTATGTTTCTCTATCTATCTATCTATCTATCTATCTATCTATCTATCTATCTATCTATCTATCTATCTATCTATCTATCTATCTATCTATCTATCTATCTATCTATCTATCTATCTATCTATCTATCTATCTATCTATCTATCTATCTATCTATCTATCTATCTAATCTAATCTAATCTAATCTAATCTAATCTATCTATCTATCATGTATCTATCTATCTATCTATCTATTTATCTATCTATCTATCTAATCTATCCTATCTATCTATCTATCTATCTATACACTGTGTCCCTTGTTTGCCTTGCGGCGTCAGGGGTGGAAGAGTTCTCTGGAGATGGCCTTCTTGTGCGCTGTTTGTAAGCTTGTTCCTGTGGCTTCTTTATTTCTGTGATCCATCTTTTACATGGTCTGCCTCTGGCTTTATAACCGTTATGTCTATGTGTCACGGCCATTTGTGGCATGCTATATGTCGGTAGTCTGGAAGAGTGTGAAAACCACTTGATCTGTTGTCTTTTGATGTGTTCCAATACTGGTATTTTTTTGGTTTACCAAAGGCAGCTGTTACTCGCATGATAAAGAGATAATCCCCATTTGTTGGACCCACCATGACAAGGTGAAGGACAAGAGAGCGGTGATTGACAACCTAGCATTGTGGCATGAGAGAACATCGCTGTTGGAATTCATTAACATGACATGAAATAGACGGCTGTGAAAAGACGTGATAACCAATTACACAAAGCATGGACTTTAAGAAGATGAATTCACTATGTCCTAGTCATTGAATTCACTATGTCCTAGTCATTGAATTCACTATGTCCTAGTCATCCCGTTTTTACTGTAAATTTCATGAAATATGCTCTCTTGACACGAATTTTCGTCTTATCTTTCTGCAATCTAGTTACTTTAGCAATGTATTTCGTTTCTCTCTCCTTAATCTATACTTCTTCTGTCTCTCTGTCTCTATCTCTCTATATGTCACTCTCTATTTCCCTCTCTCTACCTGATTCTATTTCGAATCTCTCACTGTATATATCTCTATATGTTTCTCTCTCTGCCTCTCTATATCTTTCTGTCTGTTTTTATCTTTTTCCGTCTCTCTTTTTATCCTCTGTCTATCTCTTTCTGGAATTTTGTCTTTCTCTCTTTCCATCTCTCTCTCTCTCTCTCTCTCTCTCTCTTTATACTTGTATGTATTTAGTTCTAGTATTTTATTTTATTATAAACTAATAATTGGAATATTCCTACCAATATTTGTTTCAGCTGATGTACTTTGATCACGCCAATGAGAGTTACCACAATTCCGTGAAAATATACAGATACCAAAGTGTCGTGATACAATAAAATTATCACAATTCTGTTTTGTGATATCCTTAGGTTGTACTATACCTAAGCCTTCATTATTCATCCATACTTGACTCCAATACCAGTTCATGCACAGTTATAGCTACAGATCTGAACAGATATTGATAAATACTTATTCAATTCATTCCCTCATTTTTGTTACAATACAGATATGTTTCTGTTGCACATTCACTAGTTTGTTAAAATGTGTTATGTGCGTGTTTGTGTGTAGGAAGATTTGCATTTCCTTCTAGTTAATAGTTTTTAAAGTCGCCTTACGTGTTATCGGGACCTACAAGAGAAGTATGAAATATTAACAAACATGCCACGAATGTCGCCATAATAGAGGTTTTGTGGCATTTCATTCCAAAGCTGTCTTTTTTTCATTTAAAATGTTATTTAATATAACACGTAACAACATAAATTGCATTGAAACTTGGTCATAATTTCATGTGATAATTTCATAAGCATTTGAAAAAAACAATGGACGTATATCGGACATGTACTTAGAATGAATAAAACCAGACTGCCACTACAAGCATTAAAATGGGTACCAGATGACAAAATAAAAAGAGGAAGACCAAGCGATACTCTTCTCAGAGCAAACATCGAAGACGATATGACTATGGGTCTCAACAATATACAGGAATTACACACAGTAGCATCACATCGTTCAAACTGGAGAGCTCTGGTTTCTGCATTAAGCACCGTGTTCAACGCTAAAGGAACACAGACAGATAGACATACAGACAGACATATAGATTAAAAACAACTGATACTTAAAGATTGATCCACACGATATATCAACTTTAATCCACGCAAACCCGTGGATATGCGGGGGGGGGGGGGTGGTTTCAAACCAATCCCCTCATTATGAAATTGGAACACTAGTTTTAGAACTAGAAATTGGAATACTAGTTTTAGAACTAGAAATTGGAATACTAGTGTTAGAACTAGAAATTGGAATACTAGTTTTAGAACTAGAAATTGGAATACTAGTGTTAGAACTAGAAATTGGAATACTAGTTTTAGAACTAGAAATTGGAACACTAGTTTTAGAACTAGAAATTTGAATACTAGTTTTAGAACTAGAAATTGGAATTCTAGTTTTAGAACTAGAAATTGGAATACTAGTTTTCGAACTAGAAACTTAGCCAAAAGGCGGATAATACCTATCGCGAACGGTTTTTTACAAAAAAAGGTCAGTACGTTTCTTATAAAAAGTGGAAGATGGACACGAAATCGGCCGAAATACTTTTTTTTTTTAAATAGGAAAACTTACTCTTTACTAAAAACGTGTATACGGCACTGATCCAGTAATCTTTTGTTTTTTGTTTAAATTATCATACAATAACATGTTATCCAAAATAGTACATGGTAATTGTATGTAAATTGGTCAGTGGTCAAAATGTTTTTATACAGTAAAGGCCATTTTTGGTTGGTCTCAGTCACTAATTAATTTGCTGGTCTCAGTCAATTTTCATTGGCGCCAACAGGTTTGAAGAATATCAAAAATAACAATGAAAGGTTGAACAAATAACATTTCTGTTAAAACAAAATAAAGTATGAACATCGTTTAAACACAGTGTAGTACATTTCTTTAGCATAGTTAACTAACAAAAGAATGCAGGGTGGCGTTGCGGTGAGAGTTACACGTTACACTTTTTGTACTCATCTTCTGCAAGAGCTAAGACAAGCTGGCACAAAGACCAAAAATTTGAAAAAGTGCGTGCATTATCATGAAGTCGCTAATCTCGACTTGAATCACAGATACAATAAACATAAAATACCTGCGTATGAATACTCTTATGATAACACAAACACATCACATACTAATATGCATTTATTCTGTTAATGTATACATATAAACGATATAGGCATAAAAATGGTGACTTCAGATATATAAATGTATATACACTCGTATATGATATAACAGGGGTCGGCAACCTTTTGCCAACTTAAGGTTTCAAATTATTCAGAGTGCCAACATTACCTATCATTTTATAAAAGTCGAGGCCAATATTCTTATTTTACGACATATTTTATTTTTATATTTTAATTAATTAATATATAGTGATATTTAATAATATGTAAAGTTGTAAACAACATTAAAAGAAATAGAGTTTCTGGATAAGTCTGTGGCTGGTACCCTGCTACGCCAAAGTGCCGAAATGAGTGAGGAAACCCCACTAATCGATTTATAATCAACTTTATACAGGAAACGTTAAGAGTCTGCTTGCCATTTGAAATTGCTTAGCGTTCCAAGTGTGGCACGCGTGCCATAGGTTGCCGACCCCTGTGATATAATATCCAAGGGAGCACTAGTTGGTCACTTGTGATCCAGGTAGAGGAGTTTTAATTTAATCTTACAAATAGTTTCTTTGCCACTATTTTTAACTGATTGAGAAGATTACAGGATATTTTGCAAGCACTACATGACTTGATTCAATGTGGCTTTATGGTGCATGCCATGAGCAGGTCCCAGGTGGGCTTTATTATATCCTCTTTGCAATCTAGAGACAATCTACAGAGGTTGACTCCAGCCTATTATTCCAGGCAACATCACCTCCTCCCCCCTTTACAGGAAATTACAATATGACTTAGTACATGGAAATTTATTTAACCAAAAGACTGTGGTTTATTGGTAAATGTAATTTACCGCTCTTTAATGATTTTCCAAAACACGTACGTCAAGAGATTTATGGGAATGAAACACACACGGAAAAAGAAAACGAATGAATTGAAACACTATTTTGTTGACCTAACGCGCCTCCGTTACCGAAGACGTATCTACGGCTCTGTGTCCAGACATGAGCTATAGCAGGCTTGATGAAAGCTGAGTTCTTGGGACAACCTTCAACATCAATTTATAACTCCGCTCTCATGTCATGCTTATCGTATGACTTTGCTACAATTATTTTCTCCCTCGATATCAGACGCATATACTCGTGTTTGTAAATCCTCAAAGAAATAAATCTCTATCCGAACAGAAATTGAAAACCAGTTCGGTTACTAAACTATTATTCGGGGATGCATAATCTTATCAAGACCTCTACGACACCTTGAAGCCTTATCATGGGGTCTCCGACAACTTGAAACCTTATCATGGGGTCTCCGACAACTTGAAACCTTATCATGGAGTCTGCGACAACTTGAAGCCTTATAATGGCGTCTACAACAACCTGAAGCCTTATCATGGGTCTGCAACACATTGAAGCCTTATCATGGGGTGTACGACAACTTGAAGCCTTATCATGGTGTCTGTGACAACTTGAAGCCTTCTCAGGGGGTCTGCGACAAACTTGAATCCTAATCATGGGGTCTGTGACAACTTTAAGCCTTATCATGTAGTCAATTCGTTCAATTGTTGTACACACTGCTAGATTCGATCAATTGTTATACACTTTACTTGATTCATCAATTGTTGTACACGTTGCTTGACTCATCAATTGTTGTACACTTTGTTAGACTCATCAATTGTTGTACACATCGCTAGACTCATGGTAAGGACTGAGTCTATTGTTGTACACGTGGCTAGATTGATCAATTGTTGTCCACGCTGCTAGACTCATCAATTGTTGTACACGCTGCTAGACTCATAAATTGTTGTACACGCTGCTAGACTCCTCAATTGTTGTAAACGTTGCTAGACTCATGGTAAAGACTGAGTACCTCGTACAAAATTCTGTACTGGTGAAATGTTGGTATCACTTGAGGTCTTATTGCTTTGATAGCTCCAACGACAAGAGGAACCGTTAGGCGATTGTCATTGTCCAGTCTGTCTAGAAGAAGAGACAGCACACACGCTAGTCCGCTGTAATTTGCGCCATTTCTACACATATACACTGTTCTTCCATTACCTGGTGATCTACAAGAGCGAATTGCTGCCATCAAGGCTAATAAATCTGATGGTTTCAGGTCTTTAGGATTCCGTGAACATGTCAAATGTATCAGCTGATGCTCTTTATCTGGGGCGCTAGATCCCGATATCAATGTGCTTTTGTGCGTATCCGGGATGGCAAGGAGCTGAAGCTTGTGGTATAAGACATGAGATGTCATTTTCTGAGACTTTATTTTAAAATAAGCTGTAGACACTTCATCATCTTCCATCAGAGGATAATACTGACCAACAGATGAGTCTGCAGACTTCGGATCAACTTCAAAAGCTACCACCAAAGTCACCCGATACTGTATGATCATTCGCCAAAAATCAGTGACAGTTGTAGGAAGCGGTATCTGTGTTATAATGTTTTGGTTATTTCTACGAAAGCTTGGCATAAACACAGCATTGATGTAGTCACCCAAACCTTCTTGAATGTCTCCTGTCAAAATAACTCGGTAGTCCTCTTTAGCTAAAACGTTTTGAAACCTGTTCTTGGTCTTGTTACTTACAGTTTGACTGTTTTCATATACAGAGCTGTAAGCAATGTCACTGTGGTCACTACTATCTGGGCCGTTGTCACCTATCGCGCATATTGCTTTAAACTCTAATTTCAGCTTAGACTGACCTTCATTTTCTAGAACATGAATCGTATCAAGAATATTAGTTGTCATTATTGTTGTTCCTAAGCATACAATTGCTACTTGAGCTGCTCTGTGTAAGAATTCATACTGACCAGCAGTCTGCACCATGTTTATTCTGTCATGTCTAAGTTTACTTACTGTAGACATAAAGTCAACGTATCCTGTCTTCATTGCTTCCTTCACGACATTGTGAAGAGCTATGAATGTCCCTGTACGACCAATTCCAGCGCTGCAATGCACAACAATTGGTCTGTTAGTAGAAATAGAGGCAACTCTTTGCTCGAAGTCCACAAGACTCCATGTAGTTGTTGGAACATCCTTGTCAGGCCACGAGGTAAAGTGAAATTGACTAACACTTTGTACGTGTTCTCCTTCTTGCAACAGCTGTAACCTTCTGATGGTGTAGTCTGCGAACACTTCAGTAGTTGTCAGTTTAACTTTGATATTACCAACTTCCATGTCATCATCATCTTCAGGCCAGTATCTTTCACACTTTATCTTCCCATCTTCAACCAAATTTGTTAACATCACCACAACTTCGACTTGTTGTTCTGACAGCATCCGAATAAAATCTTCAAGAATTGCCAATGTAGGACCTTGTGACGCTATGAATCTCGCTTGTTCACTGTAGCCATTGATAAATGAAGCATTTATATAATCGTAATGGTTCTTTTCTCTGTTAGTTGATAGTATTACCCTGGAGTGATCATACGCGCAAATGTTCTTGTAACGATTTTTATGTTTATTTTCTTCACACATTCCAGCTGTTGTTGTAGCGTCGGTATTGGACATAATCCCGTTAAATTGCTCTTTGAAGAAACACCTGTTATGAGCAGTAATAAATCCAGTGAGATCCTCGACTGCTATTGATGTAGTGCTCCCTATGGATATTGTGTTAGAATAAACGTTATTGTCTAAATAGTTGCCAGTTTTAAGATCATTTGTAGTCTGTTTCTTTGTGATTGCGAGTTTTGCTGCAATATTTTGTTTACAATCACTTCTTTGATCTGTTTTACTAGACTCGAGGTCTGTGAGTAGAGTATTCTCACAAAAATCGCCATCATCAACTGGACCATTGTTGACTGCATCAGCCATTTTATTATTTGTGGCAGTTCTGTATCTCCAAAAAATAACAGACATTAGCACTATGATCAGGATAACAATAATAGCTACAGTCCCAGCAATGGCACCAGTAGAGAAAAGACTGTCGTCTATTAAATGGTGACAGGTCGGTGGTTGATACCCATGTTGACAACCAAGAATACAAGCACCATCTGTGCGTTGACATGAAGACTCGGAGTTGTTGGGCATAATACAGAACTGGCTACAGTCAAATCTACAATCTATACCATATTTCCCGATGTCACATGTTTTATCGCAGCTCTCACCATGAAATCCCGCAGAACATCCTGATGGACATCCTCCATTGCTAACAAAGCAATTCTCATTTGTTACAGCACAGTTACATGTATGCTCACATTCCCGTCCGTATCTCAAATTTTCACACGCAGAATCTCCATATATTTCTACTTCACACAGGGTGAGACATACATCGCGGCCAGTGTAGTTGTTTGTTATATCTACTAGTAAAATAGGCGGTGTCTGTTTTACACTTAATATTGTGTACTTGTCTAGTGTCGTGTTTTCCTTGTCTGTGTGGTTGAATACAAGTGTACCATCCTTGGTGAAACTTCGAAGAGTAAATGCTTGGAGACGTTCTTTTAACGTATCTCTGTTGTAGAGAACATACCTGTATATCGTATATGATCGTGTAAATGTCACATTCCAATTTGGATTCAAGTCTTTACTTTTAGTTGCTGTACAGCTATCATTTAAATATCTGTTGTCTTTGTTACCGTCTACAGCTTTAGTTGCAATGGAACGACTTTCAAATGTGCTGGATTGTGCAGCATTCTGACATAGTGCTATATTACGGCCTCCACTGATGTACAGAGAACATAGAGACTTGACTCCATCTCCTGTGATAATTAAATACTGAAATGCAAAATCTAGATCACAGTATATGTCCAGTGTTTTATCATTGACTCTGGCATGTCTCATGTTCTTACAGTCACTTCTGGTTACGTTTCTTTTGTCAGTGAACGTTAATTTGAAATCTTGCAGTAATGTATGATTGTTTACCTGTAACCGGAGCCAGGTGAAGGGATATTCTGACGTCAGGTTTATTGTAAGTTCAGTTAATGTTTTATCAATATTGCAGCTTGTCTCATTGTTATCACGGATCCAATATGGAGTTTGGGATTGAACTCCACTCGTGACAACTAAATCTTGGTACTGGCATTCTGGACCAAACCAACCAATTGAGCAACGACCTGTACACATTCCATTATTGTTTGAATGTATACGACGACATTTATATTGACAATTGTTCCCAAGACAACCCTGTTCACAGCCTTGACCTTGTACATTTTGAGACCAAACGATGATGCAGAGCATCGTCCATATTAGTTCTCCTGCCATAAATGTATCTGATGTGAATTTCACAGCTTTATGTGTTGTGTGATCAGAATTTCACAGATTTATGTGTTGTGTGATCAGAATTAAACAGCTTTATGTGTTGTGTGATCAGAATTTCAAAATGTTTTGTTGGCTTGAATGTCTAGAATTGTCAAATTATTAGAATTGCTGTAAACTTCATAATACTTTATAGGCCCTAATGTAAATAACTTTATTGCACTTTTCTTTCAAATCTGAGCAAGACTTTCAAATACTACTTTTTTGCTTACGTAAAAAGTGTGTCTTCTTTATCTTCCTGTTTCTGCTGTAGGAATCAGGCAATGATATTGATGTCTTCAATAAACAAATTTGTTGTTCAAAGTTCCGAGACAGTGACGCAGAACTTGTAGGAGCTTTTATAAGATGATTATAGTGAGGTATGCAATTCTTATGGTGAATTACGCTTCATTCATAACGCTAAGACGTTATTCCAATTTTGTTATATCAGAGCTTATAACCATACAAAGAATAGTGGAGGTCGTCGTAGGTAGGTGACGAGTTTACCTCTCCTTTAGACAGGCGCGCCTCTTTCTTCCAGCGGACATAGTCCAAGTAGGCTATATCAAGACGCACAATTAAAACGTATCAGAAGTCACAAAGATCCCTGATTGTAAGAGTATATCTTGTTTTCATAGTTCCATCGAACTTTGCTTCTTGAGATAATGGAGTATATCTGTTTCAACTTACAATGAAAATTATAAACTTGTGTGATGTTAAAACGAGAACAAATCATATAGTATTAAATTGTGCGATAAAAGATATCAACAATGAAATCGATCAACAACAGCACAGATATAGCACATGCGATATGTTCAAATATCATCGTCTAATAGCAATAGTCTTGATATCTAAAGATGAATAACTCCTAATTGATCAGCTTATCTCCTTTAGCTGTGACTTGATCATTTCTACAAATTTCTGGCAGAATTGTTATATCGTTTTGACTATAAGCCGTTCTCTTCACCTAGGAACATTTGATGTAATGGAATAATCTAGTCTTCAATCAACTTTGTGAACTGTGTCAATAGCTATTCCAGAAAGCATCCGTTGACTTAGTGTGTCACAGCAACATTGAAACATTTATATAACAATAGTGGACACAGGCAAGGATTAGATGTGTATCCAACAGGGATTAGATGTGTATCCAACAGGGATTAGATGTGTATCCATCGATTCAAAACTTCATGACTCTGTTTCCTATTTCGCTTGTTCTATTTTTAGAAGTATTATATGTCTTGGGTCTTGATGAACCTGGCTAATGTTGTTTTGCTTCTGAAGAAAAATTATATAAAACAGTAAAATTAGTAAAAATAAAGTAATCATTTTACAGGGTATGTAAGATAAAAGTAGCGTTATTGATCCTTTGTTAAAACCATTTAATGTTTACCATGGCAATAATGTGTTTACTGAGCATTTCAAGGGGTCATGTATGCGTACTATGTTTAAAAATATTAAGAAAAGTTGTATATTTTTTCTATGAGTTTCTACCCATTTCTCTATAACGTGTGGTTTGGACTTAGTTTATTTTGCCAAGAACTGAAAGCATAAGTAAAATAAAGTGATTGCAATACTGGACATTTCATTATAAGAGTCAAATAGAATTGAAACTAAATTCGAAACATATACATTTGAAAGCAACACCCCAAAAATGTATGTGGGGCCCTACACAATGTATGGCAAAAAGTGTTTTTTTTACAAATGTATATACACTCAGAATATCAAAGGAATTACCAAACAGCAAAGCACCATTTATAGACGGCGTACCTATAGAACTAATAACTAACAGTGACAGGTATAAAATGGTTACACAGATTGTTCTGTGATATGGAAGACAAAAATACACCGCAAGAGTGAAATACAACAGATACATTTCTCGTCTTGAAAGATTCATGAATTCATCGAAATCTACGTGACTTTACAGGGACAGAAGTTTTAAAACATTGAACTCATAAATTAAGAAAGAATGCCATTTGGTTTGTCGTTTAAAAAAAACAACTACACTGTAAGATAGAGTTAATTCATGACCATATGCTGCAAGACCTCTGTGCAGAATTAATTAGGTCTTTATTCATTAGATTTTTTAAATTATTGTCTTGATTTTTGTTGGTCACTATTTATATGCTTGGAGTCGCAGGATAAAAAGCGAAGGCGATTCAAAGTATATAAATAATGACAAATGAAAATCTTGACAATAATCAATAACGTAAAGAATTATCCTAAATAATGATATGCTGAGGTCTTTACCGCAAGCTGCCACGGTTAAATGATAGAAAGTTGCCAGGCAAAAGCACAAATCTTTGTCTGTAACTTTCTGCAATATAGGATAAAAATCCTAACACGCAATTAGTTATTAGTAAAGGTAATTGATTTATTAACTGCTGGCCTTGTGTTGATGGGCCTGAAAGTTTAGCAAGCTGCAGACCTTGTGTTGATGGGCCTGAAAGTTTAGCAAGCTGCGGACCAAGTGTTGATGGGCCTGAAAGAATAGCAAACTGCGGCCTTTGTGTTGATGGACATGAAAGAGGAGCAAAGAATAGCAACACTGTTTCTTGCTTTTTGGAAGAGGATTAATAGGTTTGTGGAAGTGGAGTTGACTTTTTCATCGCATAGAAGATCAAAGTGACCAATAAGCCACGATGAAGTCGGATGGGTTATGCAGAACAGTAAAGATATCGTATCTAAGCTGTAACACATGACACATTGTTTTTTTTGGACCGTATTCTTATAATCTGCAGGAGTGTGAGAACAAATTCAGAAGAAGATGAGTTAATAATGACAGTGATATCACACGCTCTCCCCACAAATGTGCAGCTGCCTAGCAAATGGTTGATCGCAAACCCTCGAAATCATGAGTGACAAGGGAATTCCAAAACCGGTTCCCCTGGTCAGTGAAATCATGAGTGACAAATTAACTCTAAATCCGGTTCCCTTGGTCGGGAAAAGAGAGACTTAGACCGAGACCGTCAGCTGTATATAGGACCTTCTAACAGAATTAATTAAGACTCATTCGTTACGTTTTTTATTATTGTTAGGCTTGTCACTATTTATATACTTGGAGTCGCCTGGACAATTTTTGGCATGTGATTCAGAGTATATAAATAATGACTAAATTGAAGAAGGTTATGCTTTTACACAACATTACCGCGGTCCCCGATTGCTTGTATATTGGTTTTACATTTAAATATGTTATAAAGAGTTCTTGATAATTTCATAATTGTGTACTATTTTTGTGTATGAACATAAAGTGTACATCACCTAGTGTATGCTGTGTTTGATATGTCAGTATTTTTATAGCATGATTAGTGAAATCATCACACGATTTAAACACCATTCAACATAACATCCGGATATGAAATAATCCGACACAACCGTAAAGACCGTATCCAATCATTTCAATAACAGCATCCAATCACTTCAATAACAGCATCCAATCACTTCAATAACAGCACCAATCACTTCAATAACAGCATCCAATCACTTCAATAACAGCATCCAATCACTTCAATAACAGCACCAATCACTTCAAGAATAGCATCCAATCACTTCAATAACAGCATCCAATCACTTCAATAACAGCATCCAATCTTTTCAATAACAGTCTACAGCAGGGTACAACATTCTCCAGAGTAATAGGGCCTTACGATTAACCATACTTTTTATGAATCATTGCTTTTTATTTCCGGCTGGCGCAAAGTATAGGACTACACACAGTGACTAATTAAAAATAACATTAGAATCAGTATTAATTTCATAGACGAGTGTGTGCCACAGATTGTGTACACTGAAGTAGGGTCTTGACAATTACCTATAGATTTTAGTTACCCTTGTTTACACACAAACTGGTATAACTGAAACTTGGCGTCCGTATGTACAGAAAAACATATGACCATGTGAAACAAATATTCCCACTGATAACACAATCTAAATGATACTTATTACCAGAACATTAGCTACATACTAAACACTACTGTCTGTGTTGTCACCCAGGAACGAAACTTAGCAATTATACTTCCCTGTGATAGACATTGCGATTGTATAGGCTCCACACCACCAACGTAAAGGAAATGTGTGAAGAGAATGAGTAAGTACGTTTGGAGAGGGTCCCCAATGAGATTCAACTCGCTAAACAGCCGGATGTAATAAGCTTTATTTTTTTTTAGAAATCAATCAGCATAAACGTGGATATGTGTGTACATATTATAGGAAAGAGAGATGTGTATATATTGCATATATCTATCTATCTGTCTGTCTGTCTGTCTGTCTGTCTGCCTGCCTGCCTGCCTGCCTGTCTGTCTGTCTGTCTGTCTGTCTACCTATCTATCTTTTCGCTAAACCATTTGTTGCCTTTCAGCATCAGGGGTAGAAGAGCTTTCTGGATATTGCCCTTGTGTAGAATCAGCCCAGGCCTCTGTATTTTTGTTTCCAGGGTGCACCGCGAGGAGGTACATTTGGGATCTTGGTTATATGCTAACCCTGGGTCTAATGTGAGCATTACGTTCCCTTTGCACCCCTTTTGTGTGTTTAAATTAGCGTATTATAACATGTTATCTAAAATAGTACATGTTAATTTTATGTAAATTGGTCAGTGGTCAAAATGTTTTTATACAGTAAAGAACATTTTGGTTGGTCTCAGTAATTAATTTGATGGTCTCAGTCAATTTTCATTTGAAGCCAATAGGTTTGAAGAATATCAAAAATAACAATGAAAGGTTGAACAAATAACATTTCTGTTAAAACAAAATCAATTATGAACATCGTTTAAACACAGTGTAATATATTTCTTTAGCATAGTTAACTAACAAAAGAATGCACGGTGGCGTTGCGATGAGAGTTACATGTTACACTTATTGTACTCATCTTCTGCAAGAGCTAAGACAAGCTGGCACAAAGACGAAAAGTTAAAAAACAAGTGCGTGCATTATCATGAAGTCGCTAATCTCGACTTGAATCACAGATACAATAAACATAAAATACCTAGGTATGAATACTCTTATGATAACACAAACACATCACATACTAATATGCATTTATTCTGTTAATTTGTACATATAAACAATATAAGCATACAAATGGTGACTTCAGATCATATATATATATTATAGCTTATGTTTATACACTCGTATAGGATATAACATCCAATGGAGAACTAGTTAGTCACGTGATCCCTACGCCAGGTAGAGGAGTTTTAATTTAATCTTACAAATAGTTTCTTTGCTACTATTTTTTACTGATTGAGAAGATTACAGGATATTTTGCAAGCACTACATGACTTGATTCAATGTGGATTTATGGTGCATGCCATGAGCAGGTCCCGGATGGGCTTTGTTATATCCTCTTTGCAATCTAGAGACAATCTACAGATAAAAAGGTTGATTCCAACCTATTATTCCAGGCAACATCCCCCCCCCCTCTTTTTGGGAAATTATAATATGACGTAGTACTGGGAATTTTTTTTAAAAGTTGTTATTTATTGGTAAATTACAATAACCGGCCTATAACGATTTACTAAAACACGTTCGTCAAGTGTTTGATGGGAATAAATTACATACAAAATGAAGGAATGAATTGAAACAATTACCTCCCTTGCCAAAGACGTATCTACGGCCCTGTGTCCAGACATGAGCTATAGCAGGCTTGATTAAAGCTGAGATCATGGGACAACCTTCAACATCAATTTATAACTCCGCTCTCATGTCATGCTTATCGTATGACTTTGTTACAATTATTTTCTCCCTCGATATCAGACGCATATACTCGTGTTTGTAAATCCACAAAGAAATATGTCTTTATCCGAACAGAAATTGGAAACCAGTTCGGTTTCTAAACTATTGTTCGGGGACACATAGTCTTATCAAGGCGTCTGCGACAACTTGAAGCCATATCATGGGGTCTTCGACAACTTGAAGACTTATTATAAGCCTTTACATTTACAATAAAAAAAGATTAATGGACATATATAAATATAGAAAGACAGAAACAAGGATAAATACTGCATAAGTAATTTATTTTAGACAATCTTCACACAATTAGAGCAATTATGATTATACAGAAGCACCGGTGATAATTGAAAATTTGGGTAAACAGCTTCCCATAAATTATATTATCAATTAGGTGAATTGTGGTTGGGGGGGGGGTCTAAATAAAGACTGAAATGTTGATAAAGAGTAGAGCGGAAGGGGACAAACGTTGCTGTCAATATTGCTGTATTTAATAAATCAATTAAATTGTTAGAATTTGAAACATTTTATGTGCGTGCGAGTAGGGTACGAATGTTGTTTTCTTGAGTTTTCGTAATTTTTCTTCAAAATATATTTTAGGAAAACGAGGAGGTGGGGTTAAAATAATTAAGAATAGGTGGCCCTTTAATTCTTAACTGCTGTTGTAAGGAAGGGGGAAGGGTGTTCAGAAAGTTGCAACAAAATGTTGAAATGGACAACCTCTATGATAAAATGATAGGGGACACATTAAGATACAAACACAAACTGTAGCTTGATCACATAGTATGTTCTCTGCATTCATCAGAGATGTAGTTCAAATAATTCCTTCTATTTTACTTTTGTGCTAAACTTTCTCTTTTAAGATTAAGAAAGGTGATATATATATATATATATACACGTGGCGTGTTCAAGGAAGCCGGTGGATGGATATTATTAGGAATATATTGTCACCAGACTTTCTCAAAACATTATGTCGAAAAGGGATGAGTTCTTCTTACAAAGATTCAGTCTGATATTTTCTGCCATGCTGACACACGCTTTTCAATCAAGTGGGGTGAAATGAATGCAAATAAAATACATAGAACATGACAAACATTTCAAACTGCATCGTTTTCAGGTCAAAACTAAAGTTAAAGACAACTATGATCAGGTAACTTCTTTATGCTGATGATCGCGCACTACATGCTCATTCTGCAGACATTAACATGTTACTCTAAATAAATTTGTTGAAGTCTACGACAACTTTGACTTCACTATCAACACAAACACTAGAGATCATGTATCAGCCTGCGCTAATCAATGTACATTTTAATTCCCACATAAAAGTCAAAGAAGAAGAACTTAAGTCAATTGTTTCTCCTTCCGGGACAGCACTATGTCACAAGCTGTAAACATCGACACTGAGGTTAAAAAAACAGAATAACAAACACTGGTACCCCATTTGGAAGACTAAGCAAACATTTATTGAACAGATGGAGAATAAAGACAACCACTAAACTCATGGTTTACCAAGCAGCAGTAATATTATCACTTTTTCATATATGTGATACATGGACAGTATACGATAGAAACACTCGAAAACTCAACCATTTCCGATTTTCCCAGCATTCATTGGTGGGATAATATACTAGTTAATGAGGTTTTGATGAAATATAAATCTGTACGCCTACACACAATTTTGTTGAAAGCACAAACACGCTGGGTAGGTTATCTGGTTTGCATGAAAGATCATCGTCTGCCAAAAAATCTGCTATGTGGAGAACTGCAGACTAGCCTTCGCAGGGCCTGATATTAGAGAAGCATTTTAAAGACATTCTTAAGACACGTGAACGTACACGAATTCATGAGAGACATTTGCGCAACACAGATCCGACTAGCCTCGCAGTATTACGAGTGACTGCAAAGAACGTGATACACAATGATGCAAAGTAAAACTTTGCTAGAAGAAAGCAAGAGCTACAAGTACAGCGGGATTGTGAGTGGTTACATGTAAGAGAAAATACAGTATACCATGAAAATACCAAAAAAACACAATGATGAATAGTGATAGTAAAATACAATAGAATAAAACTCTTATCTGACACTCACCAGATGTCACATGCCACTTGTTGCCTTATTTACTTCCCGGTCTTACGTCAGACTTCTTTTACTTCAGTTATTACGTATCTGACAGTCTGGATGTCATTGAGAAAAAGATTTTTTTTTTTAAATATTTTATTTTACTATCACTGTTTTAAATATTTTTTGTTCCATTTTGTAAGTTACTTGTGTATTGTATTTTTTCTACATTTAACCACTCACATCCCCACAGTTCTCGCCTCCATTCATCTTGTTGTTGTGCTCCTGACTTGTCTGCTCTCATATTCCTACATATAGTCTTCGTTTCATTTGCTGGTTCATATTCTGTGTTTCTTTGTCCCTATCTTGTTAAAGATCATTTGGTCCAAAAGTCCTTTCTGTGGATTGTTCTATGAAAAATTTCTATTTAACGTTTTATGTATTATGTATTTTATATTTATTTATATTTTTGTTAGAGTTGGACACGCACTGCTGACATGGTGACACGTATACATGCTTTTGAGTACAGGTGACGATACCTAGACATGTTTTACACATTTCCTATAGAGAGCATAAGGCAAATGTGTACGTTATTAGTTTATTTGAGAACCCCAGGAATTTGAACAGCCATCTACTCGGGGGGGGGGGGAGAAGAGAGGTTTACAAATGTGTACGTAAGAAAAGAAAAACTGCGTAAGAAAATAAAGACATTACGTAAGAAAAGAAAGACATTGCGTAAGAAAAGAAAGACTGCGTAAGAAAAGAAAGACATTACGTAAGAAAAGACCGTAGAGACTCGTGCATGTACAGAAGAGTTACTAATATCAATAAAAATGACGAGATGAATAAGCATGAGTAAATATCGAGAATGCGCGAATTGGGAGTGAGGATGGGCGTGGCCCGTAGAGAACCCCTAACAACGGTTTCAAAAAGAGCAGTGAACCAACAGAGAACCGAAACCATCAGACGTTATACCCTGAGAGATTTACTGAAGCGGAGATCTGACCACCTATGGACTTGTCCGGTGTGCGAAGAGGATAATCAACATACCTAATGCCTAATACCTTATTAAAAAAATGACGTTAAATTGCATAGTTTCGGTATGTATGCCGACATGATTTCAAACAATCTTGCAGGGTAAAATTGAAGGTTTCGGTTCCTCAGCTGAGATGAATTAGAAACTGCCACAGAAAAGTATGGTTTGACAATATCAAAGACTGAGCAGGTCAAGATGTATCCACACTTTATCTGTATCTCTGAAGAGAGAAATTCCTGGAGAACTTTTATTTTTTGACACATTCAAAGTAGTACCTCTAGAACCCTGACGCGTTGTGTGTTTATAAATATGGACGAATCGTGACCTTCGACACTTATAAGACTTGCACACAGGGCTTGATTAGTTACGTTTTTGACTATTGCCGTGTTTTTTGTTGTTCAATATTTATATATTTGGACTCGCCATGGCTATTTTTGGTATGCGACTCCAAATATTTAAAAAGAGACAAACCATAAATACGACAATCTAAAGCAGTAACGAATGAAGGCGTAATTAATTATGTACGGAGGTCTTCTACTGAAGAGAGTCTTGGATGGATGGATACACTGCTAGACTCAAATTGTTATACACGTTGCTAGATTCATCAATTATTATACACTTTGCTAGATTCATCAATTATTGTAAACTTTGCTGGATTCATCAATTGTTGTACACGTTGCTAGACTTATCAATTGTTGTACACGTTGCTAGACTCAATCAATTGTTGTACGCTGCTAGACTCAATCAATTGTTGTACACGTTGCTAGACTCATCAATTGTTCTACACATTGCTAGACTCATCAATTGTTGTAGACGTTGCTGGACTCAATCAATAGTTGGACACGTTGTTACATTCAAATTGTTGTACACGTTGCTAGATTCATCAATTGTTCTACACATTGCTAGACTCATCAATTGTTGTACACGCTGCTAGACTCATAAATTGTTGTACACGGTGCTAGACTCATCAATTGTTGTAAACGTTGCTAGACTCATGGTAAAGACTGAGTAGCTCGTACAAAAGTCTGTATTGGTGAAATGTGGGTATCACTTGAGGTCTTATTGCTTTGATAGCTCCAACGACAAGAGGAACCGTTAGGCGATTGTCATTGTCCAGTCTGTCTAGAAGAAGAGACAGCACACACGCTAGTCCGCTGTAATTTGCGCCATTTCTACACATATACACTGTTCTTCCATTACCTGGTGATCTACAAGAGCGAATTGCTGCCATCAAGGATAATAAATCTGATGGTTTCAGGTCTTTAGGATTCCGTGAACATGTCAAATGTATCAGCTGATGCTCTTTATCTGGGGAGCTAGATCCCGATATCAATGTGCTTTTGTGCGTATCCGGGATGGCAACGAGCTGAAGCTTGTGGTATAAGACATGAGATGTCATTTTCTGAGACTTTATTTTAAAATAAGCTGTAGACACTTCATCATCTTCCATCAGAGGATAATACTGACCAACAGATGAGTCTGCAGACTTCGGATCAACTTCAAAAGCTACCACCAAAGTCACCCGATACTGTATGATCATTCGCCAAAAATCAGTGACAGTTGTAGGAAGCGGTATCTGTGTTATAATGTTTTGGTTATTTCTACGAAAGCTTGGCATAAACACAGCATTGATGTAGTCACCCAAACCTTCTTGAATGTCTCCTGTCAAAATAACTCGGTAGTCTTCTTTAGCTAAAACGTTTTGAAACCTGTTCTTGGTCTTGTTACTTACAGTTTGACTGTTTTCATATACCGAGCTGTAAGCAATGTCACTGTGGTCACTACTATCTGGGCCGTTGTCACCTATCGCGCATATTGCTTTAAACTCTAATTTCAGCTTAGACTGACCTTCATTTTCTAGAACATGAATCGTATCTAGAATATTAGTTGTCATTATTGTTGTTCCTAAGCATACAATTGCTACTTGAGCTGCTCTGTGTAAGAATTCATACTGACCAGCAGTCTGCACCATGTTTATTCTGTCATGTCTAAGTTTACTTACTGTAGACATAAAGTCAACGTATCCTGTCTTCATTGCTTCCTTCACGACATTGTGAAGAGCTATGAATGTCCCTGTACGACCAATTCCAGCGCTGCAATGCACAACAATTGGTCTGTTAGTAGAAATAGAGGCAACTCTTTGCTCGAAGTCCACAAGACTCCATGTAGTTGTTGGAACATCCTTGTCAGGCCACGAGGTAAAGTGAAATTGAGTAACACTTTGTACGTGTTCTTCTTGCAACAGCTGTAACCTTCTGATGGTGTAGTCTGCGAACACTTCAGTAGTTGTCAGTTTAACTTTGATATTACCAACCTCCATGTCATCATCATCTTCAGGCCAGTATCTTTCACACTTTATCTTCCCATCTTCAACCAAATTTGTTAACATCACCACAACTTCGACTTGTTGTTCTGACAGCATCCGAATAAAATCTTCAAGAATTGCCAATGTAGGACCTTGTGACGCTATGAATCTCGCTTGTTCACTGTAGCCATTGATAAATGAAGCATTTATATAATCGTAATGGTTCTTTTCTCTGTTAGTTGATAGTATTACCCTGGAGTGATCATACGCGCAAATGTTCTTGTAACGATTTTTATGTTTATTTTCTTCACACATTCCAGCTGTTGTTGTAGCGTCGGTATTGGACCTAATCCCGTTAAATTGCTCTTTGAAGAAGCACCTGTTATGAGCAGTAATAAATCCGGTGAGATCCTCGACTGCTATTGATGTAGTGCTCCCTATGGATATTGTGTTAGAATAAACGTTATTGTCTAAATAGTTGCCAGTTTTAAGATCATTTGTTGTCTGTTTCTTTGTGATTGCGCGTTCTGCTGCAATATTTTGTTTACAATCACTTCTTTGATCTGTTTTACTAGACTCGAGGTCTGTGAGTAGAGTATTCTCACAAAAATCGCCATCATCAACTGGACCATTGTTGACTGCATCAGCCATTTTATTATTCGTGGCAGTTCTGTATCTCCAAAAAATAACAGACATTAGCACTATGATCAGGATAACAATAATAGCTACAGTCCCAGCAATGGCACCAGTAGAGAAAAGACTGTCGTCTATTAAATGGTGACAGGTCGGTGGTTGATACCCATTTTGACAACCAAGAATACAAGCACCATCTGTGCGTTGACATGAAGACTCGGAGTTGTTGGGCATAATACAGAACTGGCTACAGTCAAATCTACAATCTATACCATATTTCCCGAACCCGCATCTCTGGCTGCAGTTCTCACCATGAAATCCCGCAGAACATCCTGATGGACATCCTCCAGTGCTAACAAAGCAATTCTCATTTGTTACAGCACAGTTACATGCATGCTCACATTCCCGTCCGTATCTCACATATTCACACGCAGAATCTCCATATATTTCTACTTCACACAGGGTGAGACATGCATGGCGGCCAGTGTAGTGGTTTGATATATCTACTAGTAAAATAGGCGGTGTCTTTTTTACACTTAATATTGTGTACTTGTCTAGAGTCGTATTTTCCTTGTCTGTGTGGTTGAATACAAGTATACCACTCTGGGTGAAACTTCGAAGAGTAAAGTTCTGGAGTTGTACTTTTCCCTTATCTCTGTTGTAGAGAACATACCTGTATATCGTATGTGATTGTGTAAATGTCACATTCCAATTTGGATTGAAGTCTTTATCGCCCGTTGCTGTACAGCTTCCATGATCATAATTGTTGTCTGTGTTACCGTCTACAGCTTTATTTGCAATGGGATTTACTTGATATGTGCTGGATTGTGCAGCATTCTGACATAGTGCTATATTACGGCCTCCACTGATGTACAGAGAACATAGAGACTTGACTCCATCTCCTGTGATAATTAAATACTGAAATGCAAAATCTAGATCACAGTGGATGTCCAGTGTTTTATCATTGACTCTGGCATGTCTCATGTTCTTACAGTCACTTCTGGTTACGTTTCTTTTGTCAGTGAACGTTAATTTGAAATCTTGCAGTAATGTATGATTGTTTACCTGTAACCGGAGCCAGGTGAAGGGATATTCTGACGTCAGGTTTATTGTAAGTTCAGTTAATGTTTTATCATCATTGCAGCTTGTCTCATTGTTATCTCGGATCCAATATGGAGTGTGGGATTGAACTCCACTCGTGACAACTAAATCTTGGTACTGGCATTCTGGACCAAACCAACCAATTGAGCAACGACCTGTACACATTCCATTATTGTTTGAATGTATACGACGACATTTATATTGACAATTGTTCCCAAGACAACCCTGTTCACAGCCTTGACCTTGTACATTTTGAAACCAAACGATGATGCAGAGCATCGTACATATTAGTTCTCCTGCCATAAATGTATCTGATGTGAATTTCACAGCTTTATGTGTTGTGTGATCAGAATTTCACAGCTTTATGTGTTGTGTGATCAGAATTAAACAGCTTTATGTGTTGTGTGATCAGAATTAAACAGCTTTATGTGTTGTATGATCAGAATTTCACAGCTTTATGTGTTGTGTGATCAGAATTTCACAGCTTTATGTGTTGTGTGATCAGAATTTCACAGCTTTATGTGTTGTGTGATCAGAATTTCACAGCTTTATGTGTTGTGTGATCAGAATTTCAAAATGTTTTGTTGGCTTGAATGTCTAGAATTGTCAAATTATTAGAATTGCTGTAAACTTCATAATACTTTATAGGCCCTAATGTAAATAACTTTATTGCACTTTTCTTTCAAATCTGAGCAAGACTTTCAAATACTACTTTTTTGCTTACGTAAAAAGTGTGTCTTCTTTATCTTCCTGTTTCTGCTGTAGGAATCAGGCAATGATATTGATGTCTTCAATAAACAAATTTGTTGTTCAAAGTTCCGAGACAGTGACGCAGAACTTGTAGGAGCTTTTATAAGATGATTATAGTGAGGTATGCAATTCTTATGGTGAATTACGCTTCATTCATAACGCTAAGACGTTATTCCAATTTTGTTATATCAGAGCTTATAACCATACAAAGAATAGTGGAGGTCGTCGTAGGTAGGTGACGAGTTTACCTCTCCTTTAGACAGGCGCGCCTCTTTCTTCCAGCGGACATAGTCCAAGTAGGCTATATCAAGACGCACAATTAAAACGTATCAGAAGTCACAAAGATCCCTGATTGTAAGAGTATATCTTGTTTTCATAGTTCCATCGAACTTTGCTTCTTGAGATAATGGAGTATATCTGTTTCAACTTACAATGAAAATTATAAACTTGTGTGATGTTAAAACGAGAACAAATCATATAGTATTAAATTGTGCGATAAAAGATATCAACAATGAAATCGATCAACAACAGCACAGATATAGCACATGCGATATGTTCAAATATCATCGTCTAATAGCAATAGTCTTGATATCTAAAGATGAATAACTCCTAATTGATCAGCTTATCTCCTTTAGCTGTGACTTGATCATTTCTACAAATTTCTGGCAGAATTGTTATATCGTTTTGACTATAAGCCGTTCTCTTCACCTAGGAACATTTGATGTAATGGAATAATCTAGTCTTCAATCAACTTTGTGAACTGTGTCAATAGCTATTCCAGAAAGCATCCGTTGACTTAGTGTGTCACAGCAACATTGAAACATTTATATAACAATAGTGGACACAGGCAAGGATTAGATGTGTATCCAACAGGGATTAGATGTGTATCCAACAGGGATTAGATGTGTATCCATCGATTCAAAACTTCATGACTCTGTTTCCTATTTCGCTTGTTCTATTTTTAGAAGTATTATATGTCTTGGGTCTTGATGAACCTGGCTAATGTTGTTTTGCTTCTGAAGAAAAATTATATAAAACAGTAAAATTAGTAAAAATAAAGTAATCATTTTACAGGGTATGTAAGATAAAAGTAGCGTTATTGATCCTTTGTTAAAACCATTTAATGTTTACCATTGCAATAATGTGTTTACTGAGCATTTCAAGGGGTCATGTATGCGTACTATGTTTAAAAATATTAAGAAAAGTTGTATATTTTTTCTATGAGTTTCTACCCATTTCTCTATAACGTGTGGTTTGGACTTAGTTTATTTTGCCAAGAACTGAAAGCATAAGTAAAATAAAGTGATTGCAATACTGGACATTTCATTATAAGAGTCAAACAGAATTGAAACTAAATTCGAAACATATACATTTGAAAGCAACACCCCAAAAATGTATGTGGGGCCCTACACAATGTATGGCAAAAAGTGTTTTTTTTACAAATGTATATACACTCAGAATATCAAAGGAATTACCAAACAGCAAAGCACAAGTAATAGACGGCGTACCTATAGAACTAATAACTAACAGTGACAGGTATAAAATGGTTACACAGATTGTTCTGTGATATGGAAGACAAAAATACACCGCAAGAGTGAAATACAACAGATACATTTCTCGTCTTGAAAGATTCATGAATTCATCGAAATCTACGTGACTTTACAGGGACAGAAGTTTTAAAACTTTGAACTCATAAATTAAGAAAGAATGCCATTTGGTTTGTCGTTTAAAAAAACAACTACACTGTAAGATAAGAGTTAATTCATGACCATATGCTGCAAGACCTCTGTGCAGAATTAATTAGGTCTTCATTCATTAGATTTTTTAAATTATTGTCTTGATTTTCGTTGGTCACTATTTATATGCTTGGAGTCGCAGGATAAAAAGCGAAGGCGATTCAAAGTATATAAATAATGACAAATGAAAATCTTGACAATAATCAATAACGTAAAGAATTATCCTAAATAATGATATGCTGAGGTCTTTACCGCAAGCTGCCACGGTTAAATGATAGAAAGTTGCCAGGCAAAAGCACAAATCTTTGTCTGTAACTTTCTGCAATATAGGATAAAAATCCTAACACGCAATTAGTTATTAGTAAAGGTAATTGATTTAACTGCTGGCCTTGTGTTGATGGGCCTGAAAGTTTAGCAAGCTGCGGACCAAGTGTTGATGGGCCTGAAAGTTTAGCAAGCTGCGGACCAAGTGTTGATGGGCCTGAAAGAATAGCAAACTGCGGCCTTTGTGTTGATGGACATGAAAGAGGAGCAAAGAATAGCAACACTGTTTCTTGCTTTTTGGAAGAGGATTAATAGGTTTGTGGAAGTGGAGTTGACTTTTTCATCGCATAGAAGATCAAAGTGACCAATAAGACACGATGAAGTCGGATGGGTTATGCAGAACAGTAAAGATATCGTATCTAAGCTGTAACACATGACACATTGTTTTTTTTGACCGTATTCTTATAATCTGCAGGAGTGTGAGAACAAATTCAGAAGAAGATGAGTTAATAATGACAGTGATATCACACGCTCTCCCCACAAATGTGCAGCTGCCTAGCAAATGGTTGATCGCAAACCCTCGAAATCATGAGTGACAAGGGAATTCCAAAACCGGTTCCCCTGGTCAGTGAAATCATGAGTGACATTAACTCTAAATCCGGTTCCCTTGGTCGGGAAAAGAGAGACTTAGACCGAGACCGTCAGCTGTATATAGGACCTTCTAACAGAATTAATTAAGACTCATTCGTTACGTTTTTTATTATTGTTAGGCTTGTCACTATTTATATACTTGGAGTCGCCTGGACAATTTTTGGCATGTGATTCAGAGTATATAAATAATGACTAAATTGAAGAAGGTTATGCTTTTACACAACATTACCGCGGTCCCCGATTGCTTGTATATTGGTTTTACATTTAAATATGTTATAAAGAGTTCTTGATAATTTCATAATTGTGTACTATTTTTGTGTATGAACATAAAGTGTACATCACCTAGTGTATGCTGTGTTTGATATGTCAGTATTTTTATAGCATGATTAGTGAAATCATCACACGATTTAAACACCATTCAACATAACATCCGGATATGAAATAATCCGACACAACCGTAAAGACCGTATCCAATCATTTCAATAACAGCATCCAATCACTTCAATAACAGCATCCAATCACTTCAATAACAGCACCAATCACTTCAATAACAGCATCCAATCACTTCAATAACAGCATCCAATCACTTCAATAACAGCACCAATCACTTCAAGAATAGCATCCAATCATTTCAATAACAGCATCCAATCACTTCAATAACAGCATCCAATCACTTCAATAACAGCACCAATCACTTCAATAACAGCATCCAATCACTTCAATAACAGCATCCAATCACTTCAATAACAGCACCAATCACTTCAAGAATAGCATCCAATCACTTCAATAACAGCATCCAATCACTTCAATAACAGCATCCAATCACTTCAATAACAGCATCCAATCACTTCAATAACAGCATCCAATCTTTTCAATAACAGTTTACAGCAGGGTACAACATTCTCCAGAGTAATAGGGCCTTACGATTAACCATACTTTTTATGAATCATTGCTTTTTATTTCCGGCTGGCGCAAAGTATAGGACTACACACAGTGACTAATTAAAAATAACATTAGAATCAGTATTAATTTCATAGACGAGTGTGTGCCACAGATTGTGTACACTGAAGTAGGGTCTTGACAATTACCTATAGATTTTAGTTACCCTTGTTTACACACAAACTGGTATAACTGAAACTTGGCGTCCGTATGTACAGAAAAACATATGACCATGTGAAACAAATATTCCCACTGATAACACAATCTAAATGATACTTATTACCAGAACATTAGCTACATACTAAACACTACTGTCTGTGTTGTCACCCAGGAACGAAACTTAGCAATTATACTTCCCTGTGATAGACATTGCGATTGTATAGGCTCCACACCACCAACGTAAAGGAAATGTGTGAAGAGAATGAGTAAGTACGTTTGGAGAGGGTCCCCAATGAGATTCAACTCGCTAAACAGCCGGATGTAATAAGCTTTATTTTTTTTTAGAAATCAATCAGCATAAACGTGGATATGTGTGTACATATTATAGGAAAGAGAGATGTGTATATATTGCATATATCTATCTATCTGTCTGTCTGTCTGTCTGTCTGTCTGCCTGCCTGCCTGCCTGCCTGCCTGTCTGTCTGTCTGTCTGTCTGTCTGTCTACCTATCTATCTTTTCGCTAAACCATTTGTTGCCTTTCAGCATCAGGGGTAGAAGAGCTTTCTGGATATTGCCCTTGTGTAGAATCAGCCCAGGCCTCTGTATTTTTGTTTCCAGGGTGCACCGCGAGGAGGTACATTTGGGATCTTGGTTATATGCTAACCCTGGGTCTAATGTGAGCATTACGTTCCCTTTGCACCCCTTTTGTGTGTTTAAATTAGCGTATTATAACATGTTATCTAAAATAGTACATGTTAATTTTATGTAAATTGGTCAGTGGTCAAAATGTTTTTATACAGTAAAGAACATTTTGGTTGGTCTCAGTAATTAATTTGATGGTCTCAGTCAATTTTCATTTGAAGCCAATAGGTTTGAAGAATATCAAAAATAACAATGAAAGGTTGAACAAATAACATTTCTGTTAAAACAAAATCAATTATGAACATCGTTTAAACACAGTGTAATATATTTCTTTAGCATAGTTAACTAACAAAAGAATGCACGGTGGCGTTGCGATGAGAGTTACATGTTACACTTATTGTACTCATCTTCTGCAAGAGCTAAGACAAGCTGGCACAAAGACGAAAAGTTAAAAAACAAGTGCGTGCATTATCATGAAGTCGCTAATCTCGACTTGAATCACAGATACAATAAACATAAAATACCTAGGTATGAATACTCTTATGATAACACAAACACATCACATACTAATATGCATTTATTCTGTTAATTTGTACATATAAACAATATAAGCATACAAATGGTGACTTCAGATCATATATATATATTATAGCTTATGTTTATACACTCGTATAGGATATAACATCCAATGGAGAACTAGTTAGTCACGTGATCCCTACGCCAGGTAGAGGAGTTTTAATTTAATCTTACAAATAGTTTCTTTGCTACTATTTTTTACTGATTGAGAAGATTACAGGATATTTTGCAAGCACTACATGACTTGATTCAATGTGGATTTATGGTGCATGCCATGAGCAGGTCCCGGATGGGCTTTGTTATATCCTCTTTGCAATCTAGAGACAATCTACAGATAAAAAGGTTGATTCCAACCTATTATTCCAGGCAACATCCCCCCCCCCTCTTTTTGGGAAATTATAATATGACGTAGTACTGGGAATTTTTTTTAAAAGTTGTTATTTATTGGTAAATTACAATAACCGGCCTATAACGATTTACTAAAACACGTTCGTCAAGTGTTTGATGGGAATAAATTACATACAAAATGAAGGAATGAATTGAAACAATTACCTCCCTTGCCAAAGACGTATCTACGGCCCTGTGTCCAGACATGAGCTATAGCAGGCTTGATTAAAGCTGAGATCATGGGACAACCTTCAACATCAATTTATAACTCCGCTCTCATGTCATGCTTATCGTATGACTTTGTTACAATTATTTTCTCCCTCGATATCAGACGCATATACTCGTGTTTGTAAATCCACAAAGAAATATGTCTTTATCCGAACAGAAATTGGAAACCAGTTCGGTTTCTAAACTATTGTTCGGGGACACATAGTCTTATCAAGGCGTCTGCGACAACTTGAAGCCATATCATGGGGTCTTCGACAACTTGAAGACTTATTATAAGCCTTTACATTTACAATAAAAAAAGATTAATGGACATATATAAATATAGAAAGACAGAAACAAGGATAAATACTGCATAAGTAATTTATTTTAGACAATCTTCACACAATTAGAGCAATTATGATTATACAGAAGCACCGGTGATAATTGAAAATTTGGGTAAACAGCTTCCCATAAATTATATTATCAATTAGGTGAATTGTGGTTGGGGGGGGGGTCTAAATAAAGACTGAAATGTTGATAAAGAGTAGAGCGGAAGGGGACAAACGTTGCTGTCAATATTGCTGTATTTAATAAATCAATTAAATTGTTAGAATTTGAAACATTTTATGTGCGTGCGAGTAGGGTACGAATGTTGTTTTCTTGAGTTTTCGTAATTTTTCTTCAAAATATATTTTAGGAAAACGAGGAGGTGGGGTTAAAATAATTAAGAATAGGTGGCCCTTTAATTCTTAACTGCTGTTGTAAGGAAGGGGGAAGGGTGTTCAGAAAGTTGCAACAAAATGTTGAAATGGACAACCTCTATGATAAAATGATAGGGGACACATTAAGATACAAACACAAACTGTAGCTTGATCACATAGTATGTTCTCTGCATTCATCAGAGATGTAGTTCAAATAATTCCTTCTATTTTACTTTTGTGCTAAACTTTCTCTTTTAAGATTAAGAAAGGTGATATATATATATATATATACACGTGGCGTGTTCAAGGAAGCCGGTGGATGGATATTATTAGGAATATATTGTCACCAGACTTTCTCAAAACATTATGTCGAAAAGGGATGAGTTCTTCTTACAAAGATTCAGTCTGATATTTTCTGCCATGCTGACACACGCTTTTCAATCAAGTGGGGTGAAATGAATGCAAATAAAATACATAGAACATGACAAACATTTCAAACTGCATCGTTTTCAGGTCAAAACTAAAGTTAAAGACAACTATGATCAGGTAACTTCTTTATGCTGATGATCGCGCACTACATGCTCATTCTGCAGACATTAACATGTTACTCTAAATAAATTTGTTGAAGTCTACGACAACTTTGACTTCACTATCAACACAAACACTAGAGATCATGTATCAGCCTGCGCTAATCAATGTACATTTTAATTCCCACATAAAAGTCAAAGAAGAAGAACTTAAGTCAATTGTTTCTCCTTCCGGGACAGCACTATGTCACAAGCTGTAAACATCGACACTGAGGTTAAAAAAACAGAATAACAAACGCTGGTACCCCATTTGGAAGACTAAGCAAACATTTATTGAACAGATGGAGAATAAAGACAACCACTAAACTCATGGTTTACCAAGCAGCAGTAATATTATCACTTTTTCATATATGTGATACATGGACAGTATACGATAGAAACACTCGAAAACTCAACCATTTCCGATTTTCCCAGCATTCATTGGTGGGATAATATACTAGTTAATGAGGTTTTGATGAAATATAAATCTGTACGCCTACACACAATTTTGTTGAAAGCACAAACACGCTGGGTAGGTTATCTGGTTTGCATGAAAGATCATCGTCTGCCAAAAAATCTGCTATGTGGAGAACTGCAGACTAGCCTTCGCAGGGCCTGATATTAGAGAAGCATTTTAAAGACATTCTTAAGACACGTGAACGTACACGAATTCATTAGAGACATTTGCGCAACACAGATCCGACTAGCCTCGCAGTATTACGAGTGACTGCAAAGAACGTGATACACAATGATGCAAAGTAAAACTTTGCTAGAAGAAAGCAAGAGCTACAAGTACAGCGGGATTGTGAGTGGTTACATGTAAGAGAAAATACAGTATACCATGAAAATACCAAAAAAACACAATGATGAATAGTGATAGTAAAATACAATATAATAAAACTCTTATCTGACACTCACCAGATGTCACATGCCACTTGTTGCCTTATTTACTTCCCGGTCTTACGTCAGACTTCTTTTACTTCAGTTGTTACGTATCTGACAGTCTGGATGTCATTGAGAAAAAGATTATTTTTTTTAAATATTTTATTTTACTATCACTGTTTTAAATATTTTTTGTTCCATTTTGTAAGTTACTTGTGTATTGTATTTTTTCTACATTTAACCACTCACATCCCCACAGTTCTCGCCTCCATTCATCTTGTTGTTGTGCTCCTGACTTGTCTGCTCTCATATTCCTACATATAGTCTTCGTTTAATTTGCTGGTTCATATTCTGTGTTTCTTTGTCCTTATCTTGTTAAAGATCATTTGGTCCAAAAGTCCTTTCTGTGGATTGTTCTATGAAAAATTTCTATTTAACGTTTTATGTATTATGTATTTTATATTTATTTATATTTTTGTTAGAGTTGGACAGGCACTGCTGACATGGTGACACGTATACAGGCTTTTGAGTACAGGTGACGATACCTAGACATGTTTTACACATTTCCTATAGAGAGCATAAGGCAAATGTGTACGTTATTAGTTTATTTGAGAACCCCAGGAATTTGAACAGCCATCTACTCGGGGGGGGGGGGGGAGAGGTTTACAAATGTGTACGTAAGAAAAGAAAGACTGCGTCAGAAAAGAAAGACATTACGTAAGAAAAGAAAGACATTACGTAAGAAAAGACCGTAGAGACTCGTGCATGTACAGAAGAGTTACTAATATCAATAAAAATGACGAGATGAATAAGCATGAGTAAATATCGAGAATGCGCGAATTGGGAGTGAGGATGGGCGTGGCCCGTAGAGAACCCCTAACAACGGTTTCAAAAAGAGCAGTGAACCAACAGAGAACCGAAACCATCAGACGTTATACCCTGAGAGATTTACTGAAGCGGAGATCTGACCACCTATGAACTTGTCCGGTGTGCGAAGAGGATAATCAACATACCTAATGCCTAATACCTTATTAAAAAAATGACGTTAAATTGCATAGTTTCGGTATGTATGCCGACATGATTTCAAACAATCTTGCAGGGTAAAATTGAAGGTTTCGGTTCCTCAGCTGAGATGAATTAGAAACTGCCAAAGAAAAGTATGGGTTGACAATATCAAAGACTGAGCAGGTCAAGATGTATCCACACTTTATCTGTATCTCTGAAGAGAGAAATTCCTGGAGAACTTTATTTTTTGACACATTCAAAGTAGTACCTCTAGAACCCTGACGCGTTATGTGTTTATAAATATGGACGAATCGTGACCTTCGACACTTATAAGACTTGCACACAGGGCTTGATTAGTTACGTTTTTGACTATTGCCGTGTTTTTTGTTGTTCAATATTTATATATTTGGACTCGCCATGGCTATTTTTGGTATGCGACTCCAAATATTTAAAAAGAGACAAACCATAAATACGACAATCTAAAGCAGTAACGAATGAAGGCGTAATTAATTATGTACGGAGGTCTTCTACTGAAGAGAGTCTTGGATGGATGGATACACTGCTAGACTCAAATTGTTATACACGTTGCTAGATTCATCAATTATTATACACTTTGCTAGATTCATCAATTATTGTAAACTTTGCTGGATTCATCAATTGTTGTACGCTGCTAGACTCAATCAATTGTTGTACACGTTGCTAGACTCATCAATTGTTCTACACATTGCTAGACTCATCAATTGTTGTAGACGTTGCTGGACTCAATCAATAGTTGGACACGTTGTTACATTCAAATTGTTGTACACGTTGCTAGATTCATCAATTGTTCTACACATTGCTAGACTCATCAATTGTTGTCCACGCTGCTAGACTCATCAATTGTTGTACACGCTGCTAGACTCATAAATTGTTGTACACGGTGCTAGACTCATCAATTGTTGTAAACGTTGCTAGACTCATGGTAAAGACTGAGTACCTCGTACAAAAGTCTGTATTGGTGAAATGTGGGTATCACTTGAGGTCTTATAGCTTTGATAGCTCCAACGACAAGAGGAACCGTTAGGCGATTGTCATTGTCCAGTCTGTCTAGAAGAAGAGACAGCACACACGCTAGTCCGCTGTAATTTGCGCCATTTCTACACATATACACTGTTCTTCCATTACCTGGTGATCTACAAGAGCGAATTGCTGCCATCAAGGATAATAAATCTGATGGTTTCAGGTCTTTAGGATTCCGTGAACATGTCAAATGTATCAGCTGATGCTCTTTATCTGGGGCGCTATATCCCGATATCAATGTGCTTTTGTGCGAGTCCGGGATGGCAACGAGCTGAAGCTTGTGGTATAAGACATGAGATGTCATTTTCTGAGACTTTATTTTAAAATAAGCTGTAGACACTTCATCATCTTCCATCAGAGGATAATACTGACCAACAGATGAGTCTGCAGACTTCGGATCAACTTCAAAAGCTACCACCAAAGTCACCCGATACTGCATGATCATTCGCCAAAAATCAGTGACAGTTGTAGGAAGCGGTATCTGTGTTATAATGTTTTGGTTATTTCTACGAAAGCTTGGCATAAACACAGCATTGATGTAGTCACCCAAACCTTCTTGAATGTCTCCTGTCAAAATAACTCGGTAGTCCTCTTTAGCTAAAACGTTTTGAAACCTATTCTTGGTCTTGTTACTTACAGTTTGACTGTTTTCATATACAGAGCTGTAAGCAATGTCACTGTCGTCACTACTATCTGGGCCGTTGTCACCTATCGCGCATATTGCTTTAAACTCTAATTTCAGCTTAGACTGACCTTCATTTTCTAGAACATGAATCGTATCTAGAATATTAGTTGTCATTATTGTTGTTCCTAAGCATACAATTGCTACTTGAGCTGCTCTGTGTAAGAATTCGTACTGACCAGCAGTCTGCACCATGTTTATTCTGTCATGTCTAAGTTTACTTACTGTAGACATAAAGTCAACGTATCCTGTCTTCATTGCTTCCTTCACGACATTGTGAAGAGCTATGAATGTCCCTGTACGACCAATTCCAGCGCTGCAATGCACAACAATTGGTCTGTTAGTAGAAATAGAGGCAACTCTTTGCTCGAAGTCCACAAGACTCCATGTAGTTGTTGGAACATCCTTGTCAGGCCACGAGGTAAAGTGAAATTGAGTAACACTTTGTACGTGTTCTCCTTCTTGCAACAGCTGTAATCTTCTGATGGTGTAGTCTGCGAACACTTCAGTAGTTGCCAGTTTAACTTTGATATTACCAACCTCCATGTCATCATCATCTTCAGGCCAGTATCTTTCACACTTTATCTTCCCATCTTCAACCAAATTTGTTAACATCACCACAACTTCGACTTGTTGTTCTGACAGCATCCGAATAAAATCTTCAAGAATTGCCAATGTAGGACCTTGTGACGCTATGAATCTCGCTTGTTCACTGTAGCCATTGATAAATGAAGCATTTATATAATCGTAGTGGTTCTTTTCTCTGTTAGTTGATAGTATTACCCTGGAGTGATCATACGCGCAAATGTTCTTGTAACGATTTTTATGTTTATTTTCTTCACACATTCCAGCTGTTGTTGTAGCGTCGGTATTGGACCTAATACCGTTAAATTGCTCTTTGAAGAAACACCTGTTATGAGCAGTAATAAATCCAGTGAGATCCTCGACTGCTATTGATGTAGTGCTCCCTATGGATATTGTGTTAGAATAAACGTTATTGTCTAAATAGTTGCCAGTTTTAAGAACATTTGTTGTCTGTTTCTCTGTGATTGCGCGTTTTGCTGCAATATTTTGTTTACAATCACTTCTTTGATCTGTTTTACTAGACTCGAGGTCTGTGAGTAGAGTATTCTCACAAAAATCGCCATCATCAACTGGACCATTGTTGACTGCATCAGCCATTTTATTATTTGTGGCAGTTCTGTATCTCCAAAAAATAACAGACATTAGCACTATGATCAGGATAACAATAATAGCTACAGTCCCAGCAATGGCACCAGTAGAGAAAAGACTATCGTCTATTAAATGGTGACAGGTCGGTGGTTGATACCCATTTTGACAACCAAGAATACAAGCACCATCTGTGCGTTGACATGAAGACTCGGAGTTGTTGGGCATAATACAGAACTGGCTACAGTCAAATCTACAATCTATACCATATTTCCCGAACCCGCATCTCTGGCTGCAGTTCTCACCATGAAATCCCGCAGCACATCCTGATGGACATCCTCCAGTGCTAACAAAGCAATTCTCATTTGTTACAGCACAGTTACATGCATGCTCACATTCCCGTCCGTATCTCACATATTCACACGCAGAATCTCCATATATTTCTACTTCACACAGGGTGAGACATGCATGGCGGCCAGAATAGTTGTTTGATATATCTACTAGTAAAATAGGCGGTGTCTTTTTTACACTTAATATTGTGTACTTGTCTAGAGTCGTATTTTCCTTGTCTGTGTGGTTGAATACAAGTATACCACTCTGGGTGAAACTTCGAAGAGTAAAGTTCTGGAGTTGTACTTTTCCCTTATCTCTGTTGTAGAGAACATACCTGTATATCGTATGTGATTGTGTAAATGTCACATTCCAATTTGGATTGAAGTCTTTATCGCCCGTTGCTGTACAGCTTCCATGATCATAATTGTTGTCTGTGTTACCGTCTACAGCTTTAGTTGCAATGGAACGACTCACTTCAAATGTGCTGGATTGTGCAGCATTCTGACATAGTGCTATATTACGGCCTCCACTGATGTACAGAGAACATAGAGACTTGACTCCATCTCCTGTGATAATTAAATACTGAAATGCAAAATCTAGATCACAGTGGATGTCCAGTGTTTTATCATTGACTCTGGCATGTCTCATGTTCTTACAGTCACTTCTGGTTACGTTTCTTTTGTCAGTGAACGTTAATTTGAAATCTTGCAGTAATGTATGATTGTTTACCTGTAACCGGAGCCAGGTGAAGGGATATTCTGACGTCAGGTTTATTGTAAGTTCAGTTAATGTTTTACCATCATTGCAGCTTGTCTCATTGTTATCTCGGATCCAATATGGAGTTTGGGATTGAACTCCACTCGTGACAACTAAATCTTGGTACTGGCATTCTGGACCAAACCAACCAATTGAGCAACGACCTGTACACATTCCATTATTGTTTGAATGTATACGACGACATTTATATTGACAATTGTTCCCAAGACAACCCTGTTCACAGCCTTGACCTTGTACATTTTGAAACCAAACGATGATGCAGAGCATCGTACATATTAGTTCTCCTGCCATAAATGTATCTGATGTGAATTTCACAGCTTTATGTGTTGTGTGATCAGAATTTCACAGCTTTATGTGTTGTGTGATCAGAATTTCACAGCTTTATGTGTTGTGTGATCAGAATTAAACAGCTTTATGTGTTGTGTGATCAGAATTTCACAGATTTATGTGTTGTGTGATCAGAATTAAACAGCTTTATGTGTTGTGTGATCAGAATTTCACAGCTTTATGTGTTGTGTGATCAGAATTTCACAGCTTTATGTGTTGTGTGATCAGAATTTCACAGCTTTATGTGTTGTGTGATCAGAATTTCAAAATGTTTTGTTGGCTTGAATGTCTAGAATTGTCAAATTATGAGAATTGCTGTAAACTTCATAATACTTTATAGGCCCTAATGTAAATAACTTTATTGCACTTTTCTTTCAAATCTGAGCAAGACTTTCAAATACTACTTTTTTGCTTACGTAAAAAGTGTGTCTTCTTTATCTTCCTGTTTCTGCTGTAGGAATCAGGCAATGATATTGATGTCTTCAATAAACAAATTTGTTGTTCAAAGTTCCGAGACAGTGACGCAGAACTTGTAGGAGCTTTTATAAGATGATTATAGTGAGGTATGCAATTCTTATGGTGAAGTACGCTTCATTCATAACGCTAAGACGTTATTCCAATTTTGTTATATCAGAGCTTCTAACCATACAAAGAATAGTGGAGGTCGTCGTAGGTAGGTGACGAGTTTACCTCTCCTTTAGAAAGGCGCGCCTCTTTCTTCCAGCGGACATAGTCCAAGTAGGCTATATCAAGACGCACAATTAAAACGTATCAAAAGTCACAAAGATTCCTGATTGTAAGAGTATATCTTGTTTTCATAGTTCCATCGAACTTTGCTTCTTGAGATAATGGAGTATATCTGTTTCAACTTGCAATGAAAATTATAAGCTTGTATGATGTTAAAACGAGAACAAATCATATAGTATTAAATTGTCCGATAAAAGATATCAACAATGAAATCGATCAACAACAGCACAGATATAGCACATGCGCTATGTTCAAATATCATCGTCTAATAGCAATAGTCTTGATATCTAAAGATGAATAACTCCTAATTGATCAGCTTATCTCCTTTAGCTGTGACTTGAACATTTCTACAAATTTCTGGCAGAATTGTTATATCGTTTTGACTATAAGCCGATCTCTTCACCTAGGAACATGTGATGTAATGGAATAATCTAGTCTTCAATCAACTTTGTGAACTGTCTCAGTAGCTATGCCAGAAAATATCCTTTGACTTTGTGTGTCACAGCAACATTGAAACATTTATATCAGAATAGTGGACACAGGCAAGGATTAGATGTGTATACAATGATTAGCAAATATTCATGACTCTGTTTTCTAATTTCGCTTGTTGGATTTTTAGAAGTATTATATGTCTTGTGTTTTGATGAACCTGGATAATGTTGCTTTGCTTGTGAAGAAAAAAAGTATAAAACAGTAAAATTAGTGAAAATAAAATAATCATTATACAGAGTATGTAAGATAAAAGTAGCGTTATTAACCCTTTGTTAAAACTATTTAATGTTTACCATAGCAATAATGTGTTCACTGAGTATTTCAAGAGTTCATGTATGCGTACTATATTTTATGTAGTACTATGTTGTACTATCACCTAGTGTATGCTGTGTTTGATATGTCGGTATTTTGATAGCATGATCAGTGAAATGATCAGACGATTTAAACACCATTCAACATAACATCCGGATGTGAAATAATCGGACAAAACCGTAATGTCCTCATCCAATCACTTCAAAAACAGCATCCAATCACTTCAATAACAGAATCCAATCACTTCAATAACAGAATCCAATCACTTCAATAACAGCAACCAATCACTTCAATAACAGCATCCAATTACTTCAATAACAGCATCCAATTACTTCAATAACAGCATCCAATCACTTCAATAATAGCATCCAACCATTTCAATAAATGTATCCAATCACTTCAATAACAGCATCCAATCACTTAAATAACAGCATCCAATTACTTCAATAACAGCATCCAATTACTTCAATAACAGCAGCCAATCACTTCAATAACAGCATCCAATTACTTCAATAACAGCATCCAATTACTTCAATAACAGCATCCAATCACTTCAATAACAGCATCCAATCATTTCAATAACAGCATCCAATCACTTCAATAACAGCATCCAATCACTTAAATAACAGCATCCAATTACTTCAATAACAGCATCCAATCATTTCAATAACAGCATCCAATCACTTCAATAACAGCATCCACTCACTTAAATAACAGCATCCAATTACTTCAATAACAGCAGCCAATCACTTCAATAACAGCATCCAATTACTTCAATAACAGCAACCAATCACTTCAATAACAGCATCCAATCACTTTAATAACAGAATCCAATTACTTCAATAACAGCATCCAATTACTTTAATAACAGCATCCAATCACTTCAATAATAGCAACCAATCACTTCAATAACAGCAACCAATCACTTCAATAACAGCATCCAATCATTTCAATAACAGCATCCAATCACTTCAATAACAGCATCCAATTACTTCAATAACAGCATCCAATCTTTTCAATCACTTTAACAGTGTACAGCAGAAGTGGGAAATTTCTGATCCGCGGAATCATTGTGTTTGTTCCGCCCAAGGCAACCGAGACTGGACTAAAAAATCAATAAATCTACGATCTTGTTTCATCGCACCATGATATTACGTGAGCTATAATAAGGTACATAATAACTGTCTCATTGTGGCTGAATATGTACAGTACGCAGATTTCATAGTTAAAATATACAGAAATTCAAGTATAGATAGCATATGCCCTTAACGCTTGCCAAAAATTATGTATATGTGCAGAATTGTTAGAGACATCACAGCAAAGAAAACCAATACTTCTGATTGGTTAGTAATAAAATAGTTGAACTCATTCATTACAATATCAGTGGCAGAAGCTTGGGATTGGCCACTTGGTGTCAATATGTCATCACGAACTAGAGGTGCAAAAGATATTACTAAAATCACCAAAGAAAAGTGAAGTCAGTCATACACTCCCCGCTAAATTACTGAAATATAAAATCACCACAGAAAAGCGGGGCCACTTATGGTTTTAAGTTACTGAAATATTTGAACAAATATTGCAGGCTAATTTTTCAGTTGATAATTTTGTATAGCTCGCAGGTGATGTTATAAATGCACAAATGTCTTGCAATAGAAACAATATTATTAACACAATTTTCTCCAGAGTAGTAGGGCCTTACGATTAACCATACTAATTTGCTGACTTTTTATTAATAATTGCTTTTTATTTGCGGCTGGCGCAAAGTATATGACTACACACAGTGACTAATTAAAAAAACAACATTAGAATCAATCTGATAAGCCAATATTAATGTCAATGACGTGTGTGCCACATATTCTGTACACTAAAGAAGGGTCTTGAAATTACCTATACATTTTAGTTACCCTTGTTTACACACAAACTGGTATAACTGAAACTTAACCTCCGTGTATACAGAAAAACATATGACCATGTGAAACAAATATTCCCACTGGTAACACAATGTAAATGATACTTATTAGCAGAACATTAGCTACATACTAAACACTACTGTCTGTGTTGTCAGTGTTATCACCCAGGAACGAAACTTAGCAATTATACTTCCCTGTGACAAACGTTGCGATTGTCAACGCCACCAGCGTAAAGGAAATGTGTGAAGAGAATGAGTAAGTACGTTTGGAGAGGGTCCCCAATGAGATTAACTCGCTAAACAGCCGGATGTAAACACACTTTTATTTTCTTTCTAGAAAACAATCAGCATAAACCTTGATATGCGTGTACATATTATAAGATAGAGAGATGTGTACATAGTATAGGCTAGAGAGATGTGTACATAGTATATGATAGAGAGATGTGTACATAGTATAGGCTAGAGAGATGTGTACATAGTATAGGCTAGAGAGATGTGTACATAGTATAGGCTAGAGAGATGTGTACATAGTATAGGCTAGAGAGATGTGTACATAGTATAGGCTAGAGAGATGTGTACATAGTATAGGCTAGAGAGATGTGTACATAGTATATGATAGAGAGATGTGTACATAGTATATGATAGAGAGATGTGTACATAGTATAGGATAGAGAGATGTGTATCTATCTATCTGTTTGTCTGTCTGCCTGCCTGCCTAGCTAGCTAGCCAGCCAGCCATCTATCTATCTATCTACCTACCTGCCCACCCACCCCTCCCCCCCCCCCCACAATCCATCCAAACATTAAACCCAGAAAATCTCGGAGAGAGAACCAGCAGAGCCAATATTTTCATAAGACAAAGTCTTCACTTAATATTCTACAACTGAACATCTGTGGAATAAGAAACAAAAAACTAGAGCTCGTTAATTTATTACATGCTCATAAGATACATGTGGCCCTCTTACATGAACTATACACAAAGACACTGACTCATATCTGTCAGGATATACCAGCTATGCCTGTAAGTGTACCAACTGCCGTGGCATAACTACTTATATCAGGAATGACATTCAGGGACAAGTCACCCAACTAACAGCCAATCCCACAGACATGCAGAAGGTGACCATCTGGCACACTGGAGGAAAATACACAATCTACAACACATACAGCCCACCTCAGACAACATGCAATTTACTGGAAATCCATACAACACAATTTATCAAAACAATACTTGCTGGTGACTTTAATGGTCACTCACCCCATTGGGGTTACCAGAAACACAATACGACAGGAAGATATATAGAAGAACTCTGCGAAACAACAAACCTGTCTGTCCTTCAAGATGCAAAGTCTGTACCAACACTTTTGCACAGGAGCCATCTATCTCTCAGTCGACCTGACTCGACTATCTGTTCATCTGATATAATAGACTCTTGCTCTCTAGAAATACTTGATGACATTGGAAGTGACCACAGACCAATCCTCACCACCATAACTACACCCAACAAAGCATATTTCAAACAGAAAACTCGCTGGAATTTTGGCAAGGCAGATTGGAAACTATTCAACTATTCCAAGAAACATCTGATAGGTCTACTGGATGTTATATTGTCCTACTGAATGTTATATAGTCCTACTGAATGTTATATAGTCCTACTGAATATTATATAGTCCTACTGAATGTTATATAGTCCTACTGAATGTTATATAGTCCTACTGAATGTTATATAGTCCTACTGGATGTTATATAGTCCTACTGAATGTTATATAGTCCTACTGAATGTTATATAGTCCTACTGAATGTTATATAGTCCTACTGAATGTTATATAGTCCTACTGAATGTTATATAGTCCTACTGAATGTTATATAGTCCTACTGAATGTTATATAGGCCAACTGGATGCTATTCAATTCCTCTTCTTCTGAGTTTGCTCTCAAACTTCTGGTAGTTAGCAGGGTGGTGTCCGGAGAACGGAATGTGTGTTATGTGTAGAGCTTCACTGCTATATCTGTGTTTTCAGCTTTATAAATCAGACTTAGCGTACCGCCGAGACGGATGTGTCAAGCTATTGGCGCAAATAAAATGACGACACAACGTATGTGCATTCTCTGAACTGGAAATATAGTAGGACCATTGTGTGGCTACAAAAGAGATCCAGCGAGAGTTTGAGAATGAACGATGAAGAAAAATACTGCAGAGAAGCTGCTGGGTCACTTTAGGTTGCCATAAAAGTTGCCATAAGGGTGGGCCGAAAGTTATATCACCAATTTGGGGAGGTGGGATGGAAAAAAGTTTGACAGTTATTGACAAGGGAAGGGGGTTGACGAAAGGTGACATCAACAATCGTGGTTTTCTTACACACCAATTAAATTGTTTAATGTGAAAATGTAATTTAAATGTGAAAACGTAATCAAAATGTGAAAATACGTATATTTTCAAATACCTTTCTCTGCTAAAAAAAATTTATTGAGGAATTCCATGTATTCTTGACTTTTGTTAACCGAGGTAATTTGATGTAATTTATGGACAGCCCATGAACCTCCGCTACGACATATATGGCAGGCCATGTTACAGTTGCTTTCTTTGCTCCCCTTTCGGTTCCCGGAAACGTACGAGTAGTTGTTCTAGTTATGTTCATTTTTCAGTTTAAATAAAATCTGTTCGGTGTGTTGAACCTGGACTATTTGTGAAGTGTGTGAGTGTCTGTGTACTAGTTGACCGTTTACTGTAAAGACATTTGCACAGATTTAATTAGGACTTCATTCGCTACTTTTTTTTATTATTGTCGCAATTTCCGTGAACACCATTTATATACTGGGAGTTGCATGCCAAAAATAGCCAAATAGATTTCAAGTATATAATTGACCAACAAAAATCGTGATAATAATATTTAAAAAAAACAACGAATTAAATTATAATTAATTATGCGCAGAGGTCTTCTACACCGTTGACGGTCATGACTTGTTGACAGGGAAGTTTAGACAACGTAATACTGAAAACTCATCTTGCAAAGCGGTGACTATGTGGCAATTTCTCCTAACACAAACACACTTATTACAGGAAATGACAATATCAAACTTAATGAGAAGCAATGGCTTTAAGCACATTTTAATGAAAACATACTTGAGAACTGAACTACATGACAAGAATAGAAATTGATCGTTATGGTTAACATGATTGACTTATATGTCCGTCATGCTAATTTTCGCATGCGAAGGCACCGTCAATTGATCTTGTTAATAAATACAATACGATCATCTGTTTTCTTTAACTTTTATTCAATTGTTTTTTTGTTGGTTTTTTTTACTCAAACACTTTCTTAGTTATATTGTCGTTTCCCTCGCTTCTACATGAAGTTTGATCTATTTCTCTTGACCACAGCATGGGATAATAAATTATAATATTGCATTTGGATGGCAAAATCAATAGAATCAAAGAAACTAACGTCCAATAAACAGTTGTTCACGTTAAAAAAAAAGGAGTATTTGATTGGAGGAGCATTCGTGATCCAGATGAGCTGAGCTGAAAACAGCTGTTGAGAAAGGAGACAGCGGGATAACATGAACCAAGGCTTATGTAAAGGAGATTGGTGGGGGGGAGGAGGTCAGACGGCTCCAACAACCCCCCCCACCACAACTCCCCCCCCCCCCGGCCGCTATCCTCTATCTACGAATTTGTTTATATGATAGACCCATATTTAAGTCAATGCAAGCCTATTATATCAATTACTACAAGTCTTTAGGAAATCTTAACATGACTTTTAATACTAGGAATTTTACCAAATCAACAATTTTTCATAAAAAGATCTTTACGGAATCTTTACCAGAATGAGAGAATTATAGACGAAATTGGGGAATGACCTTACTTTGAAGGTAACTCCCCTCCCTCCCCCTCCGCTAACTAAATAAGGCGTATCTACAGTACTGCTGAATAAGTATAGTATGAGAACATAATTGATGTCGCAGAGCATAGTATAAGAACATGACTGATGTCCCAGGATACAAGGTGAGAACATGACTGATGTCCCAGGATACAAGGTGAGATCATGACTGATGTCCCAGGATACAAGGTGAGATCATGACTGATGTCCCAGGATACAAGGTGAGAACATGACTGATGTCCCAGGATACAAGGTGAGAACATGACTGATGCCCCATGATACATTGTGAGATCATGATTGATGCCCCAGGATAAAGTGAGATCATGATTGATGCCCCAGGATATAGCAAATTACATCTCCAACATAATGAACAAAATTTGGATAACAGTTTGTATTGTAAGTGCATCTGTAGTATACATTAATAGCCTGTTTTTCATGGAAAGCGGATATCTTATTCTTAAATGCATTGATTTGGGCTTAATTTTGTTCCTGGTTGTTTTCCTCACTGCAACATTTTTTTCAGCCCAAACTAATCACTGCCCCAAATTAACATTTTTTTCAGAACACATTAAACACAGATTATATTTCATACAACACAACAATAATACTACCATCTGGAAGAATGGAAATGAGCTTACTTGAGTCTTGATTATAAAACTGGCCTCACAGCATGTGGGGCATTCCCATAAGTGCTCCACCCTCTGTTCCAGCAGCTATTCGACTCGATGGTATTTCAGTCCAATGCCGCCGAAACAGATGTCGACATCAGGGCACAACTCTGGCCCTTGCGACAGGTTTCTTTGTTTTTCCACCCACCCATGCCGTGCCCGTAACTAGTTCAAGCACAACGTCTGCCTGTCGGAACAACATGGTAACTGTTATCGAAGGTTACGACTACGGTTGTATGCGCTTACTAGTACTAGATAACCACTACTGTGTGAGACGCGTGTTCACACAGTAAAAATAGATTCATGTTAAAGCTGGTTTCTGACAGGGATGTATTATGCTCATACTTTGTTCTTCCTGGTGACAGTCTGCTGGGCTGTGCAAGGGTAACAGAATGATAAAAAATTTTACTTGAGGTTTAAACAACTTCTTCTGTGTAAAGCGTCATTTACAGAACGTTGGCCTACCTACCCCCCCCCCCCTCCCCAATACAAAACTTGGAACAAAGTAATGAAGTTTTGATAAACACTAGAAACACACACAATAACACACAAATATCAACCAAAAACCTAAATCAGGTACACATTGACAACAAAACACGACAAGTAAGAATGCCATTATTGACGTCACGTGTTAGAGCTTAAATACTGCCAGTCTGCATCTCTGTTCTGTGCAAGATTTCAGTTCCTATTTCTTTTAGTGTCATATTTAAATTCCATCAAAATATTGTGTCCACTGATGCCTTGGGCTGCCTGCTTTTCTCTTTCCTGGAACCTTTTCCTTCATGCGAAATCTTTCTAACTCAATATGTAGATATTATATGTCAAAAATATGTTTCTCTTGCCTTTTTTTTATGGGTCTTTGAGGAGAATTTTCTTCTTTGCTCAACTAGGTATTCTCTATTATATGTTTATATGTTCATCACTAACCCAAGAAATTGCGAGCAACTTGTGCTTTCTTCCTAAGTGCAGCAGGGTGGTTTCTCTGAGCGTTCTTTCATACCAAGGAGGCTTCAGCTTAATGCAATTCCTGTTGAAGAAGCCTTCAACTGAAAGAAGGTTTATATATGACAAGCTGATATTTTGCCTGAGTCATTCACTGGCCATTTTTCCTCTGATGAAACACTTCAAAGCTGGCAAACTAATTCTCATGTAGGAAGATGCCATCATTATGCCCTGTTCCAGACCTAATTTTGTCTGTATTAGCAGTGCTAGACAACTGTGATGGTCAAATTGCCAAGACTCTGCAGACGAGACTGCAGTTTCGTCAAACATGTCCAAAGTCTGGGATTTTGTTTGTGCATTTCCCACACTGCCAAAAGGCAGTATTACTATCGATGATGCAAAATTAAATCAAGTTAATAAATTCAAGCATATTGGCACCATTTTAAGATCAGATGGCAGGTACTCCAATAAGTTCAAGAACAGGTTAGCACAGGCCAAATCTACATTTCAAAAAATAAGAAACATTCTATGAAATGGAGTAACATCAATGCATACATGAATTCGAATGCTAGGATGTTATATTGAGAAAATCCTTGTTTATGAAAGCGAAGCATGGACAGTAAACAAAAGTGCCCAAGCTGAGCTGGATACAACTGAGATGTGGTTTCTATGAAGAATGCTGAACATTCCATGTACAGCCACGAGAACTAATGTAGAAGTTCTCAGAGATGCTGGAGTAAAATGACAAATTATAGTGAAAACTAGAAACAGACGATGAAGATTTTTAGGACATGTTATAAGAAAAGTAAAACTTGAACATTTAGTAACCACTCGAAAGACCAAGGGGAGAAGAGACAATGAGAGAAATTTCTCAATGGATTGACACTGTGGCAAAAAAAGAAGTCACCAACGGAAATTATTAACAACACAAAAGACAGAGAGTTGCCAAAAACCATGATCATCTACGCCAATCAGCATGGCATTTGACTGATTTGTTTCCTAAGCATTTGCCTTGTCTTCTTGAATAACCTTCCAATCCATCGACAAGCACTGTTGTATCTTCGCCATTGCGTTTATCACCCAAAGAAGTGGGTTGATTTCGCCTTTTCTGGCATCTGGCGAACAATTCTCATGTAAGAAAGACACCATAATTTCCTCTGTGTCCTTGGATACTGAACTCAATTCTCTCTGTATGAGCGTGTTGGGCGACTGTGACAGTCGAGTTAAACTAGGTTGGCTTGTCCTCAAAGACAACAGTCTGTTTCTACACTGCTTGGTCAGAGTTTGAACAATATTCAGTCCCCAAATATTTGTTTGAAGCTTTGCCCTAGTGTAACCGGGAACTTTATTCAAAGCTTCATATAATATATACACTTCTTCTTGATCGTTTTTGTGTGTTGTTCACCATGATACTCTTAGGACCATTCTATATATTTCCGTTTCAAATGATATTTTATTTTTCATTGTGGTTGTCACTGTCCAAGTGTCACAACCATGTCGCCACTGGTAAAATGGGACTATTTAACAGTTCTAACTCTCTGTTTGATTGTTGACTAAGATCTTGCCAAGTGCCTGAATACAGGCACTTGAAATAAAATCTATGGATGTGTGTTAGGTATTTGTTACCGAGAACATAAAACCAATGTGTTTCTGCATGACAGGATTAATGAAACAGAAGGTCAACAAGAATCATTGTTGCTGGTCATGAAACTTTGTAAAATTCAGTGGTGTGGTCACATGGCATGACATTCTTCAATTCCAAAGTTGTTCTTCAGGGCACAGTTAAAGGTAAAAGGCATAGTGGCAAGAAGAAGACTTGATTTGACTATATCACAGAGTGGGCAGGGTGTGAACTCATCAGGATGACAGATGATAGGGACACTTGAAGATCTGTGTCAAATATCTTATAGTGACACCTCTATGACCCTGATGGATTATGAATTGATGATGATGAAAAAATCCCTTTAGCTGTGAGAATCCCTTTAGCTGTGAGAATCCCTTTAGCTGTGAGAATCCCTTTAGCTGTGAGACAGCCCATAGCCTTTCTGACAAAAGCACATGTTCATCTCAGTTATGTAACCTATAAGGTTGTCTCCAGGGCATGGTTGTATAAGAGGTATGAATGCATGTTTAGTCCCAGAAGGGAGGCATTCCTGTGTGCCAGTATCCTAGGATTACATCCTGTCAGAAGCACAGCACAGACTTCTGGGCCAACTAATTCATCATTGTTCTGTCCAATTTATTGACCCATCCGCAGTGAGGGCACATCTAGCATTCTCCATTATCCAGTAGCCTGTCACATAAGGGCAAAGGTGCAATGCCCCCTGTCCTTGCAGCTCTTCATCATCCATGTGAGTTATAGAAGACAAAAGTAAGAAATTGAGACAATGATAGCTTTTTTCCACAGGTGAGAGACTGTCAACTTATCCCTCAACATTCCTTAGTCCTCTTCTATGACATGCCTAGAAAGAAGACAGTAGCCACATTCTGAACTCGAAATCCAGAAATCTGGTTGCCGCAGCGGCATGGACACTTATGAGTTACATTATATATGATTATACTTTGTGTGACAGCCAATGAAAGTCAAGGGAGTAGTAAAATGAGTCATTTTAGAAGGCTGGATTTTCCATTGGCCAATAGGTCTTATACAGTAGAATGTTGATGGTCAGGGTTTAAGTGCAGTGAAATCCCTGTATAATGGATCTGTTTATAACAAAATTCCCTATTTAACAATTTCGTTAATAATCCTGTATTAGTTTATTATTCTTTATTGTATATCTACTTCTGCTTTCGTTCTAAAACCCCTGCTGATTAGCAGGATGTAATCCTTAGAGCAGAATGTGTTATGTCATGGTTTACAGCTTGACTGTGATATCTGCAACTTTCGGCCTGACACATCAAACTTCAGCATGGTCTCTGATAACTAACCATCTATGGGAAGAGATAGCAAACTCCACCACCAACAATCTCCTTAGTCGCCTCTTATAACATTTGTGACAGACCTTAGTGTTTCTCTTCTTTGTTCCATTTGTGGACCCCGATAACACACATCCATTTTATGTATATAATTGTGTATATCAAATTTCAACTATTACATATCATCTGTCCGGAGCAATTTGTTATAAAGCAAACATTCTCAACTTGGTACTCTCATAACAACATGTGCTCATGACATGATATGAGAGTTAAATAGTGCTCGAGAGCACTAACAATTACATGTGGGCAGTGCTCCTCATCTAAAAATTATGAGAACCTGTTACAAAAGGTATTTCACTGTATATATTTCCCTATTTTTATTTCCATTCTATCCATTCTTTTCGTGGTCTCTATAGCTTTTATTCTGCGCTTTGTTGTGTATCTTTTCTCTTGTGTTTTGCAGTAAACTACTTATTATCCTAAATCACATATTATGCACAATGATCTAACATCTCTCTATCCCTATACTTCACTTACTACAATCTTTCTTGCTACTTTTCTTATCTTCCAACTATTGTTGGCAGATTTTAATATTACTCTCATTAATATTACTGGCAGAAACAGAAGATACATTACTCAGAGTGTGCACTGGAAGAAGTAGGAAGAGGCTGTGAATGGATGGAAGTAAATAAAGAGAGAAAAGTCTTTGACATGTTTTGATACGTCTAGGAAGAGAGTGTCAAGATTGTGTTGGAACCAAGAGAGAGCAAATGATATAAGAACTTATCCAGCAATACTCAAAGTCACCAGATATTATTTACACAGATAACTTAATAATCACAAGAAGAGAAATGAAATAAGAATCCCATAGTTCACCAAGCAACAAGTGGCTTGGTTATCAGTGCTCATACTCTGTGAAAGTTTAAGAATTGTACCATCGCTCCTAAGCAAGTCAGGTAGTCTGGCAATCTGGCAAATCCCTGACCAGGCACCTGAGAACTTATGGATGCTTGTTCATAACTTAGCTAATAACTTTATCACTTAGTTCATAACTTTATCTTTACATTGTTACATGTGATCATGAGTGTGATATATATCACAGAGTATACAGCACCACAGACAAATCATTGTGTAACATATATCAGAGAATAACGAATCACAGACAAATAATTGTGTAATATATATCACAAAGCATACAGAATCACAGACACATTAATACATATTTATTTATGTATATGAATGTATTTATTGAAAAGTTTTACATACAAAAGTTAAACTAAAAACTCTGGAAGCGATGAAGTATAATTATTTGAAAGGGAAAGCTATAAACTAAATCTTACAAATGCTCAGTTAAATTTGGAAGTGCACATTACATTTCACAGATGTACACTTACATTTCTAGAGATCTACACTTACATTTTAAAGATGCACAATCAAACTTCTAAGGTGCTTAGATAAATTGTAAAAGTGCACAATTAAATTTCAAAAGTGCACATTTAATTTTTGAAGGTGCATGATTGCATTTCTAAGATACTCAATTAAATTTCAAAAGTGCACAGCACTATTACATTTTGTGCATTCATTCTCACACTCCCACCTGATCTTATTTGTAGCAGGACATGGGTCCTACTAAATTTCCAGCAGGATGTAGTCCAGAAAATGAAGATGAATTATGTCACTATTGTATTTGTGCCTGTGGCCGGACAAATCTGATTTTGGCAGTGTACTATTACTAAGAAAATAAAAATCTATTTTGCATATTTTTGCTCACTATACAGTACAAGACACAAAGCCCATATTCAACATAAATAAATGTTAATAAATTCTGGAATCTTCTGTACATAACATGCAAAACACAGATGATACATGATTAGTTAAGAAACTCTTACAATATATTATATATAGGACATTATAAATGTCCTATCTGGACATTACTTGACATTTTTTTGTAACATCATTTTCAGAAAATGAAGAGAGTGCATATCATTGTTGTAACAAATTAAACTAAAATAGGAATACATGAGCTCTTCAGTGTGGCACCATACAAATTATTTTGGATAAGTTTGGTGGGAAATTCATCATTCAATTTGGTAATCAGTTGATTTGTATGTTTTCAGATTATGATAGTCCAGTCATCCTTAGATTTATCTTCTTCTGCGTTCAGCATGTGGTCATGCTATAGCGTCAGACCTGTCATCAAGACGAAGTCCACTGTCTTCTCCAGGTCAGAGCGGCTGCCCCTTAGCTTTTGCCTCAAGTCTGTATCCTCTGGCTTAGATTTGTAATATTATATAATGAATGGTTGTATATAGTTTCTTCATGTGGTCATCTAATTTTCTGTGTTACATTTGAAATACAACTATTTAAAAACTAGAACTCACATGAAATAACAGATCATTGGAAGATCTCAATGGAGATAGTGGAGACACAACATTATAGATAAATTGAATTGACATAGACTTACAGGTCATTTTATCAGGCACTCTACATGCATCAGTAACTAGGTTTCTACGGAACAAAAAACTAACATAATTACATGGAACAAATTTCGGATAAAGACGCGTATATCAACACAGCCAACGTTACGCATGTTTGGTGATGAGAGCTCCCAATCACTTGATATGCTTGCTACACACTGAGTTGGGGGGGGGGCTATGTGTGTGTGTGTGTGTATGGCCAGTGCATTGTACGCAAATCGTTATCCTTAGTTACAGCTTCTTAAAACTCTGAGTCATGGTAGCTCAGTGCAATGGCATGAAATTAAAAAGTTAGACTTTTGTCACATGATTTAGTCACTGATCCCTGTATTGAGCCCATTATCATTATATTAAAGAAATAACTATTCCTCCTTTATACAGCTTCTAATGTAATTTGTGTTGATTGTCCTGATAGAGAATTTCATAATAGATGACGATTCCACTAATAGGAAATACACAAAAGAACAGGTGGGAAAGCCATCAGGTAACAGCAGTTATCAGTAGGCCCTGTGATGACAGATCCTGATAACAATACATATTAAGAGAATGCTATATCTTTGTTTCTCAAACTCCTGCCAGTTAGCTGGATATTGTCAGAACAGAATGTACTACACCATGGCTTAAACAGTAATATCTGCTCCTTTGGCACAACACATCCAACTTCAGCATGACATTTCACATTCTACAGAAGTGTTCCTCAATACTAAACTAATGCCTCCTTTAACCCTTTAGCTGCCACATTTTTCTCAGTAACCAGTCTCATCCGTGCTAAGTTCTTTCCCCTGTACTGAATCCTCTTGTTCTACAAAAATAAGAGCTTTTTAGTACAGTGGAATCTCTCTATAACACATTCTTTTATAACACATTTCCCTATCTAACAACACTTATCAAAATCCCCAATTATATTTATTCTATATTGTTTGTACTGTATATTCTGTTATTACAGACATATTTTTTAAGTCCTGACTATTTTGTTATAATGGGATTCCACTGTACTGTTTTTTTTTATTGACACCATATAATATGGGATGGAATGTTTGACGTGTACACATCCTTGATGATTTGAGATTGAAATATTTTTTAGCAATGAGGAAATAGATTATTAAAAAAATGGGTCCACTCATCAGTAGCTGTGAGATACTGGTCCACTCATCAGTAGCTGTGAGATACTGGTCCACTCATCAGTAGCTGTGAGATACTGTTCCACTCATCAGTAGCTGTGAGATACTGGTCCACTCATCAGTAGCTGTGAGATACTGGTCCACTCATCAGTAGCTGTGAGATACTGGTCCACTCATCAGTAGCTGTGAGATACTGGTCCACTCATCAGTAGTAGTAAGATACGGGGGTGCAATGAAACAAACTTGTCCCATAAATGGTCCTGAGGCACACAAGAAATTGAGAACCACTGATCTGAAGGGTGGTTGCTTCCTACACCATGCTAACCTTCATTAACTCTGTATCTCAGTAACTAATAACATGTACGTTTCATCTGCTTAATGACACAGCAGGTAGGTCTAAGTGACAGTTTATGAGGCTCTCTGAAGATAAAGTATTAATCAAATCTTACAATATTTATAGCAGACCACACTGTAACTATTCTGTGATCCCCTATGGTGTCCAAACACAAGCAGCAGATCTGTATATTACATTATGTAATGGCAGATCCTTACAATCATTTATGTAATGGCAGATCCATATTAATCATTATGTAATAGCAGATCCTTATAATCCATTATGCAATAGCAAATAAGAACAATTCAAATTTTGTAATTGCAGATCCTTACAACCTATCATGTAATGGCATATCCTTACAACCTATTATGTAATGGCAGATTCTTACATTCCATTATGTAATAGAATATCCTGATCTTGAAACTACTTTTCTTAAAATGAACACAAAACATGAAATTTTGAAAATCGTATCACAAGAAACATCACGAGAAATGTACAAAAAAATGTCCAGCAGCAAAATAACTAAATTTACATGAGGTTACATGACACCAGAATCAAGATTCACTGATACAATTTACCAATGATCTTCAAAGAAGGTATTGACACTTTACTGACCAAATTTGACAATCAAAAGAAAGGGATCAAAATAAGCAAGCAGCCAGTCATATTTGTGAAAATATAAGCAAAAAGAAAAAATGTGAAATAAAAATCATTGAAAGATGTAAATAATAACAAATATCGAAAGTAAAGATATAATTCAAGATCCAATTTATAACATGCCCATTTGAGTAATATGCTCATTTGAGTAATATATGCCCACTTTAATATGCCCATTTTAGTAATATGCCCTGACATATGGTTAACTTATCTTTCCATTTGAATGATGAGGAAAGTAAAATGGTAGATGGAAAGAAAACAAATGATATACGAACATGGTCTTACCATTTTATCGCCATAAGGGCTTCCATACCTTGCAGTAGCATATTTATTCAGTTCTATATCCTGCTGTAGCATATTTATTCAGTTCTATATCCTGCTGTAGCATAATGAGTTCTATGTCCTACTGTAGCATATTCAGTTCTATGTCCTACTGTAGCATATTTATTCAGTTCTATATCCTGCTGTAGCATATTTATTCAGTTCTACATCCTGCTGTAGCATATTTATTCAGTTCTACATCCTGCTGTAGCATATTTATTCAGTTCTACATCCTGCTGTAGCATATTTATTCAGTTCTACATCCTGCTGTAGCATATTTATTCAGTTCTATATCCTGCTGTAGCATATTTATTCAGTTCTATATCCTGCTGTAGCATATTTATTCAGTTCTATATCCTGCTGTAGCATATTTATTCAGTTCCATGTCCTGCTGTAGCATATTTATTCAGTTCTACATCCTGCTGTAGCATATTTATTCAGTTCTACATCCTGCTGTAGCATATTTATTCAGTTCTACATCCTGCTGTAGCATATTTATTCAGTTCTATATCCTGCTGTAGCATATTTATTCAGTTCTACATCCTGCTGTAGCATATTTATTCAGTTCTATATCCTGCTGTAGCATATTTATTCAGTTCTACATCCTGCTGTAGCATATTTATTCAGTTCTATATCCTGCTGTAGCATATTTATTCAGTTCTATATCCTGCTGTAGCATAATGAGGTCTATATCCTGCTGTAGTATATTCAGTTCTACATCCTGCTGTAGCATATTCAGTTCTATATCCTGCTGTAGCATATTCAGTTCTATATCCTGCTGCAGCATATTCAGTTCAATGTCCTGCTGTAGTATATTCAGTTCTACATCCTGCTGTAGCATATTTATTCAGTTCTATATCCTGCTGTAGCATATTTATTCAGTTCTACATCCTGCTGTAGCATATTTATTCAGTTCTACATCCTGCTGTAGCATATTCAGTTCTACATCCTGCTGTAGCATATTCAGTTCTATATCCTGCTACAGCATATTCAGTTCAATGTCCTGCTGTAGTATATTCAGTTCAATGTCCTGCTGTAGTATATTCAGTTCTATATCCTGCTGTAGCATATTTATTCAGTTCCATGTCCTGCTGTAGCATATTTATTCAGTTCCATGTCCTGCTGTAGCATATTTATTCAGTTCCATGTCCTGCTGTAGCATATTTATTCAGTTCTATATCCTGATGTAGCATATTTATTCAGTTCTACATCCTGCTGTAGCATATTTATTCAGTTCTACATCCTGCTGTAGCATATTTATTCAGTTCTATATCCTGCTGTAGCATATTTATTCAGTTCCATGTCCTGCTGTAGCATATTTATTCAGTTCTATATCCTGCTGTAGCATATTTATTCAGTTCTATATCCTGCTGTAGCATATTCAGTTCTATATCCTGCTGCAGCATATTCAGTTCAATGTCCTGCTGTAGTATATTCAGTTCAATGTCCTGCTGTAGTATATTCAGTTCTATATCCTGCTGTAGCATATTTATTCAGTTCCATGTCCTGCTGTAGCATATTTATTCAGTTCCATGTCCTGCTGTAGCATATTTATTCAGTTCTATATCCTGCTGTAGCATATTTATTCAGTTCCATGTCCTGCTGTAGCATATTTATTCAGTTCTATATCCTGCTGTAGCATATTTATTCAGTTCCATGTCCTGCTGTAGCATATTTATTCAGTTCCATGTCCTGCTGTAGCATATTTATTCAGTTCTATATCCTGCTGTAGCATATTTATTCAGTTCTATATCCTGCTGTAGCATATTTATTCAGTTCTATATCCTGCTGTAGCATATTTATTCAGTTCTATATCCTGCTGTAGCATATTTATTCAGTTCCATGTCCTGCTGTAGCATATTTATTCAGTTCTACATCCTGCTGTAGCATATTTATTCAGTTCTACATCCTGCTGTAGCATATTTATTCAGTTCTATATCCTGCTGTAGCATATTTATTCAGTTCTACATCCTGCTGTAGCATATTTATTCAGTTCCATGTCCTGCTGTAGCATATTTATTCAGTTCTACATCCTGCTGTAGCATATTTATTCAGTTCTACATCCTGCTGTAGCATATTTATTCAGTTCTATATCCTGCTGTAGCATATTTATTCAGTTCTACATCCTGCTGTAGCATATTTATTCAGTTCCATGTCCTGCTGTAGCATATTTATTCAGTTCTATGTCCTGCTGTAGCATATTTATTCAGTTCTACATCCTGCTGTAGCATATTTATTCAGTTCTACATCCTGCAGTAGCATATTTATTCAGTTCTATATCCTGCTGTAGCATAATGAGTTCTATGTCCTACTGTAGCATATTCAGTTCTATGTCCTACTGTAGCATATTTATTCAGTTCTATATCCTGCTGTAGCATATTTATTCAGTTCTACATCCTGCTGTAGCATATTTATTCAGTTCTACATCCTGCTGTAGCATATTTATTCAGTTCTATATCCTGCTGTAGCATATTTATTCAGTTCTACATCCTGCTGTAGCATATTTATTCAGTTCCATGTCCTGCTGTAGCATATTTATTCAGTTCTACATCCTGCTGTAGCATATTTATTCAGTTCTACATCCTGCTGTAGCATATTTATTCAGTTCTATATCCTGCTGTAGCATATTTATTCAGTTCCATGTCCTGCTGTAGCATATTTATTCAGTTCTACATCCTGCTGTAGCATATTTATTCAGTTCTATATCCTGCTGTAGCATATTTATTCAGTTCTATATCCTGCTGCAGCATATTCCGTTCAATGTCCTGCTGTAGTATATTCATTTCAATGTCCTGCTGTAGCATATTCAGTTCCATGTCCTGCTGTAAGCATATTCAGTTCCATGTCCTGCTGTAGCATATTCAGTTCCATGTCCAACTGTAGCATATTCAGTTCCATGTCCAACTGTAGCATATTCAGTTCCATGTCCTGCTGTGATATATTTAGTTCTATATCCTGGTGTAGCATATTCAGTTCCATGTCCAACTGTAGCATATTCAGAAGTAACTATAAAATGGATGGGTGGAATACATGACCAAACAGCTGGAAGTGTCACTCTCACAACCATGAGGTCTCGCATTTAACCACAGTTGAGACTGGATTTTTATCTTTCAGATGCACAATACAAAATCTATCCTGTACATGTTGCAGTAACTGTTACAGAAAAGCAACCTTATTTCCACTGCCTATAGAAAATCTCCCATCATTACTTAAACATGAAAACGGGCAGTAATGAAAGTTATTTCCACATTAAGTTTAGCTTTTCCAAATGAATGCCAACAGTGTTGTTTTTGCTCGTCGCTTTTTTTATTGTGTATGTAGTGTTGATAAAGACTTTTTGGTTGAAACGTTGATTTGTGTATTTATTATGTGTTTCTAGTTATTAGCAAAACTTCATTACTCTGTTAAAACTTCATTATTCTGTTCCAAGCTGTATCTAATGAAAGTTATACATTGACGATTATTTTGACTTATAGAGAAAGCAAGTTAAAATAAACTTTGCAACATACTGGCAACAAGAATGGGAATTAAAGCTTCTCACGACTCTTCACAGTACATACTAGACAAGACTAGCATCTTCAATCACTGATTAAGATGGCACTAACTTCGATAATCCTTTCATAAACTTAAAACTGGCTATAATTATTATTATAATAATTTCATGAGATGTTCCATTGATCAAAATACAAACAAGCTTTATACATAAATATTTACATAATTAAAGAATCAACACACATTACAAGAAATGGTCCAACAATCAATGAGGAGACATTATAGGAGATATTTCAATGATTAAAGAGAGTATTATATATTTCAATGATTAAAGAGAAGGTATTACATATATTAATGAACAATGAGATGATATATCAAAGATCAGGTATTCCATGAGATAGCCCAATGATCAAAGTGCAGGTATTCACCAAGATATCCCAATGATCAATGAGCAGGTATTCCACGAGATATCCCAATGATCAAAGAGCAGGTATTACACGAGATATCCCAATGATAAAAAAGCAGGTATTCCCAAAGATATCCCAATGATCAAAGAGCAGGTATTCCATGAGATATCCCAAGGATCAAAGAGCAGGTATTCCACAAGATATCCCAATGATCAAAGATCAGGTATTACACGAGATGGTCCAATGATCAAAGAGCAGGTATTCCACAAGATATCCCAATAATCAAAGATCAGGTATTACACGAGATGGTCCAATGATCAAAGAGCAGGTATTCCATAAGATATCCCAATGATCAAAGAACAATTATTACATACTTCAATTATCAAAGAGTGGATATTATATGAGATATCCCAATGATCAAAAAGCAGGTATTCCATGAGATATCCCAATGATCAAAGAGCAGGTATTCCACAAGATACCCCACTGATCAAAGATCAGGTATTACACAAAATGGTCCAATGATCAAAGATCAGGCATTACATGAAATGGTCCAATGATCAAATAGCAAATATGACATAAAATTTGTAAGTGATCAAAGAACAAACAGACATTATCAAGGAAAAACTGTGTTGATCAAAATGGAAATTTTATGGGAACTATTTCAAAGTATAAACAAGAATTATATAACATATTGAAATGATTAAAACATTAAACTAGGCAGACAAGACAAATTTCACTGATCAAAAACAAACAGGTATCAGACATGAAATATTTCATTGATCACAGAACAAACATGTATACATGAAATATTTCACTAAAATCAATTGCAAATATTACATGAAATATTTCAAAATATAAACAAGTGATATTATATGAACAACATATGACATTAGCCTTATTTTAAAAAAATAACAAAAATGACAAGACAAATTTTAAATTATCAAAAAAGCAAATATGTATTACAAAAAATATTTCACTGATCAAAGAACACACCTGTATGACATGAAATGTTTCATTGATCAAAGAACAGACAGGTAAGGCCATGAAATATTTCAATGATGAAAGAACAGCAGGTATGACATGAAATATTTCTTTGATAAAGATCAAAAAGGTATGACAATATTTCATTGATCAAAGAACAGACTTGTACGACATGAAGTATTTCATTGATGAAGAATCAATAGGTATGACATGAAATATTTCACTGATCAAATATCAAAAAGGTATGACATGAAATATTTAATTGATCAAAGATCAAAATTGTATGACATGAAATATTTCATTTATCAAAGAACAGACAGGTATGACAAGAAATATTTTTCTGATCAAAATACAAACAGGTATGACATGAAATACCTGATCATAAATTGTTAAATAATAATCATTCTCCATTGACCACATAATTGGCAGCTTGACTTGAACTATGTGACGCTGATTCTGGTCCAACCTTATCTGTCTCTGTTGACGATGTTTTACGAGATCTCTTGTTGAGGTATGCTTCAGCCTTATACATTGCCTCTGGGATGCTGTTGGAAGATTTTGTTGTGTGGGAGAACAGATGCTGTGGGTCAGTATATGATCCGGAAGCTATTTCAGTTATCCTTTTTAACAAGTCGTATGCGATGGACTCTGAGACAACAGAGTCATGTTTGTATTCTTCATGATTCATGACAAAGTTACGCATCCATTTTGCACTAGTGTCCAAAACTCCTGTTGAATATTACAAAATAAATGTCATAAAATACTAAGACATAAAACGCTTTTTAAAAATGAAGCATTAAATACTATATAAATATAATAATGTTACTGAATATTCTATCAAATAGTGAAACTAATGTAAACAATAAATAACAATAAACAAAGAAACAAGGGCATATTTCATGTTGCAGTCCAACGGGGACCTTTTCAAGAAACGAATACAAACTGGAAACAGAATCACAAACTTATTTAATTATTACAAATAATTTTTTTCCAGTTTGTATTGTGTTGTATCTCAGATAGGGACACTAACTAAAGGACAAGAGAGAAATCTTAGCACGTGTGAAATGAGATATCTAAGAAAAGCAGTAAGCAGAACAAGAAGAGATCATGTGAGGAATGAAGAGATTACAAAAAATGTTGGAACAATATCTGTGGTCAAATATATAGAGAAACAGAGACTGAAATGGTTTGACTACTTAATGAGAATGAATCCTTATTGGCGAACTGCAAGAGCAAACAGCATCAAAATGGAAACAGCAAGATATAGATGAAGACCAAGAAGAAGGTGGATTGAAGGAGTTACCAACATCTTCACTGTCACAATGATACTGCATATGAAGCAACCAAACGTGCCATAGCCCAAAAACCGATCGTCATTCAATCCTGCCACTCCTTACAGCAAAAGTACAGAAAAGGCAATAGATAGATAGATAGTATTTAATGGTCTAAAAATATATGCTCTGTGGAACGTTCCTTATTATCAAGATGCCCTCTGCAAAATCAGTATCAGGTATTGTGCAATGATCAGGAAATGACTTTACTGGATAAGAAAATCTGTCATGTGCAAAGGCCACTACTAACCTGATGCCCTTTGTCCAATCAGCATGAGATACTGTGTAATGGTACACCTAGAATCTACATCAATCTCCATGCTGTCCATATACAAGCTGATCAATGGCAGAAGACCTGGGAAGTCACCCTAATAGAGAAACAGAGCAAAAATGGTATTACACACATTGTTTTAAACATTCTTGAATTGGGAATGTCCCTGACGCTCAAGTCAACCCAGCTGTAAATGGGTACCTGACTCAATGAGTTAAGAACATAAAATCTGAATTCAAGTAGAAGCTATGAGAATATGCTGTCATTTTTCAAAATATCTATGAAATAGAAAGTTTACCTTGAATTCAAAAGTACCATTTCATTATGACTTAGTCTCTGAAACCATATGCATGCTTAGAGTGTTGGTCAGCTGATGGTATAACCATAGTACAGACTAATATGTGAGTGACAGCCTCTAAAGCAGTTTGTACAGGCAAACTTGCACCTATTTCTTTTTCAGCAACCAGTTGATCTTTCTTCTCATCCCCGCCAACTGTCTCAAGGTCCCCTGCCAATACTTCTCAATTGCTGATTAATGTGTCACAGACCAGGCTTTTTGAAGTGGTATTAAGAATGATTGATTTTTCTCATGCCAGTAACTAGCTGTCTATATAGAATATTTAAACTTGCATGTTTTGGACACATATATTTATATGATTTCTTGTAAAAAAAACCAATACTGCAGGTAAACCACAGAAGGTGGGAGTAGCAGAGGAAGACAAATAAAAACAAGACAAACAAAATCAAGACATATTGCTCCTCACTCATCCACATCAATTATGATAGAAATTACAGGACTCCAATTACAGTGCTGAAGCATCCAAAGTGGTACCCACATGATCATGACTGGTTAAGAGTTTATATATAGAATATTCATAGACAGTCTTCCCTCTGTTATATGTCAGACATGCCCCATAAATTTAAGATGGTGTTAACTGAAGAGTAATCATCATTGCTGCATGTTTTTCTACTATGGAGTGTAGGAAGAATTCGTGGATTAAGGCTATATAGTCTACTGTTACAACAACACGCACAAGGTGGGTGGATTTTAAATTTATTATCCAATGGAAAAAAACCAATCATTACAGGGAGTTGAAGCCTGGACCTCACAGTTGTAAGACCAACGTTCTAGCCTCTCGGTTATTTGCTATTCAAAATTAACCAATGACTCACCTTTCCATAAAATATTTCTTTGATTGTCATAAGCTCATATTCTCCTCCGACGTCACTACACCCAGCTAAACCCCCACACTGCTGAGCACACTCTGGTGGTGTTGATTCTGGAAAAATACATAATGTATATCAGGATATACATACAGGATATACATAATGAAAATACAAAATGAAGATTTTTGGATCGGTGTATAAAACTGCTCCTCTTCAGTCTTCCACTGGTTAGGTCACTGTGTCTGGCCTACCTGGTTGTCACCAGCAATAACAATAGAACAGGGTTCTACATACCAACAACTAAATTTAGCATGTCTACAAAAATGTCTCTGTCAAGGACAAAATTGAAAAAACTGAACTGTATTGAAACTTTATTATTTGTGAAAATACATGTACAATATGTCATATAGTGATATCTTCTTCTTCATCATCATTCATTTTCAAGCTCCTGCTGGATCTCTCTTGTAGCAGGACAGTTGTCTTATTAGATTTCCAGTAGGATATAATCCAGAGATGGAATGCTTTGTGTCACTGCTTTAAGAGTGGCAATGGTCAACACATCTGTCTTATTAAACGATATACAGTGACATATATTACCCATGTCTTACCAGAACCTGAAAGTTGTGCAAAGAATAATATATATATATATATATATATATAAAGTAACATAAAACATGGAAAATAGAAACAAATATTTAAAAGACTTGACAAAAGAGAAAACAAAACACAGTGCATAAAGTACAATTGTCTACTGTCTTTGCCCGGGTGAATGATGGTTGATAGTGTCCACACTTGCCATTAAGCGTTGGATTTGGAGCCTCAGTTGTCGATATAGGTCAGATATTCAATATGTGTCATTTTGGTTGCATCAAATCCATGTTTGTTCAAGATTTTCTTGATATTTTCTATGCACCGTTTTCTTGGTCTACCTTTGGTTTTATGTCCAGACACTATTTTGTTATATGCTCTTATTGATATTTGGTTTATGTTCACTTTGATAAGGTGACCGAACCATTTTACTTGCTGTCTTTCGATATGCTCAATACACGATATTCTACCTACTTGTTTTCTAATTTCTTCATTTTTTATTTTTAATCTAGTTTAGTAACCATTGGCGTACTGGGACTGTCAGTCAACATGTAATGGCGGCTACACTCAAGGAGAGATCTGAGTACATATGGACTTGTCCAGAGTGCATTTACGATGATCCAACGATTAAATCTTTGATTTCTCGATAATATGTATAGGTAAGACTGGCAGTCTTCCGGTGAAGATTTCTAGAGCATGTGCTGAGAAGAACACAGTTTGAACACTTAATAACCACTGGAAAGAACAAGGGGAGAAGAGATAGTGGACGACAAAGAGAAAAGTTGCTATATGAACTAGTATTGTGGCACGGTAGAAGTTCACAACCAAGCTTATTGACATGATATGTAGATATGAATAATATCCTCCAATTCGAATAGGCTGTATCAAAACTCCGCAAATTTAAAAAACATTTTAACAAATTAGTCCGACGTGATATTCTAACGGTGTAAACACAAGAGGAAGCGTGAACTCTGAACTACGCAAAGATCACGGCCAGGGATTAACCCTGGGCAGACTCAAACTAGAATATTAGCGAAACAAGCAAAGAAAGTGAATCACACCAGCTCTAGTGTTCTACCAATAGAATTGACTGCCAGTAACTCCAGTGGTAAAATGGTTAAGCGCCGCAGGATTGACCCAAGCACCTGAGATACCATAGCTCTTGATAGCCAAGAATTGCATGATCAGATGAGTGCAGGCATTAAAAGTTTTGAACAATTTAGAACACTGTAGAGAAAGCAACAAAAATGAAAGAAGAAGTCAGACTGTTTTACTTCATCTTAAGACCTACTTCATTTCTGTTCACGCTGAAAATGGGCATGCACTGGACACCTCGGCCACCTGAACCCGCACAAACACCAAACATAATCGACTGTTTTTCTTCAATGATGTTTATCTTTGCTTGTGAAGAAGGAACATCACTAGAGTGAGCAGGTTTTGTCTTTAACCTAAATTTTCACCCATAAAGTCATCTTTTTGTTCCTTTCTTGCATCATGATTCACCGTTTGTAGTGGCTATTTTTTTTTTTTTCTTTTTGTCCTGACAAAGACTTTTTAGTCAAAATGTCATTTGTTTCTGTTGAGTTTGTTGATATTGTTAGTGTGTTTTTGTAAGTTACTACAACACTCCCTTAACATTTCAGTCCCCCCCCCCCCCAATAACTTACAGTACCTGTTAGAACATCCTTGCGGAAGTAAAACTTATCATTTATCACGGCATCACGCTTGAAGGCTGTCTTCATATTGTCATCAACCTGCAAGAAGTCAACAATTACAAAATAAGATAAAAGAGAAGGAAGATAATTGTATAGTACAGTGCTCACAATTCTGGTTGACAAAGTATATGTACACATATTTCTCACATAAACTTTACTGGGGCCGTGGTAGTGTAATTTAGACATTTGCCCACTGACCAGCAAAATCAGATTTTGAGTCAGATTTTTGTTTTATTTTCTATGTGATAGAGTGAACAGAAAAAAAGAGAACATATGCAACAGTAGATGTATCCATAACAATCTCTTGAAATATATCTGCATAACTTTACAACAGCAACTTTATTGCCATAGATTATGGAGAAAACAGCACAGTTTAATGAGTCCTGTGACAAAAGTTATGAAATTATGTTGCAAATTGTAATTGGAAGAATAAGAATTAAAATAAAACTAGGAACTAGAGACAAATTGTAATTGGAAGAATAAGAATTAAAATAAAACTAGGAACTAGAGACAAATTGTAATGGGAAGAATAAGTAAAATAAAACTAGGAACTAGAGACAAATTGTAATGGGATGAATAAGAAGTAAAATAAAACTAGGAACTAGAGACAAATTATTAAAAAAAACCATTATAACAAATTCATCTTCTAACCTTGGATATTGGTATAATAAAATTCAGCTTGTATGATAAGATGACTCGTGTGAGAAGAACAATGAACACTGTGAAAGCTGCATTCTCAAAGTCTGTTATCTGGGCCTGTAACATAGACATAGACATATATATATATATATATAATTGAAGCACCATCATTGTAGGCCAAAACATATTTGTTTTTCATTATCTTTCTTACACAAGTCTTAGCAGCAGTGCACAAACACTTCAGCATCTGCAAGGCTTCCTAATGTAATGTCCTTTTCTTGTGTGGGATTTTGAAGGAATTCAAAAGTAAATTACTTTTTTTTTTTCCCCAACAAAAGATATTTAGTCCCCTCTTATCTGAGTACTCTATCATGCCTTATTTTTGTGTATGATTGTATAGGAAATGTAAGAATTCACAAGTTAAATTGGTGGACAGATATGTTATGATTGAACAAATTTAGTTTCAATGCCACTGATCCTCAGCATTTTTCATAAGATGTCTGTGCATATTCATCAAACCCATAACCCCAGAGGGTATTTAGAAACATCAACAGAAAAATGTTTGAGTGTGAGAAACTTAATCATGTTCAGTCTTTGATATTATCAATCCATACTTTGCTTTGTCCTTCACATCTTCCTCCCTCAACTATCCCCTTCAGGACAGTCTTGGAAAGGGATTCATGCCTCATCATGTTCTCAAACCACTCAAAATTGTGGTTTCCCAATTCTAGATGTTCTTATTGACTTGTACGAGAAATTATTTTATACATTATACATTGTAATGTTTTGTTTATACATTGTAATGTCTTGTTTATACATTGTAATGTCTTACTTATATATTGTAATGTCTTACTTATACAATGTAATATCTTACTTAAACATTTGCTTTATGTACTGTAAAATTGATGTACAATATTCATCTGTAAAATTTGTTTTCACAAGTATGTGTTCTTCTCTTCATTCCTGCTATAAATGTCGAACTCTCGCATCCGTACAAAAGAATCATCATCATCATTAAATGCTGTCTTTGCATCAATGGTTGGCCACAATGGACCTCCAACATCCCATCTCTTGTGGATGCTGCATTTTTCCAGTTATGGAGTTGCAGGGAGGTTGTTTGTGGGGTTTTTTTTATAAAGGACGCATAACATTGCTGGTCCCACGTCATGTTCAAGGTAATATTTTTAATTGATCCTCCAAGAAATCCATTCCTTACTGGGAGTCTAATTTGGACCTCATAGGTATGAGACCAATGGTCATAACCACTCACCATACTTTTCTAACTTGCAATTTTTACGTTACAAAAATTATAAACTGCCTTCAACATTTGTTTGGGAAGACTAAGATCCTATGGGTTGTTCCAGAATGCAATAACATTGCTCGACAATCAAAAAGAATAACCACACACCAAGAACAAGTGAAACTGCAGAGACATGACCCACTTATGCCAGACAGCAAGGTACATAAAGTAAGGAACAAGGAATCAGAAATCAGGCAGTTTTACTTGAAAATGTCAGTCAGTCCAAGTGAGAAGAGTGATGTACCTCCATAGGTCTGAACTCGACTCTCCAGCCAATGTCTGAGTGTGGTGGTGGAGGTTTGAATCTCATTGTCTGCCAGTTGGTTGACTGAATGTTCTGTAAGGAATAACAATTCATAAATACAAAAGTGAAATGTAAACTTACTGCATTATTGTGTTGTGACAGTATGAAGTAAATATTATAGTCAAGCAACTTTATAGTACTACCTAGCTAATCTGTCAGTCTGCCTATCTACCTAAATACTTATCATCTATCTATCTATCTACTTATCCATCTATCTTCAGCATGGCATATGTGAGCCACAATCAATGTGCCCACTAAAAATTGTCCTGCATGTGCTATAATATTGTGGTGTGTACAGACACATAACTGTAATGCAAACCTCTTATGTAGTGATACTTGAAGACCTTTTTTTTATGTCAGCCTTTCTGGATCTTAAACGTGGAGCTTCTTTCGCTCACTGATAACCAACACAAATTTCCATGTGATTTCTGCTGGGGAGCAGAAAGTTGTGCTTTCATTTGATTTTTGACATGTAGGCTTAGCACATTTGATTTCGCCATACTTTAATTAAAATAAGCTTCCCTAGACTATGACAGTATTCCCTTTTTGTTGCCAGGTGATGACTGTGTATCAGCCATGATGGTTTATCATCCACTGTATCCTAAGACTTTTTTTTAAGATAATGTATAAAAAAAGTTTTTTAGGCCAAAACATGTCCATGGTGGAGACTGTAAGCAAAGATTTAGACTTAGGTCAACTACGTCTATCTCGGAATTGTTATGGTGCCAGTGTTCTTGTTATGTGAAATTAGATGGTCCATTGTCCCCTATTCCACAGAGTACTAAACCTTTTCTCATCTGTGAGCCTGGTTCCGGAACATGAAATGCTTAACAGAAGAGTTTGACTAGGGTTGGTTCACAGAAGCTGTTCATTCACTGTACATTTTGAGCCTGGGACTACATAACTTACTTTTTTCAATTTTTCAATGGGATGTACATCCAAAAGACAACTAGAAGCTTGTTCTCAAGCATGAATGCTGCTATAGTTATTTCATTTTTTCATATGGACAGCCTTCTAGCACTCTGCTTCCTTCACAATTTACTCATTATACTAGCCTTACTATTTAGGAACTTGCTAACTATTCTCGATATCGCAAGATCTGGGACATAACAGTCCATGCCAGCCAATGTCTTATGCTGTGTCATGACAGTCCAGGCCAGCCAATGTCTTATGCTGTGTCATGACAGTCCAGGCCAGCCAATGTCTTATGCTGTGTCATGACAGTCCAGGCCAGCCAATGTCTTATGCTGTGTCATGACAGTGTATTGATTGTGGGAATCAAGAGGTAACATCCATGGCTGGATAGTATCTAGGGCTGAACAGGGTGTGAAGTTTCCTCACTCATCAGAATGGTAGAGATGTGTGGAGATCTTTCTGCACCAAATGTCTTAATGTGACACGCCTTATAGGTTTTATTAATATTATTAATGCAACTAAAAATATTCCCCATCGAAACAAAGACTATGCTCCACCAAAAAAAAATGTTAATCTCCACCAGAACAAAGATTACTCTCCATGAAAGGAAAACAAAGATTACTCCCTAGGAAAGAAGAACAAAGATTACTCCCCAGGAGAGAAGAACAAAGATTATTCCCCAGGAGAGAAGAACAACGATTACTCCCCAGGAGAGAAGAACAAAGATTACTCCCCAGGAGAGAAGAACAAAGATTACTCCCCAGGAGAGAAGAACAAAGATTAGTCACCAGGAGAGGAGAACAAAGATGTAACGGATCAGAATAAAGACTAAATCAATGATTACCTCAAAATGATCTGTATCATTTTCATCATCTTGATTTGTAATCTTCTCTTGAAAAAGTGACACTGGATCCCTGATAAACAAGTGTGCAATATGTCTGGCTAGCAATTCATCCACTCCTATTTCAGAATACAAGATAATACAAAACAGTGATTAGTGATTTTTTTAACAGTGACACACTCCATCCATATAAGAGTTCCATCTCATTCAGCAGATGGTGAAGGATATCTACTCTGATAATTACTGCAGCCCATTTAATGTGTGTATACCTTCTTCATCCGACCTCTTAATCATTCTCCTCTACTGTCTCTGTAAGTAATTTCAAATTCCTTCAACCTCGTAATAACAATGATAATACATAATACAAATAAAGGTTACACTGGTTGACTATTTGAGATGCATACAATGGGAGCATGTAACCTTTAGCACGATGCACCAAAATTGAGCAATTTCCTCCATCCACTGCATTCTTTTTTGACATTACACACTATTTATGGAGGGCATTTGTAAACGCAATAACTTTTTGAGCTTTTTATATAATTTTTTTAATGGAAATAAAGGAATGGTTACTGAATGTCAGTTTTGTTAGTGTATGTGTGATATGTGAGAAAATGGTTCAGATGAAAAAATGTGATCTCGCGCGCGCACACTCACACAAAAACCACAAAAATTGACTCACATATTTTTGTTTTTTATTTTCAATGCAGAATATAATGCTGCTAAATTTCTCGGCCTATTCTCTTTCTGATATCGTTTCAGAACCAAACTAATGTGCTCAAAATATTGTTTGTGAAAACAATCAAAACACATCGATCTCACTAGCATTATCAGCCAGGCCCATTGGTCCTACAGCTTTGATATATTCAATGCAGGATATAAAGCTACTTAAAGCCTAGGCTTATTCTATTTCTGATTTCATTTAACTGACACTGCCCAATGAGACTTGTATGAATCGGGAACTGTTATGTCTTCTGACTGAACTAACACATATGAGTTTTGTAGTATGTGACATTTATTTTTCATATTCAGTATTTATATCCCCATAAAAATGGTTCTGATCAAAGGTGTAATATGTCCACATTACTTCTGGCATGATTTTGATATTGTATGATATAAATTTTGTAAGGTACCGATAAGGTTTGAACATGGAGGTATATGACACCGTTTTCCCTTATATTTTGTATATTTTCTAGTGAACTTATTTTTGCGAAAGCATACATATTTTATTTACTTTAGTCACATTAATTATTAAAATCCAACCTGGCAATTACTGGCAACTGATATTGTGTCTCATGATTGAAAATATACATCATTTGTAAGAGAAATCTGACACATTTTCAAATAGAAGTACTATTTCTTGTTCAAGTGATAGATGTTCTAAAAAAAATGTAACAAAATTTCATTTTGGCCAAATGTTAAAAATACTCCAGAATGAATCAGTTAACCAGCTAATGTGTTCATAATATTGTTTGTTAAAATGAACGAAACATGTCAATCTCACTAATATTAGCTCAGCCTATTAGTCTTACAACTTCAGAAAATTTTCAAAGCCAAAGTTGATTGTAACTTGACAGGGCACTATCAAACTATGTCCACAATATTATTCACTGTCAGACACACTCAAGAAAGAACTGCTGACTCAATCCTCAGCTATCTTGAGCTGAGAAACAATATTTGCATCCATAAAAACAAGAAATTCTTCATAATCAGAATCATTAAAATATTCCTAAAAAATGGATGCCATCTCAAACAATTTTGGAAGACTGCAAAGGCTTCTGAAAATATTCACTAGAAATCTAAAAGACAAACTCCTTCCTTGAAACCAACGAAAAGTGTAAGTTAAATTATGTCTATTTCTGATTCTTGTGTTGTGACATGTGACATATTCTTTCAAGAATGTAGTCCTCCTTATGAATCTCCTGAAATTCACATGATCTCTGACAAATTTTTCCCATTTTCTCTAGCGACATGTACATGCATTCCTGAATATCTCTTGTCCAGCAATGTCTTGGTCCGCCTCTTCTGCCTTCTATCACCTCCTCCAACAACACTCTTTCCATGCCATCATGTCTCTTCACATAAGCAAAAAACCTTCCTTCTTAATATGGTGTTTAAAAGCCAGTCTTCATGAATGTTGATTTTTCTTAGCACGACTTGGTTGGCCTTTCTTGCTGTCCATGGTATTCTCAGGACTCTTCTATAGCACTACATTTCGAAGGTCACTATTCTCTTGGCTGTAGTTTTATTTATTGTCCCTGTTTTGCAGCCATAGGTCACCACTGGGAACACACATGTAATTTTTGTGTTACCCTGATGAATGACATTAGTTTACATTCTTGATTTCCTTGTTGAAAGAGGTAAATAGGGACAGGAGACTCAAATTGCAGACAGCGGCAAAAATACCTTGAGTCTGGCAACTTTAGCAGCGTGCGAAAGGTTAAATGGGATTGAGATCTTATTCTCAATTCCATCCATGACTATAGCATATTTGGAACCTAACATATACAAGTAGCAACAGAAAATGGAGCTGGACAGAACATATCTTTAGATGGCTCACTAGACAAACCAACCACGCAACAGAAAACCTTAGTAGATGACATGCCTTTATATTGAGGATATCTTCTTATAGAAGCTTCATAACACGTCATCTATACAATCCCGTAGTCGTAACCTTTGATAACAGTTACAAAGGTTGTTCCGACAGGCCAGCGTTGTGCTTGAACTAGTTACGGGCATGGCGTGGGTGGGCGGAACAACAAAGAAACCTGTCGCAAGTGCCAGAGTTGTGCCCTGATGTCGACATCTGTTTCTGTGGCATTGGACTGAAACACCATCGAGTCGAATGGCTGCTGGAACTGAGGGCGGAGCACTTATAGAATGCCCCACGTGCTGTGAGGCCAGTTTTCTAATCAACTTTAGAATCATCTTTAAAAAATTACCTGAAGACATCAAAACCAACTCCTTGAAGTGGAGATCGATCTTAGTCCAGCCAACAGAGGTTGGAAACTAAGATTGGTCTGTCCATCCTCTATATCCAGCAAGGCCACAGTCCTGCTCAAGCAAGCACAGGTGCTAAAGTTGGCAATACTGGGCTAATAGGCTCACACCCAACCATAGTATCACACAAAGCGCAACATAGCGAACAAAAGATAGACTTGATGATGTACTGAGACAGACCCTTGACTGGAACACAAAAGAGGTGGATGAGCAATGAATACTCTGTGAAGAACAACAGAAGAGTGGACATCAATGGGTGTTCACAAGGCAGAATTGAAGGCCATATCACAGCATTCATTAGATATGACAGTTACCACCTCCTTTCATGGGAAGTCAAAAGGAATAAGATGGTATATATTAAAAAATATCCATTAGTTTAAAATTTCTCTCAGGACATAAGCAATTACAAGCATCCTACCTCCATCAATGAGCTCTTTACACAAATCATCATCTAGAGTCAGATCTATATCATTGTAGCATCGGCCCAGAGGTGATATATAACTGTCAATGGAGTCATAGCGTGACTTTGTAATCCTAAATCGATCCTCCTTCAATGGCTGCAAATAGAATTAGGTTATTATTTTTGTATGTTAATTCTCACACTCCCACTGGATCTCACTTGTAGAAGGACAATGAAAATTAGATTTTCAGTAGGATGATCCAGCGAATTGAAATGTGTTAAGTGAATCAATCAATCAAGTGCCATGCCGAGTGGTGTAGGCGCAGGGTAGGTGATCATACTTGGTGACTTCTTTTTGTGCCACAGGGACAACCCATCCAGAAATTTCTCTCTTTGTCTTCCTCTGTCTCTTCTCCCCTTGATCTTTCAGGTGGTTACTAAATGTTCAAGTATTACTTTCCTTATAACATGCCCTAACAATCTCGACTAATTTTCTAATTTCAAACTTTTGCTATAATTTGTCATTTTGCTCCCACATCTCTGAGAACTTCTACATCAGTTTTCTTGGCTGTTCATGAAATTTTCTTCATTCTTCACCGTTATGTCACCTTTTTTAATTGCACGAGATATCCGACTTCGGTGAAGGGCTAATATAACAACTCATATTAGTAAAACACAAAATATAAACTGATCAAAGTATAATGAATGAAAACTAAAACAGATTTGTTAATAATTGTTCTGTAGAACTTCATTTTAGTCTGGAGAGAGTTCAAGTCATGTGTAGAAAATCTTCTTTGTGTTACATAATTGATCCATAGACAGCTTAAACACTTTTCACTCATTCACCCTCAGGCTTCCCTCCTCTCTCACTTCTATCTTTCTACCCTACTCTTTTTCTTTCATCATCTACCTAAAGTCTTGTATATATACCAGACACTGCCTCTCTTTCAAACTTACCTTCAGACCTCTTTCCTCTTCTGTTCTATCATCCACTGAAGCAGATATCACAGGCCACCTAGTGTCTATATCAGACAGGTAACCTCTGTAAATTGGAGAGCTTGCACTTAGAGCCAGCTATAGCAGAAAAAATGTATAAAATCAGTTACAAATATACACTTTCAGCCAGAAAATAATTGAATTTGGTAACATCACAATGTTTACCTATTTATGTTCATACTAATATTTGACCTGTGGCCCCTAAATTTCCAACCCACCTTAGTCATCTCTTATGATATATCGCAAGTCACAATGCAACTACTATTTGATCTCTATTCAAATACAGGTTTTTGATTGGGCATCCATCAACACACAGTTTATCTAAACAGTACCATTTACGACAAGCAAAGTAAAATTACAGAAGGAACATATATTGATTGATAGATATGCAGGTAATGACTATTATGGCTAAACAGCTATCACTTTCACATCCTGTACAATTCTCCCCAAACTTCATATCAGGAAAACATGTAGTTAATAAAGTGTTTCTGTTTTATTTATTAATATACATTCATGGAACGAAAACCACAAGGAAAGGGAAAACTTCTTGAAGATGAAACACAAAAACTGCTCTAACCCACCATAATAGGGCACATGCCTGCCAGCTGATCATACAAGGTCTTGGCCTCATCTATGTTACAAGCTTGGAAGGTGACCTGCAAGCAGCAGTTGCCCATCCCAAAGCCCATACAATCCATGTAGATGTGATCTGGCTTTGCAGCAGCGGCACTAGATCCATCATCTTTCAATTGTGTGAAGTCTTCAATGAAGGGTGATGGTGTGTTGATATCCTTGTAAACTATGGAAGGTACACAAGAAATTCATCTTTCTAAATTCCACAAAACCAAACTATTGAAAGATTAGATTAAGGATATTCACTACAAACAAAATATGAAAGATTGGAAAAAATAAAATGACAATGCAGATTTATTTACAAATTACAGAGAAATCATGACAATGCAGATTTATTTATAAATTGCAGAGAAACCATGACAATGCAGATTTATTTACAAATTACAGAGAAACCATGACAATGCAGATTTATTTACAAATTACAGAGAAATCATGACAATGCAGATTTATTTACAAATTACAGAGAAATCATGACAATGAAGATTTATTTACAAATTACAGAGAAACCATGACAATGCAGATTTATTTACAAATTACAGAGAAACAATGACAATGCAGATTTATTTACAAATTACAGAGAAATCATGACAATGCAGATTTATTTACAAATTACAGAGAAACCATGACAATGTTGAATATAAGAGAAATAATGACATGATGCTAATCACAATGAAAAGCACTGCTTTATGTACAAATACAGATAAATCATGACAATGTTGGTTTCCCATACAATTCACATAGATATATGATGGCTTTACTATTTACAAATTAGGGAAATTCTGAAAGTGTTGATGTCCAGAAAAATCATAAAGAAATAATTACAATGACAATTCTCCTACAAATTACAAAGTAATCAAAATAACTGATATTTCATATTGCAAATTATTGAAATGTTAATTCCTCTGCAAATGACAGAATCCAGAAACAAATGTTACAAGACATACAAAATCACATGTTACAAGGCATGCAGAAATCACATGTTACAAGGCATGCAGAAATCACATGTTACAAGACATACAAAATCACATGTTACACGGCATGCAGAAATCATATGTTAAAAGACATACAGAGTCACATTCTACAAGATATACAGAATCACATGTTACATGATATACAAATTTATAGCACCCTAGTTACACATTACAAGAAACAATGATTTATAGTTATGACTTTATATAAATATTTGATAAAGTGTAGTTATAAATTGGTAACCATTAACCAAGTATTTTTTGCTGTAGTGATTTTCAAGACAATACAAATATGTTGAGTAGTTTACCATTGCTTTCTGAACAAGTTATACATGACAATGATTTAACACAAACCAAAGCTATGACTTCACAGAGATAGTTAATCACACTATATAGTAGGGCTATTCAATTATATTTACTAGGGGGCAAAAATTGAGAAAATGGGGATCTGTCTATAAATCTATAGTTAATCACACTATATAGCAAAATCTGTCTAGATATCTTTAGTTAATCACACCATATAGCAACATCTGTCTAGAAATCTATAGTTAATCACACTATATAGCAAAATCTGTCTAGATATCTATAGTTAATCACACTATATAGCAACATCTGTCTATAAATCTATAGTTAATCACACTATATAGCAAAATCTGTCTAGATATCTATAGTTAATCACACTATATAGCAACATCTGTCTAGAAATATATATATATATATATATTATCTTTACTCTACTTTTGCTGTTAGGCATCACAGGATTGGATGACGACCAGTTTCAGACTACGGCACATTAGTAATATTGTGATACCTCAGAACATTGGTAAGTCCTTCAATCCAATCACTTCTTGGTCTTCCTCTGCTCTTGCTGTTTCTATTCTCATGTTGTATACTCTTGCTGCTGGTCAGTTCATTCTCATTAAGTGGCCGAACAATTTCAGTCTCTGTTTTTCAATATATTTGACCACAGATAATGTTCCAACAATTCTTGTAATCTCATTTCTCTCATGATCTCTTCTTATTTTGTTTGCTCTTAATCTTAACATCTCATTTCACACATAGTAAACTCCCTTTCTTGTTATTTAGTTATTGTCCATGTCTGACATTGATAACACAATGTTAAGTATGAAGACCGAATTTATGATTTGCCTATTGGTTTCCATCGGCATAGAAGTGTGCCTATAGATTGGTATAAGATAATAATTTACGTGCTTGGCTCATTGTCTTTCTAGAAACACTGAGTTAAAAATAAAATACTACAAATAAAATAAAAATATCAATGAGATACACACTTACTTGGAATATTTATGGCTACTTTTGCTCCTCTTCTGTTTCTGATATTACTTGTCAGTGTTCTGAGAGAAACAAGCAAAAAACATAAATTATGCAACATTCTGAAACAAACATCAACTGTATTCTCTAGTCTCCATGGTATAGAGTTTGTATAATCAATTCTCATTTCATCTTAGTTTCCAAATTACAAACTATGCCATTGTTGGATTTCCAATAAAATCACAGATAGATAAAACAATACAATTATATAAATTTCTGAAACACACATCAACTTTCTTCTCCAGTTTCCAAGTTATATAGTTTGCATGGGCAAGGCTCGAAAGGTATGAAGGACTGACATGATTGTATTCAAGTTCCCCATAAGTACTCAATTTTCCTCAACAAAGCATCACAATACCTGTCAAGATCATCATTAATCACATTCCATAGCTTCAAGCAAAAATTCCCAGTGATCTAATGAAAAATGGATTTGTATGACTAATTCAAACTAATTCTCCACTTCTTCTTTTAGAGCCATGCAGTGTCCAGAGTACAAAAGTTCTCTGGCGATGTAAACTTACAAAAAACATGAGAGCAGATCCAACAACCATATACTGGACAGAGTTTATTATCCTGGTTTCACATCTTAGTCTTATACATCTCTTCATAGTGAACAATTTTGTTATGGTATGCAATTTGCTCTTGAACTGACTTGCACAAGTCATACAATTTCCTTTTGTCCTTTGCCAGGCCGCTAGACAGATGACTATATACTATGATTAAAGGAGGTCATCTCCAGAGAACTCTACTGCCCCTTGCGTTGCGAGGCACAAAAGGATCACAGTGTATTGATAGATTAAAGATCTTTAAACACTATTTTTTTTCTGTATTTGTTTTATTATTATTATATCTTCATTCAGAATGAAGTCACGCAATTTTGTCCTTACTAATTTTATTATAATTGTTTCCTTTATCTTAGTGGTAGGTATTTGTAACACATATTTACTTATTGACTAATATTTCTATGGAGATAGCCTTTAATGTTTCATATATATGATTATTTTCATGGCTCTGAAATATTGCTTGATTTCCCTACAAATGTTTCTTATATTTGTACAATATTTTGAAATACAATGTTGCATTAGTATGAATAACACAAATTTTAAGTGTTTAAAATATTCACTGTGCAATGGTGACTATACTGTCACCCTGGCCACCACCACTATTACTACTACCACTCAAATTTTAAAAAAAAAGTAATAATGTAAAAGAAACCAGATGAACAAAATAAAATTTCAAAAAATACAAATATAATGATTTTTTTCATGTTTGAAAAATGTACTTGAAGATTACTTAAAATGTTTTCCTCTCTACCAGGTGTTGGCTTGTGTGTATTGGATAACCTCACAGGAGAGAAAATAATGAAGAGACTCAAATGCAGTCTAGAAGGTAAGAGAAACTATAGCATAATCTAAAAAGATAGTATTACAGTGACATGTACTTAACTCTCAAGATTATGGTGAGTAACTTGCTGCAATCAATGACATGTCTAAGCACTCTGAGATGTTTCGTGTTCGTCGCCTTTGAAGGCCCTGTAACCAGCAACCATGCCTTCGTTTACACATTTTTCCATGATGATAAGTCTCTTGTGTGACCAAAAAAGTCAGCTATCTTGTGAAGGAGTCAACTCTCTTCCACATTTACTGCTCTGAATGCTTCTTGATTCATTGTTTTCTAATTTCATGGTGTTCTCAATGAACCTCCATACAAATAAAGTCCAAATAAAAAATATATAGAGTGATTATATTCCATAGAGTTGAATAAGCATAGAGGATTTACTTCACTGTACTCAGGTTTTCAATATTTCCTCTGTTCCTCACAATGAAGCTGCACACCGACTGCATAATAAGTACCAATCAAAACACATTACTCTTTAGCTTCAAGTAACGATCCTCCTAACATTGTAAACAGAACTTCATGAGCCAGATTCGAACCGACAACCTCTTGAGCCCAATGCTTAACCATGGAGATCAAGAAGGACTAAATAGGAACTGTATAAACTCACTTGAATCTAACATGTCCCTGGTTAATTGCCTCATCTGGGAAAAACAGAGACTTGGACACACCATTGATTGGATCTGGTAATGTAGGTGGATGTGTAAAGACTTCACATCCTAATCTGTGAAATAGACAAACATATAGAGCACAATATAGAGACAAAAATACTTTGCATGTGGAAGGTCTGAAAATCTCATCAGACCAACCAACATAAAACAACAATCATGAGTAGATGATGTGCCTATATAGTTAGGCCTTCATCTTATGGAAGCCCAACAGCACTTTACCTTTACAATTACGTCTTCCCCCGCCCCCATCTTCTCCAAGTTTGTTCTCAAACTCCTACAGATTAGCAGGTGTATTCAAGAGAATGAAATACTTTGTGTCAAAGCTTGGCTGCAATATCTGCCCATTTTAGCCTGACACACCTGATGTCACATGGCTTCTGAGACAGTGTCTATATTATGTGCAATTGTTTTTCTTTAAAATGCACTCTTTATACTGCAAATAAAGAAGCATATTGTTGAGTTTTGTCAATAGGAACCTGATACAGAGTGTGCTTAATCATTGCAGCACAGGAAAAAGCAGCAAGTATATTTCTCAATATTGACAATATTTTATCACTTATTATTGCTAATTGAACAACATAATCCACCAAAGATGGATGTGTCAGGCCAATGACACAAATCAAGCGGCAATACAACGCATTTCCATTCTCTGGACTACAACCTGCTGAAAATCTAGTAGGACCATTATCCTGCTACAAGAGAGATCCAGCAGGAATTTGAGAATGAACGCTGAAGAAGTATAATAGGACAATAGTATTGATCATTAAATTCTAGATAAATAAAAAAGTGCCCTATCTCTTTCAGAAGGGAGGAAGGCATGTACACTGACAGCTCCTATGGCTCTCTGGTTACATACAACACATTCTCTATTCTTGCAGGACCCTTTATCAACTCATGCTACATTAAACTCTAAAAAATTAATACTAAAAATTATTATGAGAAAGGAATAAACCCAACTTCCTACAAGCACATATAATAAAACACAATCAGGTTATAAAGCCAAAGGAAGACCTACAAAGAAATTAATAGATGACATCAAAGACATTTTGAATCAACATGAATATATTATTACTTTGGCAGCACAGCTGGCCTTTAAACAAAAATTACAGCTCTCACCCTTACACTTAACAACAAATATGAACAAGTACTCTGTCACAATACAACTAGAGCAAGACAACAGATAACAGTATACTTGCCTTGGGAATGCTGTCAATGATAACGGAGCTTCATCTTCTCTCAGTTCAGCCTGGATTTCTTGGCGCCTGTTGAAGGTGACATTACTTAATAATCAAGATAACAGATATGAATTAGAAAAGGAGGACAATAGCATAAGTAGAACAATTGTATTTGTCTTTATATGTACTTTGCTGTCTCTGCATGGGCAGCATTTCTCTGTCTGTATGTGCAGCAATTTTCTATTATTTTATGTACAGTACTTCACTATTTTTGTATGTACATCATTTGTCTATCTTTGTATGTGCAGTACTTCTCTATCTTTTATGTACTGCACAATTCTATCTGTGTACATGCAGCTAATTTTGCATGTGCAGCACAAAATATATTTCCTTTATGACATACAGCAGATTTCTCTCTTTGTACATGCAACACTTTTTTCATCTCAGTATGTGAAGTACTATTCTTTCTTTGTATGTACAGACAACATCTCCATCTATACCAGCATTCATTCTGTAACTTACAACAAACATAGATGACTACCCACTTCTACAACATCCTACCCCTATTTCACAACACTCTCACTTATAACTGTTTCACAACACAATTGTTATGACACTCTGTCACAGTTGCATGCTAATCTGCAACACTAGTTCCTAAACATGATTCCTAAACACACAACTTGGCAATGTGTTCAAACAAATGCACGCCTGCTGTGTACAAGTGGGCTAATTACCATAATCAATCTCTAGCCTTATTAACCAGGTCAGACCAAGCGTTTTCACAAAATAAAAAATATGTAAACATAGCTGAACATGACCACAGAAGAATTCCTCATCATTGAGTGTCATACTAGCTGGCAGTGATGATGCCTATCTGAAAATGTTGATACATACAAATTACCATAACTTATGTTTGTTTATTTCTTCTTCCGTGTTCATTCTCAAACTCCCAATGGATCTCCCTTGTAGCATGACACTGATCCTACTAGATTTCTAGTAGGATGTAGTTCTTTTGATATTTCCGGAGAGGGAGCACTTTGTCCCATCGTCTCTAGTCCCTCCCATTTCTACCATTCTCTGAATATGTATACTGTCTCGTTCAATCTCCTCCTCATCTTCTCGTAGGGTCTCCATGACTACTCTAATCAATTCAATCCTGTCTCTTCTTATCTCGGTGCTGTTCACCAAGGCTTTACCAGCGAACACATCAGCTTTTCCGTTTCCCCTGACCTCAGCATGACCTGGACAGTAGATCCATGTAATGCTCTGTGCATTGTTGAGAAGAGTGATCCATTCAGTTCTGATCATACACTCTTCTATTTTGTGCAGCATACTTTGAGAGTCCAATAGAATCACAGAGTCTGTTAGTGGTTGCATCGCCAGCTAAGTAAGAGCTGCTGTCGCCGCCTCTATTTCCATTCTCATACTCGATGTTGTAGTGAAGTATGTAGCTGACTTCTCAGCTAATTTCTTGATATTTTGGTACACCACGAAACCCCAACCACACCTGTTTGTTTCTTGTGTTACTGAGATGTCTGTGTAAATTATTGTATCGTGTGACTTTGAGTGCTCAGTATGTGTTCTTGGATCATTCCCTCTGTTCTGTTCCCAGCCCAGTCAAAGCACTCTCTTCCCATCTGTATCACAACTGTTGTCAATAACTTTCTATCTTTGCCAAATCTCACCTATTCATAATTCCTCCAGCTCACAAACTCTAAGAAGGGTGTCTACTGCTTCTACCATCCAAGATCTTCCTCTCTTGATATGCCTTCCTTTTGTGTTGTCTAGAGATTGGTGTAAGACGTGATGATCATTGTTGATGACCTTGATGTATTCTATAAACCTGAGCTATTTTATGTCTTGCTTTGATGCTCAGTAAGTCTAAGAGAAACCTCAAAGCCATGATAGGTTATCTCTTGTGCATTCTAGGACAGCTCTCATGGCCTCATTTTGAACTAGAGAGTCTATCCACCTGTGTTTGCGACAGTGTAAGTAAACCTAAACCATAGTCCAACACAGATAACTGCATCATAACTACCGGTAGTATGCCTGCATCATATGAAAAAGGGTTCGTTGCGGCATCTCTGCAGATGCCATGATTTTGACTGCACTGACACCCTTCCTAGCTTTCTGAATGACATTGTCCACATGTTTTGTGAAAGATAGACTTCTATCAAAAGGGATGCCTAGATATTTCATAGTCTGCTCCCTGGCAATGTTGATGCCCATGCAGGTAGCTGCTGGTACTGTGTGACTATGTTGTTGTTCAGTGAGAACCAGATGATCTCTGCCTTGGTGTGATTGATGACTGCCTTGTAGTCTGTGCACCAGAGCACAAATGTTCTAGATTACTATAGACGCTACCAATCATGTATTTTCTCTGTCTGCCGTGCTTGTACAACAAGAGGTTGTTCACATATGTTAGTATCCTGCATGGTCCCGCCTCCTGAATCTGCGCTATTTTTCATGTGTAAACGAGTAAAGGTGGTAGTGGCGACTATCGTCACAATAACCATAACACCTGAAACAATAATCTCTTAAAGCCATATTGAAGTCAAAAAATAATTGATGATTGAGATGATAATTCACCTGAGTGACATGTTGGCCTCCACCACATTAAAATGGGCAAAAGTGCCACCGTATGGTTTCCCAGGTGTGCCTTCCACCATGTATTCTGCATACTCTGGGTGCCATGAAGTTTTAGCAGATGTACTAGAATGAGATGAATAATAAACTGTAGAACAAACTTTGAAACAGGTGAATAGGAACAAGTTATAGATAAGACTTTCATAAGCTGGTGGTGGTGGGTAGAGGGGAAGACCCCTAGGTAAAAATATAAAAAAGGTCATCACTTTTTATCAGAGGATCTACTGGTGGTAATTCTTAGTACTGCTATCTTGGAAATGGATGGGGCGGTGGAAAGGGGTGGGGAAATTTTCAGCCTTTTTTCATAGTTTTATGTTCTCCGTAGTATTAATTATGATATTCTATTTTTATCAGCAGCCCTATATAAACTCCCCGGCACCCCCCCCCCAAACACCAGTATCTATAAGCTTGAAAAAGAATATTGCAGTAAATAATTACACATAACCTCATATAAATATATATAAATAAATAGTAACAGGGCAGTGCAACCTATGGGTGTGTCATGAGTGTCATTAATTCAGTGAAATCACTAAGACAGTGAAAATTAAAGTATTGCTTGAAACAAGTTGAAAATAAATTTGAGGCATAAAACAAGATGTTAATGGTTAGTTACCAAGTCATTGCAACCATATTGTGATTGGAAGGATAATATAACAATACAAAATAAACTTGAGAAAATGGAATCTGTGTACAATTTCCCAAGATAACCGGAATTCGCATTAACTATTTCAGTCTGAGGTTTAATACTGATAGGTTTAAGGATTTTTATGGAAATTCAAATTGTCGTCAAATAGGCTTTGAAAAAGATGTACTAAAAAGAATACATGATTCTCAGCACTAATGTTACAAAGAAGTGTAAATATAAATAGCTTCCCTATAAAATAAAATACAGCAAAAGCAATGTGAAACATTGAGGATTTTGCATACAGAACTGTGATCAGGTCATATCTGCCAGAGCAATGATTTGAAGACCTTTTTATTAAGTCTTTTAACATTTTAAAATATGTTACACTGTTTGTCTTTATCACTTCTTACTGGAAAAGTAGGGTGTGTTTTTTTTTAACGAAATATACCAAAAGACTTTCTGTAATTAAAGCCAAAGCTTTTATTGTGTCTAACAGACATACATCAAAGGGTCTAGTTGAACACTGTCTCAACAAGTCTATTTTGTTCAGAACAATGTTCAGCTGACAACATAAAAGGTTTGTCGTAACCGGACATTGCATTTTTGTAGCAGACTATTAAGTGACGGAAAATGATAGGCGTGCCATCAGTGAGGATGGGTCAACAGATCTGACAGAAGAGAAATCAACTAGTTGGCTAAGAGGTGTATGCTATGCTCCTGGCAGATCGTGATGATCCTTGATTATCATAATGGAATGACTCCCTTCTTGAACTAAACGTGCATACATACACTTCCCTAACACAATCATGCTTCTGTAACAGCAGTCCCTATATTTGGGTGTCAGCACTGTTGCTCAACAGAGGTCTATTCATTTTTTCAGAAGTGCTATAAGCTGTCAAGACTTGTTGCTCACAATTCAAGGAATTATTTAATCATCATCATCAGAATTCATCATCAACACTAGTCACTGATGGTGTAAATAGTAAGACAGCATACTCATGGAATCAGTCAAAAAACAAAACACTTATAATACTCAGAGTACCGGTACTATTATTACGAAGACATGTTCAACTCTGAAACAAAAATGATTAGTGGAACATCTAAATTTCATCTCATATTATACTTACTCTGGTTTCTGGGCAACTTTTCTTTCTAGTCCCGCAAGAACTTCTTGTGCTCGAAGTGCAACACAAACTTTTCTATTTTTATGGTCAAACTTAATGAGTTGATATTCAACCTGTTGACAAAGAGAATTATTTCTTGCATTTCCTATCAACAAGAACAGCAAAATTAATTCTCAAAATGTGGTTCTTAGATATCACATAATCATATAAGGATAATCACATACGGATTAATTATTACATAGGGATCTTAGAATCACATAAGTATCACATAGGGATAATATAATCACACAGGCATCACATACGTATTCCATAATTACATAAAGATCACATAGGGAACCATATATGGATCACACACGTATCCCATAATTAAATAAAGATCATATAGGGAACCATATAGGGAGCATATAAGCACTAACAGATCAAAACAGTCAAAACATATAACATTTCATCATCAGCAAATTTTATGTCCACAACAAAGGTTGGCTGTAACGGACATCTAACACCCTCTCTCTCTTGCATTTGTTATGTACTTCTGCTAGACCTGTCCATCTTGTAATATTTTCCTCTCACTTTTATCTCTGCCTAACTCTTTCTCGTCTCCCCTCAAATCCACCCTCAGGTAAGGTCATCAACAAGGTGTCTTGTCTTTTAACATATCCAAAACACTTTGTTACATTTGTATTTTCTTTGACAATTCTATGGTTTTATTTTTCCTAATATTCTCTTTTAATAATTTTTTTTCATACAAAGTCTGGTCAGAGCCTCTTTGTTCTTCTCTGTTGATGAAGTTTTACTATTTCTTCTATTGCAACATTTAATATTCATTTAAAAAGAATGAATTTTGGAAACCTGTTTTTAAAAAATGCTTCATTCGATACAGCACAAGTAGGCACCACCACTTGTTCCATTATTTCCTTTGTCTATGTTGGTAAATTTCATGTTCTTCATTTAATAATTGAAATATTTATTTATGGTTAGTTATGTAAAACAATGATCCTAACTCAAACCATACAATAAATTATTAAAGGATGAACATGAAATATACAAACATAGACAAGGTAAATAACTTGACTATCTTGTTGTGGCTACTTGTACTGCACCCATCATTCTTCTCAACACCTACTCTATATAATTACTTGGACTTCAATAGTACAAGTATAGTACATTATAATTTATAGCAATATTTACACTGTGTTGTCCAGATGTTTGGGAAAAGCTATAAATATCATGTGAAGAGACAGGAGAAATTAAGATATCAGGAAAGAAGTAAAAGCTATTTCATGTCAAGAGTACATCTAGAGGCAGAAAACCATATGGTTTGGTCACATCATGAGAATGGAACCTGCACAACCAGTTCTTCATGCATACATCAGCAGAAGACAAGGCTACAAGGCATGATGAAGACCACGAACTAGATGGGAAGAGACAATCAAACATTAAATAGACACTGGCTTACCATGGCAAATACAACTCAAATGGCCAATGACAAATACTTTGAATTCCCCCACAACGCTTAACAGCACAAGTAGAAATGACAATAGATAGATAGATAGTTGCCCATCACATCTGTTTTACACATGAAATCAATTTGGATGACAAAGTAATATCTCAGTAAGACATGACTGTCAATTGCACAAAAAAATAATTAACTTTAGGCCAAGACTGACCAAAAAGATACACAACTGACCTCATCTCCCCAATATAAAACATCTTTCTTTCTGGATTGAAGTTTATGGTACTGAGCAAGAAATTGGGCTATTCCATGCTTCCTCACATGATCTGCATACTTCTTGGTCTCAGACCATGAAAGTGCTGTTCCTTGAGAAAGAAGACCCATTGCTACAACTTCTACAAGTTCTGAAACTCAGTTACAAATATCCAATTTGCTCTGCGAAATAATAAGAACAGCACACTCAATTTAATTACTGCACTCCAAGTTATCTGGATGTTCAGATAGTGCAATACTAACTAATATGTCTATTCTCCAAAACTAATATGCCTATTATTCAAAAATATTCAGACAGTGCCAACACTAATCTCACCTCCTGATAGAGAAATAATAGTATGTATAGGTTAGCAGACTATTTATAGGCCTAATCTACATACTACATGTGTTATGTCACATTACTGAGTAACCTACTTTATGTACTATGGCCTACTCTATGATACATATCAGTATGGTTCTCTTTTTCGACCTATTATGTCAGACGGATGTTCACTTTCATGTTGATTTAAACTTTCAGAGACAATTTACAAATATTGAAATATTAGACTACCAGACACATTAGGCTACAGTTTCAGTATAGGCATATGCTATGCCTAGTGATATAGGCCTATTTAAATTTAGGTCTAGGCATCTAAACACTTGGGGCTTAGCACTGACTAACACTAATAAAAATACAGGTCTAGCCTAAGCCTACAGTAAATTATGATATAGATCCTACATTTAAAAAATAATAATACTATTAGAACCTAATCATATTTTAGACTAGGCCTTATATTAATTATTACTAGGGCAAGTATAAATAAGCCTTAAATACTTGCTACATCATCAAGTGATACATTCTTTCCAGAATGTTGATACATTCTTTCCAGAATGTAGTCTTTCCTATAGATCTCTTGAATTCTCCACGGTCTTGAGCAAGTTGCCCTGCATCTTCCAGAATACTTGCTACAAGTAACTTAAATAACTAGGGACCTATTAATATACTATATTACACCAAAATACAATGGTAGTCGGCATGGTTGGCTAGTATGAAGTATAAATAATAATCTAGCAGTGTGTAACTTTATAAAGTAAAGTAATGTACTTGTCTAAGCAGTAGGGTAGGGGCCTAAGTAGTGTACTGTAACTTTTTAAGTTATAATAGACTTACAGTACACTACACTATGTAAGTATGTAGTATGTTTAGACTAGTAATGATGTAATGAGTAATGTTATATTCACAATTTATTGTTATGTAAGTTCAGTGTGACTCCACTGCCTAGGATCTAAACATCATCATACATTTAAATTACTAATATATATTATATATTTGTCAAATTTGTGTGTAAAAAAAGACAAATATAATATAATAAATCATTATTTATTATAATTCTTTCCATAAAATTAATGACAAACTAAACTATTTTAATAATTTTATAATAAAATAAACTATGGAAGTAATAAACAATGGCTGGTAAAAGAAAGTGCATTTAAATCTCAGTAAGCAATCATCCATATTTATAATTTATTATACATAACAGTGACATAACGACCACTTACTTGGTGTATAACCATCTGCAACAGACTATCACACAGTCAGCGACTGAACGAGTGACACAACAAAACTTCCAATGTAGCGAAAACACTTGTTACGGGTTACTACCGTAATATAAACAGTAAAGTTAAATATGCTGTCTGCAACTCTACAATCTACTGTGAATATTTAATCTTCCTTTTATGACAAACCTCTAAGTCTATGTATCTGCTGGAAAATGTGAAAGATACGGAATATATCATAGAATATATAGGCTAGACGGCTAGAGAACCTGCTATCACAGTGTTTGATTCTCTTGTATTCAATGAGAAAAAAAGGTGTTAATAGCGCATGCGCACTTAAAGAGATGACTTTGCAGTCTTGTGAATGGAGAAATCTGGTGGATTCTTAAGCATTACTGACGTCATCGTACGTACTCCTGGCAGATCCGTATGTGCTCAGTCTCTTTCAGCATATTGTTATTTGTTACTGGTTATGAAGCGTCATCACTGCGCTCCGGGAAGAACCACATGTGCTCAGTCCTCACTAGCAACGATGACGATTCCAGATCATCGTTGATTGACCACTCTTTCTATTCTGTCGAGTAGGAAGAGCCATGTTCTATTAGCAGAAAGTTTAATAACGAATTTCTCAAATCTCAGCCTAGATGTGTCATTCAGTCGCCATATCCGCATCCAGTAGGTGCCCTGATGCAGTTTCAACACACCCCTTTTATCCATTGTTAACTTTCCATCTATAGATGTTTTGAGTGCAAGCATATCTGAATAAAAAAGAAAACTAGCTTAAGACCCCAATTCGACTTCTCACTACAGATTCATCGGTGAACATTTTGATAGCATCATCTGCAGTGCTCAGTAATCAGATGGTCAAAAGCAGTGCTTTTTTCTCTGGGAATTCGATGTATACAACATACCCAAATCTTTTTTTTTCTTTGATTGTTTTTGTTCTGAGTATCGACCCAAAGAAAATATAAACCCAAGGACATTCGGTTTAGGCTTACCCTGCTAAAAATCGGTTTCTTGGTTTATAGCTGACCTCGTCTACAATTCCTCTGGTAGTAAAATTGATAACACGGCTAGTCTCCTGTTAAAAAATATTTGATTTCACCTTTGATAACAACTGAGTCATTAAACATTGTCTTTCATCATTTATACAGCCCTGCTAACTAATCCGGATTCATCATTCGAAGGTGACGCATTTGATTTTTCCCGTGATTTTCATTGGTCACTTTGTGTCGACAGCCAAAAAAGAATCATATTGGGGTTACATTCATAGGGGGCCTACTCTGTTTCCCATACATGTTTAATTTTCTATGCCTTGAATTTTTGTCAAGTCGGATTATTGAAAAATGCAAGTTTCCAAGTTTTTACTTAAAGGTCAAACTGAACCGATTCAAAATTATTTCATGCAATATTTATGGAATGTTTCAATTTTGTGCTTTTCGCGTCATTTTTAAAAATTAAAGATTTTTCTTCTTTTAGTTGAATGACCCTTGATGAGGTACCAAGTTGGATTGATACAAAATCTGTTCTACGAAGCTTGAACAAGATAAGAGTTTCAACTGATTATAGTAGTGTGTTTTGATTACATTAGAAATGTAAATGTATTCGATATTCGTGGGGAAAAAAATAAGAATGATCAATATTTTATCGAATTGTTGTCACATCAAAATTTGGCAAAATATTTTGACAAATCTAAAGGTAAGGATTTGATTCAAAATTCTTAAAAGTTGCTAAATTCGTCTTTTCCATCACTGCTCACAATGGAAACGTGCAGCGATCGTTCTTCCTTGCGCTGGTGCGATTGATCTCCTTCATTCTTTTCTTTTCGCTGTATACCCATTTATGCCTTACAGCGTCAGGGGTAGAAGTGTTCTCTGGAGACGACTTTTTTTCGCAACGCACTGATATGTCTTCCTTCCCTGGAACATCTCGGTGGGAGGTGTGGCTCTCAGTGCGTTACGCGAAGATCGAATAGTGTTAGCAGACGATTCATGTTTTATTTCTATCTCCGCGTCACGGAAGCTCAATGAAATGAAACCTACTATTAAAAAAGATGGACTGTTATCACGTGATGAGGCCACATTTTCGTAACACGTACCTAACTTCTATCTTCAGATAAGACTGACGTAGCACAAGAGTATAGAAATAGTGAGATATACTGTGTAGACATATTAAACTGCGAACGAGAAGAATAAAGAGATATATTTCTTTCTGTAGATGTCAGTGTTAGTTATGTATGCTTTCTGTAGATGTCAGTGTTAGTTATGTATGCTTTCTGTAGATGTCAGTGTTAGTTATGTATGCTTTCTGTAGATGTCAGTGTTAGTTATGTATGCTTTCTGTAGATGTCAGTGTTAGTTATGTATGCTTTCTGTAGATGTCAGTGTTAGTTATGTATGCTTTCTGTAGATGTCAGTGTTAGTTATGTATGCTTTCTGTAGATGTCAGTGTTAGTGATGTATGCTTTCATCCGATGAAAGCAAGAATATCAAAGTTTCATGTGTGTCATTTATTTCTTTAATACTTTTAACAAAATAATATGTTAGAAACGACATGTGTCATACGACAATTATATGCTTTATGTTGATTTCTGTTAGAATGTGTATAATATTAATAATATTACATTTTATATATCTTTTTTTCTGTTAAAAATACATTTTTCAGCTTTGTGTCCCCTTTCTACAAGATGGAAATATGGTAACACTACTTTAACGTCACATACGATAGAGGAAAAAGAAATCTAGAAATTCGATTCTAACACTGGTATATAATGGTTCGTTCGCCCGTGTGTTGCCGGGGCCCGAAAGGGGAGCAAAGAATAGCAACACTGTTTACCTTCCACGCATGTCGTAAAAGGCGACTAAGGAGGTCATGGGATGGAGTTGACTGTCCCATCCCATATAGGATCGGCTACCCAAAGCCATGCTGAAGTCGGATGTGTCGGGCCGAAAGGCGCATATATCGCAGCAATACTGATAACCATGACACAACACATTCCGTTCTCCTGACTACATCCTGCTAATCTGCAGGAGTTTGAGAACGAACGCAGAAGAAGAAGAATGGTTCGTTTGGGAATTTAAATTGCATTTTGACGAGACACGCTACTTTAACCATGAAAGCAAGTCCACTTTGATTATATCAAGTCGATGTGCAGTGATGTCACAAAAATCCGTAGGCCACCTACTAGATATTCACAATTCATATGAAGTAGCGTCACCATCAGTGTAAATGAATTCACAGTGACGTCCGCCTGTGTACAGGGCCTAAAAGTCGTTTAGAATTGACCTCAATGTATTCGGTATTTCCCATATGTTCGCTGTTTCTCTTAACGAGGTCGCATATCAAAAGTATTACTTATAGCAGCTTCAAACGAGTATATACAGGAATCTCGGAAAGAAAATAATTACTTTTCATGTAGGCCTATATATGGAAGAGACTTGTCGTAGACCTATAATCCGACAGCGCGGATATACAAAATGATTATGTACACAACAGTTCGTTTCTTGTAGCAACCTTATCGTGGACTAAGACAATGGTATATAGCAACTAATGAATAGGAAAATTTCTGAAGAAACCACCTGTTGTTGTGTCATTCTGGAATAGTCATGTAGTTGTACAAATGTATTTTTTAATATTTGTTTTGTTTTGAGTTGTCAGAAATATTCCTTGTAAAATGGTGCAGTTCAGGTAAGTGCTGTACTATGGTTCTCTTTCAATCAATAGGCACGTATTTATTTCGCACAAGTGTACATGCAGAAAACACTGGCACGTACTAAATGACGCAATTAAAACACACAATCACACACGTGTATGTTCATTGTACTGTGGTTTCTCCGTATGTGCTAAGTCTTTTTTCACGAGATAGAAATATTGGACACGAGCTTGAAGTTTCAAACGATAGTACCACAACAATGACCACTAAAAATATGTATCTGCAAACAAGATATCACAGCTTGGTATCGAACCCACGAATTCAAGGACATACGGCTAAAGTCTTAACCACGAAGCTACGGAGATCTTCATTTATACAAACAATATTTGCCTGAATAGTAAAGGAAACGTCTAACCTCGGATGTCTAGTATAGTCCTTCTTCTTCTTCTTCAGCGTTCATTCTCAAACTCCCGCTGGATTTCTCTTGTAGCAGGACGACGGTCCTACTAGATTTCCAGCAGGATGTAGTCCAGAGAATGGAAATGCATTGTGTCGCCGTTTTATTTACGCCAATGGCCCGACACAATCGGCAGTAGTATAGTCCAATTTGACTGTAACTAAACTATAACTGGGGGGGGGTGTACATAAATATGTTTTTTGCAAAAATAGGTATAAAAAAACTGTCAAAAACTGTCAATCTTTTTCCACACATCCTTCCCACTACTCCCTAAGTGTTGGCCTAATTTATGGACAGCCCCTATCACAAATGATATAAGTTGCAGTTCAGATAGTCCTAGCATCACGAGCTCAGAAGCTTATTGTTCACGTTATAAACACGATCGTCAACGATGTAAGACTTACTGGTTAATAGGATATCGAGTCTTCTTAATGATTCATTTGACTATTCCCTTAATTTTCATATATCTGTCACACAAAGTATAATAGTGACAAATGAAAATCGTGAGAATAATAAAAATGAGTTATAAAGAGGACATTATTTCTCATTAGCTAGTAGGTCTTATTGGTCATATATGGTAAACTCTCATGGTTATAACTAGTGGTAACCCCCCCCCCCCCCCGTGAAACTTAATGTGGCAAAAAAATGTAATTGTCTTTGTCAAAATCGAGGTTCCAAGTCCGTAAATGGCACTATATAAAAGAATTTATGAGATGAAGTTATTGCATTATCGTCATAAACACCAACCGTGTCACTCAACAACAGTTCAAAGGAATTATCCTTCTAGATTGATGCAATTTTTTTTCTAGTGATTTTCATTGGATATTGACACACGTGACCAATTAAAATCATCGAGAAAGTCAAATGAAGTCACTTTAGAAAGATGACTCATCATGAGTTCCGAAGACTGTATAATTGACAAGAGACGGCACCAACTCATGACCAGAAACTGATGCTTCCTGTTTGATGACAACACGAGATTAAACAGGATCAGCCATGCCAATCCTTGCCAACCATAACCAGATATCACATGTTGATATATATAGACCATACCTTTTTATATTATATTGTATATATATATGTTGTTGGTTTGTTAGAGAGGACGAAGACCGGTTGCGCTAAATTAGAATAGAGAAGATGAGACTGGTGAATACTGTGATGTGTTCAAATGTCGCTAATAGATCTTACCTAGACCAATAGTTCCACAGTTACAACATTTGTGTGAGAAGTTTTTCTAGAATGTTCTGTCTTGTCTTTATTGATCAGCAGTTCAACTACATAAAGTATTAATCTGTCAGTCTATCTGTCTGTCTGTCCGTCCGCCCGCCCGCTCTTCTGTCTGTCTGGCTGGCTGGCTGGCTGTCTGTCTGTACATCTATCCATCTATCTATCATCCATCTATACATCCATTGTTTTATATATATATATATATATATATATATATATAATGTATCATACATCTATCCATCCATCTAACTATCTATCTATCTAACACTATCTATGTCGTGTTCTGCGAGCTATAGACTCCTCGCCCCTATGCACGCTGTTGTGCAGAGCATGCAAATTGCGTAAATCACATTACGGGACACGTATGTAAAACCCTTTAGAATGTGAAAGTATCTTCATGAAATATCACAGAACTGTGTTGTACGATATATGTACATTTGTAGCACATCTTTCGTCGATAGCTGACGGCGCCAAAATGACTCAAGATGTCCAATCTGAGATGGCCGTCGACCAAGAAAACCATGAAGTTCTGGTCACGTCTTTAAGCAACGACTTGTGGGCCACATAATACTTCACACGTGTTATTATGTGTGTTATTATGTGTGTTACCACTGATTAGCAGAACTTCACTATCGTGTTCCAAGTTTTACCATACTTTCCTCTCCAGTGCTTTCCTTATTTTACAACTTTAGCAACCACATATTGTCATGTGACGTATTCCTTCCAGAACGTTGTCTTCCCAATGAACTCTCTGAACCTCTCTCTGTCTTGGACGATGTGGCTTGCACTTTCTAGCGATGTATTCATATTATCTTTAATGTCGTCAGTCCATCGTCTTCTTGGTCTGCCCCTTCTCCTCTTCCCAGGTACTCTTCCCTCCATTATTTGTCTTTCTAAACAGTTATGTCTCTTTATATGACCAAACAGGCGTAGTTTTCTTTTTGTTATTGTGTTTAGTAACCAACACTCTGGAATATTCAGTGTGTTTATAATATCTGAGTTTCTGATTTTATCCTTCCATGATATTCTAAGTATCTTTCTGTAGCATTTCAGCTCGAAGGCGTTGATCTTCTTTGCCGCTGTTTTACTTAGAGTCCATGTTTCACAGCCGTATGTTGCAACCGGAAAAATAAAAATAAACCACATATTAATTCGAATATTATATTGGAGTTAAACAGTTGTAATTTGCTATATGTACTTACTGCTTTTTATTTCAAGATGTTTGTGAAGTATTTCAATGTGCTAGATGTCAACATAATTCGAGTAGAAATCTCTTTTGCTGTATTTCCACCTTCTGTCATCTGTATGTATGTCTAATGTATACAATCGATCAAATAATCAATCAATACTCTCACCCTAATAAGAATATAGCAAAAGGACAATTTCTCTCCAGTTCTCCGTATTCTTCGATTTCTACTCAATGTCACTGACAGTTTCTTGATCTCCCTAATTCAACATCATCATCATCATCATCATCATGTACCGTCTCCACAACGAAATTTTGCTGTAACCGTAATCCACCAGCACTGTTTCCTGCCTTGACCGTGCACTTTCACAAACTGTATCTTGTCCATCTCATGTTGTTTCCCTCCCAGTTGTATCTTTGTCTACCCCTTGCTCGTTTCCCCTAACTCGGTGTTTACCAACGTCGGGCTCACTCCCTACGGGAAGGGAGAAGGACAGTTTTGATTGTTTTGGGGAGCAATTCGAAAAAAAAAATATTTTGTTCTTGAGTTTTCGTTCTATATTTGCCATATGTTTTGAAAATTTACTTACTTTTCGTTTCTTAATAATTTCCTAGTGATTTCTTCCTAAAACCTGTCTTGTGTCCTGAACAAATTGTAATTAGATTTCATTTAGGGAATTATTCAATTTTTGAATATAAAAAAATGTATATGTTATATGTTGCATAGGGTGGGCATCAGAATTTTAGAAAGACTTAGGTGGAGCATGATAAATAAAATATAGGGAAACACTGCCCTAACTGCAGCATCAGGTAAGGTTTCAACAAGATGTCATGTCTTTTAATATGTTCTAAATAATTTGTTTGTCTTTATTTTTCTTCTAAGATTATATCTTTGAAGTGTTGTCAGAACCACTGTGGTTTTCCCCTTCCTTTTCCATGGTTCCCCCTATATATACATATATACCAACAGAATACATTTATATCTTCTAGTTGTTTGTTCCTTATCCATGTTTCTGCGCCATACATTAATGCAGAGTAAAGATATGTCCCAGGACAGCAACCTGCCGTCGGGAATAGATAACTCTTCATGTACTAAGCCGCAGAAAGTATTGGGTGGTGTGGCCAGTTCCCTTCCTTGCTGTGTTACATCCCCTAACTCATATATCCGGCTCTGTGGCGGCGTGGTACGGAGCAAATTTGTGACGGTCAAGGTTCTGGGTTCGAACAGTACCATAGGCCATTGTGCATCCGGACCGTTCAGAAAAAATATGACAAATTACTTGACGTATTTACATCCTATTTACGTATTTACAAAAAAATTAACGTCTTTGCAATAAAAAAATCACTACAGCCAAAAAGTGATGGTTACGTTCTGAATAGGATACGCTGCCAATTTGTAAACTCATGTGTCAGGTACCCATTTACAGCTGGGTCAACTGGATGAGCGGTCTTGTCAGGCGAAAAATAACGTCGTTTCGAACTTGGTACACGGTAACTCAGTGATACAAGCGCACTATTAACTAGACTACGACGCGTCTCAATGTAGATTATATGCTGCATTAGATTATTCTAATTTTTAGGTAGTGATTTGTTTTAATGTTATTGCTTCCTCCTGGCATTGAATGTTCTATGATTATGTGTCATGATACAGGTTATAACTACTTGTTGTAGTATCTCTCCGTGTATTTTTGTTTATCGTTTTTTCCTCTTTGATTGTGTCGATCATCAGGTGTTTCTTTTTAGATATTAATATCTAGTCCATATTTCCATGATTTATTCATCTACGCAACTCTTAATTCTGGTGCTAAAGGACCATATCATCTGCATATAGTAGATTGTGTATTATTTATTTTCCCATTTATCTTGAGCCGTGGCTCTTAACTATAGAGGCCTACTACCTGAATTAATTTGGGCCAGTTCGATACGTTTTTTGGTTAATGCTGGACATTTAATTGGCTGCTATTTACATACTCGGAGTCAGATGCCAAAAGTAGCCAAGAATATAAATAAATAGCTCAAAAAATAACCAATAGATTTCACGCAAATTGGAGACTAATGTTTACGTTTTAGCGAACAGGTCTCATATACTACAGCCGGTCGCGCCGCTTGAGCCCTGGCATTCCTACTATATATGAAACAAAACTCTCTTTGTAGATGTTAAATAGGCTTGGTTATAACATATTTCCTTGTCTTATTCAACATTTATTTCAATGTATGACGAGTAACTACTCTCGCAGGACTATTGCAAAAGCATACTGCTAATAATAAGAATATGACAACACAGAAACAATTATAATGCAAAGAGTAAGGACAAAACAGTTAACGTTTCGATCAAAGATCTTCGTGGGAATAAACATATAATAATAAGAAAACAGAATAATACTGAAAATAATGTATAAACATGTTTAAAATAAAAATGTACCGTGAAACGACCAGGGGCGGATGGATAATGACGTATCAGCAGTGAACCTCACGCGGAGTGACGTGAAATAGGTAGCAGAAAGGCATGTTACTGTAGAAAAATCATGGCCCAGCCGCCTGTCTCCATTTCTTATAAATGGTGCATATAATGCTAGACAGATTATAAGTACAATTGTGTGTGTTTACTTATATATGATGCATATGTTATCCGCATATCCATGTGTGTGTACACTGTATAACATGTGTAAATATTGCGTATTTACCAACGTCTAAAAGTAGGGATATAGTTTGTATCGCCTTTGGTTTTGAACGATAAGAGTTTACAAGTGCCATTTGTGGACAACACAAAAGAACAATTTTTGTGTAAAGTCTAATTTTTTACAAGACTATCCCATAATGAGATAACAACATCTGGTTTCTTGTGAAGCTTTTCATGACATTAGCCGCGATGTACCATTGTCTTTACATAGGTATCTTTACTTGATTGATGTGTACATACTGCTGTTTAAATAATCAGATGTCTATTGCATTGACGTGTACGAAATATTGTGTACATAATAATTTCTATATTTCTATATACAGACTGGTGCATATATATATATATATATATATATATATATATATATATATATATATATATATATATATATATATATATATATATATATATATATATATATATATATATATATATATGTAGTCATTTATCTATCATATTTTTGTAGGTTTACAGGTTCCAACATATGTCCGATTATCTTTCTGTCAGTTTGTCTGTTCCTTTGTCTACGTGTGTATTCACATGTCTATTTACACAACATCAAAGACCAGTGAATAAATATGACTACCTGGCTCTTCATGAATAGAAAAATGGCGCATTCAAACAATATGACCATATAAAAAATTACACTGTGGGAAACAAAGCACACTCTTCTGACTGAGAATATAACATATAGATTTAACAAACACGTAAACCGGTTCAAGCTGATAAAAGAAGCATATTTATGGTAATTGCGACCAGGCAGATAAAACAATACAAATTATACTGCTGGAGTATTAAAAAACCGTGTTAACTTGGCTATGTCAATGTTTATAGTTCTTACTGTTCGTTTTCTGCTGTGTATGGACAATTTTTGTCTCGATAAAGGCAATTTGGTGGAAACGTCGATTTGTGTGTTATTATGTATATCTTCGGTGATTACAAAAACTTTATTACCCTGTTCCTAGATTTACCTGTTGGATTTCAGTTTTGTACCGTAAGTACATACATATTTATTATAATTTAATTTGCTGCGGTTTATAACACGGATCGCTAGATACAGGAATACAATACACGATATATCACGTCACCATAACAGTTAGCTGTAAAGAAACATAACTGATGGTTCACTGAAAGTGTCATTGTCAAGCTACAATGGTGAAAATGATCTCGAGGACATTATTTGTGACAAGTCTTTATAAGTATAACCCAAAAATTTGTTTTAAAACGCGTATCATTTATAAAGAAAACTCCCGCGTTGTTTATTAACCAAATGTTATGGTGACTTGGCAAATCGCGAGGCATATCCCTGTAGTTAGACCCATTATGGTTATAGTCATAACCATATCAATTCTCGACCTAGGACAACTACATTTTGTGAATAATTATTGCTTTTAAATAATTATATTTACAATATTTAAAAAAAATAGTATTTCAAAAAAAAAAAAAAATTGTTCGCCCATCACAAGTGATGATGACCAGTTGTTACATCCACTTTTGAAAATTCAATTAGAGTTATGTCCTTGATTATGAGTTTGTAGATGGATAATGAGCCCTATTCGAGCTGTAAATGTCCTTGGACAGTTCGGACATGGAATGACGACAGTAGACGGAACGTGGTCTATCCGTGACTTTCTAGCTACTCTCCACTGTCGAGCTACTGCATTTTACAACAACAAAAAATATTATCTGAAAGATAAATAGTTCTTATCTGATATAACCAAAGGGAAATCACCGCATGGAATTTTTATTTTTGTAGTGAAGATGTTATCTAGTCATGTTGCGTAATACCATGGTTGCTGGTGCGCCCCTCGGTATGGTATCTCCGACTTCAGCACGAGTTCTGGTGATGTCATGGGATAGTTCTACCCATCATAGTTTCCAGCCTCAATTGTAGGACTAAACCCCATATCCACTTCAATGAGCTGTCTGAAGTTGATAAGTAGGCCCTATGTGCTTCTCTTAAATGAACATATAACACCGGTAAAAAATATATACATTTTTGGTGCCTTGGTTTTTATACCCTTTCCTTTGCATATGTGACTTGCTGATTCCGCCCGTGTGTTGCCGGTGCCCGAATTGGGAGCAAAGAATAGCAACACTGTTTACCTTCCACGCATGTCGTAAAAGGCGACGAAGGAGGTTATGGGATGGAGTTGACTGTCCCATCCCATATAGGATCAGCTACCCAAAGTCATGCTGAAGTCGGATGTGTCGGACCGAAAGGCGCAGATATCGCAGCAATGATGTAAACCATAACAACGCATTCCGTTCTCCGGACTACATCCTGCTATTCTGCAGGAGTTTGAGAACGAACGCAGAAGAAGAAGACGTGCTGATTCCAAAAATAGCATCAGAATTTCCCCATCAACTCAAGTTTTTTTAGATACCGACATGCATATAGGGGCCTATGTTTGTATGTGATAGGGAAAACCCGGTGTCATTTTTAGAATCATCATGTCAAATATAGGTAACGCAAAAACAAATACCAGTTACAATATGTGAGACAAAGAGTGTGCTCCCTAGTGTAATTCGAATTCAGCATACTCACAACTATCATTACTGCATGTTTTCCTGCTAAGGAGTCAGGGATACATACAACTATGGCACATAATCCATACAGCAGACTATTTACAATAACGGAAGTAACGTTGATTTTCTGAACCCAAACAATGACTCGACAAAATGTGTTTAGTCTGACGTCTTTACCAGTTTACAATTTATCAGTTGTCATCTTGGACACGCCTCTATTTTCTCACTTCCTATATTTTACAATGTCTATATCTGTGTCAGTATGACCCTACTCTATCACTTTTTCTCACATAAACGTCTTGTCACAAGCACGCCTTACAATATGCCAGTATCTCACTCATTCACCATCGTTTATATTATACACTTTCGCTCTCTCGTTCAACTTAAGGGATGTCTATACATTATGGCAGGAGGAGAGAGAGAGAGTGAGAGAGAGAGAGAGAGAGGAGGGTAGAATGGGTCTGTAAATGTTTGACATTTGTTGACAAGGGGAAGGCGGTGGTTGAGAAAAGCTGACGCCATAAACAAATGTTTTTACATACCAGTTGAATTGTTTGAATTTGAAATGTGTTTCTAAAAATAAGAAAAGAATGTACTATTTTTTCGCAATTTATTTACTGAATTTTTTCCTAGGCTTCAATTTGTTGAAAAAATTGGATCTTGTTTGGAACTCGAATCTCCCTATTTTGATTATTTCCCGTGGTAATGTTTGTCAATTTATGTTATCCTTTATTAATTTTAATATACATTTAGTTAAGGTTAAAAAAGTTGTGTTTTACATAATTAACCCTAAACCTAAATAAAGTTATATTAAAATGAATACAGGGTAAACATAAACTGAGAAGCATCACCGAAGGTAATAATCAAATAGGGAAGCACGCGTTACAAACAAGAACCAAATAATTAAGCAGGAAAGGTTCCTGAATTTTTGATAGTTATTAACAATTTACAAAGGGGTGAAAGATTGGGGGAGTGTTCAAATTATCAAAAATATGTTCACGTAATTTATAGAAAACTCTTTAATCTACACCACACACACACACACACACAGACACACACACACACAAACACACACACACACACACACACACACACACCCACCACACACAGCACCAAATCAAATCAACTCAAAATCTCGCTTGTTACAACGCTTTCATACTATTTCTCTCTCTCTCTCTCTCTCAATTGCACAATACACTAACTGACTCGTTTTCTATTTACACTTTCCTCCATTCTCTCAACTGCAGTTACTAAAACTCACTGTTTTATATCTTTCTCATGTTGTCTATATCTCAATTTCACGATACATCAAACAATTATCTCCCCGGCGAGAATACCCGGCAGTTTTGTATGCCCTGAACAAGCTCTGTATATGGCGCCCCCTTACAAATATTAAATTAATTTATATTTGGAGAACTTGTAGAGCCCCCTGCCCTCCACCCAACAAGGATTACTTCCCGGTCACCAGCACTATTTAAGCTTGCGTTCTTGTTTATATCTAACTACTTCTCTCTCTCTCTCTCTTTCTCTCTCTGTCAGTTTTTTCAATTTACACAGACTCTCTCTATCTCTTTCGTTTTACTTATCTCACGTTTTCAATTGCATAATATCAGAGTTTGTACTTGTTGATATCGTGGATATACAGGCAGACCTGCATTGCTTACAAAAACATGGAGTTTCTTTCACACTGGTTGTCTAACCACTCATGATGACTTGCACTTCTGATCCAGTTCTCTCCCATTTTCTACCAGTAGACTGGGCCGCTGTCTACTGCCGTCACATAGGTACACACTAACTCTCGCAATTCATATGACGTATTGTAAATTAGTGACGTTTTCAACTCCAGAAGAGATATAACACGCGATAATGAGACTAGCGTGGATGATGATTGCTTTTCAATGTCCAGGATTAAAGTTTTAGACGGCGCAGAAGAATGAAGGTCAATCAGCAGAGGACCAGTACTGTCAGCAGAAGTGTAATGGTAGACACACCCAGCGAGAGATTGCAGCAACTATGGACGTGTCCAGTTTGCAGTGATGATGATCCGACGACTAACTAACTAATAATCTGGAGCCAAAAGTAGAAAGAATTCCCTGGCACCGAGAGCTGTGATAGACACATATTCGCTGAGTTTAGCAAATGCTAACAATAGTACGTGACTATACTCAGACTAGTGACCACCATCTACGGCGTTACATTTATTGGTCCTTGACTTAGTTTCGCCAGCTAATAACGTTCAGTGAATGTTGAATTCATGAACTGTGAAACTACGCGCAAAACTAGCGTGAATTTAGGCCGAAGTGCAAGGACAAAATATGTAAATAAAGAATGAAGACATTCAGTAAATTTAAGTTGGTGGATTGTAGTATTATGCCAGGCAGAATGTTGAAGCGAGGCAATAGCGTGATAGATAGGCAACTTGATAATGCGATGGCTACTCGGTCTATGGGGACCATACTTTAGTATCTTAGTGTTGGTCACCTGGGTAATAAGTGGGATTTTAAAATATCAATGTAAGACGAAAGTCTCTGTAATGTTTTGTGTATAGGAACTGAGTTTCCAATTCACATTTTGTTTCATTTTTCAGCGGCCAGACATCTTCTTTCATTAGAAACCTTGGTATCCCTGCGGACTATTTGTTTTTAGGCACAATTGTCCCCTGTTTACACTTCCAAATTGTAGAATGCAATGTCATTGACTTCCGCCAATATGGCCGTCGAGAATGAATGTGTTCTCTTTATGGTGTTAGATTTGCGGCTGTTCCTTCCCGAAAGTAATGGCAACCTACGGGAATATTTTGCCTAGACATTTCCAATGGATTATATTCCAGGTGTTGGTTACTAAACACAATAACAAAAAGAAAACTACACCTGTTTTATCATATAAAGAGATTCAACTGTTTAGAAAGGCAAATAATGGAGGGCAAAGTACCTGGGTAGAGGAGAAAGGGCAGATCAAGAAGATGATGGAATGACGACATTTAAGATAACATGAATACATCGTTGGAAAATGCAGTCCGCTTCGCCCAGGACAGAAAGGGGTTAAAGAGTGTTCATTGGGAAGAGAACGTTCTGGAGAGAATAGGTCACATTACAGAATGTCACATGGCATCAGTTTAGAAAAATAATAAATAACACGAGTTAGTTTAAAATATCTCTATTTTCTAGATGCACGAGAGAGTACATATGATGATGATCAGATTTTGATGACGGTGTTCCTCCTTTGCTCGCGACGATGAGCCACACAGAAAAAATTATCCATTAAGTTGGATGATTTGAGTTTGCGGAAGGCTGACAATTCTAATTCAGGCTAGGAAAACTCCTATTACAGTGCGGATATGTATATGTGAGGTATTGGGTTTCAGAGAACACATTCTCACCTTTTGTCACATTTGTCTCTTTTGAATTATGTGCGGTGTTCTGCTCTATTCAACGTTTTAATACCTGCACTGATCTAACTGTCCCAGGCGGAATGGTCAAGAGTTATGATTTATAAAGAGCTTGGGTCAATTCTGCAGTGCTTGAGAAATGTCTCTAGATAGTTTTTAACACGATTTTTCTGACCTGAATATATATGTATAAATTATATTGCCCGGTGACAAGACACAAATTTTGTACAAGCATAAATTGCTTCAGATGAGTCGGGTATAAAATTAATTTGTACTTCTTCTTCTTCTTCTTCTTCTTCTTTCCTTCCTCTTTTACCCTTTACGGGTGTCGAGGGAGATACAATGTTCTTGTTCTCGCTTTTCTGGCAGCTTCAGATAATGATATTTGGTGTTCGTGTAATGTCTCTTTGATGTTGTCGATCCAGCGTACTCTAGGTCTACCCTTGGCTCTTCTTTCTGTTTCTCCTCTCTTCGTATATGCTCTATAAACTAATGAATCACACGGCATTCTTTCTAGATGACCAAACCATTGTATCTGTTGGTTTTGTATGTATTGTAGAATTGATATGACAACCACTGTTTCTCTTATGACATCGTTTCTAATTATGTGTCTTCTGGTCACTCCTGTGCTTTTCTCAGACATCCCATCTCTGTTGTAACCAGTTGTCTCTTATGTTTTGTTGTTAAGGACCATGTTTGACGTTGGTAGCACAGTGTTGGAATGAAGATACTTTGGATAAGATGGTTTTTTGTTGATATTGGTAGCAATTTCAACAATTCAATTAATTTTTACAACGTTGAAATATTACAATGTAAAATGTAAAATCAAAAAGAAACACATACCATTCGTTCTCGTGCTCTTCACGTGAGATTCGACCAATCTCGTTATGACAACACGTTTAATAACTCGCAATCTACTTTTTATTTGTGAATGATTCAATATTCTGCCCTACATGTAAGTTTTTTTTACTGTATTGAATCACGTAGTTGTATGGATAGTGTCGTTAAATGCGGTCAACATTGATAGCAGAATTTATATGTGATGCATAAAATAGTGGTAGGAGCCGTGTTACCGCTAAAAATACAGGCTATTTCGGGTAAACTAAACGTGTACCTACATTTTTGTTCTATGGGCCACTGTGTGAGCTACAAAAGATTGTGAGTTTTATTCAGGAGACAGAATTACAGATATAGACATGTTTCAAGTGAACGAAAGAAGAAGAAGCAGAAGAAGAAGATGATTTTCCTAGAAAAAAGCTCTGTGTTATATATATATATATATATATAATATATATATATAATATATATATAATATATATATATATATTATATATATATATATATATATTATATATATATATATATATATATATATATACAGAGTATGTATAAAAATAAGCTTCGGTGAAATAATAGGTTCATCATTGTTCCTGACGTCACTTATCAGTGAACAAATCACTGTAAGCAAGAACATCTAGAAATACTAGCAGCACTAACTGTAGCGTCACAGTAAGAGTTAGTTATCAGTTATAAACATTGTCGTCGTTCTTTCGGGATTTCCGTCACATGGCTATTCTCGCTAATAGAGCTATATCACAAGTGCTTCTCTGGGATAAATTATTGCGCGCAAATCTCATGCAGCGTCACTTTTTTTGTTTCATCTGACCTTTTTCGTTCTTTTCCTTGGTAGATGATACAAATTATAGCGACTAATGATCACCCACATCAGCCAAGGTGTGTGACGTTGTGTGCGATCAGCCCGCAGGACTATTAAGGAGAAGGTCTTAGTAAATACAAAGCGGGAAATCCAGGCAATAGATGTTGACAACCGTCCCTTACTATGACGATCATAGCTAGTCCTTTCTTATTTTTCTGCATGTCCGTGATGTAACTCTGACAAGTCACGTTAATGAGCAATGATGAAATAGTTGTATTTGCAGACATAGCTAATCCAATTTGTACTTACATTTCTTCATAGAAAAATACGAAACTACGACCTTGGCACTTACTATTAATTGAATCACTATGTCAGAGTTTTCCGGTGTGTGTTCAAGATGGAGGAATGTTTTTCTTTCGGTCTTGGATTACTCGGTTGTTCGGTTGTGTAAACTACTGCAACATAAAACCTACCACTGCTTATGAACCAGAACCATAGTTATTGCCAAACTAAAAGTGAAACTAAAAAGGATCACTAAAGCTGAAAAACATAGAAAAATAGATTCTAATCGCCTGTTAGAACAAAACATTCAAAACGCATACAAGCTGGAATTGCAAAATCGTTTCTCCGCATTGCAAAATCTTTCCACTGACAATTCTGAAGATCTCATAGATAATAGAACTACATCTTGGGACAACATCAAAAATGCTATGAAAGAAGCAGCCGTTTCAGTTGTGGGTTATACTACTAGTGAGAAAAAGAAATTCTTAAGCGAGACAACATGGAATAAAATCAAATTAAGAAAAATGGTTAAATTACAACTTTTATCTACTAAAGAACCAGTAAAATATGGCATAATTAGAGGGAATTATAATGTGTTGGACAAAGAAATAAAAAAGAGCGCACGACAGGACAAAAGAACACATATAAACGAATTATCATTAAAAGCAGAAAATGCCGCAAAGAATGGAAACAGCAAAACATTACATCATATAATCAAGCAATTATGTAACACAACAGTCACAACAAACAACGTACCCATCAAAGATAAAAACGGAGAACTATTATCAACTACCCACGACCAAACAAAGAGGTGGGCAGAACACTTTAATGAACTATTAAATAGACCTCAACCAACAGCTACTCCAGATTTTGTCAATGACACACAAATGACAACCATGCCAGTATCATGTGAAATTTTCTCTATCACCGAATTAAAATATGCTATCCATAAACTAAGAAATAACAAAGCCGCTGGCGTTGACGAAATAACAAGTGAGATGCTTAAAGCTTCTGATGATAACACATTACAAAACTTGCTGTCTCTTATGAATGATGTCTGGTGCAATGAAAATCCACCTCAACAATGGAAAGACGGTATCATCGTCAAACTCCCTAAGAAAGGCGACCCCTCAGACTGCAACAACTGGCGGGGTATCACCCTATTATCAGTCATAGGCAAGGTCTTCCTAAGCATCATATTGGAAAGATTAAAGAATGCTGTTGATAAACTACTCAGAGAAGAACAAGCAGGCTTTAGATCAGCTCGCTCCTGCACAGACAACATATTTTCTCTTCGCATCATCATTGAAGAATCACTCGAATTTCAATCCCCGCTCATAATCAACTTTGTTGACTTTGAAAAAGCATTTGATAGTCTTCATCGGCCTACGTTATGGAATATTCTACAGCAATACGGTTTTCCTACTAAAGTAATCAATGTTATAAAGGCATTCTACACCAACTCACATTGCTGTGTTCAAACAAACACTGAGAAGTCAGAATGGTTCCAAGTTGTTACGGGCGTTAAACAGGGATGCATCATGTCCCCATTACTTTTCTGCGTCGCTATTGATTGGGTCATGAGAAAGAGCACTGAAAATGAGCTGACAGGAATAAAATGGATTAATAATACCGTTCTCGAAGATCTTGACTACGCAGATGACCTAGCCCTTTTGAGCGCAAACCACACAGATGCTCAATCTAAGCTTGACAATCTCCAACACTACTCAAATCAGATAGGGTTGAAAATCAACACATCAAAAACTCATATACTAGATTTTACGAGATCCAACGACAACATAGAAATTCAAAATGTTCCATTATTAAAAGTCAACAATTTTACATATTTAGGCACCAATCTAGCATTGGATGGAGACTCATCAAAAGAAATTTTACACCGTATTGCCCTTGCAGCGGGTGCTTTCAATAAACTACGCAACATATGGACGTCAAACACACTAAGAAACACCACAAAACTCAAGTTATTTAACTCCAACATCATCCCTATTCTATCATATGGATGCGAAAGTTGGAAAGCCACAAAAACCACAGATAAAAGACTCGACTCCTTTGAAAACAAATGCCTACGTACCATTCTGAACGTTAAGTGGAGTGACTTTAAATCTAACACTACTATAAGAGAGGAAAGCAAACAAACCTATATATCTTCCTTCATTAGACAAAGGCGTTGGACTTACATCGGCCATGTTCTCAGAATGAACAGCCTAAGAATTCCCCAGCAATCACTATATTGGGTGCCACCTGGAGTAAGAAGAAGAGGGAGACCTAGAGAAACTCTACGAAGAACCATTAATAGAGAAGGCATGTCAATGAACCTAAACAACACGCAACAATTGAAAGACCTGGCAACACAAAGACAGAAATGGAAAGCTATGGTTTCTGCCCTATGCGCCGCCTATGGCCCTGGAGGAACATAACATAACATATGTCAGAGTTATTACATGTTGACAGTCTAGAGTCTAAACTGTGTATACGTTGAGAAAAATACGCCACAAAACTGTAACATGTATAGTTACAATGTAACTGTATTTACATATAAATCTACCTCCCTTAGATAACTGTCTATTTATTTATTCGCTGAAACCCTTTGTTGCCTTTCGACATCAGGGGTAGAAGAATTTTCTGGAGACGGCCCTCTTGTGTGCTGAGTATATTGTGGAATTTGTCGCCTCTTTTATTTCAGTAGTCCATCGTTTTCTTGGTCGGCCTCTTGGTCTGCCTTCGCTGTATCTGTGTAGCATAGCTTGTTGTGGAATCTGATGGTAGTTTGCTGATGTGTGCAAACCATAAGTTCTGTTGTCTCTTGATGTTTAGATAACTGTGTCACTTTTTAAAAGTGTAGTTATTGTACGATTACCGCCCTTACACTGCAACAATCTGTCCAGCTTTATAAGTAAATCGGTTTTAGGTACAACTTGTGAGGTGTATTTACACCTGACATAACATGTGGCAGTGTACACAATACACACATTTGATGGCACAAACAGACAAATAGTATAATCATTGTTTCTGAAACAATTCACAATTATCATACTTTGGAGGTTGAGGTCGAACTACGTTAAAAAAATCAATGGAAAATGATCAACTTCAGAACAGAAGCTATTTATCAATCAATGTGACGTGTCCTTTACAGAACGTTGCCATCACTGCCATTCTGTAAACATCTCGGTTTTGTGCAAGCTGCTCAGAATATTCCAGTGATATATTTAGAAGGTCTTCGATATCCTGTGTATATCATAGTCTCAGTCTCCCTCTTGTTTTTGTTTCCTGGAAATTTTAATCCATCGTTAATCGTTCTTCTTCTTCTTTCGTTCGCTAATAATGTCTATATCTGCAGTGTTGTTTCTTGTATAAATTGGACAGTGTTTTGCATTTCTTGTTTTGTACCATAAAGTTTAACATTCATTGGTGTATCAGAAGACCAGTATGTGCATCTTAATGTGTCATAGTTTGCACATTCTTGAAGGATATGTTCTGAAGTCTGGTTGACTTGTCCACAATTACACTTTGCTGTTGTGCCAATTTTAAATTTTGTATACATATGGCTGTTTAGTCTATTGTGTCCAGTTCTCAGTCGAAATATGATGACCTGTTCTTGTCTGTTAAGTAGGTGGTAGTCGTCCCGTGAAGGTAAGTTAGGCTTTCGTTGTGCCTTTATCGTGGAATTCTTGTGGTGATAGCTGATTGGTACATCCGGTTGCTGCATGTTAGCACCTTCCTTGGCGAGTTGATCAGCTCTCTCATTTCCTGCTATTCCACAGTGTGATGGAATCCATTGCAGTATAGTTAATCGTTCTAAACCAATGCGTCTTTTTATACGTCAAAAATATGTATTTACTTGTGTTTTAAAAAAAATAGATTTGAAAAGCCACTCTTTTTTTTAATGTTCTGGTCTTTGCGGATGTCTGCGTTGGTTCGTCTTTCTGACCATAAAATCCCTGGAGCTTTCTGTAACATTTCATTTCAAATATCGATATTTTCTTTTCGATTACATATGTCATTGACCACGTCTCACAGCCATATGTTGCCACTGGAAAAATATAGATTTTTAATAGCTGTAACTTCGTTTTTCTGTTTGTCACTTTCCACAGATTTTTCATCTATGATGGTTTTGTGTTTGTGTGTGTGTAGTCATCGCTAATCTCTTTCTAATCTCTCAGAGCAATCTCATGTGATGTTGATATTGACCGGATATGTTCAAAGTTGTTGACATTTTCTAATTTCTCTTTCTCAATGAATATCATAGGTGTGAGGTCATCTCTGTGTATATACAGCTTCCAGAATCATCTTTTCGAACAATACCCCTTTATAACCCTTTGTACCTTGCAGAGTCAGTGGTAGAAAAGTTCTCTGGAGATGGCTTGTTTGTGTGTTTCATATATGTTTGTTTTCGTTTACTCTTTTATTTCTGTAATCCATCGTTTGCATGTTTTGCCCCTGGTTTTGCGTCTGTTATGTCTGTATAATAATGCATTTTGAGGGTAACTGTCTGATGGTAGTCTGGAAACAAGTGACAACTTAATTTGTTTTCTTCTGATGTAATCCTGGATTGATCTTCTGATTTTTTTCATTTCCGATTCTATCTCTAATTGATACTCCGATGATTCTCTGTAGACAACCCATTTCTGTTTTGTTTTGGCTTTTGCTGCTGGTATCCGCGTTTGACATTGGTGGCATACTGATGGTATGATGATGGTTTTATATAGTGCAATTCTGGTGCTCATACTCGCGTATTTGATTTTGAAAATAGGAGACGTCTGCCTCAAGATCTGGTATGATATGCTGCATCTATGTTGGATTTCTTTGGTGTATTCCCCATTTGATGATATGATACTTCCAGACATAAATGAATTCTTTCACCTCTTTAAGTTCTTGGTCATCCATGAAAATAGTAGTGTTTCTTTCTGTTTTTGCGGTTAACATTACCTTTGTTTTTTCTTCATCTTCATGTTAAAGTCCTTACTTAAAGAGTTGTATGCAGTCTATTTATATGTTGTTGTAGTTGTTCTTCTGATGTTGATATTATTGATTAATCGTCTGCAAAAAGAAGTACGCTCAGAGGTTGTTTATGTTGTTTTCTTTATTGATTTTGGCAATTTCTGCTTTATAGTCGATATATATGATGAATTACAAGAGAGATAGAACACATTCTTGTCGTCTCCAGAGTGTGCGTGGAATTTGTCTAAAATCCCTACACAAATTCTAACAGCAGATTGACAACCTGTGTAACTACTCCTACACAAGTCGATTAGGTGTTGTGAATCCCCATATTATGACAGTAAATGAAGTCCTGATTAATTATGTGTTTAAGTCTTCTATACTGTAATTGGTTATGGTATGACGATGTAACAGGCTTGAGACAGACCGCCACCTTTATAAAAGAGACCAGAGTGATCGTATTTGCGAACGATGAAGAAGGAAAAACTTTTTGTCAACACCACAAACAACAATAATCTATCAACAATACTGAGAACCAACTTATCTACCTAATGTTATCTATTCTACCTACAGGATATAGTGAGTACCAACTTATCTACCTAATGTTATCTCTTCTACCTAGAGGATATTGTGAGTACCAACTTATCTACCTAATGTTATCTATTCTACCTACAGGATATAGTAAGTACCAACTTATCTACCTAATGTTATCTATTCTACCTAGAGGATATAGTGAGTACCAACTGATCTACCTAATGTTATCTATTCTGTATATGATTATCTATTCTAACTAGGGTATATCTATTCTACCTAGGGGATATCCATTCTAAATAGGGATTTCTATTCTACCTGACGATGTCCATAAATTACGTCAACAATTAGAGGGAAAAAGTGTCATTAAAAATTGTCAGTTGTTATTATGGGGTGGGTGGGTGGTTGGCGAGGATTGGAGAGGGGGGGGGGTTGATTGATAAAAATTGCCGTCATGAAAAATAACTTTTATGTAATCTGAATTTTTTGTTTCTCGAAAAATCTGATACAGAGGTTCTCACTGATGCTGGCGTAAAAAGATCAATCATATCAAACATTAGGGGCAGACAGTCAAGATTTCTAGGGCATGTTCTGAGAAGAACACAGCTTGAACACTTAATAACCACTAGCAAGATCAAGGGGAGAAATGATAGGGACGACAACGAGAAAAGTTGCTAAATGGACTAGTAATGTGGCACGGTAGAAGATCACCAACCGAGCTTCTTGACAATACAAGAAACAGAGAGTCGTGGAGAAACATGATCGCCTACGCCTTTCGGCATGGCACTTGATTGATTGAAAAATATGAACATAAAATGTATTCTTTTCAGCTACCTTTTTTAAAGTGGAGAAAAAGGGGGAGGAGGTACTTCTTTAAACATAATAAGCAGGGAGTGGGGGTCCCTAAATACTTGACAATTGTTGATAAGGGGGGAAGGTTGGAAGCTAAATATTATTGATGTAAATTATGGACATCCCTCTAACTATTAATCAATGAATGCTATCATCAACGCGAACCTGGCAAGCTTGTGTCCCGATCCCCGTCTCAAGAAATGCACCAGTATAGCGGCCGATAGTTCCAGCTCATTGTTGATATATCAGTATCCTTGTATATCTATTATACTTCTCTTTCCGGGCTGTTGGAATTTGTACTGAAATAGAACATCCTCAATGTTTTACACGTCTGAAAATATTCTGAACGCAAAAGATACATCATCACTGATTTACATTTCTGAACAGAAAACATCCTTCATCGCATTGATTATGTGGCAAAGATTCTAACCAATCTGAAAATTAACTATAAAGAATTTAAAAATCAATAGTTGAGCATAATCATCGATGAATTGAACGTTTACATCCTCATTCCCTTTCGTTTCACATGTTATTTTACATTGTTTCTTTTAAATAAAGGATTTCACTTTTATAATTGGACACGCTCTTTCAAAACAGGAAGTGAAACTACGGGAGATGGAAATAACAATAAAAGTCATTTCAAAAGATTAATGTTAGGAAATTAAACATGACATTAAGTACTAGAAAGCAAGTATTAAAACATGACGTTAAGTGCTAGGAATCAAGAATTGAAACATGACATTAAGCAATAGGAAGCAATAATTAAAACATGACATTAAGTACTAGAAAACATGGAAAGTCATTTTCATTTCAAAATATTTTCTGTAAGTGAAACCACTGAGGTTTATCTCAAGAAGGAAGGATCATAATAAATAATGAAAGTCACGGTTCAGGTAACCATGAGACCCGAGGCTTATATTATTCATTCGGCTAAGACTATGTCATCATCTCATTTATACGCCCGTAAAAGCAAAAACACACGGATATGACGAACGTAGTGTCACTCCGAGAATAATCCCAGGTACACACAAGGTAGTTAAATCTGCAATCACAAGAAACCCATTACGGCACAGGGATATATTAATAATAGGTGTTCTCAACATTCTTACGATTGTGAGCCCTGTGAACGCATAATAATCGATATGTAGGAACATGTCACTTATCATGTGACTTATCATGTGACTTGTCATGTGACTTATCATGTGACTTACGCATTGTCTATAAATTGTGTCAATACAATTTTCGACTGTTCGGAGCCCCCCCCTCCCTTTCACCTTGTCAACAACTGTTAAACTTTTCAAGATCTCCTCCCCCCCCCTCCTAATTGTTGACGTTATTTATGAACGACCCCTTAGGCTCCATTTCTTTTTCAACGTATTTTCTTGCAATCCTGCTGGATCTATCCTGTAGCAGAACATTGGTCTTGCAGGTTTCAGGATTTCCAGCAGGATGTAGCCCAGAGAACGGGAATGCATTATGTCGCCGTTTTATTTGTGGCAATAGCCCGACATATCAGTCTTCGTAAAAAAACGGCCTGCATTGATCTTCACAAAATTCTTCAGCACTTTTGTGTATCAGCCTCAATTTTTAATCTCTACAATAGTGTTGTGTACCAGCCTCAATGCTTACTTTCTTCAATAGGACTATGTTTCAGCCTCAGTGCGTACTTTCTACAATAGTGTACCAGTCTCAATGCTTACTTTCTACAATAGGACTGTGTTTCAGCATCAGTGCTTACTTTCTACAATAGTGTACCAGCCTCAATGCTTACTTTCTTCAATAGGACTATGTTTCAGCCTCAGTGCGTACTTTCTACAATAGTGTACCAGCCTCAATGCTTACTTTCTTCAATAGGACTATGTTTCAGCCTCAGTGCGTACTTTCTACAATAGTGTACCAGTCTCAATGCTTACTTTCTACAATAGGACTGTGTTTCAGCATCAGTGCTTACTTTCTACAATAGTGTACCAGCCTCAATGCTTACTTTCTTCAATAGGACTATGTTTCAGCCTCAGTGCGTACTTTCTACAATAGTGTACCAGTCTCAATGCTTACTTTCTACAATAGGACTGTGTTTCAGCATCAGTGCTTACTTTCTACAATAGGACTGTATATCAGCCACAATGCTTACTTTCTACAATATTGTTGTGTATCAGCCTCAATGCTTACTTTCTACAATATTGTTGTGTATCAGCCTCAATGCTTACTTTCTGCAATTTTGCGATGTTCAAATTACCCATTACCCTATCACTCTGACGTGGTCTTCTATTACACGTTTATTATATGTTATTATAATATGTTATTATAAGTTTCCTTTGTTGCCATGTTATGTTGCAAAACCTCATCATCTCATGATCATCATCATCAAGTGCCATACCGGCTGTCATGGATCTCCACAGCTCTCTGTCCACAGTATTATGTATCCAGGTCGTTGTTGTTTCCCTGCCGTGCCAGGATGTCAAACTGTCTAATATTTTCTTACTCTGTCACCCTCTGTCTCTGCTGCCTTCCATTGTGCCTGTTGTGACTATGTTCTCCAAACCTGCCTGTCTCATGAAGTGGCCAAAAAAAGAAGATTGCCTTTTTCTTATATTATTGATTAAGGTCAGTTTTGCATTTGACTCTTTCAACATCTCTACATTAGTTTTTCTGGCAGTCCCTGGTATTCTCAGCATTCTTCTGTAGAACAACATCTCTATTGCCTCTAATTTTCCAATTTCCAGTTTGTTGATTGTCCAAGACTCGCACCCATATGTTAGTATAGGTGATATATAACACTGCAGAACTCTCTTTCTCACCTCTAATGACAAAGTCATATTACACAATATATTTGTCATTTTTCTGAATGTTGTTTTTGCCTGTCCTATTCTGCATCTTATTTTTGTTGAACTTCTTCCATCTGCTGTAATCGTTGTACCTAAATATTTAAATTGGTGGCCTGTTTTAATACTATATCATTCACTTTGATCTTGCAAGGTGGGTTATTTTATTTCTTTGAAATAACCATTACTTCTGTTTTCTTAATATTTAGGAAGAGGCCTTTCTCTTTACTTTCTGTAACTACTACATTAATTAACTCTTGAAGGTCTTCCTCACTTTTTTGCAATAAGAACAGTGTCATCCGCATATCTCAAATTATTTATGTTATGTCCTCCCACTGATATTCCTGGGATATCTACTATTGCATCAATATGTTTTCATTGTATACAGAGAACAGGTCTGGTGAAAGTACGCATCCCTGTCTGACTCCTTGTTTTATTTGTTGAAAAGGGTCAAATTGATTTCCTACTTCTATTGCTGCTGTTTGTTGCCAGTACATAATCTTGTTGATTCTCACATCCTTACTGTCAATGTTCAAATTCTCTAGCATGTGTATAACTTCGCTATGTTTAACTTTATCAAATGCTTTCGTGTAGTCCATAAAACATAGGTACAGATCTGTATTTACCTCTATAGACCTCTCTATTAGTGTTCTCAATATATAAATCGCATTGTTGGTGCCTTTGCCTTCTACACAGCCACATTGTTCTGGACTTATTTCTGATTTTATTTTGTTTCCCACTCTCTTCATTATGATTCTGATAAGTATTTTGGTTATTTGGCTCATGAGGCTAATTATACAGTGTTCTTCACTATCGGTGGTCCCTGGTTTCTTAGGTAAGGCTATAAATAAGGACCTCAAGACATCTCATGATACGGTTTTGATAAAGCCTTGTGGTAGAAACGTCGATTTGTGTTATTGTGTTTATTTCTAGATGTTAGGAAATCTTCATTAATTACCTTGTTCAAAGCTATACCAGCATAAGCAATTCACAACTACTGTATATATATATGATCTTTTTCGATTTTTAGCCGGTATGTTTAGCAGGTGTATGTGTTTAGATGGAGTCTGTTATAGAATAAATTAGCCGATGTAAAGCTGCAATGTCCTTTGCTTTACGTTTGTGTCATATGTGTTCACACAACTATAAAACTGCTAAAATATAACAAAATATATGTAATAGATAGGTAGACAAGCAGTGTTGCCACTTTGATCAATCTATAACCGAATTTGGTAACTTTTGGAATGTTGAAATGCCATTAAGTGATAACATTTTGGTTGTGACCATGTTCGCATCTTTGATCAATCTGATAGTGTATGTCTTGTGCATATTTTCTTTAAATGTATCAAATTATAACCCCCCCCCCCACACACACCAGAAAGTAATGATGTTGGCAAAATTATTTCACTTGTGGCTGATTTAAAAATACAACAAGGAAACAGAAACCTGACCAGTTTAATCTTCCCCATGTATTTATTACCTTTAGAGCTATTATCTTATTCTTCTTCTGCGTTCATTCTCAAACTCCTGCAGTTCAGCAGGATGTAGTCCGGAAAACGGAATACGTTGTGTCATGGTTTACAGCATTGCTGCAATATCTGCGCCTTTCGGCCTGACACATCCGACTTCAGCATGGCTTTGGGTCACTGACCCTATATGGGATTGGACAGCCATATCCATCACATAACCTCCTTAGTCGCCTTTTACGACATGCGTGGAAGGTAAACAGTGTTGCTATTCTTTGCTCCCATTTCGGGCCCCAGCACCACACGGGCGTTAGAGCTATTATATAAATATAAAGGCATATCCACATACAATGCTAGTTAGACTACGTTATTGCATGATTTGTTGGGTATTTAGTCAGGATATGTGTGTCATCATTTACTACAGTATTTATACATTTAAAAACAATACTGCTTATGTTACAGACGAATTCTACGAATCTCCTATAGTACGAATCTCCTATAGAGAGCATAAGACACATCTGTATGTAAGAAATGATGATAATGATGATGATGTTCCTTATTCGCAAGCGAAGATGAGCATGGCATGAAAACAATAAATGAGATAAAAAAAAATAATAATAATAAATTGGTAGACCACGTGTGACGCATGGCAAAGAGGTTTGAGCGTTGATCTCACATTAGTAATATCTAGAGTTGGATCCCCGGTAAGGACAGTGTTTTTTTTCTGTCGGAGAGTAAAATAAAAAAAACTCACCCTGCACATGACGTGGCGACAGCATGAGCAGCCCCTTAACGGGAACAATGCAGTATTTACAGTTTATTAACAATAAATTGGTAATTGTCTAATTTGGCTTGTGACTTCGTAGATGATGACTTGTGCGATGTAAGAAATAAAATAGAGATGAATACAGATCCTACGTCAGAAATTATTGCTGTGGATAATTAAGCGATGAAAATTAGCATGGTTTACCAAACTTATTCCTTGTCAAAAACAATACTGCAGGGAACCGTCGAAGGTGGGAAAAGTATAGGTCAAATAAAATCATGGACAGAGAATATCAAGGAATGGACAGAACAATATTTTTTCTCACTCATCCGTATCGTTGGTGATACACATCGCTGGAGGACTGAGTGTGCTGAAGCATCAAATGTGGTACCTCAACGACCATAACGGGTTACGGTTTTATGTGACAGGATAGAACTACTGATATCCATTGTATATGTGGAACTTGGTTTGTGGCGCAATGACGTTATTTCTAAAGCAGATACATATCCCGCATATTTAGTTCCCTTATTAAACACGTGTTCCACCAATAATACTATTTTCCAGTGGCTAGCACCAATTTTGGTCAGCGGATAAAAATTAACTGTGCAGCAATCTGTTGTGTTATACTGTAAACCGAACACTAGAAATACATATCTTTCAATGACCTCGAAATAGCATATATATTTATTTTTAAATTCGGTGCACCTGCCGAATATGGATGTGTAGAGAAATTATCGCAAATACAATGGCGACACAACGCATTTCCATTCTCTGGAAAGGATTACATCCTGTTGGAAATCTAGTAGGACCATTGTCCTACTATAGAAGAGAATAAGCGGGAGTTTGAGAATGAATTATTAAGAAGAAGATATGAAGGTGCATATTTACTTTATAGACACGCTGAATTCAAACATGACCATCTGAGAGTAAAGACCTCTGCACTGAATTAATTAAGATTTCATTTGTTACGATTTTGATTATTGTTGTGATTTTCGTTGGTAACTACTGAAATCGTTTTTTGGATTTTTGGTGTGCGACTGAAGTCCTAATGAATTCTTTACGGGGGTCTTTACTGTTGATGGTCATTATTCAAACTAATAGTATTATATCTGAGTTGATTATTTACAGAATTTGGTAGTTTAACCATTTTAAACACACTTGTAACTTAAAATTTGGCCATAATAGTTTCAACTATCTGTCAACCATGTAAAAAACAGCACTGCTTCAGTTCAGGAGCAAATCGTAATGATTAACTTGCTAGCGAATTGGTATGAGGTGAACGGATCCGGTTCATATCTCATATGTTACCTTCTGATTTTCTCAGTTCATACAACATTGTTTCTATTTTTTTTTTTAAATGACTTTAATCGAGGTTGTGGTCTGAAACATTTTTTTATACTATGAAGAGATAACCAAATATCATTAAAAGAGCACATATGTTCGAGAGATCCAGGCTGAGAACCCCTGATTTAGAACGAGCAAATATGGTTTTCAAAATTTACCCTGTGCAAATGTGTAAAGTGTAGCTTTAGAGTATTGTAGTTTTAACACGCGATCATGGTAGCGTAGGCAGCGTGCAAGGGATTGTGTGTGTACCAATAATGTCTAGTGCTCTACATTTGACATTTAGTTAGGTTCATAATTTTATAATTAGATTATTCCAGAAAGCTTACAATTTTCTAGAATTGAAGGATTCATTCAATGGTGAGTCACGTAAACGTTTAGTTTAATTATTTGTCAATCATTGTCACAAAATGAATGTCATTGTCACAAAATGAATTGTCAACTGTGTAGGAATTCATTATTGTATACATTGTTTCTTTTATTTTAATTGTTAACTTCAGCTTCCTATCCATTTTTTCTTTTTCTTCCTCTTCTTCAGCGTTCATTCTCAAACTCCCGCTGGATCTCTCTTGTAGCAAAACAATCGTCCTACTAGATTTCCAGCAGGATGTAGTCCAGAGAATTGAAATGCACTGTTTCGCCGCTTTATTTGTGCCAATTGTTCGACAAATCCGTCTTCGGCGGGCCTGTTCAATTACAAACAATTGAAGGGTCCTCTTATTCAGATTTAGTCAATTTTAGATAGCGAATGTTGTTCAATTTGTTCGTGTCAGATTTATAAAAAATATTGCATGTTTAGGCGCCACAACATTCGAAATTAATGTTTAAGAAAGACATTTCTTTGCATTCAGAAAGAATTGGGAAAAAAACAACCGCAAATGTTGTTGATTTTTTTTTCTTTTGGGTCATGTGGATTTGCCTCATTTTATCGATGCACGCACTTTTCAACCTAGGAGTGAATTCATTTATGGTTATATCAGATGGTCTGGATGCCTTTCTTTCTTGTGTCGTGGTTGCCTAGTATGTTTTTGTGTGTGTATATTTATAATTTTTCTACCCAGGAGCGATGCAGCTGCAACTACAGTGTGGCTTGTTCTCGATCCTGTGAGGAACTATGGTGTGACTTGAGTGGGGTAGGCTTTAGAAGAACTTTTGTGGTTCGGTTCTTTTCAACTATTCTTTTTAATTATATATCACCGTCTACACAAGGTATACCTCTATGGTGAGATGGACTTGCGTTCTAAAGGTTTCAGAAATAAAAACGATACGATGACTTGCTAAATAACTGCTGAAAGTCTTCAACATAAATTACGATAAAGAGAGAATGGACTTCCATAAAATTACGTCCACAATTTTGTGAACATTTTCACCCACTCCCCCACTAATTGTTAAAAATTGTCTGAAATTCTGGGATATAATTTTTAAATATTTTGTCAACTAAATAAGTTATTGTTTTGTCAACTAAATAAGTTATTGTTTTGTCAACTAAATAAGTTATTGTTGAAAAAAAAGTACGCAAAAAAATAGATGATTTATTTCGCACTTTTACGAAAAGGTTTCACATTCAAACGTTCAATTTGTGTACAAAAACACGGAATTGTTGACTTCATCTTTTGTAAACCCCTCGTTTCCCTTGCCATCAACTTTTTCAAACCCCCCCCCCCTCAAATGGGGGCACCATTTGTGGACGTAATGTATCGGTTGTCTCAAAGAGAGCGGTGGTTTGCCACAAAAATGCTTCAGAGAGATATGTACATTTCGATCCATTGATCGGACATATGGTGTGTTATTATCAATATAACGAGCTCGTCACACCCCTTTTTACACTGTCTTGTAAACAGAGAGCATGACTCACCTATGTAAATAAAACAGTCTTAAAGGTTGATGACAAATCCACGTATCTTGGTGTAATATTTGATGCCAAAATGACATGGAAGCATCATATTGGCAAAGCTGAAAGAAATTCTAGAAGGAAGATAGCTATACTAAGGAAACTGGATGGGATCACTTGAGGAGCTAATGAAAGAATTATCAAAAATGTATACCAACAAGCTATTCGACCTCGCTTAGAACATGGCTCTACAGCATTGAGTTCAGCATCAAACACCACCTTATATAACCTGGAAATAGTACAGAACCAAGCACTTAGAATCATGACATGAGCAATGAGATCTGCATCAATTATATAAATCCAGAATATAGAAGGAATGCAGTCACTAAAAGAGTGCAGGCTACAATTATGATCAATGTTGAAAAGTTCTTTTCCCACCTCAGCTACCAAAATGAAAGAAAAATTAAAGAATTTGTCACAAGAACGACTTAAAAAAGTATTCTGCCTTCATTCTAAGCATGTGGCCGATGTATGTCCAGCAGCGTTTTCTGATGATGTTCGTCACATTTCCTTATTTTGTCTCCTCCCTTATTATGTCGTTTGGTTTGAAGTCTTTCCAATTAGTATTTGTGATCTTTCTGAGGCATCTATTCTCGAAGGCAACTAACTTCGTATCCATTATTGCGGTAGAGTTCCAACTTTCACATCCAACACTGCATATATAGGTATTATTAGCGAACAAGAAAAGGAAGAAGAACATGTAAATAATCATATATAAACATTAGTTATCCAAGGAATTCCATGTCATTTCCAAATAAGGTAAAATAAGATAGCTATTCAAACCTGGACGTAACTATCAGTAATTTTTAAAAAAAATGTAAATGCTCTCAAAGCATGTTGCGCAAGATAGAAAATACTATGCTAAGAAAAGAATGAGTTGCGTTATTGAACAGATCAATAGTGCAGCAGACCATTACATGAATATACTTCCCTGGCCACGCTGGAGTCAGAGGAAACGAAAGAAATGACTCATTGGCAGGCAATGATGCGATTGACGGTACAGTACTGAGAAGATAAAGCTGACTTAATTAAAACAGTCATAAATTCACTACAAAATGAAGATGTTAACAATGAGACTGAAAACGTGCACATACAAAGAATGGTAATAATGGAAATGATTAGAGGTGAGGGAAGAAGTGTGCTCTTTTTTTGGAAAGAAAACAAATCACGCAATGAACATCTGTGTTTTTGAGTCTACATACATTCGATTGGCTGCGGGAAAGGAGTGCGGATCACCTATGAGAATGTGCTGTATGCTATGGTGCTAGTTTCTAATCAGGAATCAAGAACATAAGATAGATATCTATTCTAGAAATTATGCCCATCATAAAACGCTATTAATGCAAAGCAATTAAGCTATGCATTCATCCACAATCTTGGAAGAAATGAAGAATTATTTTTAGAACGAGAACTCCGCCGAAGACCGATATTTCAGACCATTGGCGTAAATAAAATGATGACATAAAGCATATCCATTCTCTGGGTTACATTCTGCCAGAAATATAGTAGGACCATTGTCCTGCTACAAGAGATAACCAGCGGAAGTTTGAGAATGAACGCTAAAGAAGAAGAATAAGATTGAGAATATATCAAAATATACACGTTTAGAAGGTTTGGAATTGGCGAGACCTATATATGCCCCAGTAGATAATATTTAGAAAACAAAGAATATATTTTACATAATTGCCCACTGTATCACAACAGATGAATAAAAACTGGAAATCTAAAACATATATGCAGCAGATGTTTTATAGCGATGTCTCTCGCTGCTTTTAATCCCAGTTCAGTTCATGGAAGAAATACATACCAATGCTTGACTACGACAGGAGAGCGAAGAAAAAGAGTAAGAAAACAAATTATGTAATCAGTTATGAAATCGCGCCCGTGTGTCCTTATTATAACATTTCCGTGCAAAGGACATCATTATTCCAAACACAATCGTGAATATACACACTCATACATTTTATTAAACTGTCATAGAATATCTTTACACATAAACACATTTAGTATTTTTGCGTGACTTCAAACGGAAAATACAACTTAAGAAGGAAATGACACACAACCTAGAGCATAAGTGGGTGTTCTATGATTAAAGAATTTTCAAATCACAGGAAGAGATATGAAGATTCGTTTGTGATAGTGTTTTTCGGAAAGTGGTATTTTTTAATGAACATTGTATCATGTTTGGTGTTCATATAACATGATGATGATGATGATTGATGATTGATGATGATGATAGACTATGGAGGATGATTGACGATAATGATGATGATTTGGAGTAATTGGGATGATAGATTGTGAACGATAGTTATGGACATCCAGGTTACAGTGCGTGAACTCTCCCGGATACACTCGAAACCGTAAGACATAATTATATACACATATGGCACAGTTAACACAAACACAAATAAAAGCGGTTGGGGTTTTGTTGCCTGCGGAACAAAGTTATAGTCCGTCGTGTCTGAGTGAAGCGATTATATAAACCTGTGTTTTACCTAAGTACATTTGTTACGTTTCATGCAGTTAGCTTGTATTGATTGTTGCCTGAAGAAGCGACGTGGGGTTATGCGATGATAGAAGGGATAAAGTAGACTTATCAAGGCAGTAATAATTTCATTTCAAGATGAAGTTGATCTCAATGAAGCTGAGAACGTAGACATACAGAGAATGTTAGCAATGGGAGTATCTAGAGGGGAGTGAAGGAAAAGTAATTTTGAGGGAAGGCACCGAAGATCATGCAATCAACACCTGACTGGGACTCTACATACACTAGTACGGCAGCGGGAACGGAGGGCGGGGCACTTATGGGAATTCCCCACGTTTAGCGTACATATTGATTCATGTAACAACATGATGTTGTTTAATGGATGATGGTGAAAATGTAAGATTACTGATGATGATGGTGATATTTTTGGGGGTTTCTTCTTCCGTTCGTTCCATAATAACCATCACGAAGATTTGTGCGATTTCTGCCGGGAGCGTAGTTACCTTGTGTACCGTTATAGGCCCATCATAGCCGATTTCTGCATACTTTAACATTTCCGGTGGGCTACCCTAGCCTGTGTCAGACTTCCTATATGTCGCCAGGCAGCGAATGTGTATTGACCCTAAGCCGAGACGTTTTGTCCTTCATGTCTCTTTTGTAGGATGTGTTCCGCCGCCATTGAACTTGTCTCGTGCAATTAGCCTGGTTCTAATTTAGGAAGAACTCGACAGAAGAGTTGCACCAGGGTTCGTTCTCTCTTTTAGCCGGATTGTCGTTCACCGGCGTCATGATCCTCTCGTCCAAGTTTGAGTCTATAAACATATTTAGGAGCACCGGGGGCTAATAATTTGTTCTTGATCTGAACAGAGCTCAACCTTGTAACCTTGGACAGTTGTACCTGTCCCTAACGGGCACTGAGCCTTTTCTTTCAACAAACATGATTCCGGGGTATAGGAAAAACTCAATAGTAGAGTTGAGCCCGGGTTGGGAGCACCGGTAACTTCAAGCTTATCTCCAACTAACAATACTTTAGTTCTGATTTCTTTGAATGGTTTCCTGTTATTTTTGCACATGGCTCTACACTTTGGCACTGTGCTGCCCTCTCAGTGTATTCACTATGTTATCCTTATGGAGACTGACGCACGTTTGACTGAATAACTCTTAATATTTCTCATAACATCTGCCCACTTCATATTGGCCGCCCCTCCAATGTTACCAGCGGTAACAAAGTATGTCGACAGTTTCCAGGGTGCACCACGAAGAGATACCTTTGGGATCTTGCTTATTCGCTAACGCTGGATCCCCATCGTGATGATGGAAACGGAAATATGACAATGATGACAGAGGATGACATTGTAACTCCTGGTCTCTGTACCAAGCGATGAAGTTTTGCTTTCGGGCGGGCGGGCGGGCGGGCGGGTGGCGGGCGGGCGGACGGACTGACGGACGGACGGACGGACGGACGGACAGACAGACAGACAGACAGACAGACAGACAGATAGATAGATAGATAGATAGTGCATGTCTTGTCTCGAGTTCTTACTTGTGTCTTCTTTCTAATGATGCACATGAGTGACGAAAGGGTACAGGTCAGCGGACATTGTACCTTTTCTCCCTTTTGTGGAAGATTCCAATGTAGCTGAGAATGCTAGGTGTAACATTACTGGAGATGTGTCAACAGATATTATAGAAGAATGGCGAACTAGCTTGCCTATATACCAGAGGTATATGCTACGCTTCTAGAAGGACGTGATGATCCTGGATTACTACCGCACTGTAATACTTCCTTTCAGATATTTACAGAAAACTGTATGGGAACCTTGAGGAGATTTTAAATACTTTCCTTCAGATATTCACAGAAAACTTTATGGGAACCTTGAGGAGATTTTAAATACAACAGCTGTGATCAAGAAACCTAGACTTGCTGTGTAAACATGTTAAACTACGAATTAGAACAGAAAGATATTGCAATAAGCCAGTATATTACCAGGCCCGAAAGGATATCAAAGAATAGCAACATTGTTCACCTTCCAAGTATGTCGTAATAGGCGACTAAATACGTTATGGGGTGAAGTTAGCTGTTTTATCCCATATTTTTCCAAATGTCACAAACGCCATGCCAAAGTCGGATGTGTCAGACTCGAAGGCACAGATATTGCAACAAAGTTACAAACAACAACACAACAATTTCTGATCTCCGGACTACATCCTGAAAATCTGCAGGAGTTTGGAAACGATCGCAGAAAAAGAAGATATTTCTATATAAAGATCAGAATTACTGGCACATATGGTTTTCCATACTTTGCTTATTCATCAATTAAAAATAAATATATTTTACTGGTACAAAACACAAACATCTGTTATTTAATTAGGAGTTGTAGAAACAGAACGGAAATGTTGCGCAACAAATACGTATTACATTATGCATATCTAGAATGTTCTCTGCTAATAAACATTTTGTGTTGCTGTTGCAAGTTCGGTCCATCAACATAGCTCAATATTTCTGTGTTGATGTTGAAAAAACGGTCTAGGAACCTTGCTCAAACATTCTAGGTTGATGTTGTATGTCAGTCCATCAAACGTGTATTTCGGTTTATGAGCCTGGATCTCCTGTTATGCAAATTGAAAATGTTCTAGCCAATTGTACTAATCAAATCATTGATTAAATTATATTTCCGTGAAATGTCTTTAGTGAGCATCTTCATGCATCATTGTTGTTCGTCCATCACAAGTGATGATGACCATATGTCCTTGATTATGAGTTCGTAGAAACTAATGAGCTCTATTCAATCTGTAAATGTCTTTGGACAGTTCGGACATGGAATGACCACTCTAGACGGATATTGGTCTATCCGTGACTTTCAAATTACTTTCCGCTGTTGAACTGCTGCATTTCTCCTATTTTCACAAAATCTTGCGCTCTTTTTTATTGAAGAGCGCCATGTAGATCTATTTTGTGCAAGTTCTTCCCATGTATCTTGGTCTATTTAAAAGGTTTTTAGTGAGGTCTTTAACGAGTCCTTGTAGCACTTCTTTTGGCCACCTTGAGATTGTGTACCCTTCTCTAGCTCACTATAAAGAAGTATCTTTGGCAGATGATGGTCTGGCATACGCACCAAATGACCTGCCCAACGAATCTGTGTCTGCATCAGGATAGTGTCAATGCTAGGAATACCAGCTCTATCAAGGACAGTGGTATGTGGAATCTTGTCTTGCAATCTGATTTTTATAACTTTTCTGAAACAAGTTGTGTGAAAGTGATTGAGTTTTTTTTTCACATGACGTCTATACATAGTCCATGTTTCACTAGCGTATAACAGCACTGGAAGTACCACTGCTATGTAAACTAAACATGCATCAGATTGCACAATCTTATAAAGTAAATTAATATTTACATGTGTGCCTCATTAAGTAAGCATTTTTGTTAGAGATTTCATAGTTGATTTTATTAAAATAATAACAAAACGTCATTTCCCGTAAAGTGTATCTCATATTTGATGTGTTTTTATTGTGATGTCTTCGATATATCATATTTTTGTAAATAATTACAAGATATCAATGAAACAGCATTTACAATTATATTATATCAATGTCTGTGAAAGTTAAATTCGTTACACTGAAAAATATACCTATGAGATTGTATAGATATTTTTTCAGATGCGCAACGCAGTACTATAATTCATAGTATTTCTAAGCCCTCAAAAATAAAACAACATTCATGAGTATAAACTACAAAAGACTAGCAATGTGGTTACCCGAAGATAACTATAATTATTTTTTTTAAAGAAACGAGAGAAAAAAAAATGTAATAATTTCTATGAAGAAATTATTAAGAGAGTAATTCATAGACTTTTGGATTGCAAAGAAGCATTTACATTAAAGACATTGAAAACGTATCTAGAAAAGAACAAAGACATTCACATTTCTAAAACTAAATTATGGAAATTTGTAAGGGGTACCGGATTTACATTTCGGAAATATACATATGGTAGAAACGTCATTTTTGAGAAACCACATTTAGCAACTGTTAGAAGTAAATATTTGAGATAAATCAGGGAGGAGATGCGTAAAGGAAATTATAATATTATATATAGAGATGTAACATGGATAAACGCTCACCAAACTATTGAAAAAGAAAGACAATCTGTACATGGAACTATTAAAAGATATGTACCAAACAGCAACGGTCAAAGATTAACAATGGTACATGGCATGGGAGCAATACACACACAAAATCACCACACAAAAAACAACAACAAAAACTAAAAATTATTCAAAATGGCTATCACCCAAGCAGCAGGAGGATCAGGAGGATACAAGAACAGCTGTGTAAAGATTTCAAAGATAACAGCATGGTGGAATGAAGAAATCAAAAAAGTTATAATTAACAGATCGAGTTGTTTTCACACACTTCCAGACTACCAACAGACAGCATGCAAGAAATGGCCATGATATATAGACATCACGGCAATAAATCCAGAGGCAGAACATGTAAGAAATGGATCACAAAAATCAAAGAAGTCACATGAACAAGCTTACAAACAGCACACAAGAAGTCCAAGCAGAACTAAAAATAAGGCTGGGGATGGCTTTAGCGTCCTTGTCAAGGCTAACTGTGATTTGGAAAAGCAACATCAGTGTTGGAGTGAAAATCAAACTGTATAGGTCGCTGGTGCTTTCTGTTGTGTTGTATGGTTGTGAGAGTTGGACACTCACTGCGGACATGGAGAGAAGATTACAGGCTTTCGAGTATAAATGCTACAGAAGAATTCTACGAATTTCCTATAGGGAACATAAGACCAATGTGTACGTAAGAAATAAAGTAGAGATGTGTGCAGGTGTTCAGGAGCCATTGCTTTCAATAGTGAAACGACGAAAACTAGCATGGTTCGGACATGTATGCAGGCACGATTCCTTGTCAAAAACAATACTGCAGGGAACTGTCGAGGGTGGAAGAAGCAGAGGAGGACAAATAAAGACATGGACAGACAACATCAAGGAATGGACAGGGCTAGATATTTCCACACTCATCCTCATCGCTGATGATAGAATTCGCTGGAGGACTCTGTGTGCTGAAGCATCCAATGTGGTACCCCTACGACCCTGAAGGGTTATGGGTTTTATTGATTGATTGATTGATCTACACCTGAATCCGCAAGGCAAACAAGGGACACAGGTAATACGTAGATAGATAGGTAGACAGTAAGAAGAACTGTAAACAAGGACGGGAAAAAACAAGAAGTTGAATTTTGATCACATCAATATAATAGTGAACATATGAAAACAATACAGCCAATGTGACATACCTATCAATGTAAAGACATATGTGATATTAATATATAATATACAGCCTAGCCTTGCTGGACAACAAGACCATACTGGCAATCATTAAACATAATGAGCCGTTGTGATTTAATATTTTGCTGAGAAAGGAAGTACTCTCAAAAACATTCATGCGGAGCAAACTAAAATGTGTTAGGAAAGAAGTGAAAAACAAAAGACCTAGACTGATAATATTAATTGCTGGACACTTAATTTTCCTCCGCATTGTAGATTGAACTCAGAAAATGTTTTATATACTCGTATTTCAGAATGTCAACACTATAACTTAGAATGTTCACACTAGGACAAAGATGATTATGACTACGGTATCTACAATATAGGTTGACGTTTATTTTAAATTCACGAGATTGTAAACAATAATGCAATTATATAAACGTTTAAATATTAAATTTATATCTCGCTACATATAATCTCAATGAAAGGAAAGAAAAATATTACATTCTGAATGCCTCATTTTTATCCATGCTACAACAAATGAACGATATACCAGCATTTACTGTAAAATTTCATTTCCACATAAAATCAAATCATTACTACCGTAAAATCGACATTTGTAGCGACTGCTGCGATAAATCTGTTCTATCTAGAAAATAATTAATCATAAATCTGTAACGTGGTTATGAAATAATGAACTCATGCACAATATGAAGTTTATACGCTCAGTAATTACGGAGAAAATAGACAATATCGGTGGACAACTATTTATGAACGCACTTATATAAACCTATGGCAGTGTGTCTCAGTGTATTCTATGCTCACTATTATTGACAGACACTTCTGCCTTTACTCTTTTCCGTGGGGTATTTTTCTGCCTAAACATCTTGTCAAGGCTTATTTGTTTAAGCTACTTATTCGTTGCCCTTCTGTCTAGGGTAAACGAAACACTAGGCTGTCAAGCCCTATAGTATCACAAACACTGTTGCGCTTCTTCTATGTCATTCTTCAATCTGTCATGAGGTTACAACGCAATTATTTTCAATGAACTGTGATTTGCTTTAGGTCATCCATAGAACCCTCCAGGTTTTGAAGTAGTGCTGTCTCAGTAAGCCATATTTTATTTGCTGTATACTTCTTCTTGAGCGTTTATTCTCAAACTCCCGCTTGTTGTCTCTTGCAGCAGGTCATTGGTTATTACTAGATTTCCAGCAGGATGCAGTCCAGTGAATGGAAATGCGTTGTGTCACCGTTTTATTTGCGCCGATGGCCCAACATAATCGTCTTTCGCATTGCTGGTACACAAATCCAACTCATCACTATGATGTGGTGACTTCCCAAATGATGAATTGTTACAGTAATCTTTTTTTTCTTTTGATATTATCAGTGGTAACCCAAAAAGATATGGCAGCAGAGATGTGGTCCGTGTGCCATTGGCTGGTTCCTTTGGTAGAACAAGAAGATATAGCCATGAAGATGCTACTTCTGCTACAGAAGGTGAAAAACACTTGCACAATCTTCTCCAACACCAGATTAAGATATACACCACATTAACAGAGTAAGCAGATAAATATATAATTATTGTTTGTGTTTTAATAGTAAGCAGATATATATATATATACTTATTGTTTGTGTGTTAATACAGTTCTTCTGCATTTGTTTTAAACTTGTGTCAGTTAGAACATACACATACAGAGAATGTTAGAAATGGGAAGATCTAGTGGTGAGGGTGGGAAAAGTAATTTTTTTGGAAAGCCCGAAGATCACACAATCAACACCTGACCGGGACTCTGAGTCTATATAGATGGCTGTTGGAACGAAGGCGAAGCACTTATGGGAATGCCCCACGTGCTGTGAAGCCAGTTTCTAATCAAGAATCAAGAAGATAAAAACGGAAAAAATATATTTGATGAAACAGAAGTACTTACAAGATGGGCTGATTATGTGACAGAACTGTTTGACGACCAACGGAACAAAAAAAAACCTACAATACACAACAATGATGGACCAGTAATACTGAAAGCAGAAGTAGAAAATGCAATAAATTCAATAAAATGTTGAAAGGCTGAAGGCTCCGACAACATAACAGCAGATATAAAAACTCTAAATGAATTTGGCGTGGATATTATCGCATAATTTTGCAACTACATATAAGAAACAGGCCACATACCTAAAGACCTAACATCATCAATATTCATACCACTCCCTAAGAAGCCCAGGGCTGTGGACTGTACAGATTATAGAACAATAAGTCTAATGAGTCATATAACTCAAATACCTCAAGATAATACATGAAAGAATTAAAAACAAGATGGACCCATAGGTCGGTGAAGAACAATTCGGATTTAGGAAAAAACAAAGGAATCAGAGAAGCTATACTTAGTATCCGACTAGTGATAGATAAATATATAGAAGTCCAAAAAGTATCTATATTTGCTTCATAGACTACAGCAAGGCCTTTGACAGAGTCCAACATGAAAAATTAATCAAATGTCTTCAACAAATAGGCATAGATGGAAAAGACATCAGACTGATTAGAAATATGTATTGGGAACAGACTGCATCAATACGGTGTGAAAACAGCTACTCACAATACATAGAAATAAGAAGAGGTGTAAGACAAGGATGCATTTTATCACCAAGCCTATTTAATATCTACACTGAGAATATCTTTAAAATATAGAAGAAATACCTGGACTCAAGATCAATGGGAAAATAATAAACAACATTAGATATGCAAATGACAATGTTCTTTTGGCAGAAAGTGAACATGAACTACAAAGACTAATAGATCAAGTCAAGAAATCAAGTATTGAATATGGGCTGAATATAAATATTTTTAAAAAAAACCACGATAATCAGCAAAGACACAGACGAACAAGAGCTAAATATAAACATACATGGAGAGAAACTACAACAAGTAAAACGTTATCAATATCTTGACACATAGTAAGAAATGATGGCATATGTGAAATAGATGTTAAAAGGAGAACAGGAATGGCTAAAAGTACATTCAATGAGATAGTGAAAATATTAACACCTAAACAAATTACAAACAAGTTTAAAATGGCAATTATAAAATGCTACATCTATTCCATATTAATGTATGGCTCAGAAACATGGACACTAAACATATAATTAGAAGACAAAATTGATGCCTTTGAGATGTTGGTATATACAAGGATATAGAGAACATCACGGAAAGAGAAGAAAACAAACAAAGAGGTTCTAAAAACACTTAATATGAAGAAAGAATTACTAAGAGAAATAAAGATTAGACATATAAAATATCTTTGACACATTAAAAGACATGACACCTTGTTTAAGAAGTTAATTACTTAAGCTAGTTAGTTAGTTAGTCGTTGGATCATCATCACTGCAGTCTGGACATGCCCATATTTGCTCCGATATCTCATTGAGTGTATCCGCCATTACACTTCTGCTGACAGTACCGGTCCTATGCTGGTTGAGCGTCATTCTTCTGAGCCCTCTAAAATGTTCACTTCTAGCAACACCGCATTTCAATCCCTGATCTGTAATCCTAGCCATTGAAAAGGAATCATCATCCACATTAGTCTCACTCTCGAGTGCTATATCTGTTAAGGAGTTCAAAACGTCAGTGCGATCCATTGCCCCATCGCCCTGTGCCACAATTGCGTATGATACCAGTTGATCTGCTCTTTCATTGCTTCGAACACCCACATGTCCCTGCACGAAAATAAATGTAACCACTTTCAGTCTCGCCTTTCTCAAGACCTCAATCCACTGTTCGCGAACGAGACCCATTTGTACCTTCTTAATCATACTCATAGAGTCACTCAAGATGCAGACCTGCGTTACCTTCTGTGTGCATACCCACTCAAGATGCAGACCTGCGTTACCTTCTGTGTGCATACCCACTCAAGATGCAGACCTGCGTTACCTTCTGTGTGCATACCCACTCAAGATGCAGACCTGCGTTACCTTCTGTGTGCATACCAACTCGAATGCCCTGGTCACCGCCATAGTCTCTATAGTCATACTACTCGTAGTGCCGCAAAAGCACCACTCTCCTCCCTGATCGTTTTACCTGCGCACTGAGCTGTGAAGGCCCAAGTACTGCGAACATGTGTAATCACAGATCCATCAGTGTATATAATCACATCCCCTCTTTGGTATTCTCACTGACCAAAGCTTGCATTTCTTTCTTCACAGCAGTGGGCAGGGCCGGTCTTATGCCATTGCAACCTATGCGGCCGCAGTGGTCCCCGCACTTCATAAACCCATAAATTCATATTAGAATTTATTTTATTATCCTCTTCCCTACCCAGACTGGGCCCCGCGCAATCCGTTTCACATTGGGCCCCCAATTGTTAGGGCCGGCCCTGGCTGTGGGACACCAGTCTCTGCATTCCCTGCTACGTGTTGTTACTACTCTCAAACAAGTTTCGAAATCTGTGAGTAAACTTATCCATTCTGCACCTGCTGCCACATCCTGCAATCAGCACACGCTTTGTATGACACCCTCAGCACGTCCCATCCATGACCTCTCTTGAGTCTGCTACCGTTAACTTTCTGTATTTCGGAATGCAGAGGGTGTTCCTTATCTGCATGTATTTGAAGGTACGCCAGTGCACGGCAGTACTGTAATCTGTGCTCAGCTGTTGGACAGTCAAGTAGGTATCGCATAGCTCTTGTTGATGTGTCTCTTGTGCATCCCAGTATGATACGCATTGCTGCATTCTGGATTCTATCCAGTCTTTCGATCTGAGTTTGGCTAAGAGTCAGAAATGCCAGTGCATATTTCACCACAGCCACAACCAAACCCTGGTACAAAAGAAAGTACATGCTCTGCTCACACTGCGCAGCAGCCATAACCTTCATTACTGCTAGGCGTTTGCCTGCCCTTATGATAACGTGGTCAACATGTTCTCTGAAACCCAGACTTTGGTAAAAAAACAAACATACCCAGATATCTCATTGTGCTAGTTCTTTCTAAACTTTTTCCGGACGACGAAACTTGTGGCATTGCTGTCTTTACCATGTGATTGGCCAAGGAAAACCACGTCACGAATTCCATAGAAGGATTAACCACTGCTCCAGTATGTCGACACCAATTTGTCAGTCTGTCCACCTCCTTCTGTAGTTCCACGACGCACTCTTCTCGATTTCTGCCCTGTCTGTACACCAGGATATCATCGGCATATGGCATCGTTCTGCCAGCACCTGTGATTTTATTGCCAACGATATGTACTGTGTATACATTGAAAATTACTTAAGGGTAAAGCCAAGGGGAAGAGAACAAGAGGTAAGCACAGATACAAATTTGAGAGTAACATCCAAGATGGACAGGTTATAGTCTAGCAGAGTGCACCACCAAAACAAGAGACCAAAATGTTAGAGGTCTGCTGCAACTGCGGTGTTGATGATATCAATTACCTACAAGGATTCATGGTCATATATATTTTTATGTGATAATAAAGTACGTATGTACTTTATAAAAAAAATAAGGTTAAAAGTGATTCAAATTCCTCGTGCAATTGTTTAACGCTATACTTATAAAATTCAATGTGAAATCTATTACAGGTATCATAATAAGCGATAACTAGATATAACCAATAAGTATTATTTTATAATGAGTTATACTAAGTCTTTATTTAAAATTTTTAATTATTTAATCATTATAAATATTTTACATTAAATTAATTTTAATTCTTGTATAAAAAAATAATGAATAATCTACGTATATAATCGTAGTAAAGCAATTATAAGGGTTATTTCCCGTAGAATTGCTAGAATTAATTATAACATCCCGTGGCATTATTTAATGAGTTGTGTTGTTCCACACTGCGATGTTAAGTGACTGGTCTACCAGAACCGCAGCCTCCACATTTTTTATATTATTAAAGCTGTAATGTAACCCTATTGATCTAAAGCCCTTCACTAGTGACGGGTGTGTTGGATCATTGACGCAAATAAGACAGCGATATGACACATTTCCATTCTCTGGACAACATCCTGCTGGAAATTTAGTAGGACCGTTGTCCTGCTACAAGAGAGATCCAGAGAGGGTAAATCTAAATTTTATTGCCCTCTTTTTTTAAGCTCGTTTATCAACGTTATTAATTACAATGAGCATCCGTCAGCACTTTTGTGCACCAGGTGTTTTCTATAATTATTAGCATGGTTGCCATTGCAAACCGTTGCTTGACTTGAATGAATACGATGGTTAGTGTTTGAGGTGTACGTCCTCCAGGCAGGATAGCTCTCTTGTATGTCAACCATAATGAATCTATGTTTTTGGAACTAACATTCTATAATTATATAATAGGGGTTCTATGTGAGAAAATATGTTCCACCATTTTGTATGGAAACATCTATTTACATGTAAGCGTCAACCATTTGGTAGTTGCCGTTACGGCCAATAGAATCAATGTGACTGTATGGTAAATCACCATAAAGCTTTTTTTCGAATTTATTTTATTTCAACTGCATATTGAATCTAGGTTTTAATCTTCTTCTTCTTCGTTCGTTCTCAAACTCCTGCAGATTAGCAGGATGTAGTCCGAAGAACGGAATGCGCTGTGTCCTGGTTTACATCATTGCTGCGATATATGTGCCTTTCAGCCTGACAAAATCCGACTTCAGCGTGGCTTTGGGTCACTGACCCTATATGGGATGGGACAGCCAACTCCATTACCATTACCTCCTTAGTCGCCTTTTACGACATACGTGGAAGGTAATAAGTGTTGCTATTCTTTGCTCCCCTTTCTCGGCTCGGCAACACACGGGCGAGGTTTTAATCATCCTTCATCAAATGTTCATAGCAGGTAGTCGCTGATTTGGGAACCATGCCTCACCATGTACCTATCTAAACCATGTAATTTTACGACGTCTCGCGACTGACGTGAGGTTTTCTTGTTAATCTACATGCCTCCTTTTTCTATGTATTATTATATCAGTCAAATGGCATGAGCCCATGGACGGCTGGACCAGCAACCAACCAATCATACACACACACACACATATATATATATATATATATATATATATAAGAATAATGTTATATATATTTATGTTATTTACAGTAGCATTTTTTTTAGCTGTGCTTCATTATTTATTTTTTTTGCACAAAATAAATTAGTGACAAAGAAAATTGCTGAATTCGAAATGAGATGATACAAACGAATTTTGAGAATACCATGGATAACGAAAATGACGAATCAGGAAGTGATAAAAGTACTAAACGCCGTAGAATGGTCGTTCATAAACAACGTTAGAACAAGAAAATGTTTTTTTGTTGTTGTTGTGTGTGTGTGTGCCGTACAAAGAGGCATAACATCATGGAAAATGAATAATGGAAAACATGGTTCCTGGTGAGGGCAGCCGAAGACGACGATGGATAAAATACATATCATGATTGTTTAAAAATGCCCTTGGCTGCAGGCAGGACATCTCGCCCAGAATCGTGAACAGTTTACTACATCCATAAAGTAAATAACTTCCTGAAAAGAACATATGTGTTTTATATTATATGTGATGAATATATATCACTCGTCTGTAACAGTTGTTTTCAGAAGCCAGAAAGTGTTCTAATTTGGTATGTTCCTTTGTCTATTGTAATTTATTTTTTACTATTTAATAGAATATTCAGTAGTATTACTAATTCAATATAGTATTTATGGTTTTTTTGTTTGTTTTTACTACTGCCACACTCATTTTCTTGGGCCTCCTCTGACTGGTTATTTATACATGTATTCTTCTTTCCATTTCTTCTGTAAATGTCCAACTCTCATATTCGTACACACACAAATATGCATATTTAAAGGTAGGCTGAAATCTGACTGTTATGACAAATAAATGTGATAGACTGTTGGGTATAATATGCTGATTATCAAGGCTGTACTTATTCTGCATTTACATACAGTCTTCAATCTGGTCATTGCATGAAATATCATACTCGTAGAAATAATGTAAACTGACTAATTATAAAATATTACTACAAAGAAATAATTCATATTTGTGATTATAGTAGATGTTATAATGTTCGTGCTCAGCTGCTGAAAATGTCAGAAAATGTAATGATGATATTTTATTCTTTCTTCCTTTTCGCTTTATTCCCCTTTATGCCTTGATGCGTTAGGGGTAGAAGAGTTATCTGGAGATGGCTTGTTTGTGTGTTTCGTATATGTTTGTTTTCGTTGACTCTTTTATTTCTGTAATCCATCGTTTGCAAGGTCTTCCCCTGGCTTTGTATCGATTGTGTCTGTATAGTAATGCTTTTTGAGTGGCACTGTCTGATGGTAGTCTGGAAGCATGCGAAAAACCACTTAATCTGTTGTCTTCTGATGTAATCCAGGATTGGTGTTGTGTTTGTTAGTCTTTTGATGTTTTCTTTCCTGATTCTGTCTCTTATTATTACTCCGAGGATTCTACGGAGACAAGTCATTTCTGCTGTAACAAGTTTTCTTTTCGATTCTGTTGTTAGTGTCCACATTTGACATTGGTAGCATAGTGATGGTATGATGACATTTCTAACTGCCAGTCTAAATCATGTCTCACACTATATTCCACAGAAAATCTATACAGCGATGCAGTCTCAACGCGTGCATATGACCACGGAAGAAAGTATCACTAACCTTACAGACATGGATCATTTACATACGAGTCACAATAGAACAATCACAAACTCTATGGTACTCTCCATTAACTGGAACATTAGTTTCATTGATAATACTACATTAATATCACGATGGAACATTACTTTACTAAGAACATTGAGCGATGACATGTTTCTTCGCTTGTTACCAACTGTGGCTGTACTTGTTGCTATAATGATTGTAGGCACTGTTGGAAACTTGTTTATTTGTTACATATTCTTGATGAAGCTTCGAACTAGCAGCCAAAACTTCCTGCTGTTGTGTCTTGGTTTATTTGATCTCATCAGCAGTTGTGTGGGAGTCCCATCTGAGATATTTGATGTCCGGCATTATTATCTGTACGAATCGGCGAATACATGCAAAGCTATGAGGTAAGTCTGTGAACGCATTCTAGAATAATTGGAAAGTCTTTGAGTGCCGTTGTGTCGCAGTTGATATCTGATGTTTGACGTCATGAATTATTATCACTAGAAGTCTATTAATGCATGCAAAGCTATGAGGTAAGTCTGTGAACGCATTCTGGACTAATGGGTTAAGTCTGTGGGTGCATTCTGGACTAATGGGTTAAGTCTGTGGGTGCATTCTGGACTGTGATGAAATCAATGAGCAGCGCGCTGTATATGTAAAATGTCTTTGAATTCATTCTGGACTGAGCGGAGAATCAGTGAAAGCTTTCTGAATTCTGGGATTTATATGGTACGTCTGTGAGCACACGTAAAGCTAAGAAATGTGAACATGTATTGGAATGTGGGATAAGTATACGATGATATATATTCAAGGGAATGGGGTAAGTCTGAACGCATACAAGACTGAAGGTTAAATCTGTCTACTTGACTTTAGCCGCAGGTCTATCAACGCATAATATCTAGTATTTATGTGAATTTTGATTTGTCACGACAACACAAAACTTTATATGGATTAACAATGTACTCACAAAAAGTACAGAAAAGATGAAACTTTTGTAATATGAAGCAAACGGGAAAACAAAGTAGTAGCTGTTAAGTCTTATTTTTCTTGTGGCAACATATATCTTTAGAGACTTGGCAATTATATCCGCAAAGGAAATGAAAATATCAACGAAATGAAAAATTACAGAAAGGTTTTAAATAATAACATGGTCAGATAAGGATTCACACACAGATATTCGCAAAGACCAGAACATAGAGGACGATTGGCTTCTAAATAATATATTGAAATACGCAAGCCAGCATATTTTGAGCATATAAAAAGACACAATGGATTAGTCATTAATTTAGGAAAAACACGGGTTACAGGAAAGAAGGTCACGTAAAATGTCGATGGACCGGATATTAAGGACATGTAATAATAAATTAATAATAAAATAATAGCCGTAGATAGCAGGCGACCATGACAACAGTTTCAGACTCGTTCTTGCATCTCTGGTGTGTACAGAATCACCGAAATGTTCAATCCTGGCAACTCACCACATTTGGGACGCATATAACCAGAATCAGGCATCTGTGAGTTGATCCGTCTTTTCAGGCAGCGCGTTTTCTCTGAGCTTCTGAGATTGCATGGTTCTCATTGATACAAGCACATTAGCCGGTGTTGCTGCGTAACAATGGGCGATTCTGTGCTGCATATTCACAGAATTTAGCGTCGATACATTAATCGATACGTCGATCTCTTAAGAAACACTTTATGAGTCATTGAAGCGTTTATGATATCAACTGGCTAGTCATTTTCCCTTTAAGTCCACCACTCATCATCCGTTTTGGAATTCGTTTACTACGCATGCGCACATCTGTGGCCCATCTTAGTTGAGCCTTCTTAAGCATTGCATGCATGCTATGGATATTTGCTCTACCCGAGTGAATAGTCTGCGAAAACATTCTTCTGAACTCTGAATGTCAGTTTATGCAGACTTACATGATTGTTATGTAAGCGTGAAAATACATTTTGTAATGTAAGGTGAGTCTGTGCAAGCACAGTTAATTCATATAGGGAAATAAAATAAGCTGTGCGCCATTATACAAATCAATAATTTATTTAGATTGTGAAGTAGAGTCTTTGTTGCCATTCCTGTTGTTTTGTCATTCCATTTGTTGTTATGTTGTTTAAAAGATATTTTCTTCACGTTCACCTTATTTCAATAGAAAATATGCACTTACTGCACAAAACTGAAGTGCAACAGGAAAAGCGTGAAATGGGCTAAGGAAGTTTTGCTAATAACACGAAACACATATAGGAACACATCCACAATTCGACGTTTTGTCCAAAAGATCTTTATCAAGAATAACATACACGTATAAATAAAAAACGACAAGTAGGGACGACACAACTTACGTTCACATGTCTAGCGAAATGGCCGGAAGAATAGAAATGAGATTATAGGCGACACAAACAGGAAATGTACAGAAATAGGAAAGTTGCTGGATGGCTTGTCAATTTGGCACCAAAGAATGTAACGAGTTTAACTTAGTAATAACACAAGAGAGAGAGAGAGAGAGAGAGAGAGAGAGAGAGATGTACTGTATAAGCAGGTAGAGAATCAAAACCGGCGAGACAATTGTATCAAAATAGGCAGAATCCTGGTCAAACCGGGACGTATGATAAACATATACATATATGATGATAGTATATCCTCTATATCAACTCTAACATTTATGTATCAATTTTCAGGTTCATAACCACATTTCCATCATTGGCGTCCATCTTAGTCCTCCTGATTATTGCAGCAGACAGATATCGTAAAGTAGTCAAGCCACTCTATTACCAAATACAAGTATCAACTGCTAGAATCGTTGTTGCGATTATCGTCATATTTTGTTTACTTCTCTCCGTACCTGCTGTCTACATATACGGTCACAGAACTCTGCCAACAACAATGACTGGAGAATACGGCTACGACTGCTCTATAAACGATGACTACAAAGACAGTTATTATCCAGTTATCTACGAAGGGTTATTCTGTGCAGCTTTCGTTGTTTGTACCTTTGCTCTAGTCTTCATCTATGTCAGAATTTGGGTGGAGACAAAAAGGCATATACAATATATGCAGAACAATGCTATATGGGGTCCATTGATGGTCGATGAAACGCCAACATCTTCTACAAACTATGACGAATCTACTATGGAAAGCAATGACGACAGTATGTTAAAGCAGGGTTCTGTGACTTTGTCGTTGAAATCAACAATTAGAGACCTGTTTTGTAGAAGATTAGTCGGTAAAGCAAAACGAAATTCTGAAACATTACACAGTATTGAAAATATATCAAAAACAGAGCTGTCTAATGTTAGAAACACGCATAAAGTGGAAGTTAATCAAACAAAAATCGTATCGGGGTTTCATAAAGAAAGAAACAGGGATTTTAATTATTGTGTCTTGAATAAAAAGTGTGATGTTGATAACAATATCAATATTAATAATAGGTTAAGTGAAATAATTGAACTTGCAGTATTAAACGGGGAAGTTAACACGCCGAAGGAATTGACGTATTATTTTCCAGGAAGCACCTGCGAAGCAGCTGATAACGTCAGTGATTATACAGCTCCATATAAAGCATACGGTGATATATGTATATCTGAAAGAACAGCTTCTCTTGAAAGCTGTAATTATTCAATATGTTCAGATATTCATTGTCAGGAGTTTGTCACGAATGAACAGGTTTCAAATATATCTAGGTCATGTACTTTGAGACATGTACCTAAAAAACAAGACATCAAATGTCTAGAATCGAATTTCGTTCACGACGTTGACAGTCGCAATGATCTGAACATCGTACCTACCAGAACACACGATCTTCATTTGTCGTTACACGTCAACAGTGATAATCGTATCTGTGCACAGTCAGAGCATGGCACTAAGACCTCACATCCCAATGACAAGAGTCCGTCTTTATCTGACTCTGCTATAGATATTACTACCAACTCTATCGACAACAGAACAGTTGAACCTTCTATTCTATTACAACAAAACACACAGACCAAAAGTCTCGAACAAAATCAACACAAATTAAATACAGACGATCTTTGTAATGTTCATACCACAGACAGTCTCTCACATTCAAATACATTACAGAGAAAATTAAATGTTTCAAAACAAGACACGGATATATCAACCAGACAAATGGGCAAAGTTGAGTCTGTTAATTCGTCTGACACAGAAAATGAGTGCGACGGCAAATCCTGTTATCACATCACTCACTACCAACCAAACAGCTTTGAATATCAATTAACCAACAAGGAAAACTCTGCCATTTTTACCACATCAAATGTCTCATCTCGTCGTGTTTCTTTCGCCACTGATCTTAACGACTTTGCGTGTACCAGTCAAGTCAATGACTCACATAATATGCAACTGTCGTTAGACAACGAAACAGGAACAACTCAATCACACAAAGTATTAGTAAAAACACGATCATCTCAATCATTGGTCGCAGCAAAAAACGCTAGGAAAGCTCTACGAACAACACGTGCAACCATCATTGCTTTCGTAATCACTCTTGGTTTTATTCTAAGTTTTCTCCCTCATTTGATTCTAATTATGTTACGATCTGCCACCATCAACTTAGAGGAGCAATCAGATAATATCTCTCTTAACATGTACAATATTTTCTTACGTTCGTATTTTGTTAACAATATCGTTAATATTTTTGTGTATGCATTCATGCATCTGGAATTCAGAACTCAGATATCTAACATGTGGACTGGTATTACAAACATGAAGGGATCCGTGCAATGAAAGGCAATATAATATATTATAACAATAACTGAAGTATATCGATCCTATATAAGACATTGGTATTTTACTATAGCTTAAATTTGTGGTTTCACTAATACATACAGTTACAATGAGAATATTAGTGGCTAGAAGTTCTTTCAATTGCATGAGGAAAATACTGGCATCTAAGCAAATTACATACAAGCTACAAATGAGAATTATAAAATGTTACAACTGTCCTATATTAATGTATGGCTCAAAAACATGGACAATAAAGTGACAACTAGAAGACAAAGTCATGCTTTGAGATTTGGATATATAGAAGAATAGGGAGAACATCATGGAAAGAGAAGAAAACCAACAAAGACGTTCTAATAACACTTTGTGTGAAGAAAGAATTATTAAAATAAATAAAGATCAAGCAAATAAAATATTTTGGACATAGTAAAAGACATGACACCTTGTTGAAGACCTTACTTGAGGGTAAAGTCGAGGGGGCGAGCAAGAGTGAAACAGAGATTCAAGTTGGAGAGTAACATCACTAGGTTGACAGGTTACATTCTAGCAGAGTGCACCACCAAGAAAAGAGACAGGGGAGTTAGAGGTCTGTTGCTGTCAACTTTCGTTGCAGAGATAGGACATAATAATGATGAGCACAGTCAATTGCATCGTCGGCATAACTTTGATGTTGCCTTTGTACCACGCGCAAGATTGACTGAGACGCACCAACTAACCACTCAACCACCGAAAATAGCAGTAACTGTAATATACATAATAATAGGTGAAGTTCAATAATAATTGTTTTCATGTATCATATGTTTTATCGTATCTTATGTTTCATATGTTTTATCGTATCTTATATCTTATTCATGTTTCATATGTTTTATCGTATCTTATTCATGTATCATATGTTTTATCGTATCTTATTCATGTATCATATGTTTTATCGTATCTTATTCATGTATCATATGTTTATCGTATCTTATTCATGTATCATATGTTTTATCGTATCTTATTCATGTATCATATGTTTTATCGTATCTTATTCATGTATCATATGTTTTATCGTATCTTATTCATGTTTCATTTGTTTTATCGTATCTTATTCATGTTTCATATGTTTTATCGTATCTTATGTTTCATATGTTTTATCGTATCTTATTCATGTATCACATGTTTTATCGTATCTTATGTTTCATATGTTTTATCGTATCTTATGTTTCATATGTTTTATCGTATCTTATTCATGTATCATATGTTTTATCGTATCTTATTCATGTATCATAAGTTTTATCGTATCTTATTCATGTATCATAAGTTTTATCGTATCTTATTCATGTGTCATATGTTTTATCGTATCTTATGTTTCATATGTTTTATCGTATCTTATGTATCATAAGTTTTATCGTATCTTATTCATGTATCATATGTTTTATCGTATCTTATTCATGTGTTAACAAATCATCATAAGGGAGCCGCGTAGCGCAGAAGTTAGCACACTCGCTTCGCATATGAGTGTTCCTGTGTTCATTCCTCAGTTGAAGCGGAGATGTTTTTCAGATCCGGGAAGTAAAGACTGTGAGGGAGAGGAGATAGCTACCGCCCTCATTTGCAGAACTACTGAAATGTGATATCCCTAACATTTCAAACCACTACGGCATTAATAAATGATACGGGTTACTTTACTTTTTATTATATCATCATATAGGAAAACTAGATCAACAAGAAGACTTGGAGACGTGCTGTTCTGTTGAATCTGACGACGTAAACATGTTGAAAGAATGGTAGCATATCCTATATAGGACGTAGCTATCAATCCAGAAATTTTTGTGGCTGTAGTGATTCTTTGGCAGTTCAGTTGTTTATTTTTTTTTTGAATCCCAGGAATTGCGAGCGATTAGCTCTTAATTCCTATGTGCAGTGGGGTGGTTTTTCTGAACTTCTTTCATACCCAGGAGACTTCAGCTTTCGAGTTAGTGCAATGACTATTGAAGGAGCGTTTTACTCAGAGGGGGTCTATAATTGTATAGATGACATTGACATGCTATAAAGCTTCCATAAGAGAGCCTCAATATAGCGGCATGTCATCTACTAAGGTTTTCTGTTGCATGGGTTGTTTGTCTAGTGGACTATTGGTGAGACCCACTGACGCAACCGCATGCGTATTACGTTCAGCAGTTTGCCATTGTTTTCTGGATGCACAATTGTCTGAAGCGGGTTTCGAACTCGGTAACTTGGCCATCAAGAACTCGTACTGTACCACGCCGTCACATAACCGGACAATATGTTGAAACCCTAATGAAATCCACCCTGTACTTAGAAATGGACGGGGGGGGGGGGAGAATTGTTAATAGAATAGCTTATTTATCTCCCTTTACTCCTATGACTATATTGATTTCTGTTATAGGGGTAACGGTCTGTTCCATACTTGCCACGGCAGCATTTCGTTTTTCCTTTATGTAGGTAAGAGACCACATCATTTCTTCCATGTTCATTTCAAGAAGACGATCGTATGACTGTGACAACTGTGGTATAAGACATGCGGACTAAATTGGGAATCATCCTCCTAAAGTGACGCATTTTACTTTACCTGTGAATTTCATTGACTGTCGGTATAAATTATATGCAATGTGTCTAATGAAAATCACGGGAAAAGTCAAATGCGTCAGTTTAGAACAGGGGTCTGGAACCTTTTTTATGAGAGAGAGAGCCATAGACACCACATATTTTGAAAAGTAATTTTGTGAGTGCCATAAATATGATTAAAACTAAAAATTCAAGTAAATGTGTGCATTTTTTTGTAATTTCTACACTAAAAGTACAATAATTATGTCTCTGAATTATTTTTAATAACATTGTTATGCTGTTGCTAATCAATAATGAGTATTTCTTACCATTAATGCGATTTCTGATGCTGAGCTGCAGTAGACTTTAGTGCATTTGTAGAGTCAAATATTGATATGCAATTAAAATGTAGATCACAGGAGTCTAAATAAACATTTTTTTTATAATCGAACATTTGTCTGCGAGCCAGATGCATCAATATAGCCACATCTGGTTCGCGAGCCATGGGTTCCCGACCACTGGTTTAGAAGGATAATTTCCAATGAGCCAATATGTTTTATATTAGCGATGGACACGGTACGACAGACTTGAACCAGGTGCTTTACAGTCTGCTTGTTTTGCCGACAAGGACACATTTGAAAGTCAGTTGGAGAATGCATTATGTGTTTCTTCTTCTGCTTCTATGGCAAGTCCCTCTCCAAGATAGTACTGTGTGCGGATCTTGGATCAACTTAAATAAGTTACACTATTTGACTTTCCCTGTGTTTTCCATTGGCTGGCGAAGTAAGTAAGCAATGAACAATCACCTCAGCCCTGATTAATGCCTCAGCACATAGGACTACACTGAAAAAAGGACTTGGCTGGTGCCAGAATGAAGTATATGGAAGTTGGTAAAAACGAGAAACGAGTGCAATATAGGAATAAAAAAAGATTTCTTAACTCTGTATGTCCACTGAGCCGCTAATATCTACTATGCCGAATAGCCGCTCAAATCTACATTTTAATATGAATTTACTATCGTGTTCCGCATAGCAGGAAAACCGTACGGAGACAAAGAGTTAAATATCGCAGAAATGGAGCAGGTTACTTACCATGTGCTGAAGAAACTAGCATTGTTTGGAAATGCATGCAGACACGATTCCTTGTCAAAAACAATACTGCCGGGAACTGTAAAAGGGGAAAAAATAAAGGCATGGACAGATAACATCAAGGAATGGACAGGACAATATTGTTCCTCACTCATCCACATAGCTGAGGGCAGATATTGCTGGAAGACTCTGTTTTCTGAAACATCCAATGTGTTTACTACGACCCTGAAGGGTTACGGGTATTGGGTATTATTGATTGATCGATTTGCTTAATGAGAAAATGAATTAAGAACAGGACATATGGAAGTTTTCAGACTGTTACGATAGTCTGACGACTAAATCGATTACATGTATTTCTGATCATTTTTAACATATTTTATGCGATGTAATTAAATCAGAACTTATTGAAACTTGAGCCGGGCCTGGTCAGTCTATATAACAGACATCTTTGTTAGTATTGATTGTTCTCACATTACTCTGGTATGTATTGAAGCGACAACGTGAACGATTTCTACAACGAGCCATTGTATCTATAGATTGTGTTTCCTCCGATATTTCAGTTACATGTCTAACTAATGAGTGAATGACGATCGGTTTCTGTCTATGGCACGCTTAGTCGCTTGATATAAAGTAACATTGTGACGTCTCAAAACGTTGGTAACTCCTTTAATTCACCTTCTTCCTGGTCTTCCTTCGCCTCTTACAGTTTCCATTCTCATGTTGAATGCTCTTGCTGCAGGTCAATATGGGCTCATTCTAGTTTAGCAGCCGAACCATTTCAGTCTGTTTTTTTCTGCAGGATCTAGTCCAGGGAACTGAAATAGGTCGTGTCGACGTTTTATTTGCGTCAACCAAGTGTTATTTTGTTCGATATTGGCGTTGGTAACTAATACAATGACTCAGTCTAAACAAGAAGAAAACAGATGTATCGGTTATTTCAAAGAACTATCAATATATACACGAGTTCGAGTGCTATGATGTTATATTGAGCCAATCCTTCTTTGTGGAAGTGAAACATGGACAAAAATTAAAAATGCCAAAGATAAGCGGGAGACAACTGAGATATGGTTTTTAAGAAGAATGATGAAAGTTTCATGGACAGTCAAGAAAAATAATGTAGGAGTTCTCAGATATGTTGTAGTCAAACGACAAATTATAGCGAAGATTTGAAACAGACAATCAAGATTTTTAGGTATGTGATGAGAAAAGTTAAACGTGAACATTTAGTAAACAGGGGAAAGATCAAGGGAAGGAGAGACAGATGAAGACAAAAAGAGAAATTTCTGGATGGGTTGTCACTGTTGCACAAAAAGATGCCAGCAACTGAACTTATTTACAACACAAGAGACAGAGAGGTATGGAGAAGCATGATCGCCTAAGCCACTCGGCACGGCACTTGATTGATTGTTTGATTGAACTAATATATTCAGTGATTTAACAATTCCCCTGACAGGTGGACATCTGTACTCATATCGATAGGTCAGCCGTTCCAGAGACCTAGTTCCTGAACATACCCGCAGGTCAGCATGCTAAAAACTGATCACTTTCACGGATGCTTGACCCTTTGTCAATTTATTGCGTCTCTATCGTTACAACCACCCATGCCTGTACTTTTTTTCAACTTCGTTTCTTTTTTTCTGCTGGTTCCATATCATTTATCTCTAGCTATATTTCTTCTGTTTTTATAGACGTGTGCACAAACCATCTCCATGTTGTTTTCTTTAATCTGCGTGAAATCGCTTCCAATAAATCCAATTAATGACAAACAAATGTTTGACATAAGATAACAAACAAAGTGTATTTTTTCAAGAAAAGAAAATTTATTTGTCCTGTTCATAAACATTTCCTTGTGACGATACAGCAACAATAAAATACAATAAAGACACTGGACTTCAAAAATGAATGAGGGATTGATTAACAAAAAATCAACAAAATACAATGCCACATTATGGCACATGCTTGAGTTTCAAATCATTCGCAATGTTTTTTTAACAGAATCTAATAGCTAACTTGAATTATTTTTAGTTTCTTAGTACTTGTATATAAGTTATTTGTTATTATAGAAGGTTCATAGAACACATATCTCAAACTAGAAGTTTAACACTTGACTCAAAGCTAACTATTATTATTATAGAAGGTTTATTACATGACTCAAAGCTAACTATTATTATTCTTGAAGGTTTAATACATGGCTCAAAGCTAACTCTTATCATTCTAGAAGGCTTAACACATGACCCAATGCTAGCTTTTACTATTCCTAAAGGTTTAACACATGATTCTTCGTCTTCTTCAGCGTTCATTCTCAAACTCCCACTGGATTTCCCGTGTAGCAAGACCATGGTCCTACTAGATTTCCAGCAGGATGTAGTCCAGAGAATGGAAATTCGTTGCGTCGCCGTTTTATTTGCGCCAATGGTCCGACCCATCCGTCGTCGGTGGGGAATACATGATTCAAACATATTTCTCTAGATCAGTGTTTTCAGTCTGTTTTTGCTCTCTGCCTACTTTACGGATGATATTACTTCCGTGGCCCCCTTTGGAATATATAAATACAACATCCTGTACGTTTTAGCCACATATTCTTACTATAATTCTTATCGAACACTGTTCAAATAGTCACCTTCTTCTGGTCCTCTATCCTTTAATCGGGTCTATGGTTCCCCCAATTTCTGTTTGTGTTCTCCGCCCGTCTCCATCCTGGAAATCTGTATGACCACCTGTGGGACAATAACTCCAATGTTGAGAACCCCTACACTAGACGATGACGTTAACAAAAGCGTATAAAGTAAAGTTTTTCACTTCCCGAGTAAGCTAAAAATGTGTTTCTTACACCGTTAGTGGTGTTGCTAATAGGACAGATTGGGTTTGAATCTTGGATGAAACTCAATGTTTATCATACTTTCTAGAAACTCCCCATTCATGCGTCATTTCAAGTAATGCAATTACATGACTCACTCGAATGGTATTTTACCTTACAGAAATGTGACAAAGTTTATCAATTTAAACTTGAGTTTGGCAATATACTACACAGCAGGAAATAAATCGGTTGCACAAGAATACGTACAATGTAACTACATGTTCTGACTATAGCTTTTGTGTGCAATGGCTGATGGTAATGAAAGGATAGGCGCTACATGTAAGTTTATAAAATGTATTTTACTTTTACACACCGTACACTAAATGTTACGAAATATGCTACATAAAACAATAAAATTCCGATATAACGCATCTTTTTATAGCAAAATTTCCTATTTGACAACACTATTCAAAATCTCCAATTATATTTATTCTTTATTGTTTATACAGTATATAACAAATTTCTGTCCGAACTAAGTTGTTATAATGAGATTTCACTGTATATAGACATGTACAAAATTAGTTAGCTATACAGTAGAATTCCGTTATAAGAACAAGGTCAAGACTGACAAAATATGTATGTAATAACATACATTTTCTATATACAGTACAAACAATATAAAATAAGTATAACTAGATATTTGGAAAAGTGTTGTTATATAGGGAAATATGTTATAAACGAGGGAGTTATGGAGAAATTAAACTGTATTAGTTTATTTTTTTATTTATATCATGTACATTTAGGCCTATTACATGTAATATGATATTTTTTAAATAGATGTAGGTCTATTTTTAAAATGTAAGTATTTGATTGTTGTTTTAGAACGAGAATACTTTTATTTCTCACATTTTTTTCAAAGATTCTTCTAGAAATGTTTTTCATAAATATAAAAACATTACGAATATTTCTCATTGTCATATATTCCCGAAATTGTTTAAAATCTAAATGAATTAATTTCTTTAGTATTTGTATTTATGCAATTTTAAGAATAGTGCTTTCCTGTTTTTGGTAATATTTCCGTTATTCATGAAGATATGACAGGAAATTGTCAGCAACTACCAATCACGTTAGAATATGAACAGCTGCTTATGTAAGGATAAATAATCGAACTTGATTTTTTTTTAAACAACAATAAAATTCCTTAAAGTAATTTTATAAATTTCCACCAGTGAACTAAAAAACTTTCACCTCTAATTTTCAAAGTACAAATAACAAGCACATAAAATTAGGAGTATAAATGAAATATATGGAAACTCAAAACGTAAAATTTAATTATTTAAAGAAAACATAATTCAATTATGCACAAAGACATAGGTACAAAAAATGTTTGTAGAACAAATAAACAAAAAAGATGTACATTTTCATGATTTTATTTGAGTAAAGATTAAGGGGCCGTTGACAAAATGGGAAGTCGGGCATCTTCCCTGATGGACACTAAACGTATGAGGTAGATATAATAGTACGGATCCCCGACTTCTCATCTGTCATATAAATATGAAAGCGATGACACATCAAGAACTGATCAATTTACTGTTTACGGGATACACGTTTGCAACATTTTGAATAGGACATTAAATTTTCACATTGTATACTCTTAACAAGTACCAGATTTTTTTAACAGATCTGAAACAACATTAACGTAAAACGTACAAATTATTGACTAATGACAAATATAGAAAAAAGCATGAAAAAAAAGGAAAAAGGAACAGGGGAAAATGAGACTAAATTTTATAAGAACAAATTGAACTGGATATGGTGGTCTGGACCGAATAACTCAGAATAACGCAGAGATGTTTAAGATAATTATAGAAGAATGTACGAAAACTGATATTATTAAATGACACATGTATGGTATATTAGATAAATTATGAATTCTTGTTGAGATATGAAAGGTTTATATTTATAACAAATTCCCAAATGTAACAGCACTTTTCAAAATCCCCAATTATGTTTATTGGTTATTGTATGTACGTGTAAAACAGAGAATTTCTGTTATTACATATGGCCTACATATTTCAACGTTCCAGACTAAGTTATTATAATGGAATTTGATTGTATACACATTATTTTGCTTTTAAACATGGCGGTTGAACATTGGTGCGTACTGTGACATGAAAAAAAGTTGCCGATAATGATATGTTGCCATTACGCAGTCGGAAAAATGGTCTATCTAACGAGTATGATTTTTGTAGCATAGGCTCTAACATAAAGCACAATTATATGCCAACTTAACAGGAATGTATCTAGTACATGTTTGGAGATATCTGCTACCCCCTTGTATTTATAGAAAAAATAGTTCTGAAACTAAATATGCACCTAGATACTCCTAGTATTAGCAAGTCTTCACATGTTCTGGTTATAGGACCACTGGTATTAGTGCTGAAGCATTTTCAATCAAGTCTGGCTGAGGCAGTCACACTAAATTGGCTGTCTCAACGCGTCTATGTTGTCTGCTCCAACATATCTGAGCTATACCAACGTAATAGGTATGAGATAGCTACTTTCATTAGACTTAGCCAATACGTCTCAGATAGCTAACTACGTTCATTCGACTGCCCCAGTATGTCTGAGATAGCTAGCTAAGTACGCTCATTCGACTGCCCGATCAGTTCTGAGAAAGGCGAACACAATTCTACTGCCAGCACCCCTTGTAGATACAGTTGAAGTAAATAAGTTGTTGGTTGCGAACCGAGAACATTCCGTGCCGATCACGGCTGTATATACGTCTTGAGTCAAGCAGAAGGGAAATTTTCCTAAAACAAGATAATGTCATTTGCTTATTTTCGCGCTTAATTCATTGGTTTCTATGAGATTTATGGTATCTTTTTTTTTCTGGAATCACATCCTAAGATGGGGTGTGGGAGGGCAGGGTTTACCAGTCTATTAACTATTTCCTGAGTACTGAAATCCATATTCTGATTTTTAAAGAGGAAGGAATGGGGTTCGACGCCCCGAATCCTCTTATCTACGGGCTTTGTGTGAGTCCATATGTGCACACACACTCTCTCAGCAGATGCTGAAGAATGTGCATGCATGTTGCAGTACATGTCGCTGGCTACTCTACTGATCTTACATTTCAAATCGGTGTTCTCAAGTTGCTTAAGTAGATTAATCGTTAATCTTAGTGTCACCAGTTCAGCTGAGGTAGCTGACATTTCAATCAGTTCGGATGTGGTAGCTGGCATTTCAATCAGTTCGGATGAGGTAGCTGACATTTCAATCAGTTCGGGTGAGATAGCTGACATTTCAATCAGTTCAGTTGAAATAGCTGACATTTAATATCAATTAAAAGTATTAATTAACACATAATATCACTTAGCAGGGAATGCAGAGAATGGTGTCCCACAGCTGTCGAGAAAGAAGTGCAGGCTTTAATCAGTGAGAATACCAAAGAAGGGGATGTGATTATATACACTGATGGATCTGTGATTAGGCATGTTCGCAGTGCTTGGGCCTTTACAGCTCAGTGCGCAAGTAAACCGATCAAGGAGGAAAGTGGTGCCTTTGCGGTCACTACGAGTAGTATGACCATGGAAACGATGGCGGTGACCAAGGCATTTGAGTGGCTACGCACACAGAAGGTAACGCAGGTCTGCATCTTGAGTGACTCTAAGAGTATGATTATGAAGGTACAAGTGGGTCTCGTTCGCGAACAGTGGATTGAGAAAGGCGAGCTTCAAAATGGTTACATTTATTTTCGTGATGGGACATGTGGGCGTTCGAGGCAATGAAAGAGCGGATCAACTGGCATCGTGCGCGATTGTGGCACAGGGCGATGGGGCAATGGATCGCGCTGACGATTTGATTTCCATAAGAGATATAACACGCGAGAGTGAGACTAATGTGGATGGTGATTCCTTTTCAATGGCTAGGATTAAAGATCAGGGTTTGAAATGCGGTGTTACTAGAAGTGAATATTTTGGAGGGCGCAGAAGAATTATGGTCAACCAGCATAGGACCGGTACTGTCAGCAGAAGTGTAATGGCGGATACATTCAAGGAGAGATCGGAGCAACTATGGACATGTCCAGTTTGCAGTGATGATGATCAGACGACTAACTAACTAACTAACTAGCTGACATTTCAATCAGTTCAGTTGAGATAGCTGACATTTCAATCAGTTCAGTTGAAATAGCTGACATCTCGCGACTAAAGCGAAAAGGTACGACATTGATATTTTTTTCCAAATTCTACTCATCCAATACATTCGACAGGCACAGCTCCATTATATTTAACTATATAATAACAAATAAGATTACATAAGGACACTATGACACACAAAAATACAAGGATTTGGTTGGGTAAAATGTACCTCTCGTGGTGAGGTACGCTTCTTTCAACCGCGGACGTTAGCACACATTTCCTAAATCCAAGCTTTTAACCATACACAATTGTGGAGGTCGCGGTTCTGATAATCCAGTTACCAAGACCTCCGGAGTTTAATACAACAAGGTAGTTAATGAGTTTGCCTCTCTTTTGGAGATGCGTACCCTTTTCAACCAGCGGACAACAAAGTTCAATTAAGATATATCAGGACACACTACCATAAATTATTAGAGGTAACAAAGACCACAAGATTAATCTTAAATATTAATACAACGAGTAAATGAGCGACAACAAAGGATGGTGTGATCCTTCCGTGCACAGAAGATGGAGTTGCACTCTGCTTAAAGCTACAGAAATATTCCTGTCCGTGGAATATTTCAATGCCCGGCATTATATGAAGATCAACTACACAAGCGATAGAATTCTGTTGAATTGTAACGTGTACACAAGTGTTAACAGCAGATCGCAATTGCAATAGTTACTTCTTGCTGAATTGATTGCTGTCCCTTGTTTTGTATTCTCGATTAATCTCCCTTGCATTGATGACTAGAAGAACCAACTGTGTGAATGCGGCTCAAATACTTAGAATAATACTAGATAACTTATGTCTCTCTACAAAATATAACCCAATCAGAACATATCTCCATGGAAAATAAAAACCCTATCAAGAATATGACACTCTATAGGGTATACATGACATAAAGAGAAAAACTGATCTAGTTCGCTGTACACTAAATCAATTAGTATTGGAGATGCGGTATTCTACCTCGTGGCCAGAAAACATAACAAAAGATAACTCAACAGAGGAAGCAGTGAGAATATTTGGTGAAGAAATCTAAATAGAATGGTTCAAATAGGCAATCTAGAAGTATATGGCCAATGATGTTCATTCTAAACATTTCATAGCAGAGTATGAAGCAATAACAGATGCATCTTTCTTGTTGCTGAGATAAACCCACCTGAAGGAAGCCAAGGTAATGATTTTGACCGATTCCAATATTCTTTGCTACTTCTTCAGAACCCAACACATTCAACCTGGACACCCTAAAATCACTTTTGTCTCAATTTAAAATCAAAGTTAAAGATGTTTTTTTTTCCAGTGAACTTCTAGTCACTCACAAATCAGTAGAAACAAGCTAGCACATCAGCTAGCCTAAATTAGAAATAACTGACAGAAACAACATATAAAAGAAATGGCATTTCCAGATATGAAGTCCATCATGGCCATGGAATGAAACTCAATTCTCACACGATGTCACAAAGACGATGCCATCCACAAGCTTGATAGAACAGAATAAACATTTGTAGTTTGAAAACAGGTCACAACAGATTCAAACAACGCATGTATAGAAGATTTGGAATTGCCAAGCTGATATGTACCCCTTTGGGCAATCTGTAGAAAACACAGAACATATTTTACAGACTGACCTTTGTGTTAAACCAAAACTGTTTAGAAAATATAGCCATCTGAAACAGCTCGGTCACGGAGTTGGGGACCAAAGTAGTTCATTTAAGATTTGTGATTATCTGAACCGACGGCGGTGCACCCCTAGCATACTAACAGGAGTGCCGCCTCTGTAGATGGCGAAGGTTATCGATGCTCATATTTCTCGTGGCGCGTAGATTGCGTATTTCCAAGTCCTACCCCTAAATTTTTCCCTTGTACTATCTCATCCAGCAACATCAAACTCCCTCATTCTCTTAACAAGTCTCTACTATAGTGTTTTCGTCCAACAAACGCATATACAGGGAATTTACATTGTCCCTCCTTGTTGATTGTCATCTGTCCTGACATGTGATTTTGACGCTAGTCTATCGGTTCACTATACTCTCAACTACAGCGTAACCAGGGCTAAATATACACGGATTTCGTATATTCATATACGAAATATCTATATATCCCACATAACGCATTTTTTATAACAAATTTCCCTATCTAAGAACACTTTTCAAAATCCCCCATTATATTTATTCTATATTGTCTGTACTGTATATAGCGAATTTCTGTTATTACATAATACTTTATCGGTCTGGACCGAATTGTTATAACGAGATTCCACTGGATAAGTCAATGAAGGTAAACCCCAATTTACTCCATCCATTCCATCGCATATTACAAATAGCTCATGCGATTCCAAGTACACTGTGTATAAATAGTGACGAATGAAAACACAAGAATAATTAAAACGTAACGAGTGAAGGCGTGTTTACTTTCTGTGCAGAGGTCTCCTATACTCTAGACGGTCATGACGCAAAACAACAAATGATCAAGTCGCATCAGTCAATAGGAGTGACGTCGTGTGAGATCGTACATAGGACTATTCTGGTAAAGAACTTAGTATTTAAAGTAAAGAAAAATCCTGACAATGTCAGTTCAGAGCGACCTGTTACACTGACCCTGTAGCATGCACTTTTCTATCTAGAATCCGCGGCTGTACCGTGACTTTTGACAGTACTATAAGACCACTGTACATAATTAATTAGGATTTCATTAGTTGAGTCTTTTATTATTTTCGCGATGTTCGTTGGTCACTATTTATATACTTGGAGTAGCCGTGACAATTTTGGAATGCGACTCAAAGTATATCATTAGAGACCACAGAAAATCTAGACAATAATCAAATATGTAACGAATGAAGTCCTAATTAATTCTCTACAGAAGTCCTCTTTTGTCGAGGGTGTCGACAGGACACAACACCCGTGTCTTTCGTCAATAGTACAGCACTGCTGGCCAATTGGGTATCATCCTTCTAAAGTGATGCATTTGACTTTACCTGCAAATTTAATTGTCATCTTTTTGTTGACTGTCATTTAAATTCGCGAGAAAAATCAAATGCGTCACTTTAGAAGGATGAATCTCAATTTAGTCCAAATGTTTCATATTGTCGATGGCCATGTAGCATCATTTGGTTACTTCTCACTTTCTTGTCGAGAAGAAATGGACATGGCCAAAGGTAGATGTGACTTGCAATAAGAAGGCATAACATATGGTTTCATAATTACATATGAAGCATAGTCCTACAGTGGAATACCTCTATAGCACACCATTTTATTACAAATTTGCCGATTTAACCCGCACGGAATGGTACTGATTACCCCACATAATATCACCTAATCGTTGTTTTGGCTTAGTATATGAAGTGTTATCTTCATCCCCGACAGCATGTTGCTGCCCTGTGACTACCTTTACTTAGTACATGAAGTGTTATCTTCATCTTCGACGAACACTTTTTAACAATCCCCAACTAAATTTATTGCTTACTCTTTATACTGCTTGAATAGAATTTCTGCTATTACATAAATAATTATTAAGTCTTGTCCAAGTTGTCATGCAGCCAAATCCGATTATAATATTTTATATAGTAATACAGCGGAATCCCCCTATAGCGCATTTTTAAAGACACATTTTACTATATAATAACACTTTTCAAAATCACTGTTTATATTTATTATGTAGTTTGCATTGCTATAGTGAATTTCTGTTATTACATATTTTGTATATCCGGACCAAGTTGTTATAACGGAATTTCACTGTATAACTCGTATATTTTATATGACACCCTACATTCGCTGAATAGCGATTAACCAGCAATTTTGATAATAAACATGAGATAGTATGATAATATATTCAAATCTTTCAAAAAGATGCGGACATTTCAACATTTGAATCAGATTTTTTTTTTAAATTACACATTATAGTTAACTATTTACGCACAAGAAAGATATTCCATCCATTTTGTCTTTACAAAGTTATTTCATTTCTCATTATCCTATCAGAAAATAGCAAACAGACCGGATTTCAACCAGCTTCTCCTCTTTCCCCCCGTATCTAACTCAACTCGTCCTTGAGACGGTTCTCGAATTTCCTTTGCCCATGTAGATTACAAAATAAGGATTACCAGAAATTCTCAACATATATTTTCACTCTTTCTGCTGAGATTCTCCACATGTTCTCATATATGCCTCTCTTAATCTCTCCGTCTCCCTCTATTACTCAACGTCGTTGTGGATCGCAGATTATATTTCTTATAGCATAACAATAATAATATATTCTGGACAGATCCCCACTACGATAAGCTACAACTTCTCTCTCTTCGTGGGACAGAGTATTAGTAACCATGGTTTCCTAATCGTGTGACGAAAAGCTCAATTTACATTTCAAGCTCAGGTATCTTTCAACCACTAACGGCTCCTAGCTCGACTCCGCCTAAGGAAATGGGTACAATTTCTTATGGAAAAGTTAAAGGTGGCGGGTGTGATGCTGACCACAGTATCTCTTAGATGTCAGATAGCAATAAGTTTATGAAGCTTGTTTAGATCTCAGATGGAACTAAGTTTATGAAGCTTGTTTAGATCTCAGATGGAACAAAGTATATGAAGTTTATTTAGATCTCAGATAGAACAAAGTATATGAAGCTTGTTTAATTTCTCAGAAGATAGAACAAACTATATGAAGCTTGTTTAATTTCTCAGAAGATGGAACAAAGTATTTGAAGCTTGTTTAATGTCTCAGAAGATGGAACAAACTATATGAAGCTTTATTTAGATCTCAGATGGAACTGTTTATGAAGCTTATTTAGGTCTCAGATGGAAAATATGGACATAACACGTATTCTCCAATATGCCTGAATGGTGTGGAAACGGGAAACTATAATTCTCTGATTGCAGCCTTCTGTATGTCAAGTCCATGGGTGGGCACATTACGACTATAGTACTCACAGTAAAATCCTACACGCCAAGTCATTTTTTTATGATCTATCAGGCTGGTCTAATAATACCATATAAACCGACCCAGGGACCAGAAAACACTACCAAGGTGCCACACAAATCTATGTTTGATTACATACGTTACGTAAAAGCCCAGCCCGACATGCCAATCGAAAAAAGGTTGCCCACATCTGATCGTGTCCCTTCCATGGGTTCTCCATTGTTGGTCCCGTCTTATTTAAGGACTCCGAGTACTCAGCACAAACCTGTTGGCCAGCAGTTCCCTAAGTGTGCGCCGCGGCGCCCGGGAGCTCCGCAAAGTGTCTCCAGGGTCGCCGCGGCAGCCTCGCCAAAACGGGAAAATATTTTGAAATTTAAATATAAGTTTTACTTCATATTAAGGGCGCCGCCGGAAATAATCTGAACGTTAAGGGCGCCATGGCTTTAAAATATTTGGAAACCCCTGATGTAAGCCTATTTATGAATATATTGTTGTCTCCTGTTCTATATGTTTATGAGTCATACAATAACTATATATTTAGAGTATGAAGTTGATTAATTTTATATTTAATATAAATGCAAAAATCTACTTTGATTTCGTACATTTCACAGTGTGATCAAGATATCTCTTTAAGTGTTGTGTTTCCACTATAATTCCACTTTAGTGTATAACCATATACTGTAGAACTTCTAAAAATAGGTTGTATTAATTCAATCACTTTGCACTCAGGATGTCCCACATGTACTAAGAAATTTCTTCGGCTACTGGAATTTCAGAGTCACAGCACCTATAGAGCGATTCCTGATAATAAGTGAGACTGCAGTAAAACTATGACAAACAAAGTAATTAAGCAGAAAATAAGGAAATTTCATGAAGATTCAGAGTTTTTATAAAACTAAAAAGCATGGGTGCCAACGTTCAGTTGTTAAACTAGAGAATCAACCTTCAAATCATCCAAACCATACCTGCCCAATCCAAGCCATCGTACCAGTAGATGATACAGTGGAATCCCTCTATAGAGCACCATTTTATAATATATTTTCCAATTTAACACCTTTCAAATCCATAAGAATATTTAAACTATATTGTTTGTACTGCCTGTAGTGAATTTCTGCTATTATATTTACATACGTGGTATTTACGTACCTAATATTTCTTCCAAACTAACCAAGATGCTATAGTGGGATTTAGCTGTATAAAACAAGCTTCATAAACTTAGTTCCATCTGAGATCTAAACAGGCTTCATAAACTTAGTTCCATCTGATATCTAAACAAGCTTCATAAACAGTTTCATCATAATCAGTTTCATCTGAGATCTAAACAAAGCTTCATAAACTTAGTTCCATCTGAAATCTAAACAAAGCTTCATAAACTTAGTTCCATCTGAGATCTAAATAAAGCTTCATAAAGTTAGTTCCATCTGAGATCTACACAAGCTTCATAAACTTAGTTCCATCTCAGAATTACACAAAGCTTCATAAACTTAGTTCCATCTGAGATCTAAACAAAACTTCATAAACTTAGTTCCATCTGAGATCTAAATAAAGCTTCATCACTGATGTATAGACAGTAGTCATCAAACAAATATGCATTCCAAGCAAATTTTGAAAGGGTTTGACTACAAGTGGCACTGATGATGCTTCAGTTTCCGCTAAAAATACCTGTAAGTCCAATGCTGAGAAAGTGAGTAACTCTAAATTAAGCAAGAGAATACTTCTATACTTATATGGGATATTCGATGTTGTTGTAATAGTCCCTGTCGTGACCGGTCCGCTCTCAGGGACCTGGGTACATAGTTTGAATGTCTTGAGAAAATCGCATCTTTTATTAGAGATGCGGTTAAAGTACGGAAATAACCCGTTTACTCTACCTACCGTTTACTGTTCATAGTACACATCGGGATATAAAGAGTACAATTTACTTTTATCTCCTTCTTATATCCTGAACAAGTCATTGTTGATATGTTCTTTGATCATCTTCCAGTCGATAATTGTTCTTGATATTTCATAACCATTATTTACATACTTCACAAATTTATTGCAGACACTCACAAATGTTGCAGAAAATGAGTCTGTTACAGTGATCAACAGAAAATCATGTAGAGCATGAAAGGGAAGAGTTATATTTTCTGTTTCTGCACAAATTATGAGATCAGTGCCAACTAGGACTTCCTCAGAGAAGACATCATTTAACAAACTACATGACTACCATCTGATAAATGGAGCCTGACTATATCAAAGAAAGTATGAGAAAACTACATGACTATCATCTGATAATTGGAGCCTGACTATATCAAAGAAAGTATGAGAAAACTAAATGACTATCATCTGATAAATGGAGCCTGACTATATCAAAGAAAGTATGAGCAAACTACATGACTATCATCTGATAATTGGAGCCTGACTATATCAAAGAAAGTATGAGAAAACTACATGACTATCATCTGATAAATGGAGCCTGACTATATCAAAGAAAGTATGAGCAAACTACATGACTATCATCTGATAAATGGAGCCTGACTATATCAAAGAATGTACTGACTTATCCTCATGTGATAAATGACTGCCATCTGCTAAATGGAAGCCAATTATAGTAAAGAAAAGTACATCCTCTAACAAGTGTGATAACCAACTAACCTCTAACAAATGTGATAACCGACTATCCTCTAATAAACGTGATAACTGACTTATCCTCTAACATATGTGATAGCCGACTATAATCAAACAAATGTGATAACCGACTATCCTCTAACAAGGGGTAGAACTGATTATCCTTAAACACAGTGCTTCTAACTACCAGCAAACAACAAGTCTACTAGGTGGCGAGAGTGTCTCCTTGAAATGCATAGTTATTTATGAGTACCGGGTATATAGAATATGTTTTAACTGGGCTCTGGTCTCATTACAAAAAGTATATCGGACACTGGTCTTAAAAAATATTTCTGGGCCACGATCACACAAAGGTTGAGAAGCCCTGATCCAACAAATAGAATTATTAACTATCTTATAAGAAGCCATAACATTGACTATACAGAAATTATGGTCATTGGATTAAAAGAACCATAGTTCCGCTATTGTTTTGTTGTTAAAAAAACTCTGATGTAACCAAATTTAACTAACGTCCACGGTTGAAAGAAGCGTGTCAAAACATAAGAGATAGTTTTTAAATGAACCTTTAGCCTTGACTATAGTTATCCCATCTCAATAGTACCGAGTAATTAGAATTCAAAAAGCCAGGTACGTAAATTATGAACTTAACACTAATTTTTAAACATATAACTATCAAGATGGAAACCAAAATGTAAATATCAATTCAATCTTCATTCCAACATTGTGTTATCATTGTCAGACATGGACACTAACAATAGAAGAAGAGTGAAAGATTACTATGTGTGAAATGAGATATCTAAGAAAAACAGCAAACAGAACAAGAACAGATCACCTGAGGAATGAAAAGATTACAAGAACTGTTTGTACAATGTCTGTGGTCAATTATATTGCAAAATAGAGACTGAAATGGTTTGGCCACTTGTAGAATAAACGTCAGTGTCAAGAGCATGTAAATGAAAAAAAATCAAGATACATTTAAAAAATAATTCTTTTTTTTGCTATTCAATATGAGCATCTTTTAGAAAGATAGATAGAACATAACCAACACTTATATTTGGTTTTTGTGGACCAAGAGAAAACTTGTGACAGAGTGGATAGAGCACAACTATGGATAACACTACAGACATATAGAGTTTCCCAACATCTGATACGCCATAGAGTTTCCCAACATCTGATAAGCCTGTGTCAGAGCATATACGCTAATAGTCAATGCGCAGTAAGAACGAGCACAGGTACATTCAATAATTTCCAAATTTACTTGGGGTGAGACAGGGATGTGTACTATCTCCCCTATTGATCATAACATACAATGATCTCATCTGCAAAGTAGCAAAGACAACGGAAGAAAACAATCTGAAGGATAACTTAAACGAACTGCTATTTGCGGTTGACCAAGCATTAGTAGCATCATCAGAAGAGCAACAACAAAGAAAATTACCGTTAGATAGATTACATCAAACATGCCATACCTCTAACATGAAGATAAATATAGAAAAGACCGAATTAATGAAGATAGGAAGATTATATATATATCTTTTCTATATTTATCTTCATATATATATAGGAAACAACAGACTTAAACAGGTGAAAGAATTGATATACTTAGGAAGTGATATAACAACAGATGGCAGGAGCAGCGAAGAAATACACAGTAGATGTAGTTATCCATACCAAGCCCTAGGGCAAATGACTCCAATTTTCTGAAACAAAAATGTAGATTTAAACTCCAAAATAACACTATTCAAAATGAATATTATGCCAACGCTTTGCTACCAATGATAAACATGGACAACGACAGCATAAGACAAATGTAAACTTGTGACAGCTGAAATGGCATGCTTACGCAGGATCCTAGGAATTAGGATATTAGACAAAAACCGGCACACCCCAATATTGAAATATATTAAGAGACAACAGATCAAAAAGTTTGTACACATCAGACAGCATACCACAGCAAGCTATGCTACACAGATACAGTGAAGGCAGACCTAGAGGCCAACCACGAAAACGATGGACCACTCAGCACACAAGAAGACTGTTTCCAGAAAACTCTTCTACCCTTGATGCTGAAAGGCAACAACGGGTTTAGAGAACAGATAGAAAGAGATTAAAAAAAGTCTGCATTAGTAATAATTACTAGAAAATTTAACACCAGGTGACCTTTATCTTCTAAAAAATTATTTTAAAATTTTGTTTTTAATTCAGGCGGGGGGGGGGGGGCAGAAATCTGCATCAATATGGAAAATCTGCACTAGATGACACCTATGGATTTATGTATCCAATATTCTAATTATAATAGTTTTGTGTGGCAACTTAAACTCGCTGGCGCTTATCTTCTCTTTGAAACTTCCAGTATCTTTTACTGTAGATATAATGTGTGCAGGAGTCACTTAATACGTGACTTAGCCAGGGATGTAGATACATTTTCAGTAAGGAGGGGGTTTTACCTAAATGATAAAAGGCCATTTGTTTGTTTTCGTGTGTAATTCCTACTTTATGCTACTAAATTGTATGGCCTTTTTTGTACAAAATTTGTTAAGAAAAAGGTTTTACCGCCTTTTATCTGAACTCATAGTACTGAAAATCATGTTATTTTCAAAAGGAGGGGTTTGACCCTTCCCCCATCCCAAACCCACATCTTATTGGCTCCAACTCTGAAACAATCACTAGCAGAAAATTTCCTTTGTATCTGTGGGTCATCCTGATTGCAGCGTTATTGAAATAATACACCCTGTTTATAGAAGTACACACACACATGCATGCATGCATGCTCACATTATATCTATACTAGTAATACAAGGAGATAGATAAGGAAATTTCAGAAAGGAGATGGGCACCACCAAGTAAAATTTGGCTCACTCAATTACTATATATTGAGTATCAGCACAATACGGATTAGGGCTGTCTCTTTTTGTGTGCTGATGTCTCAATGTCATATTCTTATGACCCTGTAAGGATACATGCTGTATAATTACTATATTATTAAGCATCAAATAATAGGCTCTGCCTAAGATAGATGTGTCGGGTCATCGGCGCAAATAAAACAGTACCCCAACCATTTCCATTCTCTGGAGTAAATCCTGTTAGAAATCTAGTAGGACCATTGTCCTGCTACAAAAGACATCCAGCAAGATTCTGAGAATGAACGCTGAAGAAGACATAACAGGCATAAGAAAAAACCAAAACAAATTAATGCTCATGTCAGCCACCATCTAACATTACTAATATAGTGGAATCCCTCTATAACGCATCCTTTTATAACATATTTTCCTATTTAACAACATTGTTTCAAAATCCCTAATTATATTTATTCTTTATTATTTAGTATATGGTGAATTTCTGTTATTACATTCAGATTTTGTCGGTCTGGACCATGTTGTCAAAGGTGATTACTATACATAAATAATTCCTGCTGGAACCATTTCTCATTTAAGAGCTTCAATTTTAATCATTATTTGAGCAAGATATCACACAAAGATTATGAAAATAAATGTATATGCCTCTAAATGGCAGATTCTTACAAATATTACGTCATACTGCTTCTTATCCCACTTCATAGTTTTAAAGCTCTGATTTCTATACTCACAAAGTAAAACTTTAGTGATTGTTCCCAAGACAGCAACTTTTATACGTGATCTCTCTTTTTGTCTACAATTTTTATATATACACAAACACACGCTTGCGCGCACACACACACACACACACAGAGTTTTGCTGTAAACTGAAAGGGAAATAATGCAGTCATCTTCCTGCACACATTTTCCTGTACTGAGGTCACACACCTGACCTTGAATAGGTACTTTCCTATCAAGTGGGCACACACATTTGTATCTTTGTATTGCGAAATCATATTTTTAGAAAACTATTTTTGATAGCATCTGGTGTTTCATTCACAAAATGATAATTGCTATGAATGTTGATACCGTGACTATTATTAATCTTCTGCAAAATAAAAAGAGGCATATCTTTTCAACAATCTAGAAGAATCTAATAAAGATGTATTATATAAATACCCTGGTAGTAATGGGGTGGGTATATTACTGAATTAATTGCTTGCACTTTTTTTTTACATTCTGAATTGTCCTCCTTTCCCCAGTGAGATTTTGAGAATAAACGCTGAAGAACGAATAACAGGAATAAACAAAAATTAAACAAATTAAAGATAACATTATGTCCCTTGCTCATGTCAGCCACCATCTAACATTACTAATATAGTGGAATCCCACTATAGTACATCCTTTTAAAACAAATTTCCCTATTTAACTAAATTTTTTAAAAATCCCCAATTACATTTGTTCTATAATATTTGTACTGTATATAGTGAATTTCTGTTATTACATTCATATTACGTCGGTCTGGATCATGTTGTCAGAATAGGTATCGATTGTGAAAGGTAATTACTGTACATAATTGGTTATACTATATTTCATTTCAAATTACAATTTGTTTTGTTAAATGTGTGTGCCTGCATAACAGGAAAGTACCCTTGAATTATTTCAAGATGCATGAGACACAATGAAGGATAAACAAATAAAATAACAGTGAATTACAAGATGGACACATGAGTTGTGAATGAAGATTCATTTATGATAAATGGATGGAAAAAGTATAATAAGCATCAGTAGAATAACAAAGTGCAACACCTGAGTTTGTAGTATTAATTAAAACGTGTATCATATATGAAATGTATAATTTACGATGCTCCTGAGATGTACAATACACGTTAATGTCTCACGACTCGAGATATCAAATGTTACAGCTTGGTACAGATCATGACAACATTCTAAGCTATATGCCTGTATACACAGTGGCAACAAAAAATGGCTGGTAAGGGGGAATGCTGTTATAGCTTAAGCCATTATTTTGAAATAAAACATGTCAGTGAAAGTTAGAGGAAGAAAGTAATAAAAAATAAAAACCAATATTTAATTTCAAGATAAAATAATGCAGTTTTACTGTATTTAATATTTTGTGTGGCCATGTACAAATTAAACTGAATGTGTATGCAAACATGTGTTGATAGGTTACATAAATTTATATGTATGTATATACTCATGTGTTGGTGGATATATAAATATGTATGTATGTAACCATGTCTTGATTGATACGTAAATTTATAAATTTAAGTCCCTGCCTTTTTTTTTAAAAACCTCGCTGTGCAGTGTTATATTTAAAAATAGTTCCAGAGCTCTTCTCCTTATACTCCGTATACTATTCACTATAAGCAATGTTGCCACAAAATTTAGATGGACAATTAAATGGTAAAAATATTTGCATGTTCAAGTAGTATTATTTATGCAAAAAGAGTAAAAAAGGTCAGGTATGTTGAAGATTACTATCAAAATTTGCTCATTTGAGGAACCACTTGTATTATTGTTTTAAAAATTATACACTTTGTTTTCTTTCATACATCCTCAAATTACAAGCATTACCACTCAGGAGCTTGAGATTTGTTAATGAATTGTACTAGAAGTAAAATAACCATGATTATACTTTTCAGCCATATTTCCTCAAAAGACATTTCTGCTGATCAAACAGATAGCTAGAAAGCCACATGCACAAACTACTCTTGAAGTGGCACTAATGACCTGTTCTTCTACAGTTCTACATTTTGTGCACGGTACACCTTAAAGATATGTTGACTCTTGATTAGGAACCAACATCACTGAACAAGAGATATTTCCATAAATGCTATGCTGGCAAATTCATTGAAAATTTAAGAGTATATAAGCTTAGTGCCAATGTCAGTTCTAATCTTTCCAGAGAGGATGCACTTCCTTCCCTCATCTGGTCATTCTCTGAATGTGTATATTGTCATTTCAGTTTCCTTTTCAATGTTTTGTAGTGTATCTATGATTGTCCTAATTAATTCAACCTGTCTCTCATCAATTTGCCATCCACTATGGCTTTAAGCATCAACATTCAGTTATATTATTGTCTCCAACTCCAGCATGATCTGGTCAGCAGATCTATATACGGCTTTGGGCATTTTGGAGAAGATGGACCTACTCCTTTGTTATCATGCACTTTACAGTTTTGTGCAGCATACTCTGCAAGTCTGATATAATTAATGTGTGTGATGGTGGATGCGTCATAAGCCAAGCATGTGCCACTGTTACTGTTCCTATCAGCCAAGCAGGTGCCACTGTTACTGCTCCTATCAGCCAAGCATGTGCCACTGTTACTGCTCCTATCAGCCAAGCATGTGCCACTGTTACTGCTCCTATCAGCCAAGCAGGTGCCACTGTTACTGTTCCTATCAGCCAAGCATGTGCCACTGTTACTGCTCCTATCAGCCAAGCGGGTGCCATGTTACTGTTCCTATCAGCCTAGCAGGTGCCATCGCTACTGTTCCTATTTTCATTCTCGTGTTCAATATTGTTGTGGGATAGGCAGCAAATTTCTCCCTCATTTTCTTGCCATTTTGATAGACAACATAGCCTCATTCAAACCTGTTTGTTTGCATATGTAATGTTATGCTTGACCACAGAGATTAAAGAAAACATTCATCTTAAGATGTTATTTCACAAAATATCTTGTGAATAATTAGATCAAAAACATAATTTTTTAAGGACATTATGAGTGCTGGAGATCCCACACTACTAGATAAGGAGTATAATAATGATAAATCTACCCGATTTTAGTTGGGTTGACTGAAGACAGAGAAGTGAACACTGACTTTTCTTACTCTGAAACCAGCGCAGATGATGTAGTCGCTTAAAAAACTTCTTAAGCGAGAAAAATTGTAATTCTTGTTTCATTTATTTCTAACTGCCTGCACTGTGTATTATGGAAGAGCTTGTTGCAAGAACCAATAGAAAATATTAAATGTATTTAATTTCATCAACACAAGACTCGCACAGAATGAGCAAGTTTATCTGCATACAAACCCTTCACCATCTGTTGAAAGAGACCCCTATAAGGATGTTTGATGTTTAATTGTACCAACCTTCAGTTCAGCAAATCACTAATCAAACTAGGTTCGCATAAAGTAATCTTAGCTACAAACATATGCTTCATTACTTGATCAATAACCATTTATCTATATATGTAGGTATGTGTTTTTACATACACTAATCTACATACATATGATCTGTTCTACTAGCAATCAGTCACATATAAATTCATTAGCGGCTGGAAAACATTGCTACTTATTCATACAACGTATCTGACAGTGAGAGATTTTAATGATTTTACCTTAGGGGCCAGTCCATAAGTTACATCAACAATTCTGTCAATTTTTTATAAACCATTTGTCAACAACTGTCAAGAAATCAGCAACAGCCTTATTTAATTATGCAAAAACAATTCTCCTTTCCAAATAAAGTAGAAAAAGTGCAAAACAAACTTTATGATGTTTCACATTTTTTAGAAAAACTATTTCAAAGTCAAGCACTTTAATTGGCGTATAACAAACAGTATTATTGCAGTCAACTAACCATTTCCTCCTCCAGTCAACACAACTACAAACATTAGACACCCCCCCCCCCTCTCAATTGTTGAACGTAATTTATGGACAGCCCCTGATCAAGAATGACCATATAGATCACCTTGCAGCATAATACAATGGAACCAACATTTGTTATCAACATTTTCTGTTTAAATACACATAATTTGACAAAAGTTGTAGGTAATGTTGTACATACATAAATTGACAATCACAATAGAGATAATACAAATGTTATGCGAATAACAATTCTCCTGAGTTATAGTTATCTGAAAGAGGTGAGAAAAATATTCGATTGAATGACTGAGGGAGAAAAACAAATCAAAGCAGTATATATATAGATATATACTACGGTCGTGCAAGGCACTCCAAGCGCACAACAGAAATAAGAAAATATACATGTATATTTACAAGAACATATTTACAGAATTAAACATATTGAAGTATGATACATGATTATAGTATGACAACTGGCCAAGTTTGTGGCAAACGTAAGCATTGTTAGTAGAGTTATATACAGTTATATGAGCATATGCACTGTTGTATGCACAGTATTTCAAACTAGACTAATGAAAATTGACAATTGACTTGGATAGAATAAAGTGAATGCCACATTATAATCCATACTAATACTATCAGGTAGTTTCATTGTATTCAGCCTTTGCAATGGTAATGTTGTAAGCAATAAAACAATTTAAGCAGGGTGATTTATGTATCCTATATATTTATATATAATTTATGTTAAATGTGTTATTAAAATTAACTCAAACTGTAAGCCTTCTCCTCTATAGATTGGTACAGTGGAATCTCTCTATAGTGCTTCCTTTCATAACAATTTTCCTATTTAACAACACTTTTCAAAATTCCCAATTATATTTATTCTTTATTGTTTGTACTGTATAAAGCAATTTCTTTTATTATGAGCTTATTCTGCTCATACATTTTCTTTGGTCCGGACCAAGTTGCTAAAACGGGATTTGACAGTATGTATTACTAAAAATACATATCCAGTGTCCTTTTGTCAGATTCACTGTCCAGGTTAGGTTACAATAACTTTCAGCATGTCCGGTCCTGTCTGTAGGTGACATCCAAAATCTATTAGGCAAATACGCTGTTTATATATCATAACATCAAATGGAAAATCCTTATCCATATTCTATGCACCGGAGCTTGTGTATGCAGTAGGGGACCCAATGGCTTGTTTGATTGAGAACATGTCACTGCTATGAACACTGCTAATGAATGACGTCTCTTCCATGATGTCAAACAAATAGCATTGAACATCTACCTTTTCATAAAACATTTTCCTCCAAGTGCTGACACAACAGCACTTTGGACAAACACACAATCGCATGTGTAAAACACTCTCAGGATAGTGCGAGGAACTTTTTCAGATAGTTATGAATTTGTGTGTGTGTGGAATGTTAAATTCCCTGCGCTACACTGTGTGGCAGATATGCAACTCTGAGAGAATTATGCTTACACTGTGTGGCAGATATGCAACTCAGGGAGAATTATGCTTACACTGTGTGGCAGATATGCAACTCAGGGAGAATTATGCTTACACTGTTATTTGTTTCTCACATTGTCTCTTTGTCTTTCAAAGATGATAATGTATCGCCAACAATTCTGTAACTTCCTATAATGTATCACCAACAATTGTGTAACTTCCTATAATGTATCACCAACAATTCTGTAACTTTCTATAATGAAACCACTGCTCCTGGTGGGCACTAGATACAACTTTGGTAATTAAATGGGGGTGGGGAGGGGCTCGGGGGGGGGGAGCTGAAATAAAGCAAGTTGACCACCTTATGTTAATGTCCAAAACAAGTCAATTTACTCCACCTCAAATCAATGTGCAAACCAAGTCAATTTACTCCACCTCACATCAATGTCCAAACCAAGCAAGTTTACTCCATCTCATGTCATGTATATTTAAAAAGAAATATCATCATGTGTACAATATCAAATCATCTTACCCTAGTAAATTGTATTTCAACTTATTATGCTCAAATTTTCTGATTAAAATAAAACATAACAAAACAGTCAGATACAATTATTACAAAATAATGCTATGGCACTAGATTGCAAAACAGAGGTAGAGTTTAACATAAGTTATATCCCTGTTTTCAAAAATACCCGGAAAAGTTACAAATCTCTGACAGAAATATGTTACATTATTTTCGCTATATTTGCATACAGTGAAAAATGTTAAAATGTAATGTGAAATTAATGAAGGAAAATAAGAATACGAGAGTCGGGTACAAGAAACAGATGCAGAATTTTCTGGCAAGCAAACATGAAACTGTCACAGCATCGCACGTAATCCAGTCACAATGATTGGTCGTGATAAAGTTGTCAATCACATAGTAATAAAAAATCCTGATTGGAGGAGAAAAATAAAGCACGGCGCAGTCATGAACATTTAACAATGTCAAAATTGTACATTTTAAAAAAATCACTTCAATTGTATCTCCCTGATGATGATAATAACAGCCGGTATATTTAAAAATTGTGTCCAGTTTAATATAAGCATAGTGTACAGTACAATATAAGCATAATATACAATTGCTCAAAGGTGCTATGGGTAATTTCTATAAATAATAGCGTAAGTTGATTGAGACATGGAGACATTGTGACAGTGAGCATAACAATACAGTAATAGTCACTCAGTCAAAAGTTCCATTTTTTTCACGCAACTTTAATAAAAGATGCATCACTCAGTCAAAAGTTCCATCTTTTTTTCACGCAACTTTAATAAAAGATGAATCACTCAGTCAAATATTCCATCTTTTTTCACACAACTTTAATAAAAGATGAATCACTCAGTCAAATGTTCCATCTTTTTTCACACAACTTTGATAAAAGATGAATCACTCAGTCAAAATTTCCATATTTTTTCACACAACTTTGATAAAAGATGAATCACTCAGTCAAAATTTCCATATTTTTTCACACAACTTTGATAAAAGATAAATCACTCAGTCAAAATTTCCATATTTTTTCACACAACTTTGATAAAAGAGGAACCTATGAACCTAGGCCCATATTATTTTCCTATTTTTAATCTCAGTAGTCACTTTTAATTTTTTATATTACTTCTGGTGCCAGATTCCAGAGACTCGTTCCCATCAACTTCTACAGATACTCTATATTTCCTACAGAATATTCATAGTTTTCACTGACTACCCTATATCAGAACTTAGTAGTTACCCTCGCCCGGTGCTCTGAGAGTATAAAAGGGGATCAATTATTAGTAACACTGCTTATATTCCATGCATTTTGAAAGAGGTGAGTAAGGAAATTTTAGGGTGGGGTTGACTGTCCCATTTCATATAAGGTGAGAAGCAAAGCTGAAGTCAGATGTGACAGGATTAATGGTGCAATTATCACAGCTAAGCTGTAAACCATGACACAGTTCATTCTCCAGACTACATCATGTTAATCTGCTGAAGTCTGAGAAGAAGTCTGAGAATGAACACAGAAGAAATGTTCTTACCTTTAATAAAATACTATTTATACAGAGCATAATCACAATTGTGGAGTATTAACTCCAGAGGACATGGTGACTATGTTACCAGAACCACACCCTCCACTATTTTTATGGTTAGAAGTTCTGATATAATCATATTCCTGCTGAAGACAGATGTGTTGGGCCATTGGCACAAATAAAACGGCAATACAACGCATTTCCATTCTCTGGACTGCATTCAACTGGAAATCTTGTAGGATCATTGTCCTGTTACAAGAGAAATCTAGTGGGAGTTTGAGAATGAACGCTGAAGAAGAAGAAGATATAATCGTATTGGACGAATGACCTCAGTTGAAAAGGAACATACCTCACCATATGAGAAATCTTTTACTTAACCAACTTGTGCGGAGAACATGTGACCGAATAAACTATGAGGTATCTGATTCATACCACAGTTTGGACTGGATGTTTTGTCTTTTGGAGAAACAGTAAAACATCCTTTCTGTAATCATATTGGCCACTAATGGCAAAGCTCCTTTTATTTTTACTGCCTTTAAACAAACTTCTGTACATATCTTAACAAGACAACACGCAGAAACGACAGTTGTCGTGCAAAATTTTGGATGATAATACTAACATTTTTGGATTAAAATACAGAATTATATTTCTAGAAGTTGACAGGTATGCATTCAACCTGTGAGCCATTTGTTATCTATGAAAGTTCTTCCTCAACTGGAGATTGAACCATGGACTACTTTCATAGGAAGTCAGAGCACACATCACTACAATACCAGTTTCATAAAGCACTCAGAATAATTCAACTTCACATTCCAATATAGACAGTTGTTTTTTTCCTCAGAAATCAATCAAATCTGTTTATTATTTCATTGAATTCTGGAAAGTCAAATAATATAAGCACTGTTAATTTACAGCCACAATTATACATTATTATGGTTCTCAAAGCTATATCAGCATTATTTTTTCTCTCCAAAACCAGCAAGCATACAATGACAAGTAAAGACAGATTCATAATTCACAAACCGTGGATCGTCAACTGAAAATGTGTATCCATATCCATTTTTTCAAACAGACTACATTTTAACATTTCAAATACATTCATATCTTAGAGAAAAAAAGCCACATTACCATCTGCGCCAGTCATATTATAATTTTTTTTAAAGTACTAAATAATCAGATGAAACACACCAGCAGATGAAACAAACAGTAGGACATTAACATATGTACATAATGAATATAATCAAAATTGTTTCTTCATAAATCCTAGTTTTTAACTGGTGAGTGGAAGTATTCAGTACATGAAAACAAAATTAATTCTTATTCAAATTATTAATTTCCCTTACAATTTGATATTTTCCTTTCTTCTACTTTGAAGGTTTGAAATATTTAAAAAAATGGGTGTAGTTTTTCCAAATAAAAAGAAATATTAAATCAATGTTTCAACAACAAAGCCAAAGGATACAAATGTACATGACAAGGCATTAGTCTAGTAGTCACCATGTTACTGTTACTGACAGATATTAATGGAAATAGGTTGAAGTGTCAACTATGAGATCAGAGCACCTATGGATTTGTCCAGAGTACAATGATGATTATCTGATGACTAGTGAACTAATTTAAAGTATTATCATTAATGAGTATAACATATCATCAGTGAAATATTGGTAACAATTTTGCCTATTTCCATTTATATCTGTATTTGCCCTGCATTTTGCATACATTTCCATCATGTTGCGCTATTTCTGACACTAGTCATTTATCTCTTACTGCTAGTAACCTGTATGTCATTATCATGTGGTTAGACAAGAATTGTGTTAAAGTAATTTAATTGTCACTGAATCATCCCCAACAGCTTTCTTTAACTTAAAGTTTGAAACAAAGTTTCTGCATACCATTTCAACATGGTCATTCATTTAATTTGTACTTCTTATAGTGAGGTACACTTCTTTTCCAGCAGATATGATTTCAATTTCATTATAACAGATTTTTTTACCATAAAATAATAATGAAGGTTGCAGTTAAAGTAACCCTAATACCATTACTCTGAGAGTTAACATTTCAACTTAAAGTTTCTCAAGCATCCTCTTTCTTTCCCTTCCATCTCACAGCTGAGTTTTACCATCACCACTATTCTCATTATGCCAAGCCAGTCTACTCTCTTAAATAATATTTAGTAGTTATCTGTTTGTTCCTAATTTTTCATCACTTCTTGATAGTCAAATCACTTTTATTTTGAAAAAAAACCCCCAACAGATTCAAGCTTTGATTCCATTTGTTTTTGGAACTCTTGTAATCTTGTTAATAATAAACAAAATCAGGTAAATTATCTCAAACAGTTTAAATGGTAATTCCAAAGAATCTGTAGTCACTCAGTAAATTTTAACCATTCCGCAAATTTAATTTAAAAAAAAGGAGTTACTTTTCTTAAAAAACAAAATGAAGAAAACATTTATCAAATACACATTCAATAAAAATTTATTTCAGATTAAAACAAAAAAACAATTGTCAAACAATGTGATGCAGAAAATAATTTTATCAAATTAAATAACATTTATGCATAACATATGCATCAAATAGAATTTTCCTTATATTTTTTATACAATAGCTTTCAAGGTTTGGTGAATTATCAATCTGTCAGTCCAAACTTACATCTGTCATCATTGTATCTTTTTAATATTAAATACCATTGCGATCAGCACTGTCACTGTATACTAGGCATATAGCACCATGGGCAGGGTCTGACACAAGCCATACATAATCTACATTGATTTGAATTGTGGCATCCCTGGGGATTGCTTTTGGAATTCTCAACTGGCTGAATGTCCCGGTCACTCCAGTTTAGTTTCACTGCTGATATTAATGAAGACAGTTTTTAACCAAAGCTAATATAAATTATACAATGTATCATCAATGAATGGCCACACACTCTAAAGAATATTGATGATCAATATATATATAAATATATATATATATATATATATATATATATATATATATATATATATATATATATATATATATATATATATATATATATATATATATATATATATATATATATACACACTTTTTTATAGCCAGGTAGACAGATAAAACAATAAATACATAAATACATACATGCAAATGCATATTAGTTATCAATATAAACACAAGCTCTTTCTAACAGCCTAACAGTAGGGAACCCACCAGACAGTTTGCACTACAAAGGCCTAAATAATTGCTATTTAAAAAGAACAGGAAAAGGTGGTTATACTTATCCAGTATGAAATTATTACTAGATATTTTGTTACTGTTTTTTTAACATATAGCTAGTTATTCACCAGAACATCATCACTGCACACAGTACATGTCGGAGGAGGAGAGTGGTGCTTTAGCTGTGATCAAGGCCTTCAACTGGATGAGTACAGAGGGCAACTCATGTATGCATCCTCAGTAAGTCATGAGCATGATTATAAAAATACAAACGGGTTGTGTTTGTCAACAGTGGTTTAAGGTAGTGGAGAAGTCAAAGTTGGAATGTGCCAACTTTACTTTTGCTCTTAGTTATGTGGATGTTCAAAATAATGAGAGAGCAGATCAGCTGGCTTGCATTGCTACTGTGCCAGGTAGTAGAGAAATTAATCAGGCTGATATTTTAAACTCCTTATGAAAAACAACACAGGCAAATTAATTTAATAAAGTGTTGATTCAGTTTCCATGTCCAGAATCTAAACCTGTGTTTTACGTAAGTACGAGTGTTGTTATGTTTCACACAGTTACCTTGTATTGAATGTCCAGAATAAAGGTACTGGGCTGGAAATGTGGAGTTTCCAGAAATAAATGTGGCCATGGACTTAGATGTATGTTTGTCAACCAACAGAGAACTGGAACTGTCAATCATTGTGTAATGGTGGATACACTCAAGTGGAGATCAGAACTATGAACATATCCAGAATGCAATGATAATGATCCAACAATTAACTAATTAACATGAGAACAAAAAATATAGTAATGATGTGACTTGTCAGGCATGTTGTAACAGACAACTAAGAAGCATTGAGCGTGGCTACCCCATTCTGTTGAGGTAAAGTAACCAAATAGTTTGACAGATAATATAGCTCAAAAAGTAGAGTATTGACTTTATTGTACTCAAGTTATGCCATATGTACGCCGTCCATCTCAAACCGTCAACATGCGGCATGTTGAGAACAACACACACAGCACATAGCTCCATTGGTCCAAGAGATCATCTTCAGGGATTCCCAGAACAATGCTCATGTAAATAAGACATCATGACCCGATATCAAACCTGCAACCTCTCTCAAATGAAGCACATGGTTTAACCCCACTACATCAAGATAAATTCACCAAATTTGAGAGAATATACCACCAATACTAAAGATAATAAATGTCTGAAATGGAACAACTCAGACATCCGCTGAGAAACAAAAACCATAATACATACATACCAAGGTGGAAGAAACAAATGGAAGTGAAAAACAAACCTGATGCAATACATCACCTTTAAAGAGATCAACAGACCACAATATTTCCCCTTAGAACAGGCTACTTCAGACTGTCGAGCCACCTTTACGGACTGGGGATCTCATACACAGATGAATGTCCATGTGGATTCAGAATCCAAATCCCTGGACACATACTTCAGAACTGCCCATTATATAAAGAACAGAGGCAGGTTTGGCAGAGGAGGCAGGTTTGGCAGAGGGTACAGATTTGAGGGGAAAAACTATGGGGCAGCCACTCGGATCTGGAAAAGTTAGTGGACTTTGCCCTGATGACATGCCTCATGATCTTATATGACCCAGATGCTGAGCACAGAAGAATCAGAATAAGTTTTTAATCAAATACAACCCAGATTAATGTCAAGCAGCAGCTAACAGCTGTCCCCCACTCCACCGAATTCTTCTATACCCTGTTCTTAAAGCTGGGTCACCCTGGAACCCATTTAAAAAAAAAATCCAAGCTCATCTGGGAAAACAATTATAAACCACGGAGCTAATAATTCAGCCAATTAAACATTTTACTGCTATTGTTTTATTCCCTTGTTTGAAAACATTTATTTAGTCTGTATCTTTACTTTACAGTGATACCCTTAGTGCTTTTTCGCACTCCAGATTACATCTTACAAATCAGTACATGTTTGGATATGAACGCAGAAGAAATGTTAAGATTTCAGCTTCCTAAAATAAACTTAACATGCACAAAAATGTTAAAATATGAGACATTTTCAAAAAAAGTGGCAAAACAATGACATATGTCCACAATTTGTATGAATGAGCCCAAAAGTTAGCAATAACTTATTATCTCTAGCAAGTCATTTAAGCAGAACTCTTCTGCATGTCAGTTGCTTTATCCTCCATTTTTAGTCACTTCTAAATAAATTATGGCGAAGCAGGAAAATACTTACAAAAATAAACAGTTAGCAAAGCAAGAGGAAAACTCAAATGTAAAATGTTAAACTAGTAGCATACCTTTTCCGTAACATTTATTAAATAATTAACAACTGTAAGCTTACCTTTCATCTACCATAAACATTACTCTTCACAAAAATTGAGCAAGCAGACATGTCATAAAAGCTTTTTTTTTAAAAAAACCAACCAAGTAGTAAAAATTGATAACAAAATGTAAACTTTAAAGAACAGCTAGTTAGCATGCAACTTGTCAGGGAACAACAACAAAAAAATTACAAATATTTGCATACTATGAGGTAGTGGTGTAGTCAAACTCATTTACTACTTCAACTAAAAATAGTCTTCAAAACATAAATGAGAGTAACTGGCAAAGTGCTGGAATTCTCAGAGAAGACAAAACAATGAAAAATATAATTCTCCATATTGTAGAAACAGCTTCAAATTTTAAATTTTAAAAAAAAACATTAATAAAAAAAATTATCATAAAATTCTGTAATTAAATTTTGGAAATGGTGAGATAGATATTTTGTAGTTTCATAAATTTAGAAGGAAAAAAAATGGGAGAAAAGTTCTTTTAAATACAGGGTGCATAATTTAAAGCTATATTTATAGGCAAGCTAGATGCACACAATGTAGGTATATATATATATATATATTTATACATACATACACATATTGTATGTGAAAATAACTGTAGCTGTATATGTTCATGTATTACACCCACATTCAAATATATTTGTCCTATATTTTATTGAATTTAAAATGCACGGCTACGCTGAGAAAATAGATCATGTTAGAATTCAGATTTTCATTTTTGTTTTAAAGTTACAATGTAGTAGTCAAATAATTAGAAATAATGCACAAATATTACCGATACCCTATTTTAAGAAAAAGGTTTTCAGTTTCTGTGACAGTGGCACCCGAGGTACTATATAATCTTTTAAAAAAAAGTAAAATTGAGGTAGATTTAGTATAAATATATTACTTCGTGATACATTAAAAAATATCAAGATTATAGATTAGATGCACTTTTGTATTATCCTTCTGCTATTATCACAGAGAGGTGCATAGGCCATAAACCAACTCTCTTCATGCAGCCCATTCATGGGAAAGTCTATAATTCATACCTGTTAATTTCTTGGAAGTAAAAACGTATTTAGGAACTAAAATAAAACTTAAAAGGAACCTACAAGCTGTATTAAATGATGCAATATTGCGCACTCAACCAATATCATTACTTTACCTAATGCATGCTTGTAAACTATAACAGATTTACTCAGGTTTCAATGAACATACTGCTCTTTAATGAAGTTAGTTAGTTAATTGGTTAGTCGTTGGATCATCTTCAGTGCACTCTGGACTAGTCCATAGGTGCTCAGATCTCTACTGGAGTGTAGCCGCCATTACATGTTGACTGACGGTCCCAGTAGGCAGTTGATTGACCATCATTCTTTCTTGCCCACGAAACCGCTCCTTTCTAGTGATACATTTCAAACCAAATCCTTTATTCTAGTCATGGAACAAGAGTCATCGTCACTTATGCAGTCATTTGCTTGTGCGTTTTCCCTTAGGGTGTTCAAAATGTCTGCTCTTTAATGAAGTACTCTTTACAAAGAATATGAATACAATTTTGGGTAAAAGTACTGAATGTTTGGATTAATTTGAGCTGAAATATAGAATGATTCTTGTGGAAGTTATCAGATATGCAAATTACACATTTCAAAGAAAATTAATAAATAATATAAATAAAATTGGATTATTAATAAATGATAAGTCCAGACTTGCAAATAATGACTAAAATATTTTTTATGATGTGATGTTTTGTTTATAACAATCTTTATAAATTTTATTTAATTATCAGAAATATCATAAATATTTTTAACCTAAAACCCTGTCAACACCTTACATTGCGTCATGTCAGCTCAGTGTTAAAAGTAAATAGTGAGCTCAACTTGCAAACCCAACTTGGTTAAATTTTTGTGTGGTTGGAAAGCTGCTCGCCCACATTGTATATGATTGGATGTATTAATAGTATCTAAATATTTAACAATAGTTGAGTAGGTCCTTCTATACAGGATAGGACATGCGCTAATAGTTGAGTAGCAATGTCCTACTGTACAAGATCGGGCATGTGTTTCCATTATTGTTATATTTTATACTGTATTATAAATCTGAAATGAAAATTTTAAAATCTAAGTGATTAAGAATTCCAGGTTGACAGGTATTCAAAGTCATCTTCATGGAGTTTTTTATAACTACACTCACAGTGTTTTTGGCCTGCATAAACTTTTCCTTAGTATTTCATGAGTTATTCCAGAACTTTCTATGTCAACTAGGGTATATTATTCCCATTAATATGTTCTCACATAAAATAATTCAAAAATTAACATCAAAATTATAAATAATTGTTATATTTTTGTGTAGATGTGGATTTGTGTATTACATTTTGAGTGAACCAATGACAACTACAATACATCAAATCTGAACATGAGTAATTTTATTGGAATATCTGATCCTGAGTTATAGGTTATAATATTATGGTAACTTTCATAGTAATGTGGTAACTTACACATTATCATGGCAACAAAGTTCAGAGCACACATGAAGACTATATATACTTTTACACAAACACATTTTTAGCTTTCCTGAAATTTAGCATTCTGTCATATACAAATATTAAGGTTAGCATGGATACACATGTTACATTGCAAGATAGACAAACATGCCACATGTCAACATACATGCATAAGTCACATTTATATCAAAGTATGAGACAAATAAACATCACATTCAAAGACACATACATGTCACAGTGTTAGGCACCATATTTGTGACTTTGTAGTATACATATCTATTACAAGTCACAATTCAATACATACACACACATATATCACATTACAACACACACAAAACATATATATATATATATATATATATATATATATATATATATATATATATATATATATATATATATATATATATATATATATATATAGATATATCACATAGCTAGTTACACAAACATATTTCACACTGCAATATATATGTATATATATGCATGAGTAGCCTATATTGCAATGTGATATACATATATCACATATATAGATACACAAACATAAATCACATTTCTAGTTACGCATACAGATATCACTTTGCAAAATATACATACATATATCACACTGCAATATACACATATATATATCACATTGTGAGATACACATACATATTACATATTCCACAATCAGTATTCCATTGGTCTCCTCTGAACATATGAAATTAACATATGTACTGAAGATGTGAACTTAAGTTTGATAGTCCTTGCAAAACTTTAACAACTGTGCAGGTATTTTTGCTTTAGACGTACAAAATTAACACTGTCTTATATTACGAGTATATATCTCTTTTTTCATTTTAGATACAAACCTAATTCTCTTGAAAAAATGTTTTTAGTCTTGGCATCTATACACTTTTACTAACTGCTTTGGGTGTTGAAATGAAATGTTCTAAGAATATTATGGAGAGACAAACCAATACAGACACCTGAAAAGACATGAACATAGAAGATTGGCTTCTCAAAAGCATAAAGATTTTTATTTCAGCCACAAATAATGAGTGAATTTAAAACTTGAATTTGTTGGTCAGTGGGCGAATAACTTAACATACACTACTGAGGCTCCTGATCCGTGTAAAACTACTACCAGTATTTAGCAAACTATTTTACAGTTTTTCTTATATTTGTTGACTGTAGTGAGTTTATTGGGCAAAAAGTATAAACAATGTGGACTACTGTTTTTTTAAAAAGTTCATAAAATTGTATCCCTGCAATCAATAAAAAAAAATTAATGGTAATTTAGTCTTAAACTGACTTGGAATAAATTGAGAAAACATATTGTAATAAGTGTTTCTACAAACAGGGCATCATATGCACCTTTTCTGTCTGGAATAATGTTGGTGAATTATTGTTTATCTCTTATTTATTTTCATCCTTATATTTCTCTACTCCTTCCCAGGCTAAGGTGAAGTGGAGTTGGATTAGGCTTACTCAGAAAACCTATAAAGGATATTGCTAGACATGGAAACTGCAGCAAAAACAAAATCAAGAAAGACCTAGTATATACATGAAGAAGATACCATGTAGGACCTGACAGAGATCAGAATCACATGAAATGAAGGTGAAAGCAATTCAGGAATAGAGATAAATGAAAAACCCCTTGTCTTTGGCCTAAGCATTTGAGGATGTGTAAAGAACCGAGGGACTCAAATGCTTGATAGATTAAACTTCTGTCTTTCGCTTGGTGGCGAGTTAGTGACTGTATCTCAGAAATCCAAGGTACTTGGTTTAGATTGTGCCTAGAAAATCATTAAACCATAAAATACTGGAATTGAACATGATATCATGAACAGTATAACCAATCAGCTTTTAAAGCAACCAAGCAGTGCTATATGAATAGTAGGAAGAAGAAAACAATGGACTTGTAATTAGAATGAATGAAAACAGACTGTCACTACAAGCATTAAAATGGGTGTCAGGTGGCAAAGGGAAAAAAACAAAGAGAGACTCTTCGCAGAACAACCATCAAAGAGGGTGTGATTATGTGTCTCAAAAACATGCAAGAATTACACACAGTAGCATCACATCTCTCAAACTGGAGAGCTCTGGATTCTGCCCTATATTAAGTGCTGAAGGAACATATATAATAGTGTTATACCATATATTCATTTAAAATAATAATAGACTTTCATGTCATTGGATGTCTGCTTACATATTGATAAAGAATGCCTCTGTGCATGCAGACACACACACAGAGAGAGAGAGAGAGAGAGAGAGAGAGAGAGAGACAGACAGACAGATACACCCCCTAAGTAGAATGCTTTTTCATTAAATACCATTGAGAGTTGATCATCTGTGCATGAAAGAAAGATCTGGAGAAACCCCCATTGCACATAGGAAAGAAAAGCCTCATTGCTTGTAATTCATGGGACAGACACAAATAAATCTGAGTATTATTTTATTAACCCCTCTGTCTTGAAGACCTGCTAATATACTATGTATATTGTTTAAAAAAATGTGATACCATATGTGCTAAGTTACAGCATAAATATATATTGTATATAGCTAAATTACAGCTGTCAAGTGTACTTTTATATGGCTATGACGTATATAGTTAAATTCTAGGTTTTAAGTGGTTTGTTTTCTCAGAGCTTTCTTTCATACCCAGACTTGGCAGTGTGGCATACTGCTTTGAGAAGATTTAAGAAGCCTTCTACTCAAAGAGGGTCTGCTGTCACATGATAATGATAAATCTTCACCTACGTGTTGCAGCAATTTTTAAATGTAGCTATACAAGTTTTATTTGAACATGAAAATATCTTTGACAAGTGCAATAATGAATGCTGCAGCTGGCAATAATGATGTTGAACCATCTATCCTGCCCAAGAACCATGCCTCAATTTTAGTAATCCTTTGTTTTCACATTTCATGAGTCAGACAACTTGAATAATGCTACTGAGCATTAAGAATAAATCTTCAGACAGAGTTCAAAGGAGGGCTAAAAAGATATAGAGGGTTCACTATACTGTCATTTTCTCTGTAGTACTCTGCTCCCTCAATGTGAGTACCTCTCACAGCACATCACTTCAAGCGATTATCCCCTGAGATCTCTGAAAATATGCACTTGTAAATAAGACATCATGACCAAGAATCGAATATGTGACCACTTAAGCATAAAGCAAATGTCTTTCCACCGTGTCATATTTGTATGCATGATACAATATATGATATAACCTTCATATATAATATCCAGATAAATGGTCACAAACTTGAAGAAGTTACCCTCTTCAAATATCTTGGGTCCTAAAAAAAAAGGGAATGATACCAGTTTGGGAAATGAGATTAAACTAAGACTCTAGATGATGTTGACTGCCATGATAAGGTTGAATATTATTTGGAAAAGTGAAATCAGTATTACAGTAAAGATCAATCTAATCAGATCACTAGAGCTAAGTATACTTTTATACAGGTGTGAAAAGTTGGACATTCAATGTAGACAGAAACAAGGATTCAGCCTTTTGAAAACAAATGCTACAGATGTTTGTTATGAATTAGCTATATGAAACACAAGACAAATATATGTGTCCAGCGGCAAATAAACAAACTTGCAGGTTATCAAAAATCACTTCTGGCAGCATAAACTTGTTTCACTTATGCATGTAAAGAGACACAACTTGCTTTCTAAAATTATTTTGCTAGGAACAGTTGAGTGTTAGAAGGAGAGGGAGGGGGGGGGGGAGAAAAGCTTGGTAACATCAAGAGTTGTCTGTGATTTTTCTACACTTCTCTGAATAGCTGAGCATAGAGTTGTTTGGAGGACTTTTTGTGCTGATGTATCCAGTATGGTATCCGTATGAGCCTGATGGATTATGGGTACTATTATTATTAGTATTATTATTTTAAAATCTTCCTGTGAAATATTTTTTTCACAACAGTCTTTATGAATTTTGTGAACTCATTATTTAAGTGAGTCTACAAGCTGAGTTTAATAAGAGTAATTTTAAATACATTGTGATGCTTCTATGACTATATAAATATAAAATACATGCAGGTCTGAGTGATATTTAGGGACATTGATTTTTTTTTCAGCAAGTAAAAGGGTTTTATGTATTAAAAAAATGCATTCTCACACTTTCATGTGTAATTCCCATGTTTTGATAAGAAATGTGGATGACTTTTTTGGTGAAAAATCATTGAGGAATTTTACTCATTTTTACTAAATTCCTAGTATTAAAAACAATGTTCTGATTTGTAGAGAAAAAAAAAAGGGGAGGGGGTGTTACTCATAAACCATCCCCTTATCTACAGTCATGGTGATATATGAGAACACAATATGAATAATGTGTGAGAAATGGCTAAATGAAGATATAAATTGTATGCCAGTTCATTGTTAACTGAATGATACATGCATGTAAATATATGGAAAAATGGTTATGTAACATATACATGAGATATGGTTTAATTACCAATGCATGCATGTGACTATGGCCTAATGAACAATTGTTCATTTAGGTTATTGTTATATTCACAATACATGCATGTAAGCTATGACTAAATGATCAGGAAACATGTATGTAGCTTGTGGCTAAGTAAACATGATGCATTTATGTGAAATATGTCTGAATGAAGGTCATACAAGTACCTGAATAAGGTAAACTGAGCTATGGAATGAAGTAACTTCAGTAAAACTTTGCAACATTGGTATAAGTTTTTAAAAAAACGTTTTGTTTCCCCTGAGTCAGACCAAACCGGCCAATATATTAGATGTGCTAACTAGTGGAACTTTTCATATAATAAAAATAATACATCTGATCATTCATAAATAATTTGTGTGTATTTAAATGTGATTAGTTCATTCATCTACAAGAGAATTTATTGATACCCTTACAAAGGTATGTGATGTAAACTTTCTATCATTTTTGGTGATGTGTATGCCTGAATGATTATTTACAACAAGTGTTATGTGCTCGATTTTTGTGACATAGGAAATGCAAGTTTCACTTGAAGTTAGTGTGAAAAGTTTTACATTAATTTTGTTACAATCAAATAATTGTGTGTAGATGTATTCTATAGCAGAATCTACTTAAATACGCCTATTTTATAGTTTGTAATAAGGATATTAGAATGACAATGCAACTATTAAAATGTAAGACATCACTTGTGAGCCTATCCACACTGTAAGGTTTTATGTTTTATTTAACTGTATATTTCCTTCATACGTGTTTTCAACGACACAAGTTGCAAAGTATATATGACATCTCATTTCTAGTTCTTTTATCAATAACTTGATATAAGTTTATGATCAATAGAACATGTGATTTGTGTTACATTTTTTTCTGATGATATAATATTCAAGTGTAATTTAGATTACTTGAAATGTGCTACAACTTTCTACATTTTCTTCTAGCAATGACGAGAAAAGGAGTGGTTGATTATGTCATTTTAAAACTGAACCATTTAATAACTTTATGTCATAAATATTGAAGATGGCAGATATAAAACCATGTTTAGCTATCAAATTTGTGTTTGTTTTCAATTGTGAATTATATTTTAATTACATGCTGTGTTTGTGTAAAAAGTTAGCTATCTTCATGACTAACATGCAACAAATTTAAAAATAAATGGCATAATATTGAGGTTAATGTTTATATAGAAGGTAGATTGTTACATCACAAGTATACTTTTGCTTAAATTACAAGACTGATCTGTCACTTTTCTGATGATAATAATGTTTACATAAAATAACCAACGGTAATGATTTCTGATGAAAAAATTATAATAGCATATTTATGAAAAAATAGGACATAATACATAATAATGCATCACATTTACTTAATATGCAATAAAACTAATAAATACAAAAAGCAGTCGTATTTAAATCAAGATACTGCAATCTGCAGCTGCCTTACACATAAAATCAGAACCTTCTAATCAACATGTAAATTTAGGTCACCTGGTACATTACGCTAGCTATAATGATTGTTTAACTTCTGCAGTTTCAAAAATTTCACAAAACAATATACATTGCTAATTAAATGAAATATAATGCATGTACAAATGTTTACAAAGGACACCAAAAAAATGTGCAAACAAATAAGGTAGATGTTCTTCTTCCCTGTCAAAATAAGAATAAAAAGGAATCAAAATATTGTGCTTCCTGTAAAGAGTTGCCAGGATTTTAAGTCAACTGTTATGGCAAGATGTCAAGGGGAGGCAATTAAATTGTTCCCTCGTTTATGGAATCATCATCAGTACATTGTAGGAGACAACTGTGGAGTAGAATAACCAGAATTTAATTTGAAATAACATCCAGAGCTCTAATGAATTTAGTAATTAGTTAAAATATACCCGGTACTGAAAACTTTAATAAACTGAACAAATAGTGGAGCACACTTTCAATAAATTATATATATGCTGTGAAGTCATACACATCATTACGATGTGTGTGCTGCGTCGCTATGCGCTATCTTCTGCAGATGTCAACAAATTTGATAGATATGATGTATAGTAAAAATCGAGTATATTTGAAGTAAAATTGCATGCATAACATTTCTTCAATTCATTCAGTGTACTTTGTGAATCTAGGCTGTAGAGCATGTATACAATCCATTGAAAGATATCCCACATGCAGAATGTTTATGGGTATCACAATGGCCCTACTGTGCAGATGGTCTGAAGGTATCATTGTTGGTCTATTGAAACAACCATTACACAACATTAAACTCTCAGTAGATGGCATGCCAATATAATGAGGCTTTTTTCTTGTGGAAGCACTACAGAATTTCATCTGTAAGATTACATATCCCTTTGTGATGCAACTTTTAGAGAATCCAGCATTGCATATCACTTTGTAATGCAACTTTTAGAGAATCCAGCTTTGCATATCACTTTGTGATGCAACTTTTAGAGAATCCAGTTTTGCATATCACTTTGTGATGCAACTTTTAGAGAATCCAGCATTGCATATCACTTTGGTAGAGTCAAATGAGCTCAAATACTGAATATGGTCCAGGATGTAAAAGTTTATAGGGTGCCTCATTTATGAACAAGTGGCACATGATGCGTGTTGAAAAGCAACTCCATATAGGGCAGGACAATTCCATGGAGAGAGCCCATAATCATGCAAACATGTTAGTCCAGCATAATTGGAATGCTCCCTTGGGTAATGTGGAATGCATAACAAGCTGCCCCACCCTTACCAGTGACGATTGTCCTGAGCTGGATTGCTTTGGATGTCTGACAGGGGGTTACTTGGCAGAGGAGCTGATCTCTTGTAATTCCTAGGGATCAGAATGCAACAACACTAACGGCCCACCAGAACAATCACCCATGCAACAGAAAGCACTAATAGATGATATGCCTATATAGTAAGTCCTCCTTCTTGCAGATGTAATATAATGAAAACTTTCATCTATACAATTATGTTTTCTATGCTTTGTTCTTTGTGTACAGAGATGTACTGCACAGCCCTGGGAAAGAAGAGAATAGTTACACTGTTTCGTATGGCTGAGACCCATCATAGAGACACAGTCACTCAGGACATGCCTTTTTCCTTTAACATTGGGTTATATGCCTAGAGCAATAGAGAAGTTTAGCATAACCAGTAGTCAATGGGTGACAGGATTTCCTGGACAGAAAAGATCAGGAATAGTGAGGTTTTTGAGTAGGCCTTATGCTGAATATAGAGGATGGAAGGCTAGTGAATACAATTTTACATAGAAAACTGAAATATTTCAGACATAAAAAAGATACAATGACATGGAAAGACACATATTAGAGGGCAGAATTCCGGAAAGTAGAAGAAGAGGTAGACCTAGAAGGAGATTGACAGATGACATCAAAGACTGTATAAAGATATTGAAGTAGGCAGGGATATTGGAACAGAATAAAGTCGGGTTCAGGACATCAATTGCAAAGACAGGGTTCAGGACATCAATTGCAAAGGCAATGTTCTGGAAGAATATGTCACATGATGATGAATGCATGGCAGGGAATGAGCACAGTGAACCCTAACTTAGCTGCAATAGCTTTGAGCAGGGCGTAGATACAAGTATACGGTACTTGTATGATGATTATTTTCTAGCTCTGGCCCTGAGTGAGTAGAAAGCCACAGACTTCCCAGTATAATGATGCCATTATAAACAACATTAATAATAAACAAGATCCGGCATTGCCTTGGTTATCAATGGACTACAGGAATGCATGAACAACACAAATATATACATGCACAACAACATCTACACAAGCACCAAAATACTAGACCAAGAAAACCTTAGAGGGAGAACCAGACTGTTATATGAACAAGTCTTCACTTAAAGCTCTACTGTTTTAACTCCCTTCAAAACACTCCAGTGCTGATGAAATCAAACTAACACTGCAGTGTACCTGCTAATTCCCAAAATAATCATTTTGTATTTAAGTCTAAATAGATTTTTATGTAAAAATTATATATTATATTATTAGAAAATGTATGCTAGCATTCTGGAAATGAAATAAACAAGATGATCCCTTGAGATCAGACCATGACATAAATCAAATATTCTTTACAACATAACATATGCTAAGTACAGCTTGTAGTGAAGAAGGCCAAAAATGATAAATGGATAGAAACCCACTAATTTAGATCTAAGGGAAAAAAAGATAAGTCTCGGCATTAATAATTTGTATGGGGAAAAAAGGAGAGAAAATGATAAACATGTGATAAATGGAAACAGAACATTCCATAAAAAAACCAGGATAAAAAGCAGAACACTTTAATTTAACCACTTTTTTGCCAGTATGAACAGAGTAAGATAGCTTTCCGAGACTTATAAGAAGCATCCATACCTATTAAAGCAGTAAGAAAAGGCCCAAACTACTAGCTCATACATACTTGAAGATGACTACAGTATGCATCATTAGCTTACTAATAGATCCAGCCTAAAACTAGATCCAGATTACTAATAGATCCAGCCTAAAACTAGATCCAGATTACTAATAGATTCAGCTTACTAATAGACCCAGCTTACTAATAGATCCAGCTTACAACTAGATCCAGATTACTAATAGATTCAGCTTACTAATAGATCCAGCTTACTAATAGATCCATCTTACAACTAGATCCAGATTACTAATAGATCCAGCCTAAAACTAGATCCAGCTTACTACTACATCCAGCCTAAAACTAGATCCTGCTTACAAAGAGACCCAGCTTACTACTAGATCCAGCTTACTAGTAATTAACTACACATACTCAATTGGGAAAGTATTAAAAGAGACATAACAATTAACAAAACATACCATTATGGAGATGATAAGAAACCTTCCCTGAATGGTGTGTAGTTGGGTATGGTATGAGGATACTTCACGTGCCAGACAGTATGGAACATGAACTCAATCTTGTCTTGGCAGTGAGTTCCACATGATGGACAACGAAAAGGGTGGTCCTCATATGGCATGTGCAGACTTTCATGGAGGTGAAACATTGTGTAGTCATAAAAGAAAATGTTGCAGTGCTGGCAGTGATGTATGCCACCACTATCGACTGTTGGTGTGGCAGAGGTAGTTGTGACATCTCGCTTTCCTGGTTCAGACTCTGACTCAGCTGCAATGGAAGTAGGGGTTTTTGGAGGTGGCATGATCATTACGCTGACCTCTTTGTCAACACTAGATGATGTAGTACTAGAAGCTCGAGATGGTGGAGAATTTGAGGATTTGTTCATACTTAGATCCATTACAGAGTCACATGGATATGACTTATGTCGGTCATCATCCACAGAACGAGATGATGATGAGGTGTGTGACCCAACTCTATCTCTTGATGACTGAAGATGGAGGTAATCAACAGAGCCAGAGTGGTTGTTCTGCAGGCATTCTCTCTGATGTTCAAAGGAGTTATCATGATTTTGACTGTAGTCCCTGACTGTACCATTATGAATGTTCATTTCTCTGTCATGATCAAAGTCCCTTGAATTATCTTCCCTGGAAAGATGTCGGTGCTCAAGCTCCCGGTTTATCCGTCCTTGGTGGTCTATAAGTTTCTCATGTTCAATAAGCCCCTGAGGTGACAATGGTGGAGGCATGCGTCTTGAGGAAATTGGTCCATTCATAGAGTTACCATTGCCAGTACCTATATTATTGTTGTTGTTGTGATGCTGATGGTGAAAGTTGATCATCTCCTGAGTAAGTCTAAGGTTGGGGTGAGGTAGAGTATGGTTGTCACTGATGTGAGGATGAGGTCGGTGTCCTGGTGATAAGTGTCGTGGTCCCATGGTCATATTCTGGAGACCATCCAGTGATCTTTGAGATGATCTAAAGCTACTAAATGAAGGAAGTGAACCAGCCCGACTATGAGGTAGATCAATGCCATCATTCTGTTTTCATAGAAAAGATAATTGAACAGAAAAATACATTTATTATGAAATTTGTGTGTGTGTGTGTGCATTGCAAAAAAAAACAGTGGTGGAAAAAGCATTGGCATACAATCACATGTACATTAAATAGTAACATTTGAGTTAGTCATCATATCATCATCCAAGAATGTCAATAGGTGCACCAATCTCATATTCAGTATGTACTTCAGCATGTAGTAACTGACTGTTCCAATCCATATTCAGTATGTACTTCAGCATGTAGTAACTGACTGTTCCAATCTCATATTCGGTATGTACTTCAGCATGTGGTAACTGACTGTTCCAATCTCATATTCAGTATGTACTTCAGCATGTGGTAACTGACTGTTCCAATCTCATATTCGGTATGTACTTCAGCATGTGGTAACTGACTGTTCCAATCTCATATTCAGTATGTACTTCAGCATGTAGTAACTGACTGTTCCAATCTCATATTCAGTATGTACTTCAGCATGTGGTAACTGACTGTTCCAATCTCATATTCAGTATGTACTTCAGCATGTAGTAACTGACTGTTCCAATCTCATATTCAGTATGTACTTCAGCATGTGGTAACTGACTGTTCCAATCTCATATTCAGTATGTACTTCAGCATGTAGTAACTGACTGTTCCAATCTCATATTCAGTATGTACTTCAGCATGTTGTAACTGACTGTTCCAATCTCATATTCAGTATGTACTTCAGCATGTGGTAACTGACTGTTCCGATCTCATATTCAGTATGTACTTCAGCATGTGGTAACTGACTGTTCCAATCTCATATTCAGTATGTACTTCAGCATGTGGTAACTGACTATTCCAATCTCATATTCAGTATGTACTTCAGCATGTGGTAACTGACTGTTCCAATCTCATATTCAGTATGTACTTCAGCATGTGGTAACTGACTGTTCCAATCTCATATTCAGTATGTACTTCAGCATGTGGTAACTGACTGTTCCAATCTCATATTCAGTATGTACTTCAGCATGTGGTAACTGACTGTTCCAAAATTCATATTCAGTATGTACTTCAGCATGTGGTAAATGATTGTTACAATTCTGCATTGGTTGATAACTTTTCTTTTAATTTTTAAGACGCTCTTCTTGCTTCACTTCTAAGTCCTGCCTTATAGCCAATATACATGAAAGAATAAATACCCCATACATCATCCCACTGGTTTAACATTTTTTAACATGATTGCATTTAAAATATCAGCATGATCCAGTGAACTACCAATAGTCACCTTGGCTTTTCTGGCAAGTCTATCTGCTCATTCAATTCCCCTAACGCCCTCATACCCTGGTACAAAAATGAAGGTAACTCTCTTAAGCACACTTCACCAACTCCTCCAACCACAAATATATTTGTGGTAGATCATGCGTGCAACTCTGTACAATTTATTAATATTTTGTACATAATATACTAAGATTTCAACGAACATGTCTGTGTTGACCAATTTATCTTTATTACAGTAGTCTTTATACAAAAAAATAACCCTCTACAGCATGACTTTGCTCCTGTATAAAGAACAATGTAATGATGACCTGAAATGCCAATTTTGATTATTTCCATGTGTTTCATTGGACAGCATTGGCTATTTTAGACAGGTAACTAAGTATATAAATAGTGACCAATGAAAAATCAAAAATATATGGAAAAATCGCTATAAAGAGACAACAAAAGTTATACTTCTTAGATCATACATTTTTCCAGTTGCAACTTACGGTAGTGAGATTTGGACAATAAATAGAATAGCAAATATGAATATTGGCTTTCAAACTGAAACTCTATATGGCAATATTAACAATTTCCTAGACAGTAAAGATAAGGACATTGCATTGAGGTTTTTAGTATGCTGAATGATGGCTGATGAGTACAATTTTACATAGAAAATTGAAATATTTCGGATATATAAAAAGACACAATGGCATGGAAAGACACATATTAGAGGTTAGAATTCTGGAAAGTAGAAGAAGAAGTAGACCTAGAAGGAGATGGACAGCTGCATGAAGATATCATTGGAGAAAGCAGGCAGATTGACACAGGATAGACTCGGGTTCAGGACATCAATTGCAAAGATTCATCATTATCTACAATTGTGTAATAGATGAAGACATGGTTTTCAGCACAATATGTTTGGTGATGATATGATTATTTTCCTCCCTTAATCCATTTACCCGTTATCCATGCTCACTTATCCATTGTCTATGCTCACTTATAAATCATCTGTACTCATCCATAAACCATTTTTACTTATCCATTAGTAATACTCATTTCTTCATTCCTCATGTGCACTTATCTGTAGTATGTATCCATTAACCATGGTCATATAAATTATTCATGCTCATCCATTGCTTGTATTCATTATTTGTACTCATTATTCATTACTCATGTTCACTTATGCATTGTACTCATTGATTCATTATTTGTACTCATTATCCATTACTCATGTTCACTTATGCATTGTACTCATTGATTCATTATTTGTACTCATTATCCATTACTCATGTTCACTTTTCTCTTGTTTGTGCTCACATATCCATGAACTATGTCAATTATTTATTATCCATGCTCATTTATCGATAACCAAATATTCATTTTCCATACTGATTTATCTGTACTGCTGTGGCACACACAAGAATGACCACTTGAAGATGCAGTAGAACCTTTTTCTGCTCTTGACTCTAATTCAGTATTTGACAGACTTCCATTCTTTCTTTTTGTTTTATACGCCTTTATGCCTTGCAGCGTCAGGTGTAGAAGAGTTCTCTGGTGGTGGTTTTTTTTTTGTATTTTTCATATAAATGTATGTTTTAGTGCTCTGTTCTTTCTATAAATTCATCTTTTGCATGGTATGCACCTGGCTTTGTATCCATCATGTCTATATAACAATGTTTTTTAGGGACACTCTCTGTAGAACTGAAACACTTGTAGGAAAGATGGAGAGTTCTCAGAAGATGACAAAATTGATATCATAACTTTCATTGATCTGACCAATATCATGCTTTTCTCCAGAAATGTGACCACCAAAAAAATCTTAAAAGCTTTTTTTTTTCTATTTTAGTTATCTGAGGTTCCAAAGAACTTTTGTGTTGCCTACAATAAGCTTTTCTTGAAAGATATTTCATATCAGAAGACTTGTTCTGTTCAAAGACAACTTTTGATGCTTCACAGGTCAGACATCAATATGTACAGATCAGCTGTTTATTTGTTTGACTTTCTGTGACTTTGTTGAAAACTCCAAGACCACACTTCCTTAATTATCTTTCAATATGCATTGAAGGTGACACTATTTTGCCACCTCTACAAGTTCTTGTATCACACATGTAAGTAGGGTCTGAATATCTTGCTATCTGCCTTAAAAACATAGATTAATGATTCAGAAATTAATGTAATAAATGAAACAATAGTGAATTTTAACTTGATATAATAATGACTTGGAAATGAATAAGGGCTTAATAGAATAATGACTCAGTAATGAATATGATATTAATGATGATGAAATAATTTGTTTAGCTAGCTAGCTGTGAGCAGGTAGCTCTTGACAGAAGAAAACCTCACTGACAAAAGCACAGGTTCTTCTCAAATGTGTAACTGAGGCGACATCCACAGACTCATAAGGTTATCTCAAAGATATGTTTATGTAAGGAAATTATAGGGGTTTATGGATGAATGTTTAGTCTCTGAAGAAGACATTCCAGTGTGTCAGTATTTCCAGATTACCATGTTCTGTTAGAAATACAACACACACTTCTGGGTTAACTGTCTCATTATTATTCTTCTGTCAGATGTGTTGATCCATCCACAGCAACGGCACATCTATCATTCCCCATCACCTAGGCGTCTTCCACAAAACTGCAATGATGCAATGTCTAATGGATTGCATCTCTTTGTCATCGATGGGGACCATTTGACAGAAGATAAAAGTAAGAAATCATGACAAGAAATGCAGTGCCAATGATTTGTTTACAGTAGAAAGGTTGTCAGTCTATCCCCCAATGTTCCTTATTCGCCTCCTTCGACATGCATGATAAGCAGACAGTGGTTCCTGTTGTTTGCATCCTCAACTAGAAGCCCAAGCCATGGTTGCCACATGTGATCTTAATAGAATAATGACTCAATAGTGAAAGTAATCTTAATAGTGTTATGACTCAGTAGTGAATGTGAATTAAATAGAGTTATGACTCAGCAGTGAATGTGAATTAAATAGTATTATGACTCAGCAGTGAATGTGAATTAAAGAGTTATGACTCAGTAGTGAATGTGAATTAAAGAGTTATGACTCCGTAGTGAATGTGATCTTAATAGAATAATATGAATATTCTAGGTAGCTTGTTAGCACTTACAGATACAAGTGGCATGGAGGTTAGTGCACTGGCCCTGACTGGAGACAGCAAGGCTTCATGGTTGTGAGGAGATCCGTGGTTATGTGACCTCTTCTCGTGTAAGCTTCCGTCCATGTCACTAGGTGTGGATGGAGGTGTCACCTACAAATACAAATAATATTGTGATTGATAATATTGCCACCATATCATATTCAGGATATAGCCATCAACCCAGCATATTATGCATGTGATTTTTAGGCAATACAAATATGTTCAGTAGTTTCCCATTGCTTTCTGAATGGTCTTGATGCAGAATTGCCTGTGGTGGGATTTGAGCCCTTTCACAAACTCGCTCTGTAACCTATCTTGTGCAACAGATGCAGACAATATTATGATAATTCAGTTCATTGTTATGCTGTTCTACACATTGCTAATTGGCAGATAACCATTGCATTTGTTCATGGATGCTTGTATACAAGATAAGAATTTGGCACTCTGAAGCGTATGAGAATTAATAAGCGCCGGACATATGCATGATATCGAGTTGTTCCGTCAATTCTCTGTCTCGTTTTTACATGTATTTGTTTTTATACATTTCCTATTTCTGTACATTTCCTGTTTGTGTCACATCTGACCCAATTTCTATCCTTCCGACCATTTCGCTAGATATGTGAACGCAAGTTCTGTCATTTTTATACTTATCATTTTTGATGTATACGTGTATTTTATCCTTAATAAAGGCCTTTCGGTCGAAGTGTATTATTAGCAAAACTACCATACCCCGTTTCCCGATTTACCTATTGGATTTAAGTTTTGCGGAGTGAGTACATATTCTGTATACAAGAATATGCTATGGGATTTGCCTCCTCATGGTAGTTAGGTGGCTGTAAACAACAAGTCATCTGCAAATTCATTTAGGTAATGTTGAACTTCTATATTGAAATCCCTTTATAATAAATTGATCTGCAGTAACAAAATATGTATGTAATAACTAACATTCCTTGATATTTGCAATTATGTACATATATTTATTCGGTACAAATATTTCATATTTACATATATACTCATTACTCATTTGAAGCGGAAATATTTTTCAGATCACAACGGCTCCAGGATGGACCCAGTCTTAGTTGGGTACTGGATTAATCAGGGAAGTAAAGACTCGAGGGAGAGGAGATGCTACCGCCTTTATATAACAGATCCACTGAAATGTGAGATCGCTATCATGTCGCTATTCTACAGTGTCAATAAATGCTATTAGTTAATATCTTAAATGTGTACAATTATGTACGTAATATAAATTAATTGGAAATATTTAGAAGTGTTTTTACATAGGGAATTATGTTATAAAGGTATGCGGTATAACGAGATTCCACGGTAGGCCTATGTATATTTTATAGATATATAGTTGAAAATTGTTTCTGTGACACATTATAACCAGTGTGACAAATGTTCACCAGTACAGCTTAGATAGAAAACTGATAGAAAATCATAATGCATCTAACGGGATTTGAACAAGGTCTTCGACCACACAGCATCACTAAAGCACGATGAGATGTGTTTCTATTGCCAAGACTTTCATCGTGTATATTCTGAACCTAATATGAATATGGACTGGTCGAACCTGACACAGACAGCAGATCACACACTGCACAGGTATGTCAATTTCTCGAGAATCACAAAACATATTAACATCAGCTCGTGCCAAAATGCCTCAGTGTTACAAGGACCAATTAAGTATAAACATAAATAACGCATAAACATAAACAGCTTCTGATGTGACACGGGTCAATGAATAATATAATAGAAAAGAATCATTGAGATGAATAATATTACATAGACAACTCAATGTACTGGAAAGGAATTCACAACAATGTTTGTGTTTATCATAAAGTGAATAATGGACGTAAAACGTTGGCTGAAGTGAACATCTGACATACTCTGTATCTTGCCTTGGTGGTGTACTCTGATAGACCGTCCTGTCCATCTCATGATGTTTCCAACCCAACTACATTCTGCACATGACCATCTGCAGCATAAAGACCTCTGCATATAATTAATTATGACTTCTTCATGTCGTTGTATTTTTTATTGTATTGTCGTGTTTCCATTGATCAATATTTATATACCTGGAGTCGCTTTGGCTATTTTTGTTATGCGACTCTAAGTATATAAATAATTACCAATGGAAATCAGAAATATAATTTGTATAAAGGAAGGAATGAAGGCCTAATTAATACTGAGCAGATGTCTTCTATTGCAGGCTGTAATGTCTACGTCTTGCTCGACTCATTTGTGCTAATAACCAACTCTTTTCGTCACGTGACACAAAGCATATAAATTACCTTTTGTCTCTGGATACATGGCTTTATGTTCGTGGTGTAACGTGTGTGTGTATGACGCCCAGGATTAAGCTAACAATTTGAGGTACTATGATCGCAGTACATCCTCCGTTTTCATTCTTGCTTCCCATTAGAGCCTATCTACGTATTTCGAGGTTAATTGATCTAAATATTATATAAATAAATAATCAATAATTAATAGAAACATTTATTTTAGGGTTAGGATTAGTTATGTTTTAAATAATTAATGCCAACCCGAACCCTATAATTATATTTAAATTAATAAATGGTAAACATGAACTCATAAATATAGGCAAGGCAAATAATCACGCTGGTAGGCACTAATTGTGGAACGGGAGTTGGACTGCTATTATAGCACCCAATTTGACGACCACTAATAAAGCTCCTAAACTAACAATTTGACGCCTCTATTAAAGTTTAGTAACTAACAATTTGACGACCTATAATAACGCTCATAAACTAACAACCTGAGTGGATCATACTCGCGTGTTGCTGCCAATCACAGGACACATGGGTTATTTCAATTTTCTGTATATATCATATTTAACAATAATTAATTGAAGCGTATCTTGTACAGGGCAGTACTATTTAAGTATTGTTGAATTTTGGTAATGACAATCGCAACACACACAAAACAGACAAAAACAATACTATTTCCATCGATGACCAATAACTTCAAAAAGTGAAAGAAAGTCACTTATCTCGGAAACATCATATCACCAAATAAGAAAAACAAAGAAATCCAACATAGATGCCAACAATCATACCAGATCGTATGAATGTTGTCGCATATTTTCAAAATTTACACGTGTGAACATGAACGCCAAAACTGCACTATATAAAAAGATCATCATACCATCACTCTACTACCAATGTCAAATGTGGACACTGACAACAAAAGAAAACACGCTACAACATAAATGATTTGTCTACATAGAATTCTAGGATTAACAATAAGAGAAATAATCAGAAATGAAAACACCAGAAGACTAACAAAATAATGCCAATACTGGATTACATCAAAAGACATCAGATTAAGTAGTTTTCACGTAATTAAGACTACCACCAGATATTCCCCTAAAAATACTTTGCTTTACAGACACGGTGGATACAAAGATATGGGTAGACATGAAAAATATGGATTACAGAAATATAAGAATTCAACTTAAATAATCATATATTAATCACACACAAAATCCATCGCCAGAGAATTCCTGACACTGCAAAGGCAAAAAGAGATATAATTTAGCGAAAAGAAATAGTTGAATTTTGGGAGTCTCTGCTAACACATCCAATCATATCACCAGTACAATGTGGATGGTCGGAGTTCGAGCCACCTAGTTCGGTTTTGCAATGCGAGCTCATTATCAACTCTGTTAGTTGATATATATCATATTTACTTTCAATTATCAAAGCAATTTCCTTGGATACAGCATGCAGACACTCACCATACGCGTTTAACATTAATTTACGATTAATATTCGTTTATAGACTTTAGTAATAAATGTCAACTAGGTAAGATTTTTTAATTGACAGCTGTGGCATTTAAACTCACATTAAAATTGATAACATTAGTTTCTAAATAAAAAAATATATATACAGATGTTAAACGTTTAATTAATGCTGAATAGTGGCAAATATCATAAAACATACAAATGACACACGCTTCCTGTTGAGGAATTAGTGTAGGATTCATGTGCAGATTAATATCAAATATTACTGTTATCTTAATGTTTATTTTATTCCAAAATGGAATATATTGCGAGATGGAAACACAATTTCTCAGAATGTCATGGATAATCAAATTTCTCAAGTTTAGAATTTGTTGTGTTGAATTTGTATTTCTTTTATAAAGGCAATGTGGCCGACACGTAGGAAGTGTTCTATGTTTATATTTATTAAAATGAATACTAATTTTTTCCCCGTTTTGCTTTTATTTATTGCAACACTGCAGATACGATGCGCATTCCAGGCCAACGATAAAAGAACATTTATTGTAACATAATTATTACTTATTTTTATTCATGTCGATAACCCACCAGACTGGAAAAATTGGGTGGGGGGGGGAGCTGCAGTAACACGTGGCAAAATCGTAATAAGCAAAAATTGGTACAGTGCATTGTTACCGAATTGCTAAATCATCATACTTTTCCTCTGCTTCTTCTGCGTTCATTCTCAAACTCTAGTTTTCTTTTATGACTGAATATCCTGGTCATCTTTTTTCTGTTTAAATCAATGGCTGCCAAATTCCGTTTCGGCAATCATTTTTACTGACCTGCCACGGTTGAGACAAATATATTTATCCGGCAGCAAATAAACAAGCTTACATGTTATCAGTAACCACTATTAGTATTGGTGAAACGGTGTAAATTTGTTTGGTTTGTACATGTAACAGAAACCGCTAATTTAAAAAAAAAAGAATTTAGCAAGAAACAGTCGAGGGAAGAAGAGGCGGAAAAAGAAAGTTCTGGATTGATAACAATCAAGGAAGGGGCTGAGTATGAATTTTCGACACTTCTCCGAAAGTTTGAGAACAGAATTATTTGGAGGACTTTTGTGCCCCAGTGTGGCACCCCTAAAATCCGACGGGTTATGGGTATTATTATAATTATTATAATTATAATAATTATTATTATCATCATTATCATTATTAATATTACTATTAATATTATTATAGCTGAGATGAAAGTACTGTATTATAAGCACTGCCACGTGAAGTTAAAATACATTCATTGGAAATCTAATGGACTAAATAAAATAGCTTATTGGCCTCATCCTAAAGGGAAAAAATATCTACACGGCCCGCCAACCCAAACAAGTTACACACATCTGATTTGTATCCTGTATGCAGTTATGCTCTGGCTTGCATCTTCTATTTTGTAACATGCACTTGTTTCCATGTATATTCATGTCTGCCGTGTCTCTTTTAAACTTCTATCATGGACGGTATTGCGCTGGGTTCTTGCTTATCTTTCCTAATGCTTCCGCATTTTCGTTTAGGGCAACACGGCATCTAGCTTGAGACATGACCATCGGAGGTAAAGACCTCTGCACAGAAGTAAACAAGCATTCATTTGTTACGTTTTAATTATTGTTGTATTTCATTGGTCACTATTTATATACATGGAGTACACAGAGTCGCGTGCCAAAAACCAAAAAGACACGGCAAAATAACGAAATGCGCGGAAATAATAAAGAAAATCCATTCATCAATAACAATCAATAAAAAAGGAACATTGGTGTCGGCAATGATTGACAGCACACGAGACACAAGACAGTGAACAGGCATGGACTAGAAGAATAAACAGAAATTGAGAATTGAACGCAACATTTGTATGGCTATCGGACCAGATTTTACATCTACTTCCAGCTTCATCAACAAATGTCAAATGTCATAAGGTCATGCAGTCTCTTCTTTCATGCATCAAGTTGTTTTTCACTGCTCTTTTTAGGCTCAGTAATGAGGCTCGATTCACTCATGAGGCAATTTGGGAAGAATACAAATTAATATGAAGATCCATGATGGTACGTCGGTGATTATATGTCTGACCAGTTATATCAGTGATGGACGATCAAGACTGAGGTCATGTATGAAAATTATGCGCATGAAAGAGAGCTTGTGATCAAGCAATGAAGCCTGTGGATACAGAGAGGTGTCGGTTCAATGTTCTATACTCCCCCTTTCCAAGTAAAATAACACGATAGATCACTTATAAAAAACACACGATTAATTGACCACAGCATTTCCTTTAACGGTTGTCCAACAAAAAGTTTATTAAAATCCATAAAAGCGAGTGTAAATACGACCTTCACCCACATTAAAAACATCTCTACGTCTCTGCTGCGTACACAAATAGAGTACTCTGGAGCATCACTGTCCAAGTAACAAAATAATAGAGCAACTTTTCAAAACTTATAAATAAGAAAAGTAAAAATAAAACCATAAACAAAAGCATTGCATCGAATACTCTTGCCGATACAACAGTTCTTGTGCACTGCTGCCATCATCCTGATATCGTAGTACACATATGACTACTGCTAGAAATTCATTGATAGTCTGGTTCCCAAAAAAACTATAATTAATATGAAAACGAAAGAATATTTTGTGCAGGACATTGCCATGTAAACTATTCAATTGTAGGTCTTACCTATACATTAGCAGAACAGCTAGTGCAATATAAACGGCTAATCTGTCTTTGCCTTCAGCACAAGCTAGTTCCTGCGAGTTAACCCCTTAGATGCGGAGGTATTCTTAAGGATACAATGAAAAGTCACCGAGATTTTGCGGAGATCTTCCTTTTCTTAGCTTCCCAGGGAAAAAAAATCCTTCTGGATGATATAATAAAGCATCCATACGAATTGTTTCCCTGGGAAACTAAGAAGAAGTAGATCTCGGAAAAATGGCGGCAACCACTCATCGTATTCTCACGACTTACGGATACCTCCGCAGCTGAAAGAATTTCAATACTTAGGCGTGCCGTACACTGGAAGCGACAAGAGACTACAAGAATACGCGATTACAAGTAAACAGCAGCGACTGATCTCAATACAAAAGGTTTCATAGAATCTTCAGTGAGAGGCCGATTTCTTACCCTTGCAGTTTACACTGCTTTGTATCACCCTTTGTATTTGCATCAGTCGCGCGTGTACTCTCGTAATCATGTGATTTCATTGCAGCTATTAGTCGCCTCAAAGTTGACGGGAGCATAACTCATTAACCCTTCTTGGCAAGGCAGATGTTGGTCACAAATATTTTAGGTAAAAATGACCAAGAAATCGTTCATTATTTCCTAAATTATTTGTGACATTCAAACATCTATCATATGTATATATATATATGATAGATGTTTGAATACAAACATTAAATACTCATTAGCAGCTAAAAAAACAGCTGTTATTAGCGCCTGACAGTGATATGTGTGAAGATACTTCCCTCGCAAATACCAGTCACGCATCAGGTACACAAAAATTGACTAGTCGTCTGTCTATTACACCTTCATAGATCGACGGATTTTTATATTTTGTCACATTTTCCCTGTACGTGCTAATTTATACTTTATAATTTGCTACGGGCGCCTACGTAGAATAAAAGGTTTCATGTGGTATGATAAGATCACAGATGGGAAACTAATGCAAAGAACTAAACATACAAATTACATTGGAGATGGATATAAAATCATCATCATAAGGTGCCATGCTGGCTAGCGTAGGCGATCATGACTCTCCACAGTTCTCTGTCTCCAGTATTATGTATCAAGCTCTTTGTTGTTTCCCTGCGGTGCCAAGTTGTCAAACAAATATTTTCTCAAGTTGTCGCCTTCTGTCTGTGTTACCTCCAATCTTGTCTGTTGTGACTATGTTCTCCAAAACTCCTTGTCCCATGAAGTGGCCAAAAAAATGAAGATTGTCTTTTTCTTATATTATTGATTAAGGTCCGTTTCGCATTTTGACTCTTTCAACACTTCCACATTAGGATATAAAATACATGAAGAAATATGCAGAAAACAGGCACTGTTTAGGAGTACGCAGGGAAAAATAGGAAGAGGAAAACGAAGAAAGGCCTGGAAGAAATAATTAGATCCATCATCATTGGTTATCATATTCTGGACAAGATATACCAGGTCACCACATATTTATATCTAAGTTGTGATAACCTTCCAGCACAGGTGAACATCATGTCTTTGATATCTTGTGTCCATCTTCTTCGTTGTCTGCTTATTTTTACTCACCATTAGCATCACTCCATCCGTTATGGTGTTTTTCTAGGTTGCAATATCGTTTAGAATTACTTATTAATGCTTTCCATAAATATTGCCGTGGTCTGAAATAAGTGTACAGAATAGCAACACTATGACCCGTCACGCATGTCGCAAGTGGCGACGAAGGAAGATTTTGGAGGTCGAGTTGGCTGTGGCATCCCATAGCGGATCAAAATGATCCGAAGCCATTAAATCCGACTCGTCACGTCGCCAAAATACGTAGATATCGCATTCAAGCTGTAAACCACGAAACAACTCACTCTGGTCTCTCGACCATATCCAGCAAACCAGTACGGCTCCGAGAACGAACGCAGAAGAAGACACTGTTTTTCTATCACCACCATGTGGTATTCCATTTGACAGCAATAAGCTCGAAAGCTGAAACTGTTTTCCCACCGATAAACATCTCATTTAACAAAAAACAGCATTATTACTAATATTATTTCTTTCAGGAAACAGGTGTGTATGGTATGCAAATTATAACACCTGTACGCATTACTTAGTACTTACATTTTTTAAATTATTTAAATGAGCGATACTAAATTCCCCACCTTACACCAGCTGCCCGACCTCTCATCATTTCAGAGACCAAGTCATTTGTTTGGAAGCAGATGTCTCAGTTATTAAAGCACACTGATCACATTATAAAAAATGCAAGTTCAAACCCCCGTTATTTGGGGATGGGGGGGGGGGAGGGGAGAGACAAAAATGTGTGAGTGTGACGACAGCACGAGAAAGCAAGTTATCCATCAGCCATGAAATCCCAACAATGCTTGCGAAATACCCATCATTGTTATTCATCCATCACAAGTTATTGATGATATTTTTTTATGACATTTATCAGTTTTATGACATTCAATTATGTGTTTGAGTATGCGTTTGTAAGTAACCCTATGCTGCAAACAATATTTCTTGGATATATCTGTACGTGTGTGTGAATACATAGAAGTACAAAGGATCAAATGGATCGGTCACCTAATAAGAATGGAACCAGATCTCATTCCATCAATAGCTTTCAATAAAAGATCATCTGAAAAGAGAAAAAGCGGAAGACCCAGACAAAGATGGATAGATGACATTAGAGAAATACTAGAACACGAAGGTTGCACTATGGCAGCAGCATCACAGTTAGTAAAAGAAAGAAGACTTCGGCTTCCCATGATGCCTAGTATCACACATGGATAAGACAAGACCAGTGAAGTATTGTGTACTAACAGTAAATCAGTGGGTTTAGAGAATTGTGATCTAGAGGTCGAAAAGGAATGATCAACGTAACTTTTCAATGAAATGAGAAAGCTACTAACTATGAAACTAAACAGCTAACAATGAGAATTGTCAAATGTTATGTATGGAAATGAAACCTGGACGAAACCGAATATATTTAATGATGTGAAAGATAATGATTGTATGTAACGCTGATATTTCCATAACAGATGATAAATAGCGTGAAATGTATTCGGATCCAGACACAGTTTTTAAGATGATTAATTCTGATAACAACTTTTGGGCCAAAGCGTCGCCTGTTATAGTGTTTCGGTGTTAGTATTGCGATTTTTCTATTGGTAATACATTACTTTACTTATTTACGTTCATCCTCGCGTTTGCCATGTGTTACCGCTTCACCAATATTACATAATTTGTTGGGATAAACCTTATACTGGAGATTTGTCTCTGAATATGATCGTAAAATAGAGAATAAACGAACACATTTGAGATGGTACGCGGTGAAACGTGTATTTGTCCATCACAAGTGATGATGACCATTTTTTACATCACATCCACTTTTGAAAATTCAGTTAGAATTATGACCATGCGTAATAGTTCGTAGATGGCTAAAGAGTCATATTCGAGCTGTAAATGTTCTTGGACAGTTCGGACATGGAATGACGACAGTAGGCGGATTTTGGTCTATCCTTGACTTTCTAGCTACTCTCCGCTGTTGGGCTGCAGCATTTCGCCTCTTTTCACAAGATGATGTGCTCTTTTTGACTGTATAGCGCCATGTAAATCTATTTTGTGCAAATTCTTCCCATTTGTCTTGGTCTATTTCAAACGCTTTCAGTGAGGTCTTTAACGAGTCCTTGTAGCGCTTCTTTTGGCCACCGTGAGATCGTTTACCCTTCCCCAGTTCACCATAGAGGTGTATCTTTGGCAGGCGATAGTCTGGCATACGTACCAAATGACCTGCCCAACGAATCTGTGTCTGCATCAGGATAGTGTCAATGCAGGGAATACCTGATCTGCCAAGGACAGTGGTATCTGGAATCTTGTCTTGCTATCTGATATTCATGACTTTTCTGAGCCACGGTTTGTGAAAGTGATTGAGTTTCCTCACATGACGTCTATACGCGGTCCATGTTTCGCTAGCGTATAACAGCACTGGAAGTACCACTGATCTGTAGACTTCCAGCTTTGTCTGTAGGCTAATGTCATTTCTACGCCACACATTTGCGTACAATCTTCCAAAAGTACTGCTTGCTTTGGCAATTCTTGTATACCTTTCATCATTAACGTTGTCATCTTGTGATAACGTACTACGTAGGTAAGTGAATCTATTCATAACTTTCAGTGCTACACCATTTACCTTTATGCACAGCTCGATATAGCTTTTGCCATCATATCATGCTAACATGGTATGGCCATCTTAGATGGTGTTTGATTTGCCCGTGTCTTTCAAGTTTATCTCGCTGCTAATCTACTGCACGTCTTCTTTTTTGACAAGAAGCTGCTCACTTTTTAACTTTAGTGCGCAGTATATTTGTGCCGTGTAGCGTCTAACCAATATAATTATTTATGTACATATTTTTCAGTGAGGATTTTACCGAGTCCTTGTAGCTATTCTATTGTCCACCTCGATTCCTAACTAACATTCAATATAGCGTTCAACATAGTATTGATTTGCCAGTTGCAATTTCATTTTCTTAGCAATGTTTGGGTTAGTATGTTGCTATTGCATTCCAAAATATACAATTGTTTACAGCGTCAGTGTCGGGAAACAGTCCGAAACTGAAAATGCGAAAGCTGGGGTAACATAATATACTATTTTGAATTGGTAAGGAACTCGTCTCATGATTGTGATACACGCTCACTACCTACAACCGCATTATCAAATATGTTACTATTATTTTGTTTTTGTCTATACTTTTGATACTTGGCTTCACAGATCTGGATAATGTTCTATTTAAGACTATAGCTTGCTTTGATGCTTGATACGCAGTTATTTTATGGCGTCGTATGTGAGGATGACGATGTGTTGCCTGACCATGACATGTTTTGATACTTAATATGCAGTGAACTTATGAGCTGCAGTAGGTCAGTGACTCCTTCGATCCCCATTCTTTATTTTATTTCATGAACAATTTTTGTCTTCTATCAATTAATCCCCATGGATGCCGAAGAGATGCATCAGTGGACATTATACATTCGTTCTTCTGTGACAGACTTCTAGTTGATGGGGGATTGCTAGATGTATCATCACTGCAGATAACTCACAGATAAACTATAATACAATTTTATTGTCTTTTTTTCACAGGAAGAATCACCGCATATGCCGAAGACTTATGAATGTTACTAGAAATATAGTAAAGTTAACCCAATTTATCTATTAATAACGTAGGAGTGTAAGATATTCGCTATCTCACATTTCAGGTATGAGATGAGCCAGAAGAGCCAGATGATTCTTCCTCCCAGCCTTTACTTCCCGGATTAATCTGGTACTCAATTAAAGCTTGGTTGACCCGGAAGACGTTGCGATCTATCTGAAAAACATTTCCTCTACAACTGTGGGATGAACCCGGGCCACTCGTATGCGAAGACAGTATGCTAACATCTGCGCTAGGAAATCCCACTAGACATATACAATATGATAGAAAATTGAATGTGGCCAAATCATTTTATTGAAAAGGAAATATCCGCAATGAAATAGGAAATAAAATATTATAGAAAGTTTTTGAGAATATCATGGACCGAAATATGAACCGAGCCAACGCAGAAGTCCGGAAAGATAAGCCAACGCAGAAGTCCGGAAAGATAAGCCAACGCAGAAGTCCGGAAAGATAAGCCAACGCAGAAGTCCGGAAAGATAAGCCAACGCAGAAGTCCGGAAAGATAAGCCAACGCAGAAGTCCGGAAAGATAAGCCAACGCAGAAGTCCGGAAAGATAAGCCAACCCAGAAGTCCGGAAAGATAAGCCAACGCAGAAGTCCGGAAAGATAAGCCAACCCAGAAGTCCGGATAGACGACTGGCTCATCAAAACACGGAAGCTAACATATTTCAATCATATAAAAAGACACAGTGCTATAAAAAGATTAATTTTGGGGAGGGGGGGGATTTCATGAAAAAGAGCAAGAGGTAGACCAAAGCTACGATGGACATTGCAGATGAGGAAATTATGTAAAGGACACGCCGCATGGACAGATTATTACGCTGTACGTGTTAGGTGAGAAGTTGGAAAAGTATTCTGATCTCTCCTTCTCAGGAGATTGATATTGTTTTTGGTATTTGGGCTGTTCACATATTTGTAGATCTCACATTCATTCCATTGCCTATATGTTCATCAATGTCTTTTTTTCTTCAGATTTCAACATCGTTTTAACAGTATGCCCCATCGCTAGTGTGTATAATTGTTCTTGTCTTGCCAATGTCTTTGCGACTTTGCCTGTCTTGCCATTGTTACGTGTTTGAATCATCAGAAATCTACTGATACGAGACTGAGATAGAAGATACTATTAAAGACTCGTGTGGACATGTTCACAAAGTCACTGACCTGTTCCAGCTTAAGTGGACTTCTCGGTGAGGAAGCAGAGTCTGGCGGACGGGGCCCAACCAATGGGGTTGTACCTGCTCCGCCCATTCCCTGAGAGTGATGAAACAGTTGGGTAGCTTGGCCACCACCAACTGCAGCTTTCTGTAGATACGACTCGTATGTCAAAGCCTGCTGCAGCAGCGCCCTTTGTTGCATTGCAAATGCTTGGTAAGCTGCCAGATTAACCTGTTGACAAATGTATGTGAACAGGTAATTAAATGTTAGTTTTAGTTACTCAGTTAATGAGTTGTTGGGTGAGTGAGTGGGTAAGTGAGTGGATGGGTGGCTGAATGAATTGGTGGGTGAGTGAATGGATGGATGAGTGATTGAGTGTGTGTGTGGGTTAGCCTGTAGGTGAGTGAGTTAGTGGTTTGGTGAGTGCGTGAATTAATGAGTAGATGTATTCGTGAGTAATTTAATGGTTGGGTGAGTGTGTGACTGTGTGGGTGAATGGATAGATGGGTGGGTTGGTGAGTGAGTAGATGAGCGAATGAATAAGTAGGTGGGTGAGTGAATGATTGAGTGAATGAATGAGTAAATGGATGATGGAATGTACGGATGAGTTAGTAAGTGGATGGGTGAGTGAATGGGTGGATGAGTGAGTGAGTGGATGTGAGTGAGTGAATGAGTGGATGAGTGAGTGAGTGGATGTGAGTGAGTGAATGGATGTGAGTGTGTGAGCGAGTGTGAGAATAAGTGGATGTGTGAGTGAGCAGGTGGGTGAGTGAGTATGTGAGTAGGTTGCTTGGACAGTGGGTCGTCAGATCATCCTCATGGAACTCTAGATACAATAATATGTCTCACATTCGGCATCTCCTTAGGTGTGAGACTGCTGATTAATGAGAAGAGACAGTTAATTAGGGCAGCTACTTGGATGCACAACAGTGATGTTCAGCAGACTGCAAGAGACAATGTATGTTGAGAAAATTATAGAATTGGGACCAATGAAAGAAAGTGTTTCTGGAAAGACTCAAAGAACCTTCAGCAAACATATGATTGGCACTGAGTAAATACACTTTTAATTGGCTGATGAGATGAGCATTTATGGGGAAACCCCTATGGGAATTATATATGATAAAATAATTCCCATGTAGTCTCCTTCTATATTATTGCTCTATTCTTTGGTTACTTTTCTTAATCTATTTTATAATTTTATATTTGTATATTTCTGTGTGGTATATGGTCTTACTGCAGACTCCCTTCATTCAATTATATATTACAATTTGGGGAGCGCGTAGCGCAGTGGTTAGCGCATATGAGTGGTCCTAGTCGACCCAGCCTTAAATGAGTACCGGATTAATCCGGGAAGTAAAAACTGCGAGGGGGAGGAAATAGCTACCGCCCTCATTTGCAGAGCCTCTGAAATGTGAGATCGCTAACATCTCACACCCCTACGGCATTAATAAATGTTATTGATTACTTTACTTTTATATTACAATATTTTCCCCATCAGATAACATGTGAATTTCAACAAACATAGCTGGAAGTTGCCTTAAATGGTATAAATTGTCTGGCTATACTGGTGAAAACTGTCCTAAAAATCGTATAACCAATATGATAAGCTTTCATCAGTAAAGTTCAACAAGCTATAGAACATTCATAGTAGCCTAAAATAACTCAATTTGTGTTTATCAGCTATGCTTGTTTACATCTATGTTTGTTTACAGCTATGCTTGTTTACAGCTATGTTTGTTTACAGCTATGTTTGTTTACAGCTATGCCTGTTTACAGCTATGTTTGTTTACAACTATCATCATGACGTGACAAATTCCAGAGTATATCACTACTTATCCATACTAGTTCTCAGATATATTACATATATAGTTCTCGGAAATATAACAGCAGAAGAGGCAAATAGAAGAGCAAAAGACCGTACAGTCACTCTCCTCGCAACACCGAAAGGTACATGAGAATCGAAAGAGGAAGAAGAGTTCTCAGATACAAGTAACCCGTGATATTTCTCAAATACGAGTACAAGAGACCCATGCTAGTTCTCCTATACAAGAGATCCATGCTAGTTCTCAGCTACAACATGAAAATTAAACAGAACTAAACATTATAATAATAACAACAACATACGAATACTGAAAGTATATTTTGTGATTTAAGGAGACCTAGCAGTAGGAGGAATTCAGTAATGAAAAGGTATAGTGGCTGGTAATGGGGGATATGACTGTCCAAGACGACGATGGACAAGAATCATCATAGAGTCTGTAAATATGTTCATGGCCGTAACATTTAAACCAACCCAGAATCATAAGGAGTCCAGAGCATCCATTAAGAAAAATATATATAATAATAAGTTAGAACTGCAGCAAAACTGTAATCCGACACGGCGATGGATAATTGGAGGCGTCAAAAGTTAACCTGTATTTCTAATTTTCATCTAAATAACTACATTCTGGAATGAATATTTTCTTCTTCTTCTTCGGCGTTCATTCTCAATCTTCAACTGGATCTCTCTTGTATCAGGACAATAGATTTACTTAAATTCCATTAGGATGTAGTCCAGAGAATGGAAATGCGTTGTATCACTGATTTATATGGATCTATGGTTAACACTTCCGTCTTCCGCGGTTGGAAATAATGTCACTGGAATGCACTACACGGAAGTGATGTAAGGACAATTTTTGTGATGTTCCTGATCATAAGACTATTGCTATATTCCTGATAGTAAGAATATTGCGATATTCCTGATAGTAAGACTATTGCTATATTCCGACAGTAAGACTATTGCTATATTCCTGATAGTAAGACTATTGCTATATTCCGACAGTAAGACTATTGCTATATTTCTGATAGTAAGATTATTGCTATATTCCTGATGCTAAGATTATTGCTATATTCCGACAGTAAGACTATTGCTATATTCCTGATAGTAAGACTATTGCTATATTCCTGATAGTAAGACTATTGCTATATTCCTGATAGTAAGACTATTGCTATATTCCTGATCATAAGACTATTGCTATATTCATGATAGTAAGACTATTGCTATATTCCTGATAGTAAGACTATTGCTATATTCATGATAGTAAGACTATTGCTATATTCCTGATAGTAAGACTATTGCTATATTCCGACAGTAAGACTATTGCTATATTCCTGATAGTAAGACTATTGCTATATTCCGACAGTAAGACTTGCTATATTCATGATAGTAAGATTATTGCTATATTTCTGATAGTAAGACTATATTACTGAGGCAAACATTAAGAAAGATAAGTTTGTGTGTGCAATGGAAATTATGTATTTTAGATAAGTAAAATATACATCTCATGGTGAGGTAAGCTTCTTTCAACCGCGGACGTTAATCCACATTGACTATATCAGAGCTTTTAAACATCAAAAATAATGGAGGTCGCGGTTATGGTAATCCAATTACCACAACCTCCAGAGTTATAGATTGACCATAAAATTGTGTATCCGATCTTGTAGACCATGACAAAAGTGATCTTGTCTTACCTGACTATTGTGTCGTCCTGCAGTTTTGTACCCGTAGATTTTACCTCGCATATGAACATTTCGTTCGTGACGCCTCAGATCATTAGATTGAGTGAAGCATCTGTGACATATTTTACATTTGTAGGGGCGCTCACCAGTATGTACTCTTTCATGTACCTGAAGATAAAAGTGGTGAAATTAAAGGGGCGCTCACCTGTATGAAACAGACAATAGTGTTATGGAATTCTGATCTGATGCGCGATATGAGAATGATGATAAAAGACATAGCGGGAGCGTGCTGAGCCGAGTTCTCCGACATGCAGTTATGATACAGACTCACGGGAATGGGTACCATCCTTCTATATTGAAGATGACTTTTCTCGTCATTTTCATTTGTAGCTTTAAGTATGTTTTGCATCGACAGCCATCGAAAATCATAGAAAATTCCAATAGCGTCACTTTAGAAGAACGATTTGGATTAATCCACATAACTATATTGCCGAGTGAATCCGCTCAACAAGCGAAAAAGTAACTTCAATCTTTTAGATGTGAATAAAAGTCTTACTTTGAGATTTAAGCAAAGATGTGGTGTCTTATATTTAGATTTCAATGCAATGTAAGGTCTTAATTTTAGACTTGAATAATTCTGCAGTGAATTTTATCGAATAGAAGGGAAGAGAATATGGAATCCTCTTCTTTGTTGCTCGTTTATAGGCGATATTGATCCCACATATTATATTGGCAATCTAAATCAGTCTTGAATTGCCAATATACACTTTTCCTTATGGTGAGTTGGGGACGACAACCTCTCTGTTCCACCCATTTCGTGAAGCTAACGATCATTACATGGAGCACATAGTCTATCGTTTGTTTACCATATTCACATGTCTGTCAGACCAAGTTTCAGTACAATGTACATGTGACAGGCAAGCCAAAATAAATGATGGGTTGTATTATTCACCCCACCCTTTTCTTAGAACAAAACAACATGACTCTTATTTCTGGGTAACAAGTAAAACGTAGATCAACCTCCAAGCCAGCAGATAATGGTTGAGGGTGTTTTGTTTTTAAGATTAACCCCAAATGTACATGATTATTAATTATATTAATCATTTATATTATTTCCCTATTTAGGGAGTCAGATCATGATTTTAGTAACAGGAAGCAGGTATAAAAAAAATATGAGTAGTGGTTTGTCAAAAATATCCCCCGAAAGTCCACAAAAATGTTTCAATCACAGTTGTATTTACGCAAATAATAAAAGACAGAATAAAATGGCATTATACTCTCTTTATAACCCAATACATACCGAACCTCCCCCTAATAATATCGCATCTACGGCCCTGGTGTTAAGTGAGTCTACGATGTATATTTCTAAGTCGAAAGATTGCAAAATCAGCAACCAGTAGTAAATATTTCTCACATCAGTTTCCTGATGTTCATTAATCCCATTTCACTGAGACTATACCACGTTTCACTAGCTTTGTCATCAAACAAATGGCATTATCTGATTAATCATCTATCGTATTAATGACAATTTTTTGCATATGATGCTATCTTTGGTTAGACCCAATGCATATATACTTTATATTTGAGCATCACGTAGAGTTTTCATAAGCAAATGAAATTCTTGTATCTTTGTCGGCATACTAATGTAGAAAATGTATGGAGTATATGGAGAAAATAAATGTGAACACTTCCAGACACAGATTCTGTAAGTTGATTAGGTATATTCGTGCTTACTATTACAATAATGTGTCCACCGTGTTGCATATGAACACATGTGAAAGATAATTTCTTAAATGATCGAGTAGTTTCATTTCAGAAATACTTAAAATCTTATTTGTGATCTGTTCTACTATCATAAAATGTACTCGCATACTCAATTTTCATACCAACTACAGACTTTATGAAGAAACGCTTCTGAAGGTGAATGTGAGCGTGACACCGGATATATGCCGTCTGTCTTGTGTTGGGTGTACAAAATAGTCAAATTTAACGATTAAATCATGCCGATTACATGACTTTCACATTATGAACAGGTCAGAACAAGTTGTAATTCTACACCTCAGAACAGGACACAACCGCAGTCACATGTACACAAAATTCAAGATTGACAACACGGTCATGTGTACATGTGGACGGCAGTACAGAGTACCAAACATATACTTCAAGAGTGTTCTGAGTATGAAACGCTGAGGCAGACATATATGGGCCAGAGTAAACAGCACTGGAATCAAAGTTCTATGGGCCACTGTGTAAACTACAAAATACAGTGAGTTTTATTCAGGAGACAGAATTACAGATATAGACATGTTTCAAGTGAACGAAAGAATAAAACAAATCATTTGTAAATGACGACTTATAATTTACTGTAAAACACATTAAATATATGTGTGAGGTGTGCATTAAGAGGTAGGCCTTTGATATACAGACGTATATAAACGAAAACTGACACCATTGGCTGCATTTTAATGAAAAAATTAATTCATGGGGACTATAACATTTCAAACTGACGCAAAATATTTCAATTATATGTGGTATATATTTGCTGCGATACCTCATTTTATAGTTGGGAAAAATTGGTGAAACTCGCTATAATTTGTTATTGGCTGCTTTGCTTCTTGTGTTCTCTACTGTGACGTCAATGTAGGATACTGTGACGTCAATGCTTACTACTGACGTTATTGTGCGTTGCTGTGACGTTAATATGTGCTACTGTGACGTGCAAATGTGATATTGTGACGTCAAAGTGTGCTATTGTGGCGTCACTACTTCCGAACGTGTTATTTTGGATGATCGATAGTTAATCAAATATTTCAATTAAACCAGTGGTTCTCAATCGTTTTACTATGTCCCTATGGTGCCTAAAAATGTCAGTGGACTTTCCTAATCGCCAAGCAATTGTAAGGTGATAAATGCCTATATTTTGCTCATTATTGTTAAAATAGTTACCTTCCTGTGCCCTCCCATCCCCCCCCCATAAAAAAGCAGAGGTCTGATTCAGCACATGTTGATAGTTGATCACAAGGGCCCTCCTTCCTCGAAGTCTCTGTGACCCCCGGGATATGGAATACGTTCAGAACCACGTAATTAATCTATTTGCTGACATATTATGACTGACCGAAGAAAGATAATAACGAAAAATGTAATATCTTACTTTTAGATTTGAAGACCACAAGAAAGATTTGCCGCAGGTATTACAAACGTAAGGCCGATCGGCTCTATGCAGTTGCTCGTGTTTCCGTAGTGTAGCGATTTCTCGAAAAGATCTTTGGCAAACGTCACAGCGATGGGGTCGTGGACCGTTGGAGATGGGTATAACTTTCATACTGTTTTCCTCCATCGCTGAAAATAAAAAAAAAGAACATTTTGAGAGAGATAAAAATGAACTCTTGCATCCTTTTTTTGTGAAAGAGGAAACTGCAGTATGATGGTGTACTATGTTTAACAACAGGTTTGTCATGTTGAGACAGTCTCTAAAAAGCATGCTGTCTTGTCTAACTGCTACACGCAAAACCTGATATTCGACAAATTTACGCGTATGAGGTACGATAGTTTATCGGCCCACCGACGCCAGCACGGCGGTGTAGACCGCATCGGGCATGGTGAAACACGTAAAAATCATAGTTATCCACTGCATCGAACTTCACTTCCAGTCGTTGACTCGTCTTGCCACTGGTTTCAAATGAGGTCCGACAAGAGAGTGAAATCAACGCTTTCACACCTCCTCCTCAATTAAATCAAAATCCCCAGCGCAAGTCCTTTTCACATCCACAAACATTCACCCGAAGGGAAAAGATTTTCACGATGACTAGGGGCTTGGAATGTACGCACACTAATGGCATTAACCTAGGGACTAAGCTGAATGTTTACAGAGCAGTGGTACTTCCAGTGCTGTTATACGCTAGTGAAACATGGACTGTGTATAGACGTCATGTGAGGAACCTCAAATCACTTTTACACAGCTAATCTAAGAAAAGTTATGAACATCAGATGGCAAGACAAGATTTCAGATACCACTGTCCTTGACAGATCTGGTATCCTTAGCATTGACACTATTCTATATCAATAACAAACTGCTACAACCCTCCTGCCACCAAAATGATACTTTGTAAACTAAAGATAGAGGAATCGAGTCACCTAATAGTGGGTGACTTCAATGGCCATTCACCAAGCTGGGACTACGAGGATATGGATCAAAGGGGTGAAGAGATTGAAGACTGGATGATGGAAAATAAACTAATTCTAATAAACCAGCCAGATGATACACCAACATTCTACTCCAGAGTGGAAAAAAAACTAGCTCACCAGACCTTGCCATGGCTACAGATGACATAGATAGACACATTACAAGAACAGTAGAAAGTCAACTGGGAGGAAGTGACCATGTACCAGTCATCCTGCAAATCGCCAAGTCAGGAAGTACAGGACATCACAGCATGTCCCCAAGCTGGAACTTCAAATAAGTACATTCGACCATCTTCAGTGAACAAACAGACCAGTTTTGCCAGAATATCACCCTCACTAACAACATAAACCACAACATCTAACAAATAAACAAAGTGATACTACAATCCGCACATAACGCAATCCCAAGGGGCAGACGAAGAGAATACATGTCTTATTGGAGTGAGACTCTAGAAAAATTGCATAACGAGCTGAATGATGCAAGACATACAATGGAGCAAAACCCTACAGCAGAAAACACAAAGAAACACAATGAAATCAAACATACGTTCAATGAGCAGAAAAGAACAGAAATACAAAAGAGCTGGCATGAAAAGACCAGCAGTCTAAACATGACAAAAGACACAAGTAAACTATGGAACCTTACAAGAACTCTAAATGAAGAAACAAATAATTCACACTACAAGACTTTCATCGAAGAAGAGGGAAAATTCCACACAGGGAAAATGGCAGCAAACATTTTAGCTGACTTCTACAAGGAAGAAAGCACAACACTCTCTCATACACGTATCAAAGAAGTCAAAAAAGAAATTAAAAGAAAACTGAAGAATCAAAATCCAGAGCTCTGCACGAAGACACCCTTCACCATCGCAAAACTAAATGGTGCCATAGGAAAACTAAAAACCAAAAAAAAGTCCCCAGGAAAAGACGGCATAACCAATGATATGATCAGGAACCTAGGGCCATTTAGCAGAAACAAGCTCCTTACCATCTTCAACCAATCATGGAAAACTGGTAAAATTCCGACTTGTGGCGTGAAGCTGATCCTCCCAATTGGGAAAAAACAAAAAGGAAAAACAAGCAAGTCAAGCTGCCGACCAGTCAGCCTCTTGAGTTGCATAGGGAAAACAATGGAGAGAATGGTCAACTCTAGACTGATAAAATACCTAGAAGAAAACCAAAAGCTCACCAAGACACAGTCGGCCTATAGGAAAAATCGAAGCACCAACATACAAAGAGCAGAGACAGTAGACCTGGCCAGAGGATACAGACTTGAGGCAAAAGCTATGGGGCAGCCGCTCTGACCTGGAGAAGACAGTGGACTTCGTCTTGACGACAGGTCTGACGGTATAGCATGACCACATGCTGAACGCAGAAGAAAACACTATCCTGATGCAGACACAGATTCGTTGGGCAGGTCATTTGGTAGGTATTCCAGACCATCACCTTTCAGATATACTTGTCTATGGTGAGCTGGAGAAGGCTACACGATCTCAAGATAGCCAAAAGAAGCTCTACGGTGACTAATTAAAGACCTCACTGAAAGCCTTCAAAATAGACCAAGATACATGTGAGGAACTTTCACAAAATAAATCTACATGGCGCTCTACAGTCAAAAGGTGCGCATCATCTTGTGAAAATGCGAGAAATGCAGCAGCTCAACAGCGAAGAGCAGCTAGAAAATCACGGATTTAACAACGTCAATCTAGTGGTCATTCCATGTCAGAACTGTTCAAGGACATTTGCAGCTCGAATAGGGCTTATTCGCCTTTTACGAATTCTAACACAATTTTCCAAAGTGGATGTAACAAATGGTCATCATCACATATGATGGACGAATACACATGTTTCACCATGCACCGTGTACCATCTCAAATGTGTTTGTATATTCTCTATTTTACGTTCATATTCAGAGACAAATCTCCAGTATAAGGTTTATCCCAACAAATTATAAATATTGGTGATGCGGTAACACATGGCAAACGCGAGGATGAACGTAAATAAGTAAAGTAATGTGTTACCAATAGAAAACTCACAATACTAACACCGAAACACTATAACAGGCGACGCTTTGGCCCAAAAGTTGTTATCAGAATTAATCATCTTAAAAACTGTGTCTGGATCCGAATACATTTCACGCTATTTATCATCTGTTATGGAAATATCAGCGTTACATACAATCATTATCTTTCACATCATTAAATATATTCGGTTTCGTCCAGGTTTCATTTCCATACATAACATTTGACAATTCTCGTTGTTAGTTACTTAGTTTCATAGTTAGTAGCTTTCTCATTTCATTGAAAAGTATAGTTGATCATTCCTTTTCGACCTCTAGATCACAATTCTCTAAACCCACTGATTTCCTGTTAGTACACAATATTTCACTGGTCTTGTCTTATCCATGTGTGCCGCTAGGTGTCATGGGAAGCCGAAGTCTTCTTTCTTTGGCTAACTGTGATGCCGCTGCCATAGTTCACTCTTGGTTTTCTAGTATTTCTCTGATGTCATCTATCCATCTTTGTCTGGGTCTTCCCCTGTTTCTCTTTTCAGATGATCTTTTATTGAAGATTATCGATAGAATTCGATCTGGTTTCATTCTGATTCGGTGGCCGAACTATTTGATTTTTCCTGTGTCTATGTGTTCTATGTTCGATGTTATATTTTCATCAGATTTCTTATAGTGTCATTATTTATTCTATCTCTTTTTTGTTACTCCCAGTTGTATTCTCGGGTACTTCAATTCAGATGAGACGAATGTTTGTTCTAGTTTCTCTGTCAGGGTCCAGGTCTAGCATTGGTAACACAGTGTCGGCATAAACAATACGTTTATTAACGTTCTTTCGGAGATCATGTCAATATTATGGTGTTTCGGCAATGGTGATAATTGCTATAAAACTACGTTTGCTTTCTAACATCTTGTCTCTATTTCTCTATCTAGTTCCCGTCTTCAGAGAACACGCAGCCTCAATACTTCAATACTTCTATAAGGTAACTTATTTCCTGTTAGTTCACAATACTCCACTAAACTGATTTATTATTAGTTCACAATACTTCACTAAACTGATTTTCTGTTAGTTCACAATACTTCACTAAAATAATGTTCTGTTTTTCACAATATTTTACTAAACTTTATTTCCTGTTAGTTATTTCCTATTAGTTCACAATACTTCGCTGAACATACTTGTCTCCAGTTAATTTACAATACTTCACTAAACCTATATTAGTTCACGATATTTTACTAAACTTAAATCCTAGTAGTTCAACTCACTTATTTTCTATTAGTTCACAACACTTCACTAAACTCACTTATTTCCTGTTAGTTCACACGAAACGTGTATATTTCCTGTTATAATATTACGTTTTAAACATAGTCTTACTGCAGAATATGCCACAAGTTAACACGAAGACAAAACAATAAACCACGCTTCTTGTATCACATCCATTTCTCGCAGTGCCAATAATTTATTTGTATATGAGGTTATTTATATGATATATGAGAATGATACCACCAATATATCAACTCAGAAGCAACTGGATATTGACAACGACAACAACAATAACAACGTGGATAACAAATGAAGCTTCCGAACAAGCCGTCAATTGAGCAGTCATCCAAATCTGTCCATGCGCTTTATGGACAAAACAGTAATTTAGAGTAGAAGTTCTCAACCTTTTTGTGACCCGTGGCTCTGTATTAAGACAAATTTTCTACTGTGGTCCCCATGATGTCTAAAAGTGACCAAGATTGTTTTTAAGCTTCAGCACTATATTTCTTATTTTTTATCCTTCAAGTGGGCACCTTTCTATGTGTCTCCCTCACCGTTATAATTCTTATTTTTTATCCTTCAAGTGGGCACCCTCCTGTGCCCTCCCTCCTTCTCATTGACGGGTCCATAGATAGTAATTAAACATAACTTTTAAACTTGTCGAATTCAACATTTTAAAATATAACATATATAGAAACATCGTCTAGAAAAATAAATAGTAAAATACGATCATAGAGCCAAGTCATTGTAATAGCTTGCCAAGTTATTCTAAAATTACAACATTCACTGTACCTGGTCACTGAGTCTAGGAAATCGAGCTGTCTTAGCCACGTTTGAACCCCCCCCCCCCCCCACATTCCCAAATTACTACATACTCTGGACACTGAGTCTAGAAATAATGCTATCTCAGCCACATTTGATACCCACTCCCCTCAAATTCATAAAAGTTCTCCGTGGCCCCTGCCTACAAATCTCCAGTGGCCTCCATGTGGGGTCGTCATATGGCCCACGTTGAGACTCACTGATGTAAAGCGTATATTTTTTATGGTACATACCACGTTAGATAATTACAATAACACAATATAATAGGTGAAACATGTTTACTGTTCTGAAAACTAATTTACCCGTTCTCACTGAATATGTTCACAATACAATTTATGGTTGCATCCCATGAATGATGTGTACATTTATGAGGGAAATATGGCAACCAACAATGATGTATTGTTCTGTTTCATGATGTATTCATTATGATTTAGATGTTAATGGAAACTAGACTAATTCGTGGATAACGTTAATTTCAAAGCATAGCCGATGGTTATCGCACAAGTTACTGCGTAAGTGATCAGGGGACATCTTTAGTATGTTATCTTGTCACCTAACGCTTGATTTATCCTCTTATGTAAGTTATCTAACGATGAGAGTATCTGCTAAAAAAGCGTCGATGACATATTGGACCTACGCATACATAACTTATATTCAGAAATAAGCAAAATAAATCTTGACAAGTTGACAATACGTCAACCTCGGTGTTAAGCAAAATATGGCCCGCCATGCTGATATAAAAGTGTAATATGCGCTCACCCACGACCGTCGGGAGTATAGAAGACCTGACAACTAACACGTAAACGTGAACTAGTTTCCGATTTGCATGAAATCTATTGGTTGACTTTGGTCATTTTTAGCATACGAATCCAAGTATGTAAATAGCGGCCAATTAAAAGTCCAACAATAGTCAAAAATGTAACGACATGTAACACGTTAATTAATCTAAACGGCATGTACTATCGAGAGCCACAGCTGAGGAGAGTTCACAGTACTTTTTTAAAAGCACACGAAAAAATCTTAATCTGGCCCGTCCCACTAAAAAATATGTGATTTTCCACAAATGTTCTACCACATTTTGTGGGGTTTTTTTGTGCTGGAGGGACCGGGAGAACGGACGGGGGAAGAGACGCGAAAAAAAAAGAATAACGACCTTACTTTTTATAGCATTGTTTTACGTTCTTGCATAAATCCTGACTTTCTATCTCCATGCTTGTCCATGAATGAAATATTTTGAAATGTGAAAGAACCAGGTAACATAATCATGTCTTGTGTTGGGTTGTGATCATTAATATCCACAACATTCTATACGTGGTACTGTGTTTATCAGTTCTACTTCTAACACTGTGCCAAGATTTCTAACTGATAATAATAATCTGACCTAGTGATTACGCCGTTCGCTTTATGCTCCACAAGTCGCGGGTTCGAATCCGACTGAAGTCATCTTATTTATAAATAGGATTTTTTTTCGGAGATCCCTTGGAACAATTTCTTGAAGCTCGAATTTACGTGCTACGAGTGGTACTCTAAGCAGGCGGCATGCTTTGTCGAGAGGGACTTGGTATATATGGAGTAACCGGAATACAATGAATTCAATCCTCTACACACTTTCAATAATGATCGAAGCATATCCTGAACAGGACACAGCTATTCTACTATGCGTGAGTTTTTGGGTGCCACTAATACGTCTAATCGTATTGCCAGTATAATGTGGATGACTCTAAATCGTATTGCCAGTATAATGTGGATGATTGATGTTCAAACAACGAGCTAATTCGGCAAGTTGGATTTGTGACGAAGAGAGCTTATTGTGAACTCTGCCACCGAGACTTCATGATGTGAAGCGAGCTCACGATACATTCTGCTACCGAGACTTCAAGATGTGAAGTGAGCTCATGATAAATTCTGCTACCGAGACTTCAAGATGTGAAGTGAGCTCATGATAAATTCTGCTACCGAGACTTCAAGATGTGAGCTCACGATACATTCTACTACCGAGACTTCAAGATGTGAAGTGAGCTCACTATCAACTCTGCTACCGAGACTTCAAGATGTGAAGTGAGCTCACTATCAAATCTGCTACCGAGACTTCAAGATGTGAAGTGAGCTCACGATACATTCTGCTACCGAGACTTCAAGATGTGAAGTGAGCTCACGATACATTCTGCTACCGAGACTTCAAGATGTGAAGTGAGCTCACTATCAACTCTCCTACCGAGCTGGCAAGATGCCAAACTCTCCAACATTTTCTGTCTCGTCTTCCTTTATATTTGCCGGTTATTAATTCTATTCTGAAACACTTCGTCCTATCATGTGACCAATGAATATAGACTATTTTTCTGATGCTGGTAAGTAACTATTTTTTGGTGACAATCTCCCACATAATAAACAAGAAGCTGTCAAATTGTCTTCACTACAACCACGAGCAGTCTTACGTTGAAGATAAAAGCTGTGACGGATGCACTGTCATGGCCGATGTTATAGGGCTTTTCTCATGCCTACTCATTGACTCAATGAACATTATCCGCAAAGTTAAAGCAGGAGTGATTCGCAGTCAATGTGTGCAGTTATTGACACATCTGTGACCATACAGATTACCTTTATATTCGTGCCCGGACATGCGGGCGTTGACGGTAATGAATGAAACGGTAACGATATATTGGCGAGCATGACAACAGTGTCACTGTGTACATCAATGGCTCAATTTGACTTAGATAACGCGCTAGGGAACCTCCGTATGCTCAGAAGATTATCAAAAGTGTAAATCATGGTCGCTATCAAGACTGTGCAAGTTGATACTAAGAACGAGACAGTCCGTAAAGAGAAACATAATAGATATTCAAAGAGACGGATTAATCAGCATCGAACTGGAACTGTCCACCGCTACACTGAATGATTTATTGAGACGGTGATCGGAGCATTTATGGACTAGTCCGGTGTGCTGACAACCTGCAGTTACAACTCTTCCAGAACTTCCTAATGTCTTGTCTAATTGTCATTAGGATTTCTCATGTAAACAATTTCAAAGAGAGAAACTAATGGAGAAAACTAATTTCTTCTTCATCCAAATCAAAAAATGTCTATCACTGTTTAAATGTAAAATGCTTTCTCGCTCTCTCAATTATCTGATCGCTCCGTCACCAATCGTCCTCCATCACCAATCTTAATGAAATTAATATTCGTTTCTCCCATCGAGACCAGTACTTTGAAGCGTTGATGGGGCTTAGTTCAATCATCAGTGACTCTAAACTAAGACTGCTTGGGCCGTCCCACTCGAGCAGGACCAGAGTCCTGCCCAAATAAGTAGGGTACTGAAGACGGAACAACCAGCCAAAAGACGCACAATTAATCATGATGCCTTGTACAAAACACAAACAAGAAAATTCGTTCTAAAAAAAACATCATCAATTCAAACATCTTTGTTAAAATTGTCGCGATTTCATAAATGTCTAATGGATTCACTCTTCGTGTTTTCATAAATGTCTAATGGATTCACTCTTCGTGTTTTCATAAATGTCTAATGGATTCACTCTTCGTGTTTTCATAAATGTCTAATGGATTCACTCTTCGTGTTTTCATAAATGTCTAATGGATTCACTCTTCGTGTTTAAATAAATGTCTAATGGATTCACTCTTCGTGTTTTCATAAATGTCTAATGAATTCGCGAAAGTACCTCACAAATTGGTGTAACCAATTAATTTTTAAATAACAAGCAAATAAATGTGTATTACACCTCACTCAATCCTAAACATTTCGCTTCTTCTTCTGCTCCTGTACTAATACAGTGCTGTAAAATCAAGATAAATACGCACGTGAACTACAAGTACAATTTATTATACCAATCTAAACATACACGTGAACCACAAGTACAATGTATGATAACAATCCAAGTACAATCTATTATAACAATATAAACATACACGTGAACCAGAAGTGCACTCCAAGATAACAACCTTCAACACACACGGAAACCACAAGTACAACCCATACTAATCACATACAAGATACATCTGAACTAAAAGTACTAATCTGTTTGTCCGTAACACAACACATCAAATCAAAATACAGAACAGCTTCCGCATTAGAAAACCTTGATAATACTCAGAAAAAAAAAGTAAATAATCAATATATTTTGTAGCGTTCGCAGACGAAAAATGAAGAAAATGGTATGCCCATATCCGTAGTCCTAGGTCCCAAGAGATGTACCCATCTAGATTTGACTACAAATATGTCTATAAAACAACTAGCTTTGTATGGTAGGATATAGGCAGGCGAGACACGCGCCTCGATTGACATAAATAAGTAACATAAACACAAATCAGATGAAATCTTCCAGGAGCACTGTATGTAGAACTCTCTGGCGGAATGAGGGACTCCAGAAAGTTAGGGATTTTAGATTGAGCTCTTAACGATGGTTACTGATTGAACTATTGAATAATAATTAGGTGTATAGCTGCAGATATTCTACACACGTGACACTGCTATTCTTTATGTGCAATAGTACACGTTTTATGGTCCATCTTCATTGGATCGTCCAATTCAACTAACACCCGTTACCAAACACGGTAGTTCAGAGAAAATTAGGACAGTTTCCCATGGGAATAGTGGGTAAAGTAGTGGGTTTTAGTGTAAGGGAAAAGGTTCGCCCGCTGATTCGAAAGCACCTCGTTCGAAGTCAGACACACATGGTATGGCCCAAACAAAATATAAACCCTTATACGCATAGACAGACCTCCTCAACACCCCCCTCTCCAATGAGTAGGAACATTAAACTAAAGAGAATATATATATAGCATTTTATAATTCCTACTTTTAGTTTGTGACAATATCAAAACATATTAAAACATAAGAAATAATGTTGATCTTATTCGTTATGAACATTTCCTCACATTCACATTTGTACTCAATTGTGTTTTGTTTCACCGCAATACAAGATCAATGAATATTATAATATAAATGAGGGTTATAAATAATAGTGAATGAGTTAATACAAGCTTAATAAGACAAGGCATATGAAAGATAATCCTGTTCTAGGCAATAGTGATGCATGATGGATACTGCTATACCATGACCGTCTAATATAAAGACCTTTCAACAGAATTAATTAGGAACCCGTTCGTTAAGTCTTTCAATTATTGTTGCGGTTTCGGTTGGTCTTTATATACATACTTGGAATCTCATGCCAAAAATATCCACGGTGACTCAAGTATATAAATAGTAACCAAACGAAACACAACAATAATTTTTTTAAATGTAAGAAATGGGCTCCTAATCAATTCTGTTGGAAGGTCTTCTATGCAGTAGGCGGACTCGGTTATACATATAGGGAAAGTTATGCCGCAATTGCGCGATTGTTTATGTACTATTGTTATACAATTTCGCATATACAAATAATATCGCTCACTTTGTCATGTGACACATACAAAATACTTTACTTTCTCTCCAGGTCCCGTGAACCAAACACAATCTCTGACTTCCTCTCTCGTCATTACCCGTGACAGAAAACACTTTTACTTACTTTCGTCATTCCTAATGGAATAACACAATTTCTGATTTACTTGAGTCATTCTCTGTGAAACAATACAATTTCTGATGTACTCGCGTTATTCTCTGTGAAAAAGACAGAATTTCTGATTTACTCGCGTTATTTTTTGTGAAACAACAATTTCTGATTTACTCGCGTCATTCTATGTGAAACAACACAGTTTCTGAATTACTCGTGTCATTACTTGTGGAATATAATTTCTTAATTACTCTCATTATATCCCGTGAAACAAAACATATTTACGTACTCACATCATGTCCCGTGAAACAAAACACAATTTCTAACTTTCTCTCCTCATGTCCCTTAGCAGATAAAATCCCACTTGTCGTTTATTAATATCATTTTATATTAAAACAATACCAGATTACCCAGCGAGCAGTATGTAAATAAAGATATGCATCGGTGGATGTTATATCCTACTTGGGGCTATCTCACTGAATCTATTTGCGTACCTTAACACCGCCAGATACAAGAGGTGTAACTAACACTGACGAAAGATTCACCGGACTTTACAAAACATTAATTTCTCTTCTACTTGTATATTCAATTATGGCTAAAATTGATTATTTCGAAACTAATCTAAATATAATTATATAATGTAGCTGTTCACATCCACAATTTCATTACACATCCCCCCAAAAACTATGCACAACATATGGACCTACTTAGTATATTATATATATATATATATATATACGTATATAATTTATAACACTACCAGCTGAGACTCCGGCTCCAACTTAATTTGGACAATCGGAAAGGGGGGGGGGGGTGTGGAGAGAGAGAGATAGTGAAATTGATCATGACAGACTTTATATTAAATAACAGTTTGTGGGCTTAACCCATGACCAAGTCACAACTCTTGGCTGATACGACAAATCGTTTTTTTTTCTTTTAAAATAAATTAGTTGGGCAAAAAAGTGACCAATAGAAAAGTCGGGTTAATTTAAACAGTCAAGAGTTGTGACGTCATAGGTTAGACCAGCGAATTTTTTTCCCTTCAAATCTGAAGTTGGTCATAAATTGGTAAAGTTACGTGTGGTCGAGTAGTCAGTGCCACGTCGGACTCAACTAGTTATATGTTAAAGATCAGAAGCTGAAACAAGCTCTTCTCCAGAATAATCATGATTGATCACGGGTTCTCAAACTTCTCATACAACGAGCACCGACTCCATGTAATGATGATTGTGCGAGGTGCTCGCAAAAAAAAATCGGTGCGACTGCAAAATATTCGGAGTGTACTGGCACATAACATATAATAGAAAATGACTATATATAGTTATATTTGTAACATACCAGGTTCATGAGATCATTGAGATTTGAATGTTAGAATATCAGGATTTCACAAGAAATGTTGCATCCTGCTGGCGTCCATTACTGTGATATCTTTAACACATTATATCCTGCTGGAGTCCATTACTGTGATATCTTTAACACATTATATCCTGCTGGAGTCCATTACTGTGATATCTTTAACACGTTATATCCTGCTGGAGTCCATTACTGTGATATCTTTAACACAGCCCATGCAGACGAAGATCGTTCATGTGATACATTTAATACATTCCGTCGCGAATACATTTCCTAGCCACGTTGGCATAGAAAGAGTATTGTTGAAGGGGGGCGACAGAAGGCAGTAGAGGCAGAGGTCGACCGAAACGTCGCAGGATAAGAGATATTCGGGAATTAATGCAAATGTCGCTAGAGGAAGCGAGACAACTTTCCAGAGACCGCAGGGATTTCAGGAGTTTCATAAGGAAGAATAAATTCTGGAAATAATACGTCACATGACACATCTCAAAGACAATTCATGTGATAGCTTTAACACACTACATTTTGCCGAAGACTTAATATGATCTCTACAGAAATACATACTTCAACTACAATACACTTTTAAAACTGCTTTATTAATAACTGATACAAGCCGCAGCAAGTGCAACTTTATTGTATTCGACACAATCTGTACATTCATTCATTAGGTGTCATGACGCCTGACGTAGGCGATCATGGCTCTCCATAGCTCTCTCCATAGCTCCATATCTCCAGTATTATGTATCAAGATCGTCGTTGTTTCCCTGCCGTGCCAGGTTGTTAAACTGTCGAATATTTTTTCACGTTGTCGCCATCTGTCTCTGTTGCCTTCAATCTTTCCTGTTGTGACTATGTTCTCCAAAACTCCTTGTCTCCTAACGTAGCCAAAAAAGACGACTGTTTTTTTCTTATATCATTAATTAAGGTCTGTCTCGCATATGACTCAACATCTTCACGTTAGTTTTCCTGACAGTCCATGAATCTATAAAGTAATGTAATGCAGGAGAACTCAACGTCTACTGTGTTCCACAATTGAGCAACAGGAATGTCCAGTGGGGGCGGGGGGCGCACGAAGAAAACACTATTTAAATAGGGGAAAGGTTACAGACCTGGGAATTGCAAGCTAACTATTTGAACGATGGTTAACCATATATGTATGTATGTATGTATGTATGTATGTGTATATATATATATATATATATATATATATATATATATATATATATATATATATATATATATATATATATATATAATGAAACGACGAAAACTAGCATGGTTTGGACATGTATGCAGACATGATTCTTTGTCAAAAACAATACTGCAGGGAACTGTCGAATGGAGAAGAAGCAGAGGGGGAAAATAAAGGCATGGACAGACAACATCAAGGAATGAACAGGACAAGATATTTCCACATGCATCCGCATCGCTGAGGATAGAATTCGCTTGAGGACTCTGTGTGCTGAAGCATCCAATGTGGTACCCCTACGACCCTGAAGGGTTGCGGGTTCATTGTTATATATATATATATATATATATATATATATATATATATATATATATATATATATATATATATATATATATATATATATATATATATATATATATATATATATATATATATATATATAATAGTACATCTTGAAGAAGATAATGTAAAACTTTTTAGATATTAACGGCTTTGTGGGGGGGGGGGGGGGAAACAGAGAGATGTCCACACAAGGAAACCACAGTTGGAAACAAGTTGAGAAGCACCGATGTAATATCTGTGAGATGTGTTCCATCACTAGTTTATGTTGTTCGCTTTCCGACGCAGTTGTTCTTCAAATAATCTTTGCCTGAACTATTGTGAATGGATTCTGATGTCAGAAATGTCGGTATTTAGGTGGGGTAACTAAAGCGAGCAATCATATAGTCTATTAAGTTATTTAGTTACCAAACCAAAACCCCCAAAAATGCAACCATCTGTTCTCACTCCCAGTTTGTATCTAGTGTCAACAGCTCGGTTTATCATGCGGTAATCAATTACGATATTCTGCACAAGAAAGATAAATCAACTATTTGCCAACATCGTATGAGCGAGTCAGTGAGCGTGTACGGGCATTGTGAAACTGCCAACACATTTCTTTTCATATTTTTTCCTCGTCGTGGCTGGTTACAACCAAGGACGCAACAATAACCAAGACAATGCTATCTCAGATCTTGCAATGAAATCAATACAAGAAGGTGATAACACAAAACAAGATAGAAACATCATCGACATCTCTTAAATAATGGAGATGGCGCAGTTTATATATTCTGAATTATGGCGTTATATATGAAAATAGTGACAGATGCGCAATAGTATGTTGTGGATGCATACACGAGCAGATTACTGTTGTTTGAAAACATGAATAATCAAAGAAAATAGTCTATAGACACATCGAAAGGGCATCCACAAAACAGAGCACACAAATGAAGATGAATAAAGAAATAGAGTATTCTTTGGAAACATGGAAAAATGAATGGAGTATTCTATGAAGACAACGAAATAAACAGAGTATTTAATGGGGACAATGAGATTACAGCGTATTCAATGGGGACAATTGGGGGCAATGAGATAAACAGCGTATTCAATGGGGACAATTGGGGCAATGAGATAAACAGCGTATTCAATGGGGACAATTGGGGGCAATGAGATAAACAGCGTATTCAATTGAGACAATTGGGGGCAATAAGATAAACAGCGTATTCAATGGGGACAATTGGGGGCAATGAGATAAACAGCGTATTCAATGGGGACAATGAGATAAAAAAGAGTATTTAATGGGGACAATGAGATAAATAGAGTATTCAATGGGAACAATTGGGGACAATGAGATAAACAGAGTATTCAATGGGGACAATGAGATAAACAATGGAGACAATGATATAATGTAGACATGGAGAAATAAAACCAAAATATTCTTAGTAGGCATTTAAGGAAATACAACTGAGTATTCCAATGGAAAAAATTAAGAAAATATATTGATGATGAAAATAAAGTTTAAAATATATCGTAATATTACTTTTTTCTTACAGTAAATAAAATTATAGAAGCAATAGCTTCTGTAAAAGTTGAAGGAACGTGGGAAAGAAATAACAAATGTGAAAGTCCTTCTTTCTCCTTTCTTTTCGCGTTATACCCTTTTATGCCTCATGGGTAGAAGAGTTCTCTGGAGACGGACTGTATGCTTCATATATGTTTGTTTTCGTTGATTCTTTTATTTGTGTGATCCATCATTTGCATGGTCTGCCCCTGTCTTTGTATCCATCATGTCTGAATAGTAATGCTTTTTGAGGGGCACTCTCTGATGGTAGTCTGGAAGCATTTGAAAACCACTTAATCTGTTGTCTTATGTAATCCAGTAGTGTCATTGTGTTTGATAGTCTTCTAATGTTTTTATTTCTGATTCTATTTCTTATTGTTACTCCGAGAATTATTATTTACATCACGGATGAACTCCTAGACATGTCATTTATGTTGTAACACGTTTTCTTATGTCTTTATTGTATATGTCCACGTTTGACATTGGTAGCAAAGTGATGGTATGATGATCGTTTTATATAGGGCAGTTTTGGTGTTCATGTTAACACGTTTTTTGTGTTTTTTGTTTTAAATAGAAGACATCGGTCCTAAGATTTGGTATACTATGTTGAAAAACTTTGGTGTTTTTTCCATTTGATGATATGATGCTTCCAAGATGAGTAAATTGTTTCACCTGTGTCAGTAGTTGGTCATCGATGGCGATAGTAGTGTATATTTCTGTTTTTGCTACTGTTATTACCTCGGGTTTTTCTGTGTTTACTTTCATAGTATGGTCCCTTCATGATGTGTGGAGTCTATTTGTATGTTGTTGTAGGTGTTCTGATATTGACATTATTGCTGGATTATATTCTTCCACATCGGTATTACAGCGTTGGTCCAGTCTTCTGGTGTTTTTTGTATATATTATGTTGAACAGCCTATGTAACCATTTTATTCATATATCAGCTGCTGCCCTGATGAATTAGACTTTTACGTTCTCGGGTCCTAGGATTTTGTTTGATGGAGCTGTTTGTATGACATTTTCTATGTCTGTTACAGAAAATATTTTGAGCATTCCTACGGTCTTTCAAGAGGCATTCAAGACCATCTTTACAATAGATACTGCGGGGAACACAGCCCCGTGAACGTGGACGCTGAGGTCAAGGCACTAATATGCGAGAATACCGACGACACAGATGTTGTGATTTAGACGGATGGGTCAGTCATCCGTCACCATCGATGCGCATGAATCTTTACAGCCAGATCAAAGGGAAAAACAGTACACGAAGCCAGTAGTGCCTTTACTGCAACAACAAGCAGCCTAACAATTGAAGTGTTCGCCGTAACGCAGGCACTTAACTGGCTGGAATCGCAAGCCTATTCCCGTGCGTGCATATTAAGTGACTCACTGAATATGATTCAGAAAGTGACAACATGTGATGTACTTAGGAAATGTGTGGAGTCATTAGAGAGAGCTGAAATGCGGGCACCACTACGAAAACGCACGCTTATCTTTGTCCCCGGACACGCGGGCGTGGAAGGAAACGAACGGGCCGACCAATTAGCTAGCCTCGCCACCACAACAGATGGTCAGCCTATGGACCGAGCAGCGTACTCATTGCTCTTCGCGAGTCATCACGATCTGAGGATTTTGAATTGAATGAGCACGAAATCATGTTTTATTATAGATGAGTACACTCGACATGTACAATCATGTTTTATTGACGATAACAGAAATGACTACGTGTAAAATTAGATGTCTAGGAAATGTAGCAAACAGAACAAGAAGAGATCATGTGAAGAACAAAGAGTTTACACGAACTGTTGGAACAATGTCTGTGGTCAAATATAATGAGAACCAGAGACGGAAATGGTTCTGCCATTTCTGAGAGTGAGAATGAATCTTTTTGGACAGCGACAAGAGTATACAACATGAAAATGGAAACAGCAAGCAAGATACAGAGAGACTCCAAGAAGAATTGAAAGAGTTGCCAACATTTTGAGATGTCACACTATTACTACGTATCAAGCACATCAAGAAATTAGGAAAAGATTTGGTATAATATCATGTATTGAACATATCGAAAGTCAACAAGTAAACTGGTTAGGTCACCTTATGAGAATGAACCCGAACCAAACATCACAAAGATCATATAACAATAGATTACCCAGAAATAAAGCCAAAAGTGATAAACCAAGAACTCAGTGGATAGAAAACATCAAGATAACCTTGAATAGAAAACATCAAGATAACCTTGAATAGAAAACATCAGGATAACCTTGAATAGAAAACATCAAGATAACCTTGAATAGAAAACATCAAGATAACATTGAATAGAAAACATCAAGATAACCTTGAATAGAAAACATCAAGATAACCTTGAATAGAAAACATCAAGATAACCTTGAATAGAAAACATCAAGATAACCTTGAATAGAAAACATCAAGATAACCTTGAATAGAAAACATCAGGATAACCTTGAATAGAAAACATCAGGATAACCTTGAATAGAAAACATCAGGATAACCTTGAATAGAAAACATCAGGATAACCTTGAATAGAAAACATCAAGATAACCTTGTATAGAAAACATCAGGATAACCTTGAATAGAAAACATCAAGATAACCTTGTATAGAAAACATCAAAATAACCTTGTATAGAAAACATCAAAATAACCTTGTATAGAAAACATCAAAATAACCTTGTATAGAAAACATCAAAATAACCTTGTATAGAAAACATCAAAATAACCTTGAACAAACATGGACATAATGAAACTACGGCAAGAAACCTGGCCTTGGAACAACAACTGAAGCTCCCAACTCTACGCTTAACGGCAAATATCGATACTATCAACCATCTTTCATCTGGGGATAGACAATAGACAATCAAACGAACAAACCGTTCCAATAGCTGGAAAACCGTTCATAATTCAATTCTTACAGCAAAAGCAGAGAAAAGACAATAGATATAGTAAAGAGAAATGAGACATGTTTATACTTGTCATCTATATCTCTATCACTAACGCTCACGCAAACGTATGCAACAACACGAGCGTGCTTTAATTCCCACATATTAACAATGAATAATGGTTTTAACTGAACTCTTTTATATACACATAGCAGTCAGTTTGGAATAACATATCACAATCGCCAAAATAAGACCTTGCAACAGAATCACAAAATAGAAGAATCAGCCTTCTTACGTGATATATTTGTATTATTGCTGCACTATTCGTTGTCGCTTTTCACCATTTATATACTTTGTGTTGTCGAGGTGTCGCCTGCCAATGTTAACCAACGAAGTGTACGGGAATAATCGAAAACATAACCCACACATTTTGATTGAATTCTATTGGTTGATCTTCTAGTGGCAATAGTCACGTGCACAATTTGTGGCTAATTCCTGGTATGACTCCAGACTTAAATGAATGATTTATTTATTATAACTATAACCTTGTATGACTCCAGACTTAAATGAATTATTTATTTATTACAACTATAACCTTGTATGACTCCAGACTTAAATGAATGATTGATTTATTATAACTATAACCTTGTATGACTCCAGACTTAAATGAATGATTGATTTATTACAACTATAACCTTGTATGACTCCAGACTTAAATGAATGATTGATTTATTACAACTATAACCTTGTATGACTCCAGACTTAAATGAATTATTTATTTATTACAACTATAACCTTGTATGACTCCAGACTTAAATGAATGATTTATTTATTATAACTATAACCTTGTATGACTCCAGATTTAAATGAATGATTGATTTATTATAACTATAACCTTGTATGACTCCAGACTTAAATGAATTATTTATTTATTATAACTATAACCTTGTATGACTCCAGACTGTAATAAATGATTTATTTATTACAACTATATCCTCGCATTACTCCAGACTCCAATGAATGATACATATTTACAAGTATATCCTGGCATGACTCCTCACTTCACTGAAATATCTATTTACAACTATATCTATTCTAACTATTGCGATATGTTTGATGAACCTGCGATCTACATGTAAAGTAGCATTACTGTAAAGGGTTGTAAATATTGTGTAGACATTATATTTCACAAAATTACTAACAAAACAAGAAAGGTAGCTCACTCCATTTGTGACATTCTACAGAATGTTAATTTTTTAGTTGGGGAGTATATATCCAGTAACAAGAAAACCCAGTCTCTTCTGTCTAAGCCGATTTTTTAAAACGCGTTTTGGTTTAAGTGTAGTGTGTGTGTGTGTGTATAGGGAGGGAGGGGCCTTTTGTACTGAAAAAAATACCTACCAAACAAGCAAGAAAATATAGGTTAGTAGGTCGTCAGTACATTGCAAAAATTGTGTGCGAACCAGTTCCGGCGATTGCTGCAACCACCGACCAAGCTCGGTCGGTACATGTGGTTGGACTAAAGGGGATACTACAAAATGACTATCAGGGACAGAGGAAACTAGGACACAGTTTAATTTGAAGAGGGGGGGTGTTATGTAGGTGGGGTAGCGGGGTTGGAGGACTCTCGCTGTGAGCATTGAGTTAACCATGTTAAAACATTCACCCCCATCCTCACACATATTCGCATGTATCAAACAATAAAAATAATTTGTATATTCTCATGTGTGCAGGTTAATTTACGTGTCACATATAATAATCACATATTAACAGATGCATAAACATATTATATAACTTATATAATTGGTAGCATGACGATTCAAGATGTAGCCAATAGTTATATAATTGGTAGCATGACGATTCATGATGTAGCCAACAGTTATATAATTGGTAGCATGACGATTCAAGATGTAGCCAACAGTTATATAACTGGTAGCATGACGATTCAAGATGTAGCCAACAGTTATATAATTGGTAGCATGACGATTCAAGATGTAGCCATCATAGACACTTTTTTGGCATTAGTGTTTTTCTTGATACTAGCTAAATTCTATATTTAACTGTGCCAGTGCCATGTGAACGAGGTTGCTCGTCATATTATGTTGTGAATGTGCTCTTGATATAGGCCCTTTGGTCTACATGTCGGTGTATGTGTGTATTATCGTGTTTGTTACCAGCAATCGTTCGTCGTGATTTAAATATCTAGGAAGCATTTTTACAGAAGATGGCAAAATTTATAGAGAAATTGAGATGAGGATCTGTCACCGCTGCTTAAAAACGCAGCGAACAACATGGCGACCAAACGACAGAAAATAAACTTCATCTTTATTCCAACGTTATGTTACCAGTGCAAGACAAAAACACTTTACAAAAAGATTACAATCTACGAGATAAGATGCCCGAGAAACGCTATATCCGTTACCAGAAGAAACCGAATTAGAAATGAAGACATCACAAAGATAGTAAAGACCATATCATGCAAACAATATATGGACAGATCAGATCAATCTCCTCCAACGATATCAACAGATCACAATATTTCGCCTTAGAACAGGTCACTGCAGACTGATGGGTCACCTTTATCGTTTAAGGATCTCATACACAGATGAATGTCCATGTGGATCCGGAACCTAGACCCCGGAATATATACTTCAGGACTGCCCAACATACAAAGAGCAGAGACAGCAGACCTGGCCAGAGGATACAGACTTGAGGCAAAAGCTCTGTGGCAGCCGATCTGACCTGGAGAAGACAGTGGACTTCGTCTTAACGATAGGCCTGACGGTATAGCATGACCACAGATGATGAACGCAGAAGAAGAAGAAGATCACCTGGTTCGGACATCTTATGCGAATGGAATGATCACACCAGCAGAAAGAACGGTTACAAAACAAGAGGAACACCAAGAACAAGATGGGAAAAACAATCAGATAGAATGTTGAGAACTACAGCTTGACCACGCCAAGCGCAACATAGATGGCCAAAGACAGAAAACGCCAACTTCCCACAACACCTGGCGGCATTTGCGGAAAAGAAAATACATAGAAAGAATGGCTTTTAGTCGAAATGTCGCATGTTGTTGTATTATTAATTTGTTTTATTGACTAATAGTGGAAACAATTGTGCCTATTTTCGTTTATTTTGACACATTGGCTTTCACATACAGTATTCAAGCGGTAATCCCTAGGAGCCTCTGAAGAAAATACAATCTACTTTACAACGAGCTATGTAACTAGAACAAGCTTCAAACATCTACTTTGCAACGAGTTATGTAACTAGAACAAGCTTCAAACATATACTTTGTAACGAGCTATGTAACTAGAACAAGCTTCAAAAATATACTTTGCAACGAGTTATGTAACAAGAACAAGCTTCAAACATCTACTTTGCAACGAGCTATGTAACTAGAATAAGATTCAATTTTACGAAGAGGAAAACTCTCAGCATCGGGGAAACAACGCAATGGCATCAAGCTCGTAGATACGGGGTGGATAATGTTTGGGGTGTTCTAACCACCCCTCCCACATACGCCCTTTGCAACTAGTCGGACTGCCATATTCACAAATGTGCATTAATATAGTCTCAAATATAAGTGTACACACATAATCTAAAAAAAAACAACATATGTACATGTGAATAGATTAATTTACGTGCAAAAGATAAATATATTCATATAAACAGTATAGGGATATCGTGCGTGGATACGGGGGGGGGGGCTGGGAGGGAGGGGGTGGTTTGCTAACTGACATACAAACATTGATACGTCAATAAACAGATCAGAGATAAATCTTGTATACATATATTTGCGTGTTTACTCCACATATAAGACAATGCCTGCGTATCTATGCTCAAATCTAGGCTTCATTTGTAAGTTAAAATATGTGAGTGTGTGTACATGAAGGCATGCTAATTTCACAAGGCCATGTGCGTGTAGGTCAAGGATTAACATTAACATGCGCACAAACTACACGATTGACCCGAGCACACTCAAGATATACATAGCTGTACTGATATTAGGAACTGTAACGCACTGGCCAACTTTTACGTTATGAGTTATCCGGAATCATCACTGTATTCTGGGCAGAACCATGGGTATTGAGTCTCCAATAGAAAAACGTTGAGGTGCATGTATTCCAATTGTTCATGTAACTGCCTGGCTGAATGTAGGTTTCCAGTTCTTCTTCTTCTGCGTTCGTTCTCAAACTCCTGCAGATTAGCAGGATGTAGTCCGGAGAACGGAATGCGTTGTGTCATGGTTTACAACATTTCTGCGATATCTGCGCCTTTCGCCTGACACATCCTACTTCATTATGGCTTTGGGTCACTGACCATATATGGGATGAGACAGACAACGCAATTCCACAGCCTCATTAGTCGCCTCTTACGACATGCATGGAAGGTAAACAGTGTTGCTATTCTTTGCGTCCCTTTCAGGCCCCGGGAACACACGGGCGAGGTTTCAAGTTGTAATAGTTCCACTCACGTTCAAACATCGTCAAACGAAATGATCAGCCTCCCAAATTGTGTACACCGACGGATAAAAACATCAGCACTAGCTTCAATTTATCTTCAGAAAAATAAACACAATATTTTACAGAACCATCATATTTTACCGACGGCTTAAAACATCAGCACTAGCTTAAATTTATCTTCAGAAAAAAAAAACAATATTTTACAGAACCATCATATTTTACCGACGGCTTAAAACATCAGCACTAGCTTAAATTTATCTTCAGAAAAAAAAACAATATTTTACAGAACCATCCACCGTACAACATCACAAGAAGGAAACTGCTGCCATGTGAAATAGCTCTAACTGACAAGGTCTACGATCATGTCTCGGCGCCTTTAACTACAATTCAATTCATTGAAGAAATCTGTATCAGCGTATAACTCCAACAGAACGAAGAAGAAGCTTCGATGTACTGAAGTGGAATTACACGTTCAGCAATAGCCACGCGATCGCAAGTTCCACATGAACTTAACCGTTACTAGGGTTGATGTCCATCTATTGCGTATCACCAGGTGGAAGATAGCCAAAATATCCACACTTGCAGCTAAGCGAAGGGTGGTGACTGGGAGCTTTATCTGTCTATCCAAAGCCAGATGTGTTGCCTTGGTTGTGTCGAATCCAAATTTGTTCCCCCTTGTCTCGATATTATCTATTGATCTTTTCCTAGGTCATCCTCTTTCTTGATTTGTATTCTAATCTTCTCATGTTATATCTTCGTATCGGTAGTTGGACATCTAAACTCTGTAATGGAGTTAACCCATTAAAACATTTGACACTAGATCTATCCTTTTAAATGGTAAATTTCCTTTTACTGTTTGCATAATAACCCATCACCCTTAGGAATGGTCAAGTCCATGTTCACCGGGAGACCTCCATGAGGGGCCAAATAATTATAATTTTAATAAGTGCGTCATTGAGAAATTGATGTTAAATTGTGTCTCTTGGTCGTGTGTTAACCACAGTTGCAAACAAAACTATTGTACCAGCAACAACATTACAAGCTGGTGTTATCTGATTCTCACTTCTTCAACAAGAAAATACATACAAATTGACAGAATACTTTGAAATTAACAACAAGTGCAAAACTTGTCACGACATAAATATCACGGCCAATAATATTTCAAAATAATAAAATTGGCAAAATTAACTATAAAATGACCAATATGGCAACCCTGACATTCATAATCTAGCCGAAACTGTATGTATGACTGACCAAAATGAACTTTAAAATGGATAAATATCAGCGTTACTGTGTACTTGGATCTGTTAATGGCCACTTTTTAAATTAAAACTCGTTCCCTAAAAATACGACAAATTTGCTCAGTTGTGTTACGAAACCATACAATTTGACTAAATGAAAGGTTGAACTTGAGTAGAGGATTTCATTCATTGTAATATTACAATGACATACGTAATTCGTTCCTCTAAACACAGCGATACACCACCTGCCGACATTATCACTCACGGCACGTACCTCCGTAGCTTCAAGCGGTAATCCCTATAAGTCTCTGAAGAAAAAAAAATCTACTTTGTAACGAGCTGTGTAACTAGAACAAGCTTCAAAAATCGACTTTGTAACGAGCTATGTAACTAGAACAAGCTTCAAAAATCGACTTTGCAACGAGCTATGTAACTAGAACAAGCTTCAAAAATCGACTTTGTAACGAGCTATGTAACTAAACAAGCTGCAAAAATCTACTTTGTTACGAGCTATGTAACTAGAATAACATTCAATTTTATGAAGAAGCAAACTCAGCGTCGGGGAAACAACGCAATGGCATCAAGCTCGTAGATTATTGGTGGATAATGTATGGGGTGTTCTAACCACACCTCCCCCAATGCATTCTGACCATGACTCTTAGTAATAAAAACATAGCTAGGTCGATAAAAACCCCACTGTTAACGATTTTTTCCACAAACTGGTCTTCACATTTCCCGTTCAATAGTGAAAGACGTACGAAAACGGACGGTTGCCTTTTTTTGAGGCAACCATATCTACGATCCTGAATTCCGTAGTATCATGAGGGATGCGGTAACACAGGAAACAAATGTAGATAACCGGAGATAGGTATCAGTATTACCAATATCTATCGGCAAAACATACTAGCAACAAGACGTACCACTCATAGCACGTAGCTATGTGATAATCACCAGGGATTTCTCAAGAAATTCACTTTGTAAACAAGATGTTACGAGAACGAGTTAAACCCACAACAAAATTAACTGGACAAAATACGTTAGGGAGATCATCGTACTGACGTCGCTTGTGAGATCATCGTACGGACGTCCATAAGGAGATCATCGTATTGGCTTCGCTAGGGAGATCCTCGTATTTTCGTCGCTAGGGAGATCCTCGTATTGATGTCGATAGGGAGATCCTCGTATTGGCGTGGCTAGGGAGATCCTCGTATTGATGTCGATAGGGAGATCCTCGTATTGATGTCGATAGGGAGATCCTCGTATTGATGTCGATGATGACGACGACGTCTGATTAATTTAATAATAACACAACACGTTACATGTGTGTTTAAATTAGTCAGAAATTTATATTTAAAAAAAATCCCAACATAAATTGCTGACTTGCAATTTTATTTAAAAAAATTAAGTCTCAAATTGGGGAGAGAGCACGGGTACATATTTAAGGACAAACATGGAGAGAGGCAGGGGTGTGGGCGGGGACGAAAAAAAACCTGGTTTTTTTTTTTATACAGCACATAAAAACAGTGGTACTAAAACACCATGTGTAAGTTACTGTGATTTGCTATTAATCTACGCTAGGCTGGTAAATGCAGTTAGGGCTAGTCCGTGACCTATATGTGGTACAGTAAACCTGCTAAGAATAACATCCTTAGAATAGACTTGCTGGAATCTGTCTTTCAGTGTATTTAGCTGTGCTTACGATGAGTGTATAATGTATTATATACACAATGATGTATTTTATCACACAGCCTATTTAATATCTACATAGAGAATATCTTTAAACACATAGAAGGAATGCCAGGACTTACGATATGTGGAAAAATAATATTAAAACACCTGAGATATGCAGATGACGCCGTTATTTTAACAGAAAGTGAACAAGAACTACAAAGACTAATAGATCAAGTTGATAAATCAAGTAATGAATATGGAATGGATATAAATATCCGAAAAACAAAAACCATGATAATCAGCAAAGACACAGCAGAACAGAGGCTAAACTTAAACATACATGGAGAGAAACTACAACAAGTAAAACAGTATCAATATCTTGGACGCATAGTCACAAATGATGGCAGATGTGAAACAGAAGTTAAAAGGAGAATAGGAATGGCTAAAAGTACCTTCAATGACATGATGAAATTATTAATATCTAAACAAATTACACACAAGTTAAAAATGAGAATTATAAAATGCTACATCTATTCCATATTAATGTATGGCTCAGAAACATGGACACTAAATAAATAATTAGAAGACATAATTGATGCCTTTGAGATGTGGGTATATAGAAGAATAGGGAAAACATCATGGAAAGAGAAGAAAACAAATAAAGAGATACTAAAAACACTTAATGTGAAGAAGGAACTACTAAGAGAAATAAAGATCAGGCAAATAAAATATTTTGGACACATTAAAAGATATGACACCCTATTGAAGATCTTACTTGAGGGTAAAGTCAAAGGGAAGCGAGCAAGAGGTAGGCAGAGATACAAGTGGGAGAGTAACATCACACGATGGACAGGTTACAGTGTAGCAGAGTGCACCAACATGATAAGAGACAGGAGATGTTGGAAATACGTTGCAGGCAACCTTCGTTGCGAAGACGGAACTTCAAAATAATGATGATGATGATGTTAGGAAAGAAGAAGCTTTCATAATAATGAAAAGGATGCGTGTTAATAATAGCACTCATATTGAGAGCGTAGTTGTGATTTCGAGGCATTGAAAGATAAAACTACATCAGTGGTTCTCAACCTGTCCTGACAACGAGCACCAGCATACATGTAATATGGTATATAATAGAAAACACCTTTATTTTTTTTATATTTTTCGCCGTATAAGCTTTGTTGCACTGTACGCACACGACCCGTTTATTTTCCGACATAATCATGTATAGTAAGGTTATTTTAGTTTGTAGGTTGAAGTTTCAATTGTAATGTGGGGGCATGATTGTTAGTGCTCGCGAGCACTTTTTAACTCGCATTACCCGAGCACCACATGTCGTTACGAGAGCACCACAAGTCATTATGAGAAGACCACGTGACATAAGTGACCCACGTGACATTATAAGTGACCCACGTCACTACGAGAGCACCAAGGTGGTTATGAGCAACGGTTTGAGAACTCTTGGACTACATGCAAACATTTTTTGAGTAGCCTGAAAATATATTATTTACAGTAATCCAAATGCCTAGCAAAAAGCCATATCCTTTTTTTAAATAGGTCACGGGCTGTCAGGGTTGAACTTACGTACAGGAAAAACATATCTGACACCCTCTCTTGTTACCACACACACTGACACATCCTACATTTTACGCTCCAATACCAGTTTAGAACCCCCACTGCAGTTGGCCTCATTGCAGAAAGCCTGCGCCATAGCAGTTATGCGTTTCTACGGTAGTGGTTACTGTAGCGATTTGTTAGAAGTGTCAGTAATTTAGAGGTACAACTTCAATACCAGAAATATAATCGAGAAGTGTAAAGAATTCAATGCAGATATCATACATTTATGTCATCGACTACTCAAAATAAGTTCAATGTCTAAACAGAAATTATGGAACATAAAGAAAAGTATCGATTTCCCAAACCATTTTCTTGTAATGTGTTCATTCTCGAACTCCTGCAGATTAGCAGGAAGTAGACCGGAGAACATAACGCGTTGTGCCATGGTTTACGGCTTATCTGCGAATTTTGGCCTGAAACATCCGCATAACCTCTGGGCCACTTGGTCTTCTATGGCAAGTACAGCCAACTCAATCCCAAAAACTACTCAATTTGTTTTTGCCATGCCCGAAACCTTTTTTTGGTTAAGTAATACCAACCTACTAGGGTGTGGTACAATTCTTTCAACCGAAGACGTTAGTCTAATGTGGTTATATCAGAGTTTTACAACTATAAAAAATATAGCGGACGTCGCGGTCTTGGTAATCCAGTCACCGCAACCTCCAGAAAATAGTGTTATTAAGTTACTGTGCAAGATAGGCAGCATAATTGCTATAATTTGTAGCGCTCTCGTGCTTCGGCAACACGTGTCGTCATAATCTAATATCACAAACTAAATTGACTTACTAAGAGCAACAGGAATCTGTCCGTCTTCGTGGAGAAGCATTCGACCGCTTCGAGGTATCGGATACGGGTAACTCTCAGAATAGCCATGCTTGCGGATTCACAGACAACCAGTTATATAAAAATAATTATATTGTGTCACAACAGTAGTGTGTTGTCAACAGCAATTTCCAGTTAGTTAGCACTCCCGACAAGTTCATATGTGCTCAGATCTCTCCTTGAGTGTAGCCACCATTACACATTGACTGACGGTCTCAGTACGCCGTTGATTGACCATCATTCTTTCTTGCCCACGAAACCGCTCCTTTCTAGCGACACCATATTTCAAACCAAATTCCTTTATTCTAGTCATGGAACAAGAGTCATGGTCAATATGCAGTCATTTGCTCGTGCGTTTTCCCGTAGGGCGTTCAAAATGTCTGCTCGATCCATTACTCTGCCAACAGCCGAAGTTTCCCGTCCGTGAAAACTTTTATCTGATATGGGCTAGGAAAATGTATAAACCTGGTATATATAATAATAATAATACCTACAACCTGTTAGAGCCCTAAAGGTGCCACACGGAAATATCACAACAAAATGTCATCCAAACATTTCTATCCTGGTCAATCAGAGAATTGTAAAAAATCAGCCCAGACATTTCCTTGAAACTCCCGGCAATGTCTGTTGACAACCAACTGTTTTTGTAACGCCGTAGCATATCCTTTGATCAACATGTTCGTGGTTGATCTTTAAACAGCATCATTTATAATGGCTCATGCGATCAGTGGTCACTGCTTATACTTAGTATCACCAGTCAATGAAATGCATAGAGAAAGCACGATCAACCACGGCAAGTGACGATGTTTAGCATGTACAAAGGACTATGCGGGTAAGTACTTGTCGAAGACACATAACCAGCGGCTAAGGAAAATGAACATAATACTACTGTATCTGAAATATAAAGTATCTATAACAGAGATGTGGTTCTACAGAAGAATTCTGAGAATACCATGGACTGCCAGAAAAACTAATGTAGAGGTGTTGAAAGAGACAAGTGCGAAACGGACCTTAATCAACAATATAAGAAAACGGCAATCTTCTTTTTTTTTTGGCCACTTCATGAGACATGCAGGTTTAGAGAACATAGTCACAACAGGCAAAATTGAAGGCAACAGAGACAGAGGGCAGACAACGTTAGAAAATATTAGACAATTTGACAGCCTGGCACGGGAAGGAAACAACAACGACCGTGATACATAATACTGTGGACAGAGAGCTGTAGAAAGCCATGAGCGCCTACGCCAGCCAGCATGGCACCTGATGATAATGATGATGTTCTTCTTTATCGTTCTTCAGTCAGATATCAGGTTACAGCACCAATAGCTTCAATGAATTATGTTATTCGCTTCAGGTCATCCATGGAACCCCTCAAGTCTGGAAGCAGTGCCGTCTCAGTAGGCCATATTTTCTCCCTCTCTTCTTGGTAGAGTTGACAGGCATGAAGAATGTGTTCTGCAGTCTCTGGGCTCAGTCCACAGTTGCACAGGTCTGTCTCACCAATCTTCAGCTTTCGGAACATGTGACTTCTCAGTCTGTTGTGACCAGTTCGTAGTCTGAAAATGATGGTTTGTTCCTTGCGTGACATTTGATGGTAGGTGTCATTTGGTTCTACAGTTGGGTGCATTTGCTTCCACTTTTTCTTATATTCTGCTTTTAACATGGTCTTACTTTCATAGTACGTATTATAATTTTCTATTTGTTCCAGTGATCCCCTTTCCTTGCCAGGAGATCAGCTTTTTCATTTCCAGGTATGCCACAGTGACCTGGGATCCACTGCAGTACTGTTTCTTTGGTGGTACTGCTGAGGTGTAGTAAGCAGGCCGTAAGTTCATTCATGCTCGTGTTCTTTGGATCTTTCAATGCCTGCAATACTGATTTTGCATCCTTTAGAAATACTACGTGTCTGTTGTGACTCGGCAAGCAATTCATGAGCATTTTGGCTGCCTCTATTATGGCTTCCATTTCTGCTTTGAAATTTGTAGAATGTTTGCCTGTGGGTATGGATTTCTCTATTTCTTTTCCATCTGGTGTTACTATATATATATTCCTGATCCTCCATCTAATACTGCCTCTTTCGCTGATCCATCTGTATATACATGTGTCCATATATCCTTTGGGTATGCTTTCTGTATGTGATTCTTAGTTGTCTCCTTTAGTACTTGTATAGTAGTTTCTGTTTTCGAAATAATGCTTGGTATTATGTCCATAATTCTTGGGAAGTTTTTCCTGTCCCAAGTTGGGTATGTGTTAAAGGTGTTTAGTGGTTTTAGGTTTTGTAGGTCTGTATCTGTGAGTGATTTCTGGAGCTGTTTAGCGGAGTGTAGAAAGCTACCTCTTTTGAGTCGCTCTTTTGTAGGTCTGCTTAGTCTTTGGTTCATTTGATGACTCTCCAAACATTTGAACTTTGCATACTGTGTGAGGATTTTTTCATTTCTTCTTTCTTCCATTGATGGCAATACTGTGCATGTTTCCATTTCTGTGATTGTGGTAGTATTCATACCTCCTGTTATAATTCTGAGATTGCGGTTTTGTATCTTTGAGATCTTTTGAGTTTTACTCTTGGCTGCAGTCCCCCATGCTGACATTCCATATTCCAAAGCTGGTCTTACATAACCTGTATATGCTCTACTTAGAATTTTTCCATTTGCACCCCAATATGTTCCAGCCAATTTTTTAAGGAGTGCTGTCCTCATTGTACCTTTTGTTTGGCACTTGTCTATGTGCTGTTTCCATGTAAGTCTTGGATCAAAAGTGACTCCAAGGTATGTAGGTGTCTCATCTTTTGGCAATGTTTGACCATTTATGGTTAGTAGGATTTTCTGTGGTTTGGTGGACATGCTGAAGATGATATAGGTAGTTTTTTGGGCATTGATAGACATGGCCCAGTAGTCTGTCCACTGGCCAAATTATCCATAGATTCTTGCAACCTTATTTTTGTTGTGCCTACGCTCTCTTCACTGCACCATATCGCCAGATCATCTGCATACATTGCAGCATTTACTTTACGCGAGAGAATGTGGTCAATGTCATTCATGAATATAAGGAATAGAGTTGGGGATAGAACACCTCCTTGTGGTGTGCTACTCCATGCTTAAAGAGTTTCTTTCTGCTATGCTTCATTTCAAGCTTCACTGCTGCTTTTCGGTTGTGCAGGTAGTGTTTTATCCAATAATACATGCGCCCTGTCACTTTGTTTTGTTGTAGTTTAAGGAGGAGTCCATCTTTCCATACACAATCAAAGGCTTTTTCCATTTCTACCCACACCACTGATGTCTGCTTTTTTTTCCTGGAAAGCATCCTCTACTTCCTGGGCAATTAGTATAATCTGGTCTTCAGTTGATCTACACTTTCTGAAGCCAGCTTGCTGATTAAGCAGGATTTTATTTTTTTCTAGGAACCACATCATTCTTTTGTTTACCAGGCGCTCCATTAATTTGCAAACACAGCTGGTCAGACTTATTGGGCGATAGCTGTCCACCTTATTTTTTGGCTTGCCTTTCTTGTGGATGGGTATCATTATGGCGGTTTTCCACACCTGTGGCACTAGACCTCTACCCCAACAGTTGTAATTTTTTATTAATTTCTTTTTTGCTGATGGTCCGATGTGAATTAGCAGTTCATGTGGTATGTCATCAGGGTCAGGGGATTTCCTAAGTTTTAATACTGCTAGTTCTTCATTTAGTTCATTGATCGTGAATGGAATATTCATGACATCTTGTTTATCTTTGCTGATCTCTTTTTCGATATTCCGTAGTTCTTTTCTTACTTATCTTCTCCTATTTTCATTGACTTTGTGGCAGGCAGTACTTTGTTAATGCTGTATAAAGTGATTTGCAGCCTTCTTTCTTGTGAGTACATCTCCACCATTCTCTATAGCTACTCGTGCTGTTTTGTTATCTTCGTTGTTGAGTATTTTTGTTATTTTCCATAGCTTTCTTCCCTCTTTGTCGAAGTTTAAATTTTCTGTTTTTTTATGCCAGCTTTTCCTTGTGTTTGTCATTGTCGTTTTTCTTAGTTTGGCTACAGCAGCTTTTAGTGATATGCTGTTTTCTGTGGATGGGCTTTTTCTGCTGTGTCTCTGGCCTTTGACACTTCTTTCTCCAACTCATCGAGTTCGTCAGACCAGTACGGTTTGTAATTTTTCCTAGCACCTCTTGGTATGGTTTGCTTGGCTGCTTGAAGAAGTGCAGAAGCCAGGAGTTGTGTAGTTTTGTTCACGTTTTTAATCTTATAATGATGATCTGAAATATAATGGGATATGCCAAAGCTGCAGCAATGTCAAACCGCTTGTAAACTGGAGATCAACGAATTACTTTATAATAATCTGGTTACGCATGGGAAGAGAAAGATATGCCAAATCTGTAGGATTATTTATACAAGGGGGAAAAACTAGGCAAGAAATAAGTCTATGAAATAACACAATGGTTATATTTGTGTTATATCTATTAGATATACATGTTTATGAAAAATGTTAATTTGGACTACTCAGATGACGTGCCAGAAGGTGCGGTCCGACTCAAAAACAGGCGCGGCTTCGTGTTTATGCTGCGAACTAATCTAGGTTAATAGTGGAACAGTAAACAGTCCCGAACAACCCGGGAATACTTTACAAGAAATAAACAATCGTGGACAAACCGGGGAATACTTTCCAAGAAGAATGTGGTGAGTAAAATGTGGCATTGGTTACCACAGTGTCAGAAGGCATATGAGAAGGTTATACAACTCGAATGAGCAGCTAACAATCTTCAAATCACACTTGATGTCTTTTACCGATGCCGTTCGTTTGAATCCCATGATAGCTATCGAAAACGATCATGGGAGACGTGCCAGTCGAGGGCACTAGCAACCACCAGCAATCTCATGACAATATCATGACCGTCAGCGAAAGATGACCTTACACAGATGCATTCTTAATTAGGCCTTCAGTCGTTACTTCATTTAAAAAAAATTATTGTCGTGTTTCTGTTGGTTACTTTTTATATACTTCCGAGTCGTATTCCAAAAAATAGACAAGGCGACCCCAAGTATATAAATAGCGACCAAGAAATCACGACAATAATCGAAAACATAACGAATGGAGTCCTAATTATTTTGTACATATGTCTTCTATACCGCAAATGGTCATGATCAGTATTCTGCTATTTGACCGTGTGTAAAGGCATCAATTAATCATATATGGCAAGGGTGACAAACCTTTTGCATTCACTGTGTCAGTTATTTTCCCGTTCCAGTCCATGTGTCAATTATCACATATACTCACCTGTGCCGTAGATATGACTCTGGTATAAAATGGGGAGATGGTACCTAAAATAATTGCGGCCAATTTCTAGTATATGTCTCAAATGTGACCTTTGTTATAGTTTCGAGGTATTGCCTAGCCTTTACGGTTAGAATTAGTATTTAGAATTAAGCTAATGTTCACTTAGCTGCTCAATTTGAGTAGGAATTATTGGGAAAGAAAAGAATTGTGTAAAATCTCGTTTGTGTTGAAAAATGGAATTTCGTGTGTAGTGACTGCGCATGCGCGGCAAGAGAAATCTATAGCGTTAATGTAAACGGTGCGCTATTTATAGCGCAGTGGAGACCTATACTAGAAATTCACCAAAAATAGGTAATCGCCTCGTCTTTGTGGGACATTTTATGATCTCATTGTGAGAAAACCTTTATGGTGGTGGATAGAGGTTTCCATGTTTTTAACATCATTCTAGTATAATATGTCCTGCCACACTTTCTTATGGCAGAGGGGTATTTTAGGATTAGGAAGGAAGTTTGAAACCCTAAAATCCACCACATACGGAAACTGGCTGAGCTATCATAATTTTCTAATTCAAAAATAGGCTTAAAGCTGCAGCAAAACTGAAATTAAACATGATAATGTAGAAAACAGTGGACACAGTTTTCTAATGACTATGAAATCAAACATGCTCATGTAGAAAACAGTGGACGAAGTTAGCTAATCACTGGATACACACATAATTACAAACAAAAACCCTTCAGACCTTTGGTCGAAACATATATTCTCGTGCGTTATCCTGTGTGTAACCAGTGATTAGAACTTCATCACCCTGTTTCTCATGTTCTCACAGCTACCTAAAGAGTTGTATTTAATCTTGAATGCACGAATATCATTTACTAAGCTAGGAACCTGTTTCTTCATGCTCTGCAGTTTCACATTTATATAACCAAGGTGGCTGGTAACATCGTCTAAAAATGGTAAATAACACATCCATTTTTTCCCCTTCTTCTTCAGCGTTCATTCTCAAACTCCTGCTGGATCTCCCTTGTAGCAGGACCATGGTCCTACTAGATTTCCAGCAGGATGTAGTCCAGAGAATGGAAATGCGTTGTGTCGCCGTTTTATTTTCGCCAATGGCCCGACACATCCATCATCGGCGGACACATCCATTTAATATCATATCAAAGGGAGTCTCAGTTTTATTCCACATCCTAGTTTTGCACTTTTGGTCAATTATATTCCTGTAAATAAGTTAACGTTTTTTGTGGGATTCTTTAAAATTAATTAATAAATAGTTGTATAATGTTATATGAGGTATAATGTCTTGACTTCCATTAGATATTATTTTAACTGAAGTGTAGCACAAGTCACATCAACATTTTTTTTAATGAGGAACATCCTGTGTAATGGAATACTTTGAAAACGTATGTCAATTCGAGTGCTATGTTATATCGAACCAATTCTTCTTTATCGATATGATGGACGCCAGAAAAGAATGGACGGTAAAGAAAAGAGCTCAAGTTGAGACTGAGTTATGACTGTCTCCAATAAAGACCTTCCAAAAGAATTAATTAAGACCAATTACTTACGTTGTTTAATTATTGTTGGGTTTCGATTGGTCACTATTTACATACTTGGAAGCGCATGCCAAAAATAGCCAAGTCAGTTAAATGCTCGGAGCATATATCAGCCTAAATCAGTGGCGATATTTGTGATCTACAAGCATGACTAACCGGAAGAAGGACGTGCATGATTTCTCAATCCACAAGCATGACTAATCTGAAGAAGGACGTGCATGATTGCTCAATCCACAAGCATGACTAATCTGAAGAAGAACGTGCATGATTGCTCAATCCACAAGCATGACTAATCTGAAGAAGAACGTGCATGATTGCTCAATCCACAAGCATGACTAATCTGAAGAAGAACGTGCATGATTGCTCAATCCACAAGCATGACTAATCTGAAGAAGAACGTGCATGATTGCTCAATCCACAAGCATGACTAATCTGAAGAAGAACGTGCATGATTGCTCAATCCACAAGCATGACTAATCTAAAGATGAACGTGCATGATTGCTCAATCCACAAGCATGACTAATCTGAAGAAGAACGTGCATGATTGCTCAATCCACAAGCATGACTAATCTGAAGAAGAACGTGCATGATTGCTCAATCCACAAGCATGACTAATCTGAAGAAGGACGTGTATGACTCCTCAATCCACACACACATACAAAAATTCATTAAATACCTCCGAAAACTGGAACTATAAACAACACGTAGTCTGATCTCGAATGGCAAAGTCTGACATACAAGGAAAAAAAACATCGCTTAAGACTTCATCATGCAGAATGTTGTGAATGTAAGAATCACCTACCTCGTCAATTATACGGTCCTGTGGACATAACGAATTGTTAATTGGCATTCGACACACAGCAAGCCAAGCTCATAGGTCGTAGATATTAGGGGGAGGGGTTCAGCCAACCCATCGCCACTCCTAGGATATCACAACATGACTTTTAGTACTGAGAACCCGGCCAAAAGGTGTGTAACACCTTACTGCAATCAGCAAAAAAAGAAATCATCAACAGTCTAACAATAATTTAAACAAAGAGCAAACTGCAGTGATAATGAATGAATTATCTTTGTATGTGAAACTCCCCTATTCCTACTGAAGACGTATAAATAGTTCAGGAATAAAGTATAACAGGCGAACAGTGTATAAGGAAAATGTCAAATGTGTCACTATTTAATGATACAACCGATGCTCCAAGGGATTGGATAGTTAACGAAGGACGCAATAATTTAAAAAAACCCTAAAGAAACATGTCAGATTTCTGGGTTTTCCCTATCCTATTAACTCCAGCAACTCACAGAATCATTTTTTATTCATGCTTTAAGGAGACAAACTATTTGGAGGATTACCGTACAAATAACAGAAAATGAAAAATAGCACGATCGCATAACCAGCGCGTGACGTTCTTGACGTGACATCCAAAAGCCTGCTATGAACAAGCCAGGTAGATAATTTGGGTCATGTACCTTGGCAACTACGTAAAATATGCTGGTCCTGCTTGGCTAATTCTGTTTTATTTTTTCTCATATTTGACCTGAATAATAAAAGAAGATTTCATCCAGGTTGGGTGTGTCACACGCACTCGGCTCCAGTTAAGTTATAATTTACCTGTAAGGTTAATGAACTCTCTTCCATAGGGAGGATCTCAGGGCAAAATGTAAACTTCTAATCTGCATTAGGAAATACATCCAGGACCGTGGCGTGCTATGATGTAGAGAGGCGGCTGTATCAGTAGGCACCAATCAAAATACACTGTCGGGGGCGGCATTTCGAAGAAAAACCTTTTAAGAGGGCGGTATTTCGAAGACTTGTATCATACGGAGAAAATATACCGCCCGGTGCTGAATTCATCCACAAATATGTGAAAAAAATTGATTCTTGATTAGGAACAAGCGTCACAGCACTGGAGGCATGTCCTTATATGCTCTGCTTGCCGTTCCGCCATCCATCTAAAAGTGTATAAAATCAGTGCTCCAGTCAGTTACTGATTACGTGTGTTTTTTATCTTTCCGGAGAGGGGGCACTTTTTCCCATCACTTCTAGTCATTCCCATTTCTACCATTCTATGAATGATGATGTTCGCCCGTCGTGATCGACGATGACCAAAAACTCAACCATAATAATAATAATAATAAATAATAAAAATAAAAAAAGTTAATAGTGCGTTTTTAAATGACTAGCAAGTTCAATGCGCGCATAAAATGTTCTTTTACAGAATTGACAACAATAGAAGGTATCTGTGTGGGGTTGAGATGTTTTTTCTTTTCTACGTGTCCGCTTCTGTCTTGCAGTATCTTGTCTGAATTCTTCCGCCGCTAGTGCTCCGGTTCTAATGCTGTAACGCCATGCTGTTCTATCCTGAGCGAGGCTATCCCAAGCGCCTACGTCAATGTTAAGATGTTTCAATGATGACTTGAGCGTGTCTTTGAAACGCTGTTTCTGTCCACCAGCTTTTCGAAATCCTGCCTTGAGTTCTCCATAATATATTTGTTTTGGCAAACGCGAGTTCTCCATACGTACATTGTCACGTTCGACTTCCTCCTCGTCTTCTCGTAGGGTATCCATGACTGCTCTAATCAATTTAATCCTGTCCCTTCTTATCTCGGTGCCGATCACCAAAGCTTTACCAGCCAATCAATCGGCTCTTTCATTTCCCCTAACCAGCATGACCAGGACAGAAAATCCATGTAATGCTCTACGCATTGTCAAGAAGAATAATGTGGGGGAAAAATATACTAGTATACTAAATTATCTATTTGAGAGTTGGAACAACTGCATTAAGAAACATAATCTCAAGTCTCCTGGAACTTTCAAAATCTCTGAAACTACATCACCATAGAGGCACAATAAACATTAACTGGGACGAAGTAAAACTCCACGACATGGCGGAGGCACACAAATATCAATCTCATAATACCGCAGGGTGCTGCCATCATCACCAATGGTATAGAGTTATACTGTTCATAATTGTCTGTCTCGCGCTAAATCCACTTTGTGGGTTGTCCCGATTTTTATGTTCTTAACACCTTTTTCTCATGACATCTCCCATAACTGATGGTCTAATAATGATTGTTTACGCATATCGATAATAAGTGTCATATGTACGCTTATATTTTCAACACAAATGAATATATATATATATATATATATATATATATATATATATATATATATATATATATATATATGTTATTCATATCGTGTTCAAAATACCCCATTTAACGATAACATAAAAGAATAATTATTTTGGCCATGAGGTAGGACACGACATCCTGAACACACTATTATTTCTATTCTTTGAACTAAATTATCCTGATCGCGCTTCATTCATGATTGAGTTCGACACGCAAAGTTCAATCAATGGTTTGCCAGATAGAGCAGTCATGCAACTTATTTTTTGGCAACAACAAAAAAATCAGCGTGAATGACACTTTTATTTTTAATTTTACAAATTATTTTTTTTTTTGATGTGGCCTATTTAGATTGGGTCAATATTTTTTGCATTCAAATTTGCGCTTTGCAGTCTCGATGCCTACAGATGATTACATATATTTTAAATACATTTTTTTTCTTCTTTTCCCCCCATATTATTATGTGTTTTCTTTCTATTTATTATTATATGTTTCTTCTGGCAAAGATTTCAGAATGGCACATCAATCGTTTGCATCCTTATTCCTTTTATTATGTTTACTGTGCTATCTTCTTTCGTAGCAATATTAGCATTAATGTACCACATAGTTACCTATTTTACAATGTCCAATTTAGATTTGTGGTAATTTTTCATTGATGTAATTCTAACTCTCACGCTATGAGACAATGAGCTTCGGAGAACAGAGTTACAGTATGCAAGATTGAAGACAACAGAAATAGATGGCGACATCATGAGAACATTGAGAGTTTAATAACCTGGTACGGCATGGAAACAACAACGATACATAATACTGGGGATAGAGAGCTGTGGAGAGCCATGATCACCTACGCCAATAGGCATTACACATGATGATGAGTTAATAATGACCACAACACTGTCCACCAAGTAATTGTTACAAGTTTACACGGCTGATCTACAAGTATTACATACATTAGAATCTTAGTTTTGAAAAGAAAAAGATAACTGAAATTCAAAAGTACCATAGAAAGCATGTAAAACATTGGCCCTATCCAACATACAATATGCCCCCACCTTGATCACACGCGGTTACCAATCTCTTCTAGAATTTACGTGCTGGTCAAAACTGTTTAGGCCAAAATATAAAAGACGACCTATTTGTGTTTACTACACAATTACAGGCAATTTACCAAAAGCGATCATGAAAACCATCAAACTTACAGAACTAATGATTCAAGCTTCAGTACCAGATCCATTGATTCATAATATGACTACAACAACACAGATATATAGTTGAGAGACTCGTGAATCTGTGAAGCCACAACACAGACACTAGACAATATACTTTAAGACTTTTCCAGCTTTGCTGCTCATAGGCGACAGCCTGGATGACGTGAGCATTTGTGTAAAACAGAACTGTGAGGAGCCCGCAACGACCGAAAATTAACCGCTCTATACATGACCAAGATCGGACTGGATGCTAGTTGATTATCGCGGAAACTATGTAGTAGCAATTTAAGAGTCCGAAATTGTTGTATAGTAGAAGTATTGTATCGTCATCAATTGTTGTGTAGTAGAAATATATAAAAGCAATAATTATTGTGTAGTAGAAGTATAGAAGTGTCATCAATTGTTGTGTAGAATTATAAAAGCGTTATCAACTGTTGTGTAGAATTATAAAGGCGTCATCAATTGTTGTGTAGTAAAAGAATCCTACAACAGCCTAAAACAAACCGTTCTACGCATGACTAATATCGGAATGATTTCAAAGTAATTGATGGCACAGGAAGGAAGTTCAAGATAAGCTTAAAAAATGTTTTATCGCGCACAAAGCAACGGATAATATTTTTAATGAAAAGGTCTACTATAAATAAGCAAACAAAATATAATTAAGGTTTACAATAGCCCGTGTGTTACCGGGGCCCGAAAGGGGAGCAAAGAATAGCAACACTGTTTACCTTCCACGGATGTCGTAAAAGACGATTAAGGAGGTTATGGGATGGAGTTGGCTTTCCCATTCCATATAGGGTCAGTGACCCAAAGCCCTGCTGAAGTCGGATGTGTCAGGCCGAAAGGCGCAGATATCTCAGCAATTATGTAAACCATGACACAACGCATTCCGTTCTCCGGACTACATCCTGCTAATCTGCAGGAGTTTCAGAACGAACGCAGAAGAAGAAGAAGAAAGTTAGCAATGAACACTGGGCGTTATACACTTCATATATATGTATATATTTAGTTATACACTTCATATATATGTATATATTTAGCCAAATATCTTTATTCGCCCATTTCATATCTTTTTAACTGTGAGTATGCCTGCCGTTAGTTTTTGCGATATGGTTCTGAGAGTTGGACACTTACTGAGGACATGGAGATACGATTATAGGCTTTCGAATACAGATGCTGCTGACGAATTCTACGAATTTCCTACAGAGAGCTAAAGACAAATGTATATGTAAGAAATACAACAGAGATGTGTGCAGGTTTACAAGAATCTTAGCTTTCAATAGTGAAACGATGAAAACTAGCATGGTTTGACATGTATGTAAGCATGATTTCTTGCCAAAAACAATACTGACAGAAACTGTCGAAAGTGGAAGAAGCAGATGAGGATAAATAAAGACATGGACAGACAACATCAACGAATGGACATGACAAGATTTTTCCTCGCTCATCCGCATCGTTGAGGATAGAAACTGTAGGAAGAATATGTGTGCTGAAACATTTAAAATGGTACCCCTAAAACTCTGAAGGTATATATATATATATATATATATATATATATATATATACTATATATATATATATATATATATATATATATATATACGGTATATATATATATCAACCGTGATTATTGACAGTAACAGCCTACGGGAAGAAAGAAAGAATCAAAACAAGCCTTCATACGTCATGTTTTCGTTTATTTCCGTGAATTTCTTTGGTTGACATTGGCAGGCAACACACATTATATAAATAGTGACCAACGAAAACTCAAGGAAACAATATAAATCAGGTATCACGGTTTGATTTGACTTTGCTCGTACGCCTTTGTTGTAGCAAGCAATTTGAGAGCCGCTTGGTTACATAGTAAGTAATTTCTGCATTGACCTGGTTAGCCACGTATCAAGCAATATGAGAACCGCTTGGTTACACAGTAAGTACTTCGTGCAATGACCTGGTTAGCCAAGCAATCCTGTTATTTTAGCCTCAGATTGGGAACAGTAAGTAGAGCAACTCCCAGGATCTGGTGTCATATCACAATTGACATGTCTTCACAACAATATCCTACCAGTGGCCATGGTAACGACACCTGCCATCCTATTTTTCCCATCTGTAACAACTAATATACGAATATAACGAATATAGAATATAACATTTTCAAATTGTCAATGGTAGAAACAATATTCAATTTTTGTCAATAATAAGAAAAAACATTTTTTATTAATGACAATCACGTCCTATTTTTGTCTAAAAAAAAATGTTTCCCCCAATTTCGTTATGTGGTAAGAATCGTGTTTCTTATGTCAGGATGAAGCCGATATTCATAGACCTCTAGATACATGGTTATTCTACCAACTTAATCCCATAACAGGAGGTTGTAAAGAAACACTGAAGGGATTTATCAAGGGCATATCAATAGGTCGCACTAAGGCGCGACCATCGATGTAATAAAACATCTTGGCTAATTAGAAAACAGACATCTAAAATAACTAATTTGACTTTCTGGTAGTTTTCGTCGGTGTCTATGAGTCTGCTATGTGTTCCCAAACAATAAATATATTGTGTACATGTGTGTCGACAGACAATAAATATCATGTGTGTATGTGTGTGTCGACAGACAATGAATATCACGTGTGTACATGTGTGTCGACAGACAATGAATATCACGTGTGTACATGTGTGTACACAGACAATGAATATCATATCGTGTGTTTTTACGTGCCGATATACGATAACTATCCTGTGTGTACTTGTGTGTCGACAGATAATTAATATCATGTGTACTTGTGTGTCGACAGACAATGAATATCATGTGTGTACGTGAGCGTAGACAGACAATGAATATTATGTATGTACTTGTGTGTTGACAGACAATGAATATTATGTGTGTACTTGTGTGTCTACAGACATTGAATATCATATTAGGGTACCCCATACGCACTCCGTCCCTCTCACTGAAGCGGAACGCCGTCTAACAAGAGAACCACTTATAGGTTGAAAAACCCGTAGCTTCAATCGATAATGCCCTTGCTAATGAAATCTCATGCCAAAAATAGCCAGGGCGATTATAAGTATATAAATAGAGATCAATCGAAAACCCAACAAGGGCCCCTGTCCGGTCACGTGAAAATTCTAGATAACAGGACTTACTGAAGATAGTTGTGCCTTGTGTAACTATATTATGTGACAATGTTTCATGGACGGGAAATGCCGGCAAAGCTTGTTGACAAACAACTTCATTCGAGACGTTTTAGGATGTCCTTTTCCATTTCTAGATGGCTGCTATATAGTCCTTGATCCTACAGAAAACATACAGCGCTGTACATGAACTCCCAGTAAAGTTTGTTTGCAACAATTTTTATCGAGACGCCTCAAATACAGTAGTATATCCTTGCATCTAGTGATCTGTCACATTTCCCGACTATTATTATGTGTTTTCTTTCTATTTATTAGCATATATGTTTCTTCTGAGGAAACAGATATAAGAGTGTAAATTCCGCAGTTGGAACGACATCGTCATCAAGCCTGCAAAATGGTAGCGCGCTCTACAAATCGGTACACTGCAAACCGACTGATGCCCACAGCTTACTCCTATATACTTCATCTCATCCTTCAGCCTGTCGCTATTCCCTTCCATTCTTCGTATTCTTCGTTTGTGCAGTGGTGAAGATGACTTTTTGAGAAAGCCTACGAGATGATGGGCGTCTTCCGTTGTCGCTTATATCCCGATAGGGTCCTTCAGTCTGCCCTCGCTCGGGTGTGCAGCTTCTCCCACCCTCTCTAATACTTGGAGCTCTTCTCCCTCTGACAGGGTACAACTTGCTCTTACCTTGCACCTTCCTGTTCTCCAGTCGGATCCTGAGACGCGTTCTACGACTCCCCTCTGGTTGCATACGGACGGGATAAGAACATCAGAGATCTACTGGACCGGAGTCATCTTAGGCCTAACATCCCCTATCATTCAAGCACATGCGAACGCCCTAGATGCTACATCTGTCCGTATGTTACCTAGACCGCATCCGTAACATTCCCCATGGCCCCTTCAACATCAGGGCGAGTTCCTCCTGTGTGTTCCTGAACATCATCTATGGCACCATCTGCAAGCGTTGTACCATGACGTACATATGTGAGACTAGTAGGAGGCTTGCTGACCGATTTTGCAAGCACCTACACAGCATCAATCATCATTCGGGCTATCCTTTTGACGTTCACTTCAATGGCACATGCCATCGAGGCGCCCAGGACGTTCAGGTGACGGCCATCAAAGCATGCTTCTTCGACGACCGGACTTGACTGGCGCTTGAGAACCGCTATATTTACGAATTTGGTACTCTGAAGCCTTTGGGAATGAATGAGCCCCTGACATGTACAAGATATCGGGTTGTTCCGTCATTTCTCTGCCTCGTTTTCACATGTATTGTTTTTGTATATTTCCTATTTCTGTACATTTCCTGTTTCTGTCACCTCTGACCTTATGTCCATCGTTCCGGCTAGACATTTGAACGCAAGTTGTGTCGTCCCTACATGTCGTTTTTTATGAATACGTGCATGTTATCCTTGATAAAGACCTTTCGGTCGAAACGTCGATTTGTGTGTGCGGTCGAAACGTCGATTTGTGTGTGCGCTCGTGTCTGTGTGTTTCGTGATATTATCAAAACTTCATTACCTCGTTCAACGCTTTACCTGTTCAAATCTGATTATGTTGTCACGTGGGTAACAAACACTAAAAAGACAATCCCTTGCTTGCTTACACATGCAGTAAAACATGAACAGAACATTGAGCTCATATCAATATAAAAAGCACCTTAAACAGGTAAATGAGTTCACTTACTTATGAAGCATTATATCGAGTAAAGGGAAAACAAGCAAAGAGATATAGATGCAAGAAAACATACCAGATCCTAGGACAGATGACACGTGTTTTCAAGAACAAAAATGTAAACATAGAAAGTTGCATTATACAAGACTATTATTATTCCATCACAATGCTACCAGTGCAAACCTGGACAATGACAGCGCAAGACAAAAGAAAAATAGTGACAAAAGAATTGATATGCTAACGAAAAATACTCGAGTGTCATTAAAAGATAGAATTAGAAACAATAACATCAGACAGATAACCAAAACAATCAATCAATCAATAAACCTATAACCCTTCAGGGTCGTAGGGGTACCACATTGGATGCTTCAGCACACAGAGTCCTCCAGCGAATTATATCCTCAGCGATGCGGATGAGTGTGGAAATACCAGTGTGGAAATACCAAAACAATACCAGTATTGGAACACATCAAAAGACAACAGATCAAGTGGTTTTCACACGCTTCCAGACTACCGACATATAGCATACCACAAATCGCCATGACACATATAAATAACGGTTATAAAGCCATAGGCAGACCATGTAAAAGATGGATCACAGAAATCGAAGAAGCCACAGGAACAAGCTTACAAACAGCGCACAAGAAGGCCATCTCCAGAGAACTCTTCCACCCCAGACGCCACAAGACAAACAAGGGACACAGCGTATAGATAGATAGATCAAAATAAAAATGTACACACACAAATTTACATTCGTTGAAAATGTTCTGTATTAATGTGACAGCTGGATTGAACTCAGAAAAAAGTCAATAAATTCTATGAATGGGGGATTCTTGACCTAATTTCGATATTCTTGAAAGTTTTATTTCAACAAATTATATGTTGTCAAATAAACAATTTCAAACATGAGTACAAACAGTTCGTCACATGTCAATATGTTTGACATATTTTGAAATGTTTTGAACAAAACAGTATCAATAGTCATTGAAAATGAAGTATATATATATATATAACAATAAATATAGGTGTTACATTTGTGTATATTAGATAACAAATATAACAAAGAATTTATGTTGCTTATGTATAATTAATTCTTATTCCAGCAATATACATGCACATTTTAATAACCGTAACTTTATTTTCATACACACAATTTGTGTGCGTAATATTCATTGCTATTTTAATAATCCATTATTCTATGAGAAATGCCCACTTTTGAAAACTTAGTCGAGAGTTGTTGAAGGTGTCACAATGTATAATTTCCTTTTGATGGAGTCTCCGTAGCGTAGTGGTTAAGCTGTTCGCCTTGTGATCAAAGAGCACTACAAACTCACTTTGTGACTCACAAGCTGGATTCAAGTATTTTCTACAGGCTACGAAGTTGGCAGATGGAAAAAGAGAGTACAGTGAAGTCAACATGTTTATGACTTATTGAATCCTTTTTGTATATATTATTATTATTATTATTTTTAAAAATTAATTTTCGCTAGTTTAAATTCTTTCAGAACAAATTGACTGCACTTCCAAGAATGGTATCATGAATTTTTCGTAACTATCTTCCAACTTGACTATCTCCCAACTTGACTATCTTCCAACTTGACTATCTCCCAACTTGACTATCTCCCAACTTGACTATCTCCCAACTTGACTATCTCCCAACTTGACTAACTTCCAACTTGACTACCTCCCAACTTGACTACCTTCCAACTTGACTATCTCCCAACTTGACTAACTTCCAACTTGACTAACTTCCAACTTGACTAACTTCCAACTTGACTAACTTCCAACTTGACTAACTTCCAACTTAACTATTTTCCAACTTAACTATCTTCCAACTTAACTAACTTCCAACTTAACCAACTTCCAACTTAACTATCCTCGAACGTAACCATCTTCCAACTTAACTACCTTCCAACTTAACTAACTTCCAACTTAACTACCTTCCAACTTAACTACCTTCCAACTTAACCATCTTCCAACTTAACTACCTTCCAACTTAACTACCTTCCAACTTAACTAACTTCCAACTTAACTAACTTCCAACTTAAGTAACTTCCAATTCATAATCATAGATATACAGTTTACTGAATTTCGAAACGTGCCATCAATTGTGATTGAACAACAGAGACAAATATTTAGAAAGAAGACAAACAACCGACGATATACAGGCAGTCAAGTATTCATATAGAAGACAAACCAACCGATGACGTACAGACAGACAGGTATTAGCATAATATAACCTAATGAGTTGAACCAGAAAGTCAAGGTAAGTACACTTGACGTCAATTTCTCATAACTTATAATTATATACATAAAACATGGTCAGACATAATTGTATTACGGTAATTTGGCACATCAAACACCTCATAACTTAGACACGACAGCAAACGATTGCCTGCCTCATCAACGATTCTGTACATTTTTGTGTTAACTAGTACGAGAATTGACAGGCAAGTAAAGCAACCACTAGGATATGAAAATACAGTAACAACCATATATAAACTATTTAAATAGCAGTAAGACATGTGTCATATAAATACAGCAGTACAAAAGCTACGGGAATCAATACAAAACAGGCAATCTCAATAAAACATAAAATAAATTACAACATGAATAAACATTTTATAAATATTAAAATAACAGAAGCATAACTAATAATTTCATCACAAATATAATAAACATTTTTTTAAACGTTTAACAAACCACAGGCAGAAAATATTAAGAAAAACATACACCACAAAATGAGGAGTAGTCGTAGCATAAAATAACATAATAATAATAATAATAATAATAATAATAATAATACACATAACAGTATTAGTAATGACATAATATGTTACTGCTAATAATTATAAAAATAAGAATAGTAATAATAGTAATGAATGTATGTGATTCATTAGTTTATAAGGCATATATGAAGAGTCAGGGGTAGACATAGAGTACGCTAGATCGACAACATCAAAGAGACATTACACGAACACCAAATACCATTATCTGAAGCTGCCAGAAAAGCGAGAACAAGAACATTGTATCTCCCTCGATACCCGTAAAGGGTAAAAGAGGAAGGAAAGAAGACAAAGAAGAAGTAATAGTAATAATCCAAGTAAACATCAAAAAGGAACAACAGATACTCCCATCAGTTACAATGAAACAAGAACAATAATAAAATCCGCCTTCTGAAACAAATAGTAACATGACGTACAGACAGATATATAGATTATTAGCTACAACCACACTAAAGTTAACTAGACTCACATGATCAGCCTGAAGGTCAGTGCGGATTTCGTGCAGGTCAAGAGAGAGCCGACATGATCTTTTCTGTCCGTCAATTACAAAAAAATAGTTAAGAACACCAAAGGGAACTTTTCAAAACATATGTAGACCTTACATAGACACAGCCAACACAGACGTGCTGCGGGAAGTACTCGAACAATTGGAAAATAAATGAAGAACTTCAGACAATAGTTTCGCCTACATGGGCAGCATTCTGTCACAAGCTGTAAACATCAACACTGGGTTAAACAACAGAATAGCGAAAGCTAGTGCCACATTTAGAAGACTACTACAAATATATGGGGCATAAGAAGAAAAACGACTACCATCAAACGTATAGTTAATCAGGCATCAGTAATATCATCACTTTTGTATGTCTGTGAAACATGGACATTACGCGATAGATGCGCTAGTAGAGGACTAAAACATATCCACCTAAGCTGCCGTCGTAGCTTTACTAATTTGAAAGACTTCAAATCAAACGACATACTAAGAAAGGAGACAAAACAAGAATATGGGACTAAAATCACCAGAAAACGCCGCTGGACATACATCGGCCACATACTTAGAATGAAGGAAGATAGAATTCCACGACAAGCCTTCATGTGGACACCAGACGGGAAAGAAAACAGGGAAGACCAAAAACAACGCTCAGAAGAACTTTTATGAATGAACTAAAATCAACAGGCATAAATGTACAAGACCTGCAATCCTTGGCAACTGATCGATAGGCATGGAGAACTATGACATCCGCGCTTTGTGCCAAACTTGGCAAAAGAGGAACTGACTGACTGCCGTCGCAAGATACTCAACATCCATTGATTAGATTAAATACCAGACAGTGATGCACTGCTGGAATATAAATAGCGAAAACATATTTAGTGAGCAACAAAAAACACGGTAATAAAGACAATCATCACATATGGGGGTTGTGCCGATTCTGCTCAGTCATCTACTGGCGAGAGTCACCACCAGTGTGGAAGTAGGCGTGACTTTCGGTATATAAGACTTGTTAGCTAATTTGAAAACATCTTTCTAAAATGATTGATTTTAGTTTTCATGATTTTCATTGGCTATCAAAACAAAGTATACATATAGTGACCACGGAAAACAAGGGAGTCATATTATAAGGTGTTTTCAAATTAAGCAGAATGTCTTATATATGTTGGACTTATATCGCGTTAAAACACTATTACAATACAGCAATAAATATATTTTGCTTTATTAGAATAGTGTTCTAACGTTATGTATATACATATGGATCATCATCAGGCGCCGTGCAGACAGGGGTATGCGATCATGGATCACCACAACTATTTCCAGTATCTTTTATAAGGTAGTTGTTGACACCTTTGCCACGCCAAGATGTCAGATTCTATGTCAGTTAATGGAATGGCATTAAGGGTTGTCTGAGTTATTTAATATAAATACATTGCGGGTTGTCTATGTCAGTCAATGCAAGGACATTAGGGGTTGTAAGTCAGTCAATGCAAGGACATTAGGGGTTGCAAGTCAGTCAATGCAAGGACATTATGTCACTTTTCTAACATGATCGCCAGAATTTTTTTCTCATTTCATCTCTCTATAGATGGGAATCACATTTTCTTCTTCTTCTTCAGCGTTCATTCTCAAACTCCTTCTGGATCTCTCCTGTAGCATTACTACTAGATCTCCAGCAGGATGCAGTCCAGAGAATGGAAATGCGTTGTGTCGCCGTTTTATTTGCGCCAATGGCCCGACACATCCGTCTTCGACAGGAATGACATTTTAAAATGAGTGTTCCGCATGTGTGTTGCCGGGTTTCCAAATGAAAGCAAATAACAGCGACACTTAGCGCATTATTGTTGTCTGTGTGTCGATCAACGGTCCTCTTAACGTTGGTTGTCTAACTAAAATCATATCATTTTTAAGAATGCTGGTCGTTCTAATTTAGAACAATCTTTGACGTAATTTCGAGGCGAATCAGAGTCTGCTGAACGTTTTTTTTTCTTTTTTACAAATCCCGTTTGCAACCTTCTTAAATTAACCCAGAAGCCTTAATAGAGTGGGATTTTTCAGGTAAATGCGTCGAGATCGCTATCAAGCTGTAAACCGTGTCACAGTGCATTCAGTTATCTGGTTTCTGTCCTGCTAAATTACATGAGTTTGATAGCGAAAGCAGAAGAAAAAATGGGAGTAACAATTTTTGTTATCACAAACAGAAACTGCGCATCGGGAACAATTCACCTCACAATCATTTAACGTTTTTTACTGAATTCTATCATATATTGTGGGTAAACATATATATATATATATATATATATATATATATATAATATATATATGTATATTTATTACTGTGTTATTCAATGGCAACAGCCGGTGCAGGGAATTCACAGAACAACTGTGTCTATAGTGCGTTCATCAGTAGTTGAACAACGATATTGTTTTTATCTCCGTAATTACTGAGCGAATGGGCTTCATATTTTGCATGAGTGGAATGTTTCATAACCATGTTAAAGATTTATAATTACTTTGTATCTAGAGTGGACGGATTTATCGCAGCAGTCGCTACGAATGTCGTTTTTAACGTAGCAAGGATTTTATATGTGGACAAAACATTTTACAGTAATTGTTGGTATAGACGTATCGTTCATTGTTGTAACATGGGTAAAAAGAAATATTTAGAATGTAAAATTTTTCTGTCGTTGTATTGTGATTATATACAACGACATATAAAGTTAAGAGTTAAAAGTCTATGAAATTCTAGTATTATTTAAATTCTTGTTAATTTTAAATAAACGTAAACATAGATTATTCTTACCATAACCACCATCATCTTCGTCCTAATATGAACATTGTGAGTACTAGTAGTGACATTCTGGAATCTTCAGTCAAACAATTTGAGTTCATGTTACAATGTGGAGAATTTAAAAATTCCCAGTCTTTAACATTATCAATCCAGACCTTATGTTGTCCACCTCTTCTCCTTACACCTTCTACTTTTCTCAGGATTTCGTTAGAGAGAAATTAATTTCTCATTGAATAACTAAATCACACAAACTTACTATGTTTAACGATTGTAAAGATGATGTTGTTGTCCAGCATGGTCACATATCTTTACAGTGATAGATGTGTCACTTCGGTTGTGCTGTTTTCATATATGTTCACTAGTATCCTGGTGTTATCTAAATCCTTCTTCTCGGTCGTCCCCTGGCCTTGTTTCTAATTCTTCTTATTTCTCTATTCATAAATCGATGAATCGTAAATATCGATAATTGTAGTTGGTTGAATGAAGCGTAACCCATCTTTCTGCCAATATTCTTCTTTCACTTTAAATATGTAGTCTTCACATTTTATCCAGAATACTTTGTCAATTGCGGAGAACATAGTATATGAATGTTCTGAACATCATTAAGTTTGAAGGTTTTATTTTTCTTTGCTACTGCTCCCTTAATTTTAGACCCAATAAAATTACATTGAATTTAAATGTAAATGGTACGTGGGAATCTTGCACATCTATGTCCATGCTCCTGTATAATTTTGTCAATGTGGAAAGTCTTTGATCTGTGTGCATTCTAACCAACAACAGTAACTTAGGTTTAAAGTGCATTTCAGTAAATGGAATCTGTTCTTTTTTAAACCATATTGTGTATCTCTTGCTTAGTGGATGGGAGTGTAGGGATCTTATCTTCACATGAAACACCATTATGGTAGGTAGCATTGTCCATTACCAGACTCGAGGGTCTATCTAATGATGCAAGTACAGTATTCTCTTTACACTCTCTATATAAATGACCATTCATCTCAGCATGGTAGTCTGGATTATCGGTAGATTTGTCAATGAACATTACACCACAATAAAACACGCCAAATATGCGATACACATTTGAGTAAATTTGAGTATAGCTAATATTTTAAGATATAACATTGAAATCTCTAAATAAACGCTTACGTATTTCGCACTCATTAAAACAGTACGTTCCGTATAAAGATTGATCGATATGATGCGCACGACAGTAAAAAGAGTTACATTTCACAACAATATAATTTCATCAATGATGACGTCTTCTTATTTTATCGAGATTTTAATTGGCCAGTATATTTATACTGTGTCCAACGCCAATGAAGTGTTGGAGAGGGAGCAAAAAACAATAATCAAATAAGACGCATTTCCCCTCATTGATAGAAAATTTTTAATTTGTACCGTAAACCCGTCTACTTTTATGGCTATGAACAAACAGGTATTTGTTTTCTTAAAAAATGACATTCATAGCGACAAATTCTTTCAGTCTAGATAATAATTAATCAAAATTCTATAACGCGATTATAAAATAATCCACTCATGCAAAATATGAAGCTCGTAGGCTTAGTAATTGCGGAGGCAATAGACACTATAGGTGTTCAACTATTGATGAACGCACTGTAGAAAGTCGTGCACTCATTTAAACTGCAGGCCTATGTAGTCTCCAATAAAGACTTTGCAACTGAATTAATTAGGATCCTATTCGTTACGATTGAGATTATAATTGTGTTTTTGGTTGGTCACTATTTACATACTTGGAATCGCATACCAAAAATAGTTAAAGGAAACTCCAAGTATATAAATAATGACCAACCGAAATCTAAAAATGGCCATGTGACAATTTTAGATAACAAGCCTTACTGAAGACGAACGTGGTAGGGCATACTACTTGAATTGTGGGTATTTATTTCGGATCTATATGACGTCATTGGCGCACAATTATTTTTTTCAGAAACATTACTGCTCATGCGTGACCTTTGAAAGCACTATACGACCTCCGTAGATAAATAATTAGGACACAATTCGTTACGTTTTTGATTATTATCCTACTTTTCGTTGGTCACTATTCTGTTTAAAGGTCTTATAATACTGTCTAAGGTCACTCAACGGCTCATGTCAATCCCGAATTGGGAAAAATGGTTGGTATCAAAGTGCATTATTTCTACATCCGATGTTGAAACTTGCGGAATCATGGAACTTCTTCACGAATTTCTAATAACACCTTTCTTATATTTATCTCCATTATAAAACAATTGTTGAACCCCAAGTGATATTTATTATTAGAGTACGTTCTTTTAAATGATTTTACCATTTTTAAGCGTTGCCGACACAATATACACCACGACCAATTAAAATCACGGACAGTCAAAGGGCGTCACTTTTATGGAAGATCCACAATGAGTTTACAGGACTGTATATAAACGAGGGACTCGCGTGAAGTTTCAAATTTCTACTAATTTTTCGTTGATTGTGACACTCCAGTAGACCAGCAGGTTGAACTTTGGAGAACACGATCGATGTGTCATGGTTTACAGCTTAGCCGTTATATATGTGCCTTTCGGCCTGAAACATCCGACTTTAGCATGGCTTCTGATCACTTAACACAACAAAGAATGGAATGGGTCAACTTTATCCCAAAACCACCCTAGTCATCTCCTACGATATGCTCGGCAGTTAACAATGCTGCTATTCTTTGCTCCCATCTTTGACTTCTGCAACACACCGGCTACTACTCCTACATCCACACTCCAACTGCGTTACCAATCCTACATACACATTCCCACAACGCTATCAATCCTACAACCACATTTCCACTGCCAACAACGCCATCAATCCTATATCCATACTCCAACTATCCACAACGTTACCAATCCTACATCCACACTCCCACTACCCACAACGCTACCAATCCTACATCCCACATTCCCACTACCCACAACGCTACCAATCCTACATCCACATTCCCATTACCCACAACGCTACCAATCCTACATCCACATTCCCACTACCCACAACGCTACTAATCCTACATCTACACTCCCACTACCCACAACGCTACTAATCCTTCATCCACACTCCCACTACCCACAACGCTACCAATCCTACATCCACACTCCCACTACACAAAAAGCTACCAATCCTGCACCCACATTCCCACTACCCACACCATTCATAAACACACTTCAACCATAACGAATATTTTTCTTTCCGATTAAAACTGTCCATTCTGTCCCCCAAACGTCTACGATTCTAATATGAAAATAACGTTGGATTAGCACAGTTCGAGAACAGAAACCCACGTATCAATCACCTTCGATTAATCTTAATGTCCACACATCAAAATTTTCAAACATCTGACAGTAAAATAACAATATCACATAAACTTTTGGGATAGTTGTCTTAATTTACATAAACTGTGATCAGTCGAAAGTTTTCTGAAAGTCATTTATCATATCAAACTTGTCATAGTTTGGACAGAGAGGGAAATATGACCCATGTAGTGTAATTTTTGTGTGGAAGATTTCAATGAAAAATTGACAGCTAAGAAAAATATGTATTAGAATGATAAGTGAAAGATAAGTAAAATCCTAATAGCACAGATTTCTATACTTCGTCATCAAGTGCCGCTCTGCATCGCGTGTTGACTAAACAGAATCTCTCTAACTTTTTCAGCCTTGATGATGCACTCTCTATATTATCTTTTGTTTTATTTTATCAGTTAGTGTAGAAAGTAACCAGTATTTTTTTTAAATTACGCAATTGAAATATTTTACATAACTAATAATCTATCTAACAATCTATCTTAATCTAATATAATCTAATTGGTAGCATAATTGGACGTCCTTTTCAGGACGTAGCTATCAACCAGCGTTTGTTGCCTGTTGTGATTTTCTAGGCAATGTAAATACCTTTTAGTTTGTCCTTGCTTTCTGAACGGTCCGGATGGACAATTGCCTGTGGCGAGGATCGAACTCGGTACTTTGACCGTAACAGACGAGCTCTGTACCACACGAGCTCGCAACAGAGCCGGACCTAATCTAATCCTAAATCTAATCTAATCCTAAATCTAATCTAATCCTAAATCTAATCTAATCCTAAATCTAATCTAATCCTAAATCTAATCTAATCCTAAATCTAATCTAATCCTAAATCTAATATAATCCTAAATCTAATATAATCCTAAATCTAATCTAATACTAAATCTAAATCATCTAAATCTAATCAAATCTCACTACATGTGAAATGAGGCGATCAAGAAAAGCAGCAACCATAGAAGAAACAACATGTAAAACAACTAAGAGATTATAAGAATTGCTAGAACAATCGAAAACACCGAACATATTTAACAGAACTGCTCACTTCAGCATACCACAGGATTGATAAGCACATCTGAAACAGCTTTGACAAACAAGATATACCGTCCTGTCAGGATGCTGGTGACGACAGCACAGATCTCATTAAGAAATTCATTATCAGTGTATGACCTTGACTGAAGAAACAGGATCAAGATGACAAAGTCATCCATTTAGATGTGAGTTGGAGTGACCGTCTCCTTTAAGGACCTTCAAACTGAATGAATTAGAACCCCATTCTCTACGTTTTTTGTTATTAATGTTTGGATTTCGCTTCGTCACTATTTACATACTTAGAATCGCGTGCCAAAAATAGTCAAGGCGACTCCAAGTATATAAATAGTGACCATCCAAAATCCCAACAAGGGCTCCCATCCGGTCTCGTGACAATCTCAGATAACATGTCTTACTGGAGACGGTCCTGCAGCAAGTAGCTCTTGACAGCCATTCTTTGTGGCAAAAACACAGGTATCACTGCACGATTGTATTCAGCGGATTTATGGGTGCCTGACTGCATTCAGCGGATTTATGGATGCATGACAGTATTCAGCGGATTTATGGGTGCCTGACTGTATTCAGCGGATGTATGATGCATGACTGTATTCAGCGGATGTATGGATGCATGATTGTATTCAGCGGATGTATGGATACATGACTGTATTCAGCGGATTTATGGGTGCATGATATTTAGCGGATTTATGGATGTATGTTTTGTCCCCAAAGGGTAGCATTCCAGTGTGGTACTAGATAATAACGACTAGGATTAAGTTTGACATCTATGAATTATGGTTAAGTTAGACAACGAATTAGGATTAAATTAGACAACGAATGCAGATTAAATTAGACAACGAATGCGGATTAAATTAGACAATAACGAATTAGGATTAAGTTAGACATCAACTAATTAGGGCTAAGTTTTACATCAAGGAATTGGGATTAAGTTAGACATGTACGAATGAGGATTATTTTAGACAATGAATTAAGATTACGTTAGACAACAATGAAATAGAATTAAGTGAGACAACAATGAATTAGAAATAAGTTAGATAACAATGAAATAGAAATATGGTACACAAAAATGAATTCAAATTCACTTTAGACAACAATGAATTTGAATTAAGTTAGACAATAGTGAGATAGAATTAAGTTAGACAATAGTGAGACAGAACCAAGTTAGTCAACAATGAATTCGAATTAAGTTAGACAACAGTGAGATCTAATTAAGTTTGATAACAATGAATTAGGATTACTGTAACATTAAAGCTGAATACAATATTTTAAATGAACATATAGAAACACATTCATATACAGTGAAGATATAGATGTAGTGGGGAAAAAAACTAGTGAAAATTTCATGCAAAATTTCATAAATTACAAATTGTGAACTCTATACAGAAAAATCACAAAGATAACCAACAATCATCCCCCGTCTACGATCCACTCTTCACAAAAACAAATTATTCTTTTATGTTTCCAACTATGTTGTTGAACAAGATGTTACATTAATAAAGGATTATATGACCTTTAGCTTTGATCTCCTGTATACATGTTTTCAGCCGAGAGAACTGCAGGTAAAACTACTGACTACACGCACTGAACCATAACACTTTTGCAACATGTCCCATACGAATTAAAATACTTTATGGTGCAAAACATTAGCATGGGAATGGGATGATTTCATAGCTTAGAGAGATAAGTAAACACATAAATAAGGAAGGTCAACAATAAATATTACATAGGGGTTATGTATGATACGACAACAGAATGAGGAGCGCGGTAGTCAAGTTGATAGTGACGCCGGCCATTTTATATTAATATCCCAATGGTAGCCATTCAGTGAGCAGAATTTTACTTGGTAGCTTTCTTATACTCTCAGACATTTCACTTTACGGCAAGAAGAAATTAGTACAACTGTCATACCACATACATGGAACATAGACAGCGAGTCTGTATAAAGTACACAGAGATGGGGGGGAAAGCGTTGGGGTAGCCGCTCTGATTTATCTTGAGAACATACTTTGGACATCACTCTGAACAACATGATGACCAATATTGCATAACTGTGGACATCACTCTGAACAACAGGATAGCCAATATAGCATAACTGTGGACATCACTTTGAACAGCAGGATAGCCAATATAGCATAACTGTGGACTTCACTCTGAACAGCATGATGACCAATATAGCATAACTGTGGACTTCACTCTGAACAGCAGGATAGCCAATATAGCATAACTGTGGACTTCACTCTGAACAGCAGGATGACCAATATAGCATAACTGTGGACTTCACTCTGAACAGCAGGATGACCAATATAGCATAACTGTGGACTTCACTCTGAACAGCAGGAAGACCAATATAGCATAACTGTGGACTTCCCTCTGAACAGCAGGATGACCAATATAGCATAACTGTGGACTTCCCTCTGAACAGCAGGATGACCAATATAACATAACTGTGGACTTCACTCTGAACAGCAGGATGACCAATATAGCATAACTAACTTTCTCTTCGTTCTTCATTCAGATTCAGACACTGGAATGGATTTCTACAATTATTTGTATTGCTGTCACCAATCTTTTGACAAGGCAGTTGAGCTTGTCCGTCGGGCCAGTCGATCTCGTCGATACAGGCCTCATAGCTTAATTAATTGGGAACATTTTTAATATCGTTTTTCACTATTGTTGAACGTTTAATTGGTCGCTATTTATATACTTGGGAGTCGCTTGCAAAAAATAGCCATGGCCAACGAATAAAATTCACACAGATCGGTGACTGGGTTCATGTTTACGTGTCAGCGAACAGGTCTCCTATACTGCCGACGGTTGCAACTGTTTTAGATAACCATAGCTTTCTTAAACTTTTGACCACTGCGATAGTATACGTGAAGGCCATACTGAACAGATAAAGTTATAACAGTCATCATAAAACAATAGTTGTTGATGTAATGACAAATATGATAATCTCTGATATATTGAAATAAATAACTTAGACATAGCAGCTGGTATTTTGGTATATAAGTAACATTCGTTGAACATCAGGAGACGACTGTCAAAGACCGTGAAATTGAATGTTGTCATATAAACATCACAAGATTCATGACATGTGTCATCGAAGTGATATCAATGCTGCGTTCTTTCTAAAAATGATTTAGTGCACGGCGATGCAAGTCGTCAGAACACACGCAAAAAATTATTAACTGTCGACCTAAAAAAAATGGTTCTGAAGTACCACCTTAAGGGTGCTTTTTAATGAGCCAGCAGGTCTTATATATCTTGATTTCTACGACCATGCAAAACTTTAATTTAGTTTCAATGAAGTCTCCCTTCCCCTCTAGATTAGAATGTGCACCATCTCGAGCTATTTCGTATGCTACTACTCATAGCAAATAATGGGAGTATAATTGAATATGAACCGTTTCTCAAAATCATGGAACTAGCTCAATCTTTCGATCTACTTGATCAAGCGCGGACAACTGCATTTAGCTCAAAATCGTATACCCGTTCAAAATAAAACCATTTTGTAATTAAATATGAAAAAAGCGGATCAGACTCAACATTCAAACAAGAAATATACAATTTATTGCAACATACTGAGACACAACAGAATGGAAAAACTAGTAATCGAAGGAACAGTTGCTGGCACAGACGAACGGTCGCACAAAACGATTCTGGACAGACTTTCCACGGTGTTTAACCCGTGTCTATTGAATTGTACAATCCTGCTGGTTTGTTATGTGACGCATTTGGACTGTTCCCATAATTTTCGTTGGTGTATTCTGTATACTTTGTGTCAACAGCTTTAAAATCACATAAGAAATCAAACGTGTCACGTAAGAAGGATGCTCCCCAATATAGGACAACGGTCTTATAACGTTGATGGTCACGGTTTAAATGTGCGTCGTCTGTGGATCACTTGCACAGATTCGTGATTGTTCAGAACGTCCAAGAAAGACTACATTCTAAAAATAATTAAAAATTAAATTAGATAGCGTGTTCTATCCAGGACGTAGCCATCAACCCAGCACTTTTTGGCTGTAGTGATTTTCTAGGCAATATAAATACGTTCAATAGTATTAGTTGACAAACAGGAAATACCGTTTATGTACTGATAGTTGACAAAAAGAATTACCGTTTACGTACTGATAGTTGACAATTAGAAGATACCGTTTAGGTGCTGATAGTTGACAATTAGAAGATACCGTAGGTACTGACAGTTGACAAATAGAAGATACCGTGGGTACTGATAGTTGACAAATAGAAGATACCGTAGGTACTGATAGGTGACAAATAGAAGATACCGTAGGTACTGATAGGTGACAAATAGAAGATACCGTTTAGGTACTGACAGTGACAAAAAGAAGATACCGTTTAGGTACTGATAGGTGACAAATAGAAGATACCGTAGGTACTGATAGGTGACAAATAGAAGATACCGTTTAGGTACTGACAGTGACAAATAGAAGATACCGTTTAGGTACTGATAGGTGACAAATAGAAGATACCGTTTAGGTACTGACAGTGACAAAAAGAAGATACCGTTTAGGTACTGACAGTGACAAAAAGAAGATACCGTTTAGGTACTGACAGTGACAAAAAGAAGATACAGTTTAGGTACTGACAGTGACAAATAGAAGATACCGTTTAGGTACTGATAGGTGACAAATAGAAGATACCGTTTAGGTACTGATGGGTGACAAATAGAAGATACCGTTTAGGTACTGACAGTGACAAAAAGAAGATACAGTTTAGGTACTGACAGTGACAAATAGAAGATACCGTTTAGGTACTGATAGGTGACAAATAGAAGATACCGTTTAGGTACTGATGGGTGACAAATAGAAGATACCGTTTAGGTACTGACAGTGACAAATAGAAGATACCGTTTAGGTACTGACAGTGACAAATAGAAGATACCGTTTAGGTACTGACAGTGACAAATAGAAGATACCGTTTAGGTACTGACAGTGACAAATAGAAGATACCGTTTAGGTACTGACAGTGACAAATAGAAGATACCGTTTAGGTACTGACAGTGACAAATAGAAGATACCGTTTAGGTACTGACAGTGACAAATAGAAGATACCGTTTAGGTACTGACAGTGACAAATAGAAGATACCGTTTAGGTACTGACAGTGACAAATATAAGATACCGTTTAGGTACTGACAGTGACAAATAGAAGATACCGTTTAGGTACTGACAGTGACAAATAGAAGATACCGTTTAGGTACTGACAGTGACAAATAGAAGATACCGTTTAGGTACTGACAGTGACAAATAGAAGATACCGTTTAGGTACTGATAGTTGACAAATAGAAGATACCGTTTAGGTACTGATAGTTGACAAATAGAAGATACCGTTTAGGTACTGACAGTGACAAATAGAAGATACCGTTTAGGTACTGATAGTTGACAACCATGATGAATCCTTGGTGTGACGGATAGAACTGGCTCACATACGCAGCTGAAAGAGAACATCTGGTGACAGCGAAAGAAAAACATTAAATGACCTGACGCAATGACGTAAATGACATGATAATTGACACGTTCAGCTTATATTTCCCATCTATCAGTGTATCGTGGCGTAGTGGGTACGTCATTCAACTTGTGCTCAAAAGTTCGGGAGTTTAAAATTGGAAGGTGGCGTCTTATTTAAAAAGTATTTTTTAAATTTCCTGGAACTACGATTTTAGTGGACCACGGACAAAACAAGCAAATAAAGAAAAACAACAAATAGGTTGTCGTTTGGTCCACTACCAGTTAAAACTACGGAATTACGTGCTATGAGTGGTACTCTAGACATGAGAAACGTCGATTCGTTGAGAAGGACGTAAGATATATTAGAGTACAGTGAAAACAATCTTCTACGCATCTGCAGACCTCTTAACCCATCTAGGACGAAACTTTTAACAGGATAATGAAGCTTTGCTAAGCATTGGAAATATGCATACAACACACACGCAAATCGACGTTTCTACAAAAGGCCTTTATCAAGAACACATTCACAACAAAATACGATGAATTGGACGCATCAGCAGTTGACGTTCACATTCACATGGACAGATAAATATAGATATAACCCGGAAGAATCATATTACAAGACTCATTATATCAAGGTACATTTTACCGACCACACCCAGCTAGGAAACCTTAATACTTTCAAGTTACTATGACTTCTATGTTACTAGTAATGGCTTTAGTAAGTAAATTGTAATCAGACACAGGTAGTCCAGATACAGGTAGCTCTTACAATAATGCACGGTGTGTATGCGTATTAGTAGCACATGACAATGTCAACAACTATCAATGTATGTGGCGCTACAACATGATTGACTGAATGGTTGTTCGGAACTATTCATGTATATAAAAGATTATCACGGATGATTACACAGTTGTTGAAAACAATGTCCCTGATATCTGTAAGGGAAAGTATTGCAATTGATTTAGTTGTTGAGAACAATGCCCCTGATATTTGTAAGAGAAAGTATTGCAATAGATTACACAGTTGTTGAGAACAATGCCCCTAATATTTGTAAGGGAAAGTATTGCAATTGATTTAGTTGTTGAGAACAATGCCCATGATATTTGTAAGGGAAAGTATTGCAATTGATTTAGTTGTTGAGAACAATGCCCCTGATATTTGTAAGGGAAATTATTGCAAGTGATTACACAGTTGTTGAGAACAACCAATGCCCCTAATATTTAGTAATGCAAAATGATGTAAAAAGGTTACTAAAACACTTACCTAGCCTATTAATAAAAATATATTTTAAAGAAAAAAAACAAAAAACATACAATAAAACTAAACAGGACAATTCTCAACGTATCGGCTCAAATTGAACCTTTTTCAAGAGACAAACAACAGAAAACGACAAAATAAAAAAATAAATAGATGTCTATATTTCATCAAACCCTCGTCTCCATAATAGCGCAGGGATGGCAACGCATCTAGTCAAGGTGAAAATGCGTGCATTCATTATAAACAAACCGAAAGTGGGAAATTAGAGACACTATAGATGAGTGCAAGAATAATAAAAGAAAAAGATAAGAAAAATACCCCTTTTGTCACTCTATCAGACAGGCAGGTTTTAAGAACATAGTCACAACAGGCACGACTGAAGGGAACAGAGACAGATGGGGACGTGAGAAAATATTCATGTGACAACCTAGCAAGGCTTGGAAACAACGATCCTGATAACAATACTGTGAACAGAGAACCATGGTCACCTACGCCAACAAGAATGGCATATGACAATGATAGATGAGTAATGATGAGGTTGTGTGGTGGTGGGGTGAGTGGGTTTGGGGAAGGAAGGATAGAAGAAGAATCAACATTTGAAAACGCATGGAATGAATGTGAAACCAAATATAGACATAAACATATATATAAAACCAAACCTAAACATACATAGAAATGTAAACACACACCAAGAGTCAAGAAATAAACACATAACAAGATGAACACAGATGTGTGAAGGATACCCACACAAAATGCACAGGCATGTAAATGTATCCACACACAGGAAAGGGCTCACACCAGAATAGGTATACACATTGACACAGAATGGAGATACGTGCATTAACATAAAAAAGCGCTCACATAAATATACATATATATATGTATACACAAATATGAACATTCATGCACATAAACACTTTCTCGTATAAATAATAACATGAACATTCATACACATAGAAACATATACATATATTAATGTAAATATAAACGTTCGTTCACATAAAGATAATGCTATAACAACTGCATATGTATACATACAAATGTGTGGCCCAAAGTAATTGTGTGGATACATAGAACCATGTAAAACGAAATGCATATACAAATAACTATATATGTGTGGGCACCCATCGAAGAGACAACTGCAATAAAAACGAGGAAATCAAAATCTAAATATGTAAATGATTTAACAATAACAAAATGACAGAGTACAAAATAATCACATATTGACATACACAAACGAAAGAAGACATAAAGGAATTATATAGAAGAACGGCAAACACAAAAATAATAATTATTCACGAAAGTGTACAAAGACAAATAATTACAAGAATCAGTGCAATATGGGAGTAGAGGGTATAAAGAAAAGGTGGGTAACTCAAACAAAACGGTGATTAATGTTCATTCCGTTTGGTTGCAAGACTCCCATATGACAAATGAGACGATATTCCAAGGACTGACGTTGCCGGTCACCGGTATAACAACGTAACAAACCGGTTACAGAGACATCAGAGCTACCATGATGTGACGGGCTGTTAAAATGATTAGCCACTGGGGAGTCACGATGATTCGTGATATCTCTCAAATGTTCGGCGAATCTATCAGCTAAACGTCTACCAGTCTCACCAATATACTTCATATCACAACGCTTACATATGATAGAGTATATTAAGTTACGGGACACACATGAAAAAGAATCATGAATATCAAAGTGTGATTTAGGAAACTGTAAAATAGGAGTGAGAATAACAAAAGGGCAAGTCAAACAATTTCGATGACAAGGGACAGTGCCAAGTTGACCTGCAGAAGTGCGCAGACGAGAATGAACTAAGAGATCCCGAAGGTTTCTGTCCCTCCGAAAAGCGACTAGTGGAAGAGAGGGAAATGCAGGACTGGAGATGGGATCGAACTGGAGGATAGAGAAATGTCGTAATAGGATACGTAGTGCCGGCATATTATGAGGATGAAAAGTGATAGCCAGTATTGGGCGATCAGAGGTATGTTTAATAGATGGTACGAGGGCCACTGAGCGGGAAATAGTACGAACACGTTGTAAAGCTGATGACAGAATATCATCAGGGTATAAGCGACGGCGAAAAAAATCCAGCATCTTAAGAGATTGAACCTGAAAATCTACATCGTCTTGGCAGAGACGACGAAGACGAAGCAGCTGAGAGAAAGGGAGGGCATGCCGACAAGACCTTGGGTGAGATGATGTATAAAGAAGAAAACTATGAGAGGCCGTAGGCTTATAATGTATAGAAGTGGTAAGGGATGTTTGTAAGTTAATAAGTTAATATTTGTAAGGGAAATTATTGCAAGTGATTACACAGTTGTTGAGAACAATGCCCCTGATATTTGTAAGGGAAAGTATTGCAATTGATTACACAGTTGTTCAGAACAATGCCCCTGATATTTGTAAGGGAAAATATTGCAATTTATTACACAGTTGTTGAGAACAATGCCCCTAATATTTGTAAGGGAAAGTAATGCAATTGATTTAGTTGTTGAGAACAATGCCCCTGATATTTGTAAGGAAATGTATTGCAATTGATTTAGTTGTTGAGAACAATGCCCCTGATATTTGTAAGGGAAAGTATTGAAATTGATTACACAGTTGTTGAGAACAATGCCCCTGATATTTGTAAGGGAAAGTATTGCAATTGATTACAAAGTTGTTGAGAACAATGCCCCTGATATCTGTAAGGGAAAGTATTGCAATTGATTTAATTGTTGAGAACAATGCCCCTGATATTTGTACGGGAAATTATTGCAAGTGATTACACAGTTGTTGAGAACAATGCCCCTAATATTTGTAAGGGAAAGTATTGCAATTGATTACACAATTGTTGAGAACAATGCCCCTAATATATGTAAGGGAATGTATTGGAAATTATTACGCAATTGCTGAGAACAATGCTCCTGATATGTGTAAGTGAAAGTATCACAACTAATTAGTGGTTGATAACACTGATTCTGAAATATGTAAGTGACAATATCACTTCTAGTGCCACGAAGAACTACAGCGGAGCCATGAAAAAATAATCTGCGATTGAAAGGTCCACGGAATTGAGAAATGGCCCATTGAATAAATATAGTACTATATTTGTTGTTAAACCTTCAACAGCAATGCTGGACCTTGAATTTTTTTTAAGTTAATAACTTTTGTTAGAACATAGCGAGGCTTCTGAATTTTTTTTTCAAATATGGAGCTACTGAAAAAAGCTACAAGAATGACTAAATACAGGTTCTAATCAATGGTTACAATATATATATACGGAATTCTTTCAGACTAAAACAAAAACTTCTTTCCAGGTTTGTAAAATACTATTCCCAAATTATAATTGATTGCGTACTCACGTGACTTCATGGGTTATTAGAACGTTTCTTCTGACTGGCTATAAAGAAACGTTCAGAATTTGATGACAAGTAATGATTCGATTGTAACATTTATGGCTGCAATTTTGGTGTAAGCAATAAGAATGTTAATTTTCATATTCAACCGACTCCTGTTGCGTTGCAATTAACGTCATAAGCATAATAATGTGTTATGTTATTATGATTCGCCCTTTGCTTGAATAAATATTCGTTTGGGAGTCGGATAAAGGAGAGTTCAACAGCTGACTGTGTGTACTCAGCTGAAGCAATACATGTAATTTGCTGTTGTTTGTTTGATATATACAACGGAATTTCCAGGGGGAAAAAAGCTATGTCGTATATGCGCAATTTGAGTTCAGGCAATTTGGGGAGGGGGGGGGGCTGTTCTCCAATGCCACGATAGCAGATATATCTCCAGTAAGGGGGGGGGGGTTATACATACAGAACTGTCATTCGTTACGTAAGTGCGCAAATTCATTTTTGTTTACTGAAAGATGTGATGACATTTTAGGATAAAAAGGTTTGATTGGGGGGGGGGGGGGGGGGTGTATCCAACTTTGGTACAATAATTATTACTAAAAATACCTATTACTAACCATTGAACTGATCAGTCACGGCAGCAGAATACTGTTTGGTGTCATCATGACATAAGCTGGAAGAAGAGTTAAATGAAGCACATGCATGTTTCAGACAGGGCAGGTGCACCAGAGACATCATAGAGAAACGCAGAGTGTAATGTGGACATCCACACATGATATTGACTGACCACAGCATTAGATTGTGTACATCATTAAAACTTTGGAATATCATGGACGAAATGGGGTTTCACGCAAAACCTAAGCCACCTCAAAACATTGTATCAAGATCAGCAAGCAGCCGTGAGAGTAGATAGTGAAAATCTGATTAGTTCACATCGTTATAAAAGGAGTCAGACAAGGATGTGTCCTATTACCATATATGTTCAATATTTAGGGAGAGAACATAACGAGAAATGTAAGAAATGACGAATAGATAAATAACTCCGACCCACTCAACATCGGAGATCGCGAGATAGAAGAACTTATGCTGATGATACAATATTATTGGCACATAGTCAACCAGGTCTCGAACATCTCAAAATCTCCATTAAAAAATAGTGAAAAACAAAACGTTTCTGAATGGAAACAAGACCAAGATTATGACAAGCGACAATACCACTGGCATGATCTCAATCAGTATCAATAACATCTAATTAGACAGAGTCAACAGTTTTGAATACATTGGTTCTCTTATCAATAGGAACGGTGATTGCTATGAAGGAGGTTGGCAATCGCGCCAAAGAAACTGATACAAATGAAAGACATACGACTGAGCTGATGCTAAGCAAAAACTAAACAAAACTAACTTTCCTAAGAGCTTGCATATTCCTAGTGGCAATATATGGGTGTGAATCCTGGACAATCACTAACAAAGTGAAAAATAAAATAGTAGAATTTGAAACAAAATGTTTCAGGAAAATACTCAGAATATCATGGACCAAAAAGATCACCAATATAGCCACCTTGAAGGGTGGACAGAATATACCACCTTAAGAAAACTAGTTAAACAGCATGGTTCTTTCCCGAAAACTGTAATATTTTGGCAATATCAAACGCCATGACAGCCTAGAGAAGACCCCAATGGAGGTGATGATACCAGGGCGACGAACAAGATGCAGGCCAAGAAGAAGATGGACACAATATATTCAAAACCACCCAAACATAACACTAACAGAAGCTGGAAGACTGGCTCAAGATCGACAAAAAGTTTCGAAAGTCTGTGATGTCTGATACATTCTGTTTTGGATATGCTATCTGATGATAATAACTTATTATAAAATATTTATTATTAAAAATTATTATTATTAAAAATACACATTACGAAAATACCTACTGCTAAAATACATATTGCCAAAAATACCTATTACTAACTAAGAGCCATGCTCTAATTTCCTAAAGGGAATGGTAATGGGTAGTGGGCGAGCACATTCCCAGAATATTATTCTTTCTTTATCACAATATAGAGTAATATGACATATCACAATTATAGAGTAATATGACATATCACTTCACAGTCAACCCTGGTTGCGAAAATGACGATGTAATTTTATTATAGTAATAGCTCTGCGAGTAACAGAAAAAAGATATTTTAATAAAAGAGTCGTTCTATGTACAGAAATTGCAAGTGTCTGTATATAAATAGTGCATCTAAGTCACTTTTAAGTAGATATTTTTTTTTAAGCGAAGAAAAGACCAAAGAAGTCGGTTAAGTCAATACGCTGACATTAAACTTTTTTTCACACTCATAGATTTAGAAGTTTGGTTTAAATTCAGCGATTATGGCAACCCTGCTAAACGTTTCCCTCTTGTTGACAATCAGCTGTTACTCTTTGTCCATACAAAAACAACAACAAAATATGAACTTAATACACGGAACACAGTTTACTTACATGCACTGGATAGAAACTCGGCTACTTTAGATGAAAGTCTTAGCTGTCACAGGAAAATTTCCCCGGAATTTACACATATATAATGCAGCGCTAAGCTGTTGCCACTCTTCATAATTTTCATATCAATAACGTTGAGTTATTGTTTTTGCGAAATTATGTCAGTGCACGTCATGAAGCCGGGTGCGTCAACCAGAATAGCATATACTGGCTGTCTGTGAGTTACATCAACAATTTGAGGGAGGGTTGAGTTCTTTCGTTGGCTAATAATGTCTATATCTGCAGTATTGTTTCTTGTACAAATTGGACTTTGTTATTCCATTTCTTGTTTTGTACCATAGAGTTTAACTTCATGTGAAGAATGTCAATATGTGCACCTTAATGTGTCACAGTTTAGACTTTCTTGAAGGTTATAATCTGCAGTTTAGTTAGCTTGTCCACATGTACACTTTGTTGATGTGCCAATTTTCAATTGTGTACACATATGGCTGTTTAATTTATTATGTCTAGTTCTGAGATGAAATATGACAACCTGTCGTTGTTTATTTAGTAGGTGGTAGTCATCTCGTGAAAGTAAGTTAGGTTTTCATTGTGCCTTTATCATGGGTTTATTTTGGTGACCGTTTAATTGATTCATCGAGCTTTAGTACGTTAGAACCATGACCCATCTGTTTAATAGACCTGTCTACTAAAACGTAATTATGAACTAGTTTCCGATTTGCGTGAAATCTATTGGTTGGTCTTGACTATTTTTTGGCATGCGACTTCAAGTATGTAAATAGCGACCAATCAAAAGTCATACAATAATTTTTTTAAACGTAACGAACAGGGTCCGAATTAATTCAGTTAGAAGACCTGCAGTTCCGTCCATAGTCACAGTTAGAAGACCTGTAGTACCGTCCATAGTCACAGTTAGAAGACCTGTAGTACCGTCCATAGTCACAGTTAGAAGACCTGTAGTACCGTCCATAGTCACAGTTAGAAGACCTGTAGTACCTTCCATAGTTACAGTTAAAAGACCTGAAGTACCGTCCATAGTCACAGTTAGAACCCTTCTTGGCCAGTTAATCAACTTTCTAATTTCCTACTATTCCGCACGGAGATTAAATTCATTGCAGTATGATTCTACAATGATGTACCACTATGGACAAATGCTCTTTTAGCTCAGATAGTTTATTGAAATTGTAGTAGGCTGTAGTAATAATTTTGCATCTGTAAGTATTACAATAGGGTGTACGATTCTGGCCGATGTGAAATGTTTCTCTTCGACTGCACAAATACACAATTACTTTTACTTAGAGTCATAGTTGTTGCAGTTAATTCCCCGTTGGTATACAGTATCAGTGTTGCCATCTTAGTATTTCACGTACGCACCACTTCCTCTATTTCTTACTGCATTCTGCGCTGATCCACCTGTATACACTCTGATCCATAGATCACTTGGGCAAGCATCATCGAGGAAGCCGACAGCTGCTACCCTTTTCTGTTGATTATTCTGCTTTTCATCCCCATACATACTCATACCTGTTATTAATGTTTGGATGGTAGCCGGTAGGTATGTCTGTATATAAAATATTGTTTGCCGAAATGTATGGATACCCTCAGGTTATCTTCATAAAACAATTAATAATCTTCAGATTCACGCTGCTTGTAGTCCCAGAATAGTATATGCCATAATCTCTAGAATCACGCTGCTTGTAGTCCCAGACTCGTAAATGTCATAATCTCCAGTCACGCTAAATGTATTCACAGCAAACGCATCACTATCTTCTATTCAAGAAATATTTAAATTTGACGCAGGAAACCATGGAAGATGCAAGAAAAGAGCAATGCTGTTTGACCCTAAGCAAGTCGTAAGGACAGATAACGTACTGCTTTCATTAGTTAGCTTGTTCCTTTCGTGCCACGGGCGGCACATATGGCAGAGATTTTGATTTTCCATGTGTTGCGGTCTGCTGCCTGCAGTTTTAGTTCTTGTATGGTCTTGTAGCCTGTTATTTCCCCTTCTTTAGGTATGGTGTTTTTTAATGTTGCTTTAGGCTTTCCTCCTTTTCTTTACCCTCAAGTGTCCACATAAGAGTTTGTTGGTTTATTCTGTTTTCATATAGTCTTAAAACGTGACCCATGTATTTCCATCTGCGTTTTCTTATGATGTTTGAAACATATTATTGGTGTGTTTTGTTTCTTAAATCACTATTTGTGACGAAATCGCTCCATTTTATGTTCATCAGTTTCCGGAGACATTTTCTGCTTTCATTACAGCATCCTAAATCTCCACTTGCTCCTTACAGTGATACAATAACGGATACATGCTTTTCGGGTGTTCTCAAACGTCTGGTGCTCGGCACGATGTGGTCCAGAGAAAAGTAATAAACTGTCATTGTTTACAGCTTGGCTGCGATATGTCATTTCGGTCTTACACATCCGACTTCAGTACACATCCGACATGAGCATGGCTTTTGTGTCACTAATTTATGCGAGGTCAACTCCAGTATCCAAACATCCTTCTAATCTTATTACATGTATGGCACGTCAATAACAGTTTTGTTATTCTATGCTTCCTTTACAGCTCTCGGCAACAAAGTTCACGTTCGTCTAGTTAGTATTTTCTCTTAGTTTATACATCAAGCACTACCTATAGGACCCAGTTAGTTTATACATCCAACACTAACTATACGATCCAGTTAGTTTAACATCCAACACTAACTATACGATCCAGTTAGTTTAACATCCAACACTAACTATACGATCCAGTTAGTTTAAGCGTCCAACCGCGACCAATCGCCAAATAAGACCTAACAGAAAAAGCAAAACAGAATTAGCCGATGTTTTTATTATTGCTTTAGTTTTCGTTGGTCACTTTTTATATACTTTATGTTGTCCAGATCTCGTCTGGCAACGCCGATCAACGAAACTCACGGGAATAATGGAAACCATGACCAAAATGTTTTGCTTTATTTTTTTGTAGGTCTTTTATTTCGCTAAAGTAACAGTTTACGGACAGTAACGTAACGGAAAATCACTGTGTGGGCGGTTTTTTTCACACTTAATGCTAATACCTGGGTTTCTAAATAAGCAAACAAATAAAACATAACTTGCAAGTTTATATTTACTTACCGGTTTCAGGTAATTCGAGAATTAACAATCGTCTGTGTTGTTTGTTTTCTTGCTGTTTTATCTTGTGAAATTTTGGCGATACGACACAACCTTGAGCCTCGGTATTTGTAGTTTTTATATTTAAAGAAAAAGAAACCACAATTCTGTTTTATAATTTTGTTTATTAACCTTTGCCAATAAACAATTTATTCGTTAAATTTTATTTCAACACCTCTGTAAAATAAATTTCACGTAGATGAAATTACCACAAATATTACGTTACAAGTACCAATAAGCAATAGATAATATCGTGCAGAAAAGAAAACAATGGTAAACGTATCCCCAGAATGAAATATGGCAACAAAACAAAAGATAATCTGGACATAAAAACAGCGAATCAGTTAAATAACATATCGAATCTACCTGAGTTGAACAGGTAGAATTCAGTAAATAAGTGAAAATGCAAGAGACCCCCTCCAATATGTATTTCTATTGAGCCAGGTTGAGCACATGTCGCCATGCATAATTAATAATGACACTTGATAAAATATGTTACGTATATAGCACATACACACAATTATATATATATATATATACATATATATATATATACACTTAGAATATATAACCAGTGTTTCTTGCTAGAAAAGAGGTGGAGGTACAGTATATACACGAATGGATAGACTATATTGTGGAAACAACCCCCGCATCCTCCAGTTGATAATGTAAATAACTGAATAGGCAATGTATCATAAAAGACATAATCCCTTTCATATGAAATACAATGAGATATCAACAGTTTACTAAGTTCTATTGTCATATAAATGCTTGAGATGGGGATTAATTTCTTTGATATAATGCTTCTTTTGTGTTGTGATGTTATTTTATGTAAGAATTGAACATTGACTAAATTTAAAAGAGATGTCACTTGAGTTATACATATTGTAATTTCTTTTTCTATGGACACGAAGTTTCATTTTAAAAAGTACCTAGGCCTACTATTAAAATACTTACCCAAAAAAAAGGAGAATAGGAGAGGCAAAAACAACATACAGAAAAATGAAAAATATATTATGTAATATGTACAGTAAACATACAGGAAAGTGGGAAACTAGAGGTAATAGAGATGTGGTTCTATAGAAGAATGCTGATAATAAGGTGGTCTGCCAGAAAATGTAATGTGGAGGTATTGAAAGAGTCAAATGTGAAACGGGCCTTAAGCAATAATATAAGAAAGATAATCTTCATTTTTTTGGCCACTTCATGAGATAGGGAGGTTAAGAGAGTATAGTCACAACAGCAGGCAAGGTTGAAGGCAACAGAGACAGAGGACGACAATGTGAGAATATATTGGACAGTTTGACAACCTGACACGGCAGGTAAGGAACAACTATCTTGATATATCTTACTGGAAATAGAGAACTGTGGAGAGACATGATCGCCTACGCCAGCCGGCATAGCACCTTATGATGGTGATCCTTTTCTCTCCCATTCATTCAAGTATAATCTATTCCTTTCACATTCAGTCATGTATAATCCATTTCTCTCCCACGTATCAATTATAATCCATTTCTCTCTCATTCAGTCAAGTATAGTCCATTTCTCTCTCATTCAGTCAAGTATAGTCCATTTCTCTCCCAGTATCAATTATAAATCATTTCTCTCCCATTCAGTCAAGTATAATCCATTTCTCTCCCATTTTATCAAGTATAATCAATTTCTCTCCCATTATCAATTATAATCCATTTCTCTACCAGCATCAAGTATAATCCATTTCTCTCTCATTCAGCCAAGTATAATCCATTTCTCTCTCATTCACTCAAGTATAATCCATTTATCTCTCATTCAGTCAAGTATAATCCATTTCTCTCTCATTCAGTCAAGTATAATCCATTTCTCTCTCATTCAGTCAAGTATAATCCATTTCTCTCTCATTCAGTCAAGTATAATCCATTTCTCTCTCATTCAGTCAAGTATAATCCATTTCTCTCTCATTCTGTCAAGTATAATCCATTTCTCTCGCATTCAGTCAAGTATAATCCATTTCTCTCTCATTCAGTAAAGTATAATCCATTTCTCTCTCATTCAGTCAAGTATAAACCATTTCTCTCCCATTATCAATTATAATCCATTTCTCTCTCATTCAGTCAAGTATAATCAATTTCTCTCTCATTCAGTCAAGTATAATCCATTTCTCTCCCAGTATCACGTATAATCCATTTCTCTCCCAGTATCAAGTATATACCATTTCTCTCCCAGTATCAAGTATAATCCATTTCTCTCTCATTCAGTCAATTATAACTAACTTCATGCATGCGCAAGCTGACATCTTGACACAACGCACTATCCAAGATCTGACCTTCTCCAAAACAATCTAAACAACAAGCAGGTCTTTCACGTGCCCAACAACATCAACCAATGTGTAGCCTATTTCCTACAAAGTTACATATCAGGAATATAATAAATCTCTATAAACACAACCAAACCCCAAACATTAAAAAAAATAATTTATATATAAATACAACTTTCTAAATATATATCAGAAAGAAGTAGAAATAGTAAAGAAAAAACACACCTCTACAAGTTGAAACAGATTATTATAAGAAATCTCAGGTTTACTCAGGGAGTGGAGGGGGGAACCTCGACCTGTATAAAGTTTAAGAGGAAGGAAACAGTAGAAAAACGAAACTAGGTCACTGCATGGGCATACTTAATGCAACGCGAGAATTGCACGTCATGTATGACCTCGGCATTTGTCCTTTCAACCCTCACAATATAAATTTAGAAAGAAAAAAACTCTCAGTACCGTAAAACACCTTATTGTCACAGCTGTGTAAATGTATATTCACATTTTTTTTAAAATTCAGTGTTTGCAAGGATTTCAAAAACAAAAAAGACTTGTGTTTCATGTTTTGATGGGGTGTGGTATATTTTGCATGCCTGGAGTGTCTTCAAGAACACGTAATTCCGTAGCTACAACGGTAGAAGAAAAAAAACGATAAACCGGAATTACTAACAATGAAGTGTGATAATAAAATATATTTTGGAAAACAATAAAATACGACGGTCGCCATCAGGACTATTAACAAGATAACAGTAAGACATCTAGACAACACATGTAATGGTAATGATTTTGTCACAAAATTAAAGATTGTCAGCTTATCCCCCAATTACCTTAGTCACCTCCTAGCACATGTCTGGAATGAAGGTATCATGTCTATTCTGCACACCCTAAACTAGAAGTCCAGGTCCTGAGATGCCAAAAAGGCAAAGAGACGGGAAAGCTGGAAAATTAATACGCCGTCATTTGAAAAGGAATGATAGAGAATGTAAAATAGTAAGAGATAATCAGGAAACTGGCACGACAGAAGGAATACTAGATAATGGAATCCTTGTTGGTTTAATATATTCCATTCGGTAAGCTGCGATCAGTCTCCTATGTTTTGAGTTTTGCTGAATTTCTAAACAATATTTACGTATAGTATGTTGATATGAAGTGTTTGAGAGAGAAGCAGCTATGTCAACAGACTAGAAGAGTAAGACACGAGGATATCAGAGAAAGAGTAAGATTAATGCCTTGCCTCAAATATATAGAACGTCAGCAGATAACGTGATTTAGTCACCTTATGAGAATGGGCCGAAACCAATTACCACTGAGAGCTTATAATAAACGATCAGCTGGATACAGAGCAAAGGGAAGACTGAGAAAGAGATAGATCGATAACATCACGGACACCAAACTACCAGAGATCATTTCTTTCTAAACTTTCCTTCTACAACTGTACCAGAGATCATCTCTTTCTAAACTTTCCTTCTACAACTGTACCAGAGATCATTTATTTCTAAACTTTCCTTCTACAACTGTACCAGAGATCATTTCTTTCTAAACAGTCCTTCTACAACTGTACCAGAGATCATTTATTTCTAAACTTTCCTTCTACAACTGTACCAGAGATCATTTCTTTCTAAACAGTCCTTCTACAACTGTACCAGAGATCATTTCTTTCTAAACTTTCCTTCTACAACTGTACCAGAGATCATTTCTTTCTAAACGGTCCTTCTACAGCTGTACCAGAGATAATTTCTTTCTAAACTTTCCTTCTACAACTGTACCAGAGATCATTTCTTTCTAAACGGTCCTTCTACTACACTACCAAAGATAATTTCTTTCTGAACGTTCCTTCTACCAAACTACCAGAAATCATTTCTTTCTAAACGGACTTTCTACAAAACTACAAGAGAACAATTCTTTCTAAACGTTCCTTCTACTACACTACCAGAGATCATTTCTTTCTAAACGGACTTTCTACAAACTACAAGAGAACATTTCTTTCTAAACGTTCCTTCTACTACACTACCAGAGATCATTTCGAATGTGGTAGGATTATATTGTGAACGACGTTCCATCTAAGCTGCGCACATCGTCAGAATGTGTTACACAAAGGAATAAAGCGAACTGACCACTATCCATAACATATACATTTCTTTAAAGTATTTATGTTTGGATGTGTAAACATATCATCATCATTACGTGCCTTGCCAGCTGGCGTAGGTCGATCATGGATCTCCACAGCTCTCTATCCATGAATCTCCACAGCTCTCTATCCATGGATCTCCACAGCTCTCTATCCATGGATCTCCACGGCTCTCTATCCATGGATCTCCACAGCTCTCTATCCATGGATCTCCACAGCTCTATATCCATGGATCTCCACAGCTCTCTATCCATGGATCTCCACGGCTCTCTATCCATGGATCTCCACAGCTCTCTATCCATGGATCTCCACAGCTCTCTATCTCCAGCATTATATATCACATTCGTTGTTGCTTCCCTGCCGTGGCAGGTTGTCAAACGTCTGCGATGGATCATTTGTATACGTGTTATTCTTATTAAATTAATTGTTTAGTAGCGTATCCTATTCAGGGTAGCGTATCATAGTCATGAACCCGGCATGTTATAGCTGTTGTGATGTTCTAGGCAATATAAATACTTTCAGTAGTTTGCTATTGTTTCACGAACGGTTCGGATGATATTCTTCCAGCCTTTCTATAACTTAAGTAGAAATGTTTATACTTATTTTCCCTTCCATGTCTCACAACAATATCTTGTCTTATGTGAAATATAGTTTCTTAAAGGTTGTACACAAAAATTATTCATATACACGTAGTGGCAACTAATATAGCAAATAGTGTCTTAATGTTCACGGCACATAAAAAGAAACTTCTCTCCTTAACATGATCACATGCAGTAACCAACATTCGTAGTTGTAAATTTGCCTTATTTTTTTTTTTTTACCAGGGGTTCTCAACCTTTCCATACAGCCAACACCATTCAAATTTAATTGTTGGAACTCGCACGCGAGCACCTTTTAGCTCACATGGCACGAGCACATTTCCTTACGAGAGCGTCATGGTTCTCGCGGATTCCCTGTTGAGAACGTCTGTCTGGGCCATACATTTTTCATTATTGAATTATCCCACTACAAGAAATGTATACCTTACGGTATGATTCACGCGATAAACCGTGACTCCTACATTCCTAAACGTTGTTTGTATCCCGTTAAAACTATGAACAAACGCGAGAGTTGTATCCCCCTACTCATGTCTCTATCGGAAATGTATATCCAGAACAGGGTTGCCATATTGGCAACTTTACGGAAAATCGGTTCGTTTGGAATTTCCTTGTCTATATAAATTTATGCTCTCACCATTTTTGTATTTTGACCAATTTAAGAATTGGCGTTTTTACACTCTGGACAGAAGCTGTAAGTGTTCAGTCTCTTTTAACAAATGGTGAAGAGTATATATGCTTATCGTTCCCTGTGCACGCTAACATCTCACGCGTCTAATTCTACCCCTCTTTCGTTCTTCCTTGCTCGTGCCTATCTTAGTTTTATCATTTACTGCAATCAATGCACTATTGATTAATCGAGTATGTTGTAGTCTTCCAATAGGCGATCTTGTATTGCTTTCAAGATCTTATATTTAGCTATAGTTAGCGTGTAATATGTGCTATTTTATCCAGCGTGTTTGTTGGTTCATATCCGTGTACTCCAGCATGACCGTGACAGTATACACATATAAGTCCATGCATATATCTATGTTGCACACTCATGACATGGCTATCCGTTCGCGTTTGACCTTTCGTCACGTGGACTGCGAGTTAATCACATTGGCAACCCATTTCAGCGTGGTTTCCGAGAGCCATCGTAAGGTTGCTGTAACTGTCTCTATCTCCATTATCATATTAGAGGTTGTTGTCACATAAGCTCTGATCTGTTTGGCTACAATCTCCCCTCTTACTCTATAAGAGAAGCACCATATCGGACTTCTCTCCATGCCAGACTGACCCGTCAGAACCAGTCAGACTGCATCATAGGTCCCTGAATATGACATATCGCTCCCTCCCTATAAGTTATCTCAGGGTTTGCCTTCCTGTTACCCCACTCTTCGCATTCCCTATTAGAACATATGACTGCATCATTGCTCTCTGCATATCGCTCCCTCCCTAAGACATATCACTCCCTCCCTAAGACATATCACTCCCTCCCTAAGACATATCCCTCCCTCCCTAAGACACATCACTCCCTCCCTATAAGTTATCTCATGGTTTGCCTTCATATTACCCCACTCTTCGAATTGCCTATCAATGGTTATGATAAACTTCTGGTACGCTGCCTTTCTCTTTTTTTGTGTTTATCCATTCTTCTCTTTTGAGTATTGTCTCAGCTGTTGTCACCGGTCCAATTGTCCTCTCCTCTTGTGTTATCCAAGACATTCCTGTTTTTCTAGTCCCCGTGATGTCACCACTTTTCCTTTGTAATGTGTGTCTATTGTCCGATGCAACGTGCATGTAGGCTTTCACATGAGCCATAGTATCCTTGGAATTTATTGACATAATCGACAAAAGCATGGCTTTTGAGTCACTTTGACCCTATAAAGGATGGACAGCCAAATCCACCCCAAAACCCCACTAGCCGTTACTTACGACGTACGTTGGTAGGTAACAGTGTCACTATTCTTTGCTCAACCTTTAGAACCTGGCAAGACACCGGAGGAGGGGCGATATACTATATTCTACATGTTTCAACTGAATAACTATGAAATAACAGCAATTAATAATTTAGAAATATTACTAGATTTTCTGCTGTCAGAACAAAATCATGACAACTAATGAAATGTAATCTCACTGAAGCAATTATTAAAATTAGAACTTAAAACTACATTTTACTGAACTAAAGCTAGATTCATTCTGCTTTCTGTAGTTCTTTGTAAGCAATTTAGAAGTTTGTCTAAAAATTTGGGGGCTATTTCCTTTACTTAAATTTTACTGTCAATACATTTCACCAATATGGCATCCCTGACCAGGAGCATACATAAAGTAAACGACCTGTGTTCTACGCGCAAGGAGTCACGAGCTTTCCGCACGCGCACTCAGATTTACCTGTGATTAATAAATGAGAAGGTCAAAAGATTTGACAAAGGGAAAGGGGTGGAAGGTGGATATAACAAGAACAAGGATACGAGAACGTGTAAAATGGCAAAAATGTGATATATTACATGAGAAAATGTGATACATTACATGGGGGAAAATTAACTGCAGTGGTTCTAATATTTACTGAAGAGAAAGGGCCTAGATTATGATCATTATTTTGTCTCGTTCTGTGTGATTATAGACATACACAACATATCCCAAGTACTGTGTGCTTTTTATATTTCATCGCTGTATCCCTGCCTGGTGAATTGTGTAATGCAACTTGCATATTTCTTCGCTGTATCACTGCCTGGTGAATTGTGTAATGCAACTTGTATATTTCTTCGCTGTATCACTGCCTGAGTATCCGACTAGTGATAGATAAATATATAGAAGTCCAAAAAAGTATCCATATTTGTTTCATAGACTACAGCAAGGTCTTTGACAGAGTCCATCATGAAAAATTAATCAAATATCTTCAAGAAATAAGCATAGATGGAAAAGTCAAGACATCAGACTAATTAAAAATACATATTAGGAACACACTGCATCAATAAGATGTGAAAATAGCTACTCGCCATACATAGAAATAAGAAGAGGGGTAAGACAAGGTTGCATTTTATCACCAAGCCTATTTAATATCTACACAGAGAATATCTTTAAAAATATAGAAGAAATACCAGGACTCAAGATCAATGGGAAAATAATAAACAACATTAGATATGCAGATAACACTGTTCTTTTAGCAGAAAATAAACATAAACTACAAAGACTAATAGACCAAGTCAATAAATCAAGTAATGAATATGGGCTGGATATAAATATTCAAAAAACATAAAACCCTGATAGTCAGCAAAGACACACAAGAACAAGAGCTAAACATAAACATACAGGGAGAGAAACTACAACAAGTAAAGCATTATCAATATCATGGAAAAAAGTCAGAAATGATGGGGATGTGAAACAGAAGTTAAAAGGAGAATAGGAATGGCTAAAAGTACCTTCAATGACATCAGGAAAATATTAACCTCTAACAAATTACAAACAAGTTAAAAAGGGGAATTATAAAATGCTATATCTATTCTATATTAATGTATGGCTCAGAAACATGGACACTAAATAAACAATTAGAAGACATAATTGATGCCTTTGAGATGTGGGTATATAGAAGAATTGGGAGAACATCATGGAAATAGAAGAAAACAAATAAAGAGGTGCTAAAGACACTTAATATGAAGAAAGAACTACTAAGAGAAATAAAGATAAGGCAAATAAAATATTTTGGACATTAAAAGACATGACACCTTATTGAAGACCTTACTTGAGGGTAAAGTCAAAGGGAAGCGAGCAAGAGGTAGGCAGAGATACAAGTGGGAGAGTATCATCACACGATGGACAGGTTACAGTCTAGCAGAGTGCACCACCAAGACAAGAGACAGGGGATGTTGGAGATCCGTTTCAGCCAACTTTCGTTGCGGAGACCGCACTTGATGATGATGATCCCTGCCTGGTTAATTGTGTAATGTGACTTTTATATTTCGTCGCAGTATCCCTGTCTGGTGAATTATGTTAATTAGGGCCAAAGACAGCATATAGGGCGGATATCATAGATTTCCATGTCTCGCGATTTATTGCAATTTGTTTTAGGTCTTCATTGTTTCTGATACCGATGGTGAAACGTTCTCTTGTAATAGTTCTATGTAAAGTTTCTCTTGGTCTTCCTGTTTTCTTTTGCCCCTTGGTGACCACATCAAAGGTTGCCAGGGGAGTCTTTTGGTATCCATTCGCATCGCGTGTCCGATGTAATTCCAGCGACGCTTTCTAATATAGGTGGATACATATTCTTGTTTTGATTCTTGTCTGAGAACTGTATTTGATTTGAAATCTAAACAACGTATGCTCAGTAGCCTTCTAAGACATTTATTTTCAAAGGTGTTTAGTCTTTGTTCTAATTTTGATGTTTCTTTCCAATTTTCGCATCCATATGTTAATGTTTGAATTATGCAGGAGTTGAAGATTTTGAGTTTTGTGTTATTTCTGAGTGTTTTTGAATGCCAGATATTTGATAGTTTATTGAATGAGTTAGCAATTCGGTGCAATACGGTGTGATATTTCTGTTTATGAATCTCCTGTTGTTGATAGCTTGCTGCCAAGGTATGTGAAGTTGTTGACTTTTTCAAGAGTGTTGTCGTTTAGTTTGATGTCCGTTGGTTTGTTGGTAAGGTCAAATATTTTTGTTTTGGATGTGTTAATTTCAAGCCCAAGTTGTGCAGAGAATAATTGAAGGCTGTTTGTTTTTTCTTTGACATCTTCGTGAGTTGAGCTAAGTAACGCTAGGTCGTCTGCAAAGTCGAGATCTTCCCTACTTTTATTTCTGAGCCACTAGATACAGCGATCTTTATCGGTTGTGCAATTTCGCATACCCCAATCCACTGCAATACTAAATAACATCGGTGACATGACACATCCTTGCTTCACTTCTGTATATACTGGAAACCATTCAGAATTGCCAGCTTCTGTTCTTACACAAAATCGTGGTTGCCATAAAATGCTTTTACAATGTTCGCTATTTCTGTTGGAATCCATATATATCTGATACCGAATGTGCCGAATATTATTCAAAATGTTATTTAAAGTGAACTATACTTTATAAAAGATCGTAAAGTTCAAAATCACATTCATATTTCTCAAAATTTGAAAATAAATATATACATATATTTTTGTGTGTACCTTCACCTGTTAACAGAGTCTGTCGGTCAAGGTATTGACACCAGTTGTTTAAATTCAGTGAAATATTAAAATATAGCAATTTTGGAAAAGTAAAGAAAATCATTGCGATGTGTATTTATGTTGAGAGTTGAAAATATCGCCAGATGTACAGTGCAGTTCGCCAGCGGGAAAAAAATTACGTACATCAATAGAAAACTACTGTAAACATCAGGAGTTATGAAATTAGAAATACATCAGGAGTTATGAACGTCAAGGTAACTCTTGCCCTTTTGAAATCGGCCTATAAAATATTAGGTTGCATCCCTTTCATTCATATAAAAATTGCTGAGGCTTATGAATTATAAGACCAAATATATATACATGTCGTGGTGACATGATTACCAGCACGTCTTCGTCTACTTGAAAAAGTCAACAACTTCACATACCTTGGCAGCAAGTTATCAACAACAGGAGATTCATTAACAGAAATATCACACCGTATTGCACTGGCTGCTAACTCATTCAATAAACTATCAAATATCTCATTCAAAAACACTAAGAAATAACACACAACTCAAAATCTTCAACTCCTGCATAATTCCAACATTAACATATGGATGCGAAAGTTGGAAAGCAACATCAAACCTAGAACAAAGACTAAATAACTTTTGAAAATAAATGTCTTAGAAGACTACTGAACATACGTTGGTCAGACTTCAAATCAAACACAGTTGTCAGACAAGAATCAAAACAAGAATATGTATCCACCTATATTAGTCGCTGGAATTACATCAGACACGCGCTACGAATTGATACTTAAAGACTCCCCTGTCAAGCTTTGATGTGGCCACCAAAAGGCAAGAGAAAACGAGGAAGACCAAAAGAAACTTTACGTAGAACTATTACAAGGGAACGTTTCACCATCGGTATCAGAAACAATGAAGATCTAAAGCAAATTGCAATGAAACGAGAGACATGGAAATCTATGACATCCGCCCTATGTGCCATCTTTGCCCTTGGAGGAATAAATAACTAACTAGCTCTACTAGTACGCATACGGCTGCGTCTGTGGGTCCCACCAATGGCCCATTTGACAAACCACCCATGCAACAGAAAACCTTAGTAGATAACATGCCGTTATATTGAAGCTCTCTTATCGAAGACTTGGCATGTAGCATGTCATCTATAGAATTATAGATCCCCTCTGATTAGAATGCTCCTTCAAAATGGATTGCACTAAGCCACAAGCTGAAGTTTCTTGGTTATGAAAGAAATTTCAGGGGAAAAAACTAACCCACTTCACATAGGAAGTAAGAGCTAATCGATCGTAATTCCTGGGGTTCTCAAACAAACAACAAACCTCTACAATTCGCTTAATGGTTCTAAATATTTGCTATAACCGAATTGAACATATGTCCGCGGTTCAGAATTGGACATGTGTCTGCGGTTGAGAATGGTGTACCTAAAATAAGAGGTGCATTTTTCTTAACCTATAGAACCAGATTATAAATCTCAGAGGTCGTGGCGACAGGATAGCATTAGCAGCAAATTCCATTATTTTTGCCCTTTTTTGAGTGCGTGTTTTAGTGTGCGTTGTGGGTATGTGTATATATGGTATTGTATGTATTAGTATGTTAGTGTGTATTTCTGTAAATTGGTATATACACGAGTGTGTGTTGGTGTGTTTGTTGTTAAGTGTTACTGAGTGTGCGTATTAGTATGCATTCATATGTGTGCGCTTCTGCAGCATCGTAATTCATGTTCACAAGCTATATATGTTTATTGGACATATATTGTTTTTGTTTTTTTTCTTCGTTGTTCGTTCTCAAATTCCTGCAGATTAGCAGGATGTAGTCCAGAGAATGGAAAACGTTGTGTCATGGTTTACATCGTTGCTGTGATATCTGTGCCTTTCAGTGATGTAACAAGCAAAATTGTGATGTAATGTAACAAGCAAAATTGTGATGTAATGTAACAAGTAAAATTGTGATGTAATGTAACAAGCATAACTGTGATGTAATGTAACAAGCAAAATTGTGATGTAATGTAACAAGCATAACTGTGATGTAATGTAACAAGCATAACTGTGATGTAATGTAACAAGAAAAATTGTGATGCAATGTAACAAGAAAAATTGTGATGCAATGTAACAAGAAAAATTGTGATGTAATGTAACAAGAAAAATTGTGATATAATGTAACAAGCATAACTGTTATGTTATGTAAGAAGCAAAACCGCGGTGTGATGAAACAGACAAAACTGCGGTGTGATGTAACTAGAAATGGGCATCGTGACATAAGCAAAACAGAAGAATAATGAAAAAACACAAAATAATAAAACATGCAAAGCTTGAACCTGATCAAAAGAGAAAATTGAGGCATAAAATAACAAGAATAATTTTGATGGAATATAACGAAACAAGCAAGGTTGTAACAAGATGAAACTGATCAAGCGAGCAAACTTAAAAAAAGAATTTTTTTTTAAAAAACAAGTAAAATTGTGGGGGGGGGTCATGGCAAAACAAACAAGGCTGTATCACGATAAAACAAGAAAACCTGATTCATTAATAACTAATGAAATCTAGAATCGATCAAAACTGATGAACTAACAAATAATTTTACAAATTAATATTGTCACGTAAAACAGTTATTTTAGAAGAATAAAATGAGACTAAATAAATCAGAACTAGGTCGTTTATGACAAGCCGAACAAAAAACTAGGCCACACCAGCACGAACTTGCCCAGGAATAAGACCTTGCGAAGAATTTGATTGTAACATTGTGTAGAACATGTTTTTTGGCAACCTAACCCCCTTCACATAAGTGATACATCGTACACATACCGCGTACTACGGTACAGTTAACTCAACAACCCAACTGCTATGACCTGGTTTCATTTCGAGGGCCAACTTAACAGACCTGGTTTGTAAATTCCTTTTATCTTACATATGTGGTACAGTTGTACAGTTTCGTGAGAGGCGGTGTATAAGCACGATTATAATCTAGATCATAGGTTCCCAAAGTGTACGGTATTGCCCCCGCCAACAGTGGGCGTTGAAGCCTTCTATACTCTGTTCACTTTACGAATGAAGTGGGTCAATGAAATGATGACATGTGAAAACAATATTATTAAAAACATTTAAGAACAATCTTTAAACAGTTTAAAAACATTTGAAAACCACATTTAAAAACAATATTATTGGGAACTTAGTCGATTAATGCGTTCTGCGACCATCAACCAATCAGAAGCACTGACCTACTTCATTCTTAGAGTGAATATAGCTCTATAGTTGGGGTGATAGTGGGTTCAGAAGCAATTGGGGGAGGGGGGGGGAGAGGGGACGTTCATACGGTTTAGGTGCCAGTGGCTCCTTGTAGAAGAAATTAATAATATATATTTCAAAATTAATTATTTCCGTAATTTTGTGATATATTTTCTTATATATTTAATGAAGTTGTATTTATTATAAAAGATTCTTGCTAATTTAATGCAATCTCTTAATATTGTTTCCGAGTTACCATTTTAAACCATTGTATGAACATATGCATAATGTTATTGGAGCATACACTTTACAAACTTGACATATGGGATATGTTTCATCACAATCAATATAACAATAAGCGAGTTCAAGATGAAACACATATTGACGACTACATTTTTAATAATGTAACGGTATAAGCAGTCTTCTTCTGCGTTCGTTCTCAAACTCCTGCAGATTAGCAGGATGTAGTCCGGAGAAAGGAATGCGTTGTGTCATGGTTTACAGCATTGCTGAGATATCTGCCTGACACATCTGACTTCAGCATGGCTTTGGGTCACTGACCCTCTATGTGGGATGAGACAGCCAGCTCCATCCCATAACCTCCTTAGTCGCCTTTTACGACATGCGTGGAAGGTAAATAGTGTTCTTTGCTCCCCATTCGGGCCCCGGCAACACACGGGCGGATATAAGCAGTAATGTATTGTTAGTTTATTTACAACAAAATATCACACGTGGAAAACTGTTGTAATTGGGAGGGGGTCGTTACAACATTTATATCTTGTAATGTGGGCGGTGGTCCGAATAAAGTTTGGAAACCTATGATCCAGATATATGTACAGTCATGTTACAGCTTGGTCATACTACAGTTTTACACACACACAAAAAGAGTCGGATAAGAAGCGTTGCACGGGTGTCCCCTCTTTGAACGATTTCTGACAAGTATATCTGGAAAGTGTATACGCCTCGTGTATACCAAGATCTTCTCCGGCATAGCCATGCGCGTTGAGCACACGCACATTTCCATAGTTTTGTATCTTCAACTCTTTTCAATGTTTTTCATTGGTTAGAAATACTAATTAAACACACATCGACTAATAATCGGTCACATCGGTCCAGATGAGTGACTCCGTATAACATCAGCGCGCATAACATCAGCGAGCATAACATCAGTGCGCATAACATCAGTGCACGTGACTGTTCTGGAGAAGGGTTTAGTATTGATAGCAAGAAATACCCCGGCTATTTTCGGTAATAACCGACTCTTTTCGTGGCGTCATAGCATCCCATAATGTGTATCTAGATGATCGTGGATACTGGCATGATACTCTAGATACAAGGATATATTAAAATATTGGCAGCATCGCGACAACAGTTAGTTGTAAACATATATTTTCTAGCCGTTTCTTTACAGTATATACACGTACTTCCGCATCGAACCAGAACTGCCATGTACTTACTTCCTCACCGAACAAGAACTGCCAAGACCAAAGAAGATAGCTTTCTTTACAGATTTCAGATCCCTACTGTCTACCGAAGACGGGTGTGTCGGGCCATTGGCGCAAATAAAACGGCGACACAACGCATTTAAATTATCTGGACTACATCCTGCTGGAAATCTAGTAGGCCCATGGTTCTGCTACAAGGGAGATCCAGCGGGAGTTTGAGAATGAAGAGTGAAGAGGAAGATCCCTGCTGGAATCAATCCAGAACAATATAAACGAACAGTTTTTTTTAACAATCTCAGACATGAACTCAGACATGAACTCAGACATGAACTCAGACATGAACTCACTCAGACATGAACTCACTCAGACATGAACTCAGACATGAACTCAGACATGAACTCAGACATGAACTCAGACATGAACTCAGACATGAACTCAAGACATATAGAGAAATCATCAGATATTGCTCTTCAATGGATACCATCACACTATTAAATCATGGGAAATGAGAAAGCGGATGCTCTATCAAGAACTGGTAGCGAAATGTAACAGAGACACCCATTGTCCTACAGAGAAGCAAAAACAATAATCCGTAACACATACACGTAAAAATGTAAGAAATAAATTAAAGTGGAAGACAAAGCCGATGCAATACATCTCCTTTAAAGATACCAACAGTCGCCTTAGAACAGGAAACTACAAACTGTTGGGTCACCTTTACGGACTTTAAGTCATGTTATACATAGATGAATGTCCAAGTGGATTCGGAACCCAGACCCCTGAACACATACTTCATGACTGCAAAGCAAAGAGACAGCGGAACTGACCAGAGGATACAGATTTGAGACAAAAGCTATGAAGTTCTTCGACCTTGAGAGGACAGTTGATTTCGTCCTGACGACAAGTCTGACAATATAACATGACCACAGAAAGAAAAACAAAAGGTAATGTACTAGCTATACCAGTGCATATTATTTGAGAGAAATTATAACTTACAAGATTTTCATCAGTATAGCTATGTCGTTTCGTTCTCCAGTAAGTCTGGCTTGATCATTGATCTGAGCTACTGCTTCTGACTGTCCATACTTTACATAAACAATTTTTTGCTATGTTTACTAACCCCCCCCCCTCCCCCTTAAAAAAACAATCTACTGTTTAATCCTCGCCCTCCCTCTTTTCAAACCCAAATTCATGAAGTAATGTTATGAACAGATCCATTGGTCAGTTTGAGTAAAATTTGTGCTGGCGATCAAAGAAGTGAAAAGGTCAAACACGTCACTAATCTTACCTGATCCGAGATTATTACATAGAACTATCATGGAGAAGGACTTGGTATAGATCAAAAACGTATAGAACACTCACAGTATAGTGCATGAATCACGTCGTGTGTGAATAGCAAAACATAGCTACACTGTTTACCTTTCATGCATGTCGTAAGAGGCGACTAAAGGGAAAATGGGTTGAAGTTTGCTACCTAATCCCATATGGGGTCAAAGTGACCGATAACTCATACTGAAGTCGGACGTGTCAGGCCGAAAGGAGTAGATATCGCAGCAACGTCTTTCAGGTCATGTTTATAATTTCTATTGAAAGGTCTTAAAGTATCGTCAATGGTCACGCTCGATCCGGGTATTAAGGCATCGCACTCTACCGTTTAGGAAATTAGAAATAGGAAAACCTTTTTTTTTGGGACACCCCTTCCTCCCATCTCTCTCTCGCTCTATCTTTTAATATAGTTATGTCTACGGCGTTCTTCTTCTTCTTCAGCGTTCGTTATCAAACTCCTGCAGATTAGTAGGACGTAGTCCAGAGAACGGAATGGGTGTGTCATGGTTTACAGCATTGCTGCGATATCTGGGCCTTTCGGCCTGACACATCCGACTTCAGCATGGCTTTGGGTCACTGACATTATATGGGATGGGACAGCCAACTCCATACCATAACCTCCTTAGTCGCCTTTTACGACATGCGTGGAAGTTAAACAGTGTTGCTATTCTTTGCTCCCCTTTCCGGCCCTATCAATACACGGGCGAATCTACGGCGTCAATTGAGGTCATCCATTTTATAAAACCTATTGACCTTCGGAAAAGACCTTTCTAAAATGACTCATTTGGTTTTTCCAGTGATTTTCATTTGTCAGGATTATTTTATGGGCAGATATTCAAAGAAATTAACAGAAAAAGTAAAATGAATCATTTTAGAAGGTTATTTACCCATTTACTAGTAAGTCCTATATCATCTTCAGTCACTCTTTAATACACAAATGATTCACAAACTATTAAAATTCGCTTGGCATATTGTTCAGGGTTGCCAAATAATTAAAAAATTGTAATGGCCCCCACATTTTAAGTTTTAAAATTGTCCCCAAAGATAAATTACAGACCGCCGAAGTTTTTAAACAAAGTTGCTGATAGTATAATGAAACTATCTTGAATATAGTTAAAATAGAATTAGAAGTTTCATTCTTTTAATTCTAATAATTGCATCAATGTGTATTTAGGTTCTAGACAAATTGATTTAAAAAAAATTAACGACACATACAAAGTCGGATGTGTCGGGCTGATGACGAAAATACAACAGTGACACAATGCATCTCTGTTCTCTGAAAGCACATACTGCTGGAATTATAGTAGGATCATTGTACTGCCGAAAGAGTGGTCAAGTGAGAGTTTTGAGTACAAACGATAAAAAATGAAGTGACATTTTACAACTGTCAAATTTCAAAGAAAATGTAAATATGGCAACCCTGAAATTATCAATTTTTAACATAATATGAGGCACAGGTCAATAATGGTGCTTAGCTAAGTAATACCGCTTTTATGATAGAAAAAATACATTAAATGTTTTGTAGAAATGTGTGTAAAACATGTTATTATCTACAATGTCCGGTCTATGAAGCAAATCAGCGATAAATAACTACACTGAAAGACAATAATAACAATAAAATGAAGACACCAGTATATAAAAGAGTAAATAAAATCTATAACTATTGAAATAAAAGATTGTCTAGCATTTTGTAAGAATGAATTAATTTTGAAGAGAAATGTTTCAAAAATACCGGCTGGCATTTTTGTACACTACTCAGACACGAAATTACCGATAGATATCCCGGAAGGTGAAACAGATGCATTATCAGCAATAAAGATTCGCTACAATGTGTCACTTTCGCATTGATAAACCATAGTCGGTACAGTGATGTAGAACAAAGATATTTGATCGGAAGTTTTTATAATGCATTGTTCAATCTGACCTTTCTAGTGAGGTTTTGTTTGAATGTTTGTAACTATCTAGAAGTACTTTATGAACTTTGGTTCGACAAAACAGAACGATTTGGACACTGATTGTATGGAAACCATGGATGTTATTTTTTTCCGACATATGTCTTCGACGTTTACGCCTATAGCTGCCAATATTCGTGTCATTTTTAACACTTGTATCTAATTGGCTGCTTTCCCAATACTTAATTTTATGTTTCAGAAGTCTGGATTTTATTTGATTTCCTTGCATAATTTATCAGACAATCAGAACATTGACAACATTAATTTTCTATTAATAACTGCGTCCTTTTTCGGACTCCAAAATTAAGTCCGCATATGGATGCTTGAGGGGACTGAAACACCCCTAAGCCCATTTATAGGACATGTTTAGTAGTGCAAAACAAAAAATAAAATGTCAAATCCATCCAAGTTACAGTACACCTACAAGAAATAACATGTTAAATCCACTTATGTTACAGTACAACTGCAAGAAATATTGTGTTCTCTCAAGAAAGCTCCATCAAAATGAAATGAAAAGCTTTTTTAAGAACCCTAGTCCAACTTCCATTCCCATCCTTAAAAAATGCTATCTTATTTATAACCCTGACCAAAATATTTCTTATTTGAAACAGTTTGGAAATAAATTAGTTTTGTTTTAATAATACTAACCAATCACCTTTCAATACAAATGCATTCGATGAATATCGAACACACACTGGACTAATTTTAAAACAAGCGATTCGTTGATATGAAGAAACAGATCAAGAAACTGTGGTTATTTTTTTAATCAGAAGAAGACGTATTAGAAATTAAAGAAGAAATTAAATCGGAAATGTACTTAGAACGTCCGACTCTATGGCGGCGTGCTACGAGGCGTGATTGTGACGGACAAGGTACGGAGATCGATCCATGCCTCAACAATTATGCATCCGAGTTGTTCAGAAAGCAATAGCAAACTAATGAGCGTATTTATATTTTCTAGAAAATCACTACAGTCAAATAAATGCTGGGTTGATTGCTACTTCCTGAATAGGATACGTTAATACTTTAGATAGACAATATAAGAGTAAAACAAGTAACAGAGTTCAAATATCTCGGTAGTATTTTTACAGAAAATGGAAGCCTCGATAGAGAAATAGAGATGAGATGTCAAAAGGCAAATGCAGTAACATACCAACTGTCACCACTTCTTCTTCACCCCAAGATCGAGATGGAAGTTAAGAGACAAATGATTTCCAGTATATTCCTACCAACACTGAGTTACCAGTGTCAAACCTGGTCTCTGTCATCTTCACATTACAGAATGATAGTGACATGTGAGATGAAATGCATGAGGAAAGCTGCCGGGGTCACCAGGCTTGATAGATTGCGAAATGAATATACCAGGGAAAGAATAGATATAATATCTTGTACAGATTACATAGAGAGAGAACAGATCAAGTGGTTTGACCACATTATGAGAATGCATCACGAAAAGTTGCTCGTACCAGCATATACTCAAATGAGATCAGGGTACAAAGCCAGAGAAAGACCACGGAAAAGATGGATAGAAAACGTCAGGGACATCCTGAACAGATACGGTCATAGCACAGCCGAGGCCACACATCTGGCTTTAGAACGCAAGCTTGAGCTCCAATCACCACTACGCTTAACGGCAAGAATGGATCACTAACCACCTGGGGAAAGACAATAGATAATAATTTATGTACTTCATACTAAACGACTTCATTTACACTCCACCATCATGTGAAAGGTAGAATGCAAAAGAAAAGTAAGTAGCTCAAAATAAACTCTACACAGAACAATCAACAGAGAACACTAAATTTTGGGCATAGGCAATACACAAGAACTACAGCTACTTAAATAAGGCACTCATCGTGGAAAGAAATGACTACTGCCCTATGTGATATACTCGTATTTGGCCGAAAGAAATTAACAATTTTTAAAAATGGTGTCGGTAATTGAAAACGTCAGTGTTGAAAAAATTTTGACGCGCAGGAATTCAAGTTTGTTGTTACGTCACATTTCGTTCACTACCTCAAGAAGACTACATGGCATGCCTTTCTCCAAAAGTCCTTCCCGCAGATCCTATAATAACGTCATTTATCTTCGATGACGCGTCTAATCAATAGCAATTTTGCTTATACTTTGTGTCGCCAATCAATTAAAAGCAAGGAAAGTCGGGTGAGCGAAGATAAGCGACGATGTTTTGGAATTAGCCCGCATGATTATTCTGGATGCGGACTATTCTGTGCAAATAATCTGCAAAGATTGAACAGTCTATCATCAGTACGGAAGTGAAAGTCAATTTCTGCAGTATTGTTCCGAAAAGCATCACCTACCATAGTAGAAAAGATCATGCTAAAGAGCGTCGGAGTCAGGACACATCCATGCTTAACAGCGTAGTCGAGCGCGTGGTCGAACGGCTAGAACACCGGCCTCAGAGCCCTGAGGTCCCGAGTTAAATCCACGGTTGGAAAACCGATTTTTGTCTTTCGGAGGTGCAATACACATTCTTCCTCTACACGTCGCGGTGACAATTCTCGCAAAGCAGCCTTTATTTCCATACCCAAAAAGCCTTCCGGCACTACTTAAAGGGAAATCACGCAGTAATGAAAGTAGTCACTGTAAATGATTATATATGATTATGACATGTTTCAAGTGAACGAAAGAAGAAGAAGAGGAACTGCAAATGACTTACTGTTCACAGTCATCTTACACGACTAATTTCTTGACGTAATGAAACTTGCAAAATTAAAGAAATAAATAAATCTGGATATTCTCATTTGGAGATAATCTGGAGTTTGTCTTGTATGTCACGGGCAAGTCATGTGATCTACTACAAGTGTAATGTAAATTGCTAGTTTGTCGGATAGGTCACTGGCAATTCATACCATCTACTAGAAGTATAATGTAGCATGGTGGTTGCCTGGTATGTTGCTGGTGAGACCCACCAATGCCTTACATACAGTAAATATGTAGATAGAAAGATATTGTCCGTTGCAAAATTAAAGGTTTTTTTCTATTGCAGCTATGAATCTACACCTAAAATAATATATTTGCAGTTATTAATCTACGCCTAAACTTATTTTTGTGCAGCTCTGAATCTACACCTAAAATTATTTCATTGCACTTATGAATCTACACCTACATTTTTATGTTTTTGCAGCAGTGAATCTACACCTAAAATTATTTTTTGCAGTTATTAATCTACGCCTGAAATTATTTTTTTTGCAGTTATGAATCTACACCTAAAATTATTTTTGTGCAGTTATGAATCTACACCTAAAATTATGTTTTTGCAGTTATGAATCTACACCTAAAATTATATTTTTGCAGTTATGAATCTACACCTAAAATTATTATGAAATTTATAAGATTGTTCAGTAGTTAACCACTTTCTTCTTATTCCCTAGTGCTCGTGATCAAACTCCTGCAGGTTAGCAGGATGTAGACCAAAGAATGGAATTAGTTGCGTTATGGTTCACTTCTTTTCTGTGATATCTGCGCCTTTCGGACTGACACATACGAATATCAGTTTTTTTCTCATGTTCACCATTATATGGGATAAACAGCCAATTCCACCCCGAAACTCCGTTAGTCGACTCGTACGACATGCATGGAAGGTAAACAGTGTTGCTAATCTTCTCTCTCCTGTTGGGCCCGACAACATAGGATTGTTTACTGCTGTGATCTGTTTCCTCTCTCGTGTTGTCTTTTACCACGGAGCTCTAGATGTAAGTATGTGCTATAGAAATTCAGACTACAATTCAAGAGTTGATTGCCAATATAAAAAACATAGTAGGGCCTATAGTTTTGAAAATATGCCTACATTGCAAAGAAAATGAAACTATTACTCAAATATCATCCGCAACTTTGCAATCAAACTAGAACATTAAACAAGACAAGGAAAATCAATTCAGTTGCCAGATACCTCCGAAATTAGAAGGGAAAAAAGAAACGAACAGATTGTAAATCTAAATCAAACAGCGACAATGTACATAGAATCAAATAGACCAGGAAAAATAGACAATAATCTACTCCAGTCATGCTGCTCGGCTGTCTGGGACTGTGAAGAAGATACGGTCATAAATACCTTCATAAATTTATAACTGTTTCTTGTTTATTCTAGTCTATCTTTTTCTTCTTCTTTTTTTTTGCGTTCGTTCTCAAGCGCCCACTGAATATTTTGTATATCGGGGAAATGGTCCTACTTGATTTCTAACAGGATGTAGTCCTGAGAACGGTAATTCGTTGTGTAGCCGTTCTATTTGCGGCGATAGCACAACACATCAACTTCGGCGTTGGTAACTAATACATTCAGTGTTTTTACCACGTCCAGTAAACGGTGAACGACTGTAACCATATCGCTAGTATAGTCGGACAGACGTACGACAGAACTGCTTTCTGTATTTGCATCGCTGGTCACCGCGCAGCTAACCACAGTCACAGATAGTTTAACCTCTTACTGCTGTCTTGCGTCTCTATCGTAATATCCACCAACACCCACATCTTGTTCTTATACAAAAAGCTTCTGACAACTTTGCGTATAAAAATAGATTCACTAGCGGAATTCCCAACAGAAATACGAATGAAACAAATGAAATATTTTAGAAATGCTACCTTGTTAAAGACTGATTGAAAAGTGGATTCGTTGAGTTGAGATAGGTAGAGATAAAAGTAAGAGGGAAATATGAGATGGCAGAGATAAAACTAAGATGGAAATATGAGATGGTAGAGATAAAAGTAGGAGGGAAATATGAGATGGCAGAGATAAAAGTAGGAAGGAAATATGAGATGGCAGAGATAAAAGTAGGAGGGAAATATGAGATGGCAGAGATAAAAGTAGGAGGGAAATATGAGATGGCAGAGATAAAAGTAGGAGGGAAATATGAGATGGCAGAGATAAAAGTAGGAGGGAAATATGAGATGGCAGAGATAAAAGTAGGAGGGAAATATGAGATGGCAGAGATAAAAGTAGGAGGGAAATATGAGATGGCAGAGATAAAAGTAGGAGGGAAATATGAGATGGTAGAGATAAAAGTAGGAGGCAAATATGAGATGGCAGAGATAAAAGTAAGATGGAAATATGAGATGGTAGAGATAAAAGTAGGAGGGAAATATGAGATGGCAGAGATAAAAGTAGGAAGGAAATATGAGATGGCAGAGATAAAAGAAGGAGGGAAATATGAGATGGCAGATATAAAAGTAGGAGGGAAATATGAGATGGTAGAGATAAAAGTAGGAGGGAAATATGAGATGGCAGAGATAAAAGTAGGAGGGAAATATGAGATGGTAGACATAAAAGTAGGAGGGAAATATGAGATGGTAGAGATAAAAGTAGGAGGGAAATATGAGATGGCAGAGATAAAAGTAGGAGAGAAATATGAGATGGCAGAGATAAAAGTAGGAGGGAAATATGAGATGGCAGAGATAAAAGTAGGAGGGAAATATGAGATGGCAGAGATAAAAGTAGTAGGGAAATATGAGATGGCAGAGATAAAAGTAGGAGGGAAATATGAGATGGCAGAGATAAAAGTAGGAGGGAAATATGAGATGGCAGAGATAAAAGTAGGAGGGAAATATGAGATGGTACAGATAAAAGTAGGAGGGAAATATGAGATGGTAGAGATAAAAGTAGGAGGGAAATATGAGATGGCAGAGATAAAAGTAGGAGGGAAATATGAGATGGTAGAGATAAAAGTAGGAGGGAAATATGAGATGGTAGAGATAAAAGTAGGAGGGAAATATGAGATGGCAGAGATAAAAGTAGAAGGGAAATATGAGATGGTAGAGATAACAGTAGGAGGGAAATATGAGATGGTAGAGATAAAAGTAGGATGGAAATATGAGATGGCAGAGATAAAAGTAGGAGGGAAATATGAGATGGCAGAGATAAAATTAGGAGGGAAATATAAGATGGCAGAGATAAAAGTAGAAGGGAAATATGAGATGGCAGAGATAAAAGTAGGAGGGAAATATGAGATGTTAGAGATAAAAGTAGGAGGGAAATATGAGATGGTAGAGATAAAAGTAGGAGGGAAATATGAGATGTCAGAGATAAAAGTAGGAGGGAAATATGAGATGTCAGAGATAAAAGTAGGAGGGAAATGTGAGATGGCAGAGATAAAAGTAGGAGGGAAATATGAGATGGCAGAGATAAAAGTAGGAGGGAAATATGAGATGGTAGAGATAAAAGTAGGAGGGAAATATGAGATGATCTACGAAATTATCATCATTTTTAATGTCGACCGTTTGTATTTTGGTATCAAACTCTGACCACTTCACTGGGAAGGACACAATTTGCTATTTAAACAATTTTTTATTTTTAAAATTGGTAGCATACTCTATTCAGGATGTAGTATCAATTAACTAAACATTTTATGGCTGAAGTGATTTTCTAGGCATATAAATACGTCAGTGGTTTTCCATTGTTTTCCGAATGGTCTGAAGAGCACAGTTGCTTGCGACGATATTTGAGCCCGGTACTTTGGTCGTTACAGATGCCAACTGTACCACTCCACCACAGAGCCAGACAACAATCATTATGCAAGGTCGTATACCATTCTATGGGCCCATGCAGGGCAGGTATTTGAGGCTAATATGATTACAGAGGAAGGCACTCTCCATTACCAGAAACGGTACATGGGCCTTTTCTTACCAGCTCAGGTACTTATATCAAGATAGCTCAGGTACCTGTGACAAGTCAGCTCAAGCACCTGTGTTAAAATCAGCTCATGCACTTGTGTTAAAATCAGCTCATGTACCTGTGTCAAGTCAGCTAATGTACCTGTGTCAAATCAGATCAGGTGCATGTGTCAAGTCAGATCAGGTACATGTGTCAAGTCAGATCAGGTACATGTGTCAAGTCAGATCAGGTATATGTGTCAAGTCAGATCAGGTACATGTGTCAAGTCAGATCAGGTACATGTGTCAAGTCAGATCAGGTACATGTGTCAAGTCAGAACAGGTACATGTGTCAAGTCAGATCAGGTACATGTGTCAAATCAGATCATTACATGTGTCAAGTCAGATCAGGTACATGTGTCAAGTCAGATCAGGTACATGTGTCAAGTCAGATCAGGTACATGTGTCAAGTCAGATCAGGTACATGTGTCAAGTCAGATCAGGTACATGTGTCAAGTCAGATCAGGTACATGTGTCAAGTCAGATCAGGTACATGTGTCAAGTCAGATCAGGTACATGTGTCAAGTCAGATCAGGTACATGTGTCAAGTCAGATCAGGTACATGTGTCAAGTCAGATCAGGTACATGTGTCAAGTCAGATCAGGTACATGTGTCAAGTCAGATCAGGTACATGTGTCAAGTCAGATCAGGTTCCTTTGTCAAGTCCTACTTTCGCATTCTGATGAGCGTTAATGAAAATAAATGTTACTTATTTAGCTGATCTGCCCTTGCCGTGATTTTCATTGAGTGGCAACACAAAATACATGCAATGACCAATGATCAATCGCATAAGCCAAGACATGTGACTATATTTTGTATCCGCGCGCATAACTCCTAGAGAAGAACTTGTTGAATCACAAAGCTATAAATAATATTCGTCGCACTTAAAACTGTATCTCTTCATGTCATTAAACTGTATGTCTTCATGTCATCTTCATGTCATCTCTTCATGTCATTATCTCTTCATGTCATTAATATACCCATCCCTAATCCCAGTAGACCAATATATTATCCACATTTACAGTAACTTATATTTTCGGCACGACGGGAATAACGTTCCGGATATAAAGAGTTAAATACTTTCAATACACGCATACTGTGATTCTTAAATAATTTAGATAACCAAATGGTCAGAGGGTGTCCGACAAAGTGGATGGTGCTGCAGTAACCTAATGAACAAATAGTTAAGCAAAATGAATTAAACAGGTTACTAAAACACTTACCTTGCCTATTAATAAAAATATATTTTAAAAAGTATATATAAAATAACATACAATAAAACAAAACAGGACAATTCTCCACGTATAGGCTCAAATTGAACCTTTTTCAAGAGACAAACAACAGAAAACAACACAACAAAATAAAAAACAAAATAGATGACTAGATTTCATCAAGCCCCCTCTCCATAACGCAGGGATGGCAACGCATCTAGTAAAAGAGAAAATGCGTGCATTCATTATAAACAAACCGATAGTGGGAAATTAGAGGCACTATAGATGTAGTTGGGAAGTTTATAATGAGTGCAAGAATAATAAAAGAAAAAGATAAGAAAAATACCCCTTATGTCACTTTATCAGACAGGCAGGTTTTAAGAACATAGTCACAACAGGCAAGACTGAAGGGAACAGAGACAGATGGTGACGTGAGAAAATATTTGTGTGACAACCTAGCAAGGCTTGGAAACAACGATCCTGATAACAATACTGTGAACAGAGAACCATGGTCACCCACATCAACCAGAATGGCATATGATAATGATAGATGAGTAATGATGAGATTGTGTAAATAAATATATAACAAAATGGGTTATTTCTTGACTCTTGGTGTGTGTATACATTTCTATGTATGTTTAGGTTTGGTTTTATATATATGTTTATGTCTATATTTGGTTTCACATTCATTCCATGCGTTTTCAAATGATGATTCTTCTTGTATCCTTCCTTCCCCAAACCCACTCACCCACCACCACACAACCTCATCATTACTCATCTATCATTATCATATGCCATTCTGGTTGGCGTGGGTGACCATGGTTCTATGTTCACAGTATTGTTATCAGGATCGTTGTTTCCAAGCCTTGCTAGGTTGTCACACAAATATTTTCTCACGTCCCCATCTGTCTCTGTTCCCTTCAGTCTTGCCTGTTGTGACTATGTTCTTAAAACCTGCCTGTCTGATAAAGTGACATAAGGGGTATTTTTCTTATCTTTTTCTTTTATTATTCTTGCACTCATTATAATCATCCCAACTACATCTATAGTACCTCTAATTTCCCACTTTCTGTTTGTTTATAATGAATGCACGCATTTTCTCTTTTACTAGATGCGTTGCCATCCCTGCGCTATGGAGACGGGGCTTGATGAAATCTAGTCATCTATTTTGTTTTTTATTTTGATTTTTTCTGTTGTTTGTCTCTTGAAAAAGGTTCAATTTGAGCCGATTCGTGGAGAATGGTCCTGTTTAGTTTTATTGTATGTTTATATATATACATTTTTAAATATATTTTTTATTAATAGGCAAGGTAAGTGTTTTAGTAACCTGTTTAATTCATTTTGCTTGATTATTAAATAATTTAGATTTATTAAAACACAGACAGTTTTACTTACGTGGTAAATGAAAGTACATTACTGGAAACATCTATTCGTGAAGTGTAGGAACGATGAAACTTGAATTCAGTTGATGTCTGCTTATCATCTTAGAAATAAGCTGCTATAGTTTCCATGTTTACTTGTTAACCTTTTCGTTAGAGCCGTCATAGTACATTAATTTACTGAAAAGTTTACTTAAAGGATGTCAATTAACAGAATTCCGAAAACGTGGTGACTCAAATTGAGAGACGAATTGTTATCAGTTGAATTAGACCAGGGTTCAAATCTCACCTGCTACCTTATAAATGTTTCACTTCACTTTTCCAAATAACGTTTTTACACAAATGTGAAATTAATGCTTTACACACGTCATTCAAATAACGTTTTTACACATATGTGAAATGAATGCTTTACACACGTCATTCAAAGATAAAATCAAGAAACTCAGTTTAGCCGTATCGTTTTCCACATCCTTATCCAAATACGATTCTACAAACATAAGATTCACATGAATGTTCAAAAACTTCGTCACTCAATATGAACAATATGTGAACAATATGTGAACAATATGTGAACAATATGTGAACAATATGTTTACTGAATAAATCACTGTTATCTCCTACAGAAAGTAATTTGCTTCTGGTATCTTCTACAGAAAGTAATTTGCTTCTGGTATCTTCTACAGAAAGTAATTTGCTTCTGGTATCTCCTACAGAAGGTAACTTGCGTAGTCAGACTTACCGATCAAACGATGTACATAAAAGATATATACATAATAAATAAATACTTTAAATACATAATGGATAATATATATATAGATATGCCCTCTAGATCTATCTATCTATTCGCTAAAACTATTTTCGGCCTTTCGGCTTCATGGGTAGAAGAGTTTTCTGGAGCCCTCTAGATATATAAAGTAATTCAACGGTAGTTGAATTTCACGTCACAGAAAAATTGAATTTTAAAAAATTGCTGGGAATTCCCGTTCCCATCGAGGGTCCCACAATTTTTCAAGACACGATCCTATTTTAATGAGGTCAAGTTACTATGTGTGCGCAAGAGTGCTTGCGCGCGTGCGTGTGCATTATAGGTTCAATGGAGAATAGGAATGGCTAAAAGCACGTTCAATGGAATCATTAAAATACTCAGATCTACACAAATCACAAGCAAGCTACAAATTAAACAACCCCACCCCCTTAAAAAAGGTGGAAATGACGCAAAAACTACGTTTCATATCACATATATATATATATAAATTTTAATTCAAATATTTTAGTTGACGTATAACAATAGTATTAATGGCGGGAACTTCTGTCATCAAACTGTCAATAGCTGTCAAACGTTTTAAGACCCCATTCCTACCCTCACCTCCACCGCAGCCAACTCAAGACCCCCCCCCCCATAAAAAACCACATTGTCGTTGAAATGTATAGACATCGCCTATATGTACGCGGGTGAATTGATCTAAGTGTGTGAAGATTGTCTAAAATAAATCACTTGAGCGGGTATTTATCCTTGTTTCTGTCTTTCTAGTTTTAATATCTATCAATTTATCTTTTTTTTTAAATTGTAAATGTAAAGACTCCTATTTCTACAAGTCTTCACCGTAGCCGACAGTTTAAGAACCGCTGCAATATATTAAATATTTTACAAATCAAATGACTGCTAACAAAACGAAGTAGGATGTGTCTGACCATTGACCCAAAAAAAATCGGCGACATAAAATACATCTGTTCTCTGGGCTACATTTTGCTGACAGATGGACAAAAATTACTAATAGAAGGATAAAATTTACTAATAGACGGACAACAATTACCGATAGAAGGACAAAAATTACTGATATCGCACATTTACCGCATAAAATGTTAAAAACAATTCATTAAGAAGTGGCATCACTGCTACTACTAACAGATTTAGCAACTAATACGAGCGCTATTAACAGCAATATGATGTTCAATAGCAGTTATGAACGATTAAAATACCCGGGAACTTCTCTATATAAAGACCTTCCAACTGAATTAATTAGGACACCATGTGTTACGTCTTTGTTTATTGTTTGGTTTTCGGTTGGTCACTATTTCTATTCTTGGAATCGCATGCCAAAAATAGCCAAGTGATTCCTGGTATATACATAGTGACCAACCGGAATCCAACAAGAGCCTACGTCATGCCACGGGATTATTCTAGATAACATGTCTTATTGGAGACGGTCGTGGTTCACCAGTACCAACAAAATTGTAATGACAGTAACAAAAGTTTAATAACAAAAACAAAAGTGTAATAACACCAATGAAAGTTTACCAATAGCGTACGACATTTACAACACCAATGAAAGTTCAACAACACCATACGATGTTAACCAACACCGTAAGACGCCCAACAATACCACATGAATGTTCACTAAACTATTGAAAGTTCAAGTGTTACCAATGAAAGTTCAGCGTCACTACTGAAAGTTCAACAACGTCAATGATTACCAATAACAACATATATTCGTAAAAAAAGAAAACATTAAACACGTTCAAAGAGTTAATTTTACGTTAAAATGCACTTACTGGCCTTGACACGACTGAACTGAACTTCATTTCACGTCATAAAATGAGAAATAATATATGCCAAAACGTTGCTGATGTTACTGAAAATTACGTTACATGGTTCATTATTTCTTTACATAAAAGATAAAGAAACTTTGATAGACTATTTTAGTAATATACGAATTGAAATGACTGTACGCACACAGCAATCAAAGACATGTCTTTATACTCTCCCTTCAAATAGAAATAGCTTATTGCAAGCTACGATTTCAAGGAAGCAATAACACCTATGATAAAGAACTATTGTCACTGATTACTAATATAAATAATAAATCAGTGACAATACATTACAATAGGTGTTATCGCTTCTTATTCTTGTACTGCGGCATTCTCCACCCTGTCTGATATCATCTGACAGTTTTGCTATTATTCATTAAGTTTTCTTCTACCTGGCAGCCTAGGGGCCAAGTTCATTCAGAAAAGCTTTTCGTGCTATATAAAATAAGTATGTATCTACACGTTTATCGCAGACAAATTTAGCATGTGGTGTGTTTGAGTCCGCGTATATATATATATATGTTAAATGGAGAATAGAATAGCTAAAAACACGTTCAATGGATGGCATGAGGAAAATATTCATCATCATCATCGTCATTTAGTGCCGTCTCCGCAACGAAGGTTGGCTGCAACGTATCTCTAATATCTCCTGTGTCTTCTCTTCGTGGTGCACTCTGCTAGACTGTAACCTGTCCATCGTGTGATGTTACTCTCCCACTTGTATCTCTGCCTACCTCTTGCTCGCTTCCCTTTGATTTACCCTCATGTAAAATCTTCAATAAGGTATCATGTCTTTTACTGTATCCAAAGTATTTTATTTGCCTGATCTTTATTCAGATCAGGAAAGTATTCAGATCTACACAAATAACAAGCAAGCGAAAATTAGCAATTATAAAATGTTACATATATTCTACATTTATGTATGGTTTTGCAATGTTGATAATGAACAAACAGATAGACGACAGAAGTGATGACTATGAAATGTGAATATGTAGCACATAGAAAGAGATGAAAATGAACAAAAAGGTTCTCACAAAACTGTGCATGAAAAAAGAACTATATTAAAATGTACAAATAAAACAAATAAAATATGTGGACATATATTTTGACTTGCTAGTTATGAAAATTAGCAAGTCTGCAACAACAATGGATATAACAATAGTAACACCAAAGTGAAACAAGCCAAAGAATTTAAATATCTAGGAAGCATTTTTTCCGAAAATGGAAGACTAGACAAAGAAATAGAAACAAGGTGCCAGAAAGCAAGCACAGTGATCACCATTATTTCTTCGCCCAAAGATCAGCCAAATTCCCCTTAAAAAACACGTGAAATGCGGACAGTAAAGGGTGCGATGCGTATAGTTCCCGTTGCGCGCAGGTTTTGCATGTGACTCGGTATGTTCCCTCTTCCCCTCCACCCCGTTTAATACAAATTAGTACAGTTCCAGGACTTTTGACTAGTACAATACCGTAATCATTGACTCATACAACACCGGGACTATTCTATTGATTAGAATAATACCGGGACTATTCCATTGACTAGTACAATACTGGGACTTTTCTATTGACTAATACAATACTGGGACTATTCTATTGACTAGTACAATAACGGGACTGATTAATCGTACAATACCGGGACTGTTGACTCATACAATACAATGTCCTTCTTTAGTATATAATTGCATGATACTTTCAGGTTTCCGTTTGTCCCTATCCAAAATGGCCACTTCAGGTGATATGGCGGGCAAGTTATAAGACTTTCAGCATTTGGGTGTATTAATGACAGCTAACATGCACAATCACCGTTCAAATATAATGTTGGTGACAAGACTGATATTTGTATCACATGTGGAGACTGTAAGCATAATTGTATGTAATTATAGTATAAGGAAATACGCCACAATTTATTTCTGCTTGTTCTATATTGAGAATGTATCCACAACACCATTAGTTAAATTGGAGACTACAAATAATTCACATATATACACTCAAAACATCAAATGCTTCTGACACCTGATCGGAATGGAACCAAATCACATTCTATCGATAGCCTTCAATAGAAGATCATCTGAAACGCGAAACAGAGGAAGACCCAGACGACGATGGATAAATGCCATAAAAGAAATACTAGAACACCAAGTTTGTACTATGTCAACGGAAATAAAGTTAGTAAAAGAAATAAGATTTCGGCTTCTCGTGAATCCTAGCGGCACACATGGATAGGATATAAAAAGACACATAATTGAATCAGACATTCCGCCGAGGACGGATGTGTCAGGGCACTGGCGCGAATAAAACTGCGACACAACGCATATCTATTATTTGGACTACATCCTGCTGGAAATCTAATAGGACAATGATCCTGCTACAAGAGAGATCCAACTGGAGTTTGAGAATGAATGCTAAAGAAGATGAAGAAGAACCAGACGATACCAATAATTGTCTCAGATATATGAATATTGTACCAATAATTGTCTCAGATATATGAATAATGTACCATGAACTGTCTCAGATACATGAATAATGTACCATGAACTGTCTCAGATACATGGAGACTGTACCAATAACTGTCTCAGATATATGAATACTGTACCAATAATTGTCTCAGATATATGAATACTGTACCAATAACTGTCTCAGATATATGAATACTGTACCAATAATTGTATCGGATACATGGAGACTGTATCATAAGGGCATGAGATTTATGGATGTTGTACAAATAAGTGCACTATATATATATATATATATATATATATATATATATATATATATATATATATATATATACCAATCACCTACCATCAGAAAAAAGCAGATGATAAAGTCAATAAGAAAGCCACAAACACCAACACAAAATGACTATCACATTGTGAACAGATCAGAACAAGTTACAATTCTACGTCTCAGAACAGGACACAACCGACTCCGCAGTCACATGTATACAAAGTTCAAGATTGGCAACACGGCCATGTGTACATGTGGACAGGCAGCACAGAGTGCCAAACATATACTTCAAGAGTGTTCTGAGCATGAAACGCTGAGGCAGACATATTGGCCAGAGGAAACAACACTGGAATCAGGGCTCTATGGGACACTGTATGAACTACAAAAGACAGTGAGTTTTATTAAGGAGACAGAATTACAGATATAGACATGTTTCAAGTGAACGAAAGAAGAAGAAGAATATATATATATATATATATATATATGGATCATCATGTACACACATCGGTATCAGAATATACATGAATATATAAACAAACTGTTAGGACCTATAAATGGTCATGTATAGTGATGTTTAGTGCCTGAAAGACTCCTACTTTTCTCCACATGTAACATTTATCCCTCCTCCCTCTCTTTCACCATATATATAATATAATCCCTTTTTATCTGCGTGTATATAATTTATTACCCTTCTTCCTCTCTAAATCTGTATATTATATGTCACAATTTCTCCCTTCCTGCCAAAAGGAACGAGAATGGTCACTTTTCGCTAAGACAAAATAAATAAACTGTTATCTGCATTTGTGTAGAGCTTAATTTTTCAGGGAACATGCATAAGTAGGACTCTTAAGTACGAGCTTCTTTTTCTGGGAACTTATGGATAAGGAGGACTCTTAAGCAGGACTTTTGGTAAAACTACGGTTTAAGTGTTCACTGTGCTATAAATAGCACACAATGTTTAAATTTTTAACTAGACGACGTCACGGATTTCCGTGTAACACCAATTAAATTAATGGACGCCGTTCCGTCATAACTTCCGACACAAACGACATCAGCCACATTTAAAATTATAATTTTTATAACTAATTTATTTTAAAAAATTTATAACTGATCCTAACCTTTACCCCATCCCTAATCTAAATACTAATTAGAAAATTAATATGCCTTTTCAATTAATATACCATAATGTTAAATGCAAATTCTACCAATCACGCTGCATAGGTTAGGTAATACCTCGAAACTAGAACAAAGGTCACAGTGAAGACTTAAACAGTAGTTGCGTCGGACTTTTAAAGTAGAACTTTTCAGTAGGACTTTGAAAGTATGACTCATAATATGGATTCTTAAGTAGGACTCATAAGTAGGACTCATAGGTAGGACTCTTTAGGAAGAGGAAGATTAGACTGTGCAATCTATTTTCCCTTCATATGTTGATTTCGGGCATTTAAATTTGATGTTCTAATTCCTTTAGTAGGTGTGTGGAACACCCCTTAACAACGTGTCCCGTCCTCTTATATACGGCTCTACATAGTGTCACCCTGCTGTGTGTAGAGAGTGTACCTACATCGAAAATGTTATGTCCGTATCGACCTCACGAGTCATCTGCTCTAACTCAACTGGTACACACACATGACTCACGACTGAAGGAATACAAGTTCTCATATTTCGTAAAGAGCACACAGCACACATAAATAGTGACATAATAATATACGGCGTCACTATTTCCACAACTAAATCATGGACTACACACATACAGCCATACCAAAACATACAGTTTATATGAGTATGATTACGAGACTATATCCCACAAAATAACATAAAATTTACACACAAGTTAGTGTGGTATGACAAATTACACAACTCTACACATGTTATTGTGGTATGAAAAAATAATTTTTTCACGTGAAAACTCTTGACGTTGAAACGCAAAGTAAAATTGCCAATTATATGTGTCCTTAAAACGACCAAGACCAGAAATAGAATTTTTTCCCCTCCTAATTCGGTATGAGTAACTTCACTGCAATTACTCAGTAACGATTTCGTTGAAAAGAGCTTTCGATGTACAAAGGACAAGTTACACAGAAACCCATAAAGATAATCAGAATTATTCTTCACCCAAAAAAATATATTTTTGATTTTTTTAATAGGAGAAGCAAAACATCAAAAATTGTGGGTAAATCTTAGATTGATAAAATAAACGCAGTGATCATATATTGATCTTTCAAATTTCGTTTTATCTTTGGTCCGATTTCTTGCAATTTCTCGGAATTTTCATCGGTTATCATTCTAGGTAACAAATTCTTTGATGTTTTGTTTCAAATATTTTGTTTGATAAATCTAGACATGTAAGTATCAAATTCTGTATATATCTTACGTAATATTAACGGTGACGTTATAGAAATTGAATACAATTATGGAATCGTTTTTCTTTACACATTTACACTTGGCAGATGGTTTGTTCTTGTGTGTAAATTAAGGATAAATTTATGAAGTATTGTAAGATTAAGTGGGACTATACATTGAAGATATATCTGCAAGCAATTTAAAAACAGATCAAAAGGTTTCTAAATTTTATTTTGAGATACTTGTTATTTTGTAAGCATTGATTATTGTAATGGGTCCACATAATGTAATATTAATCATACATTCACAGAATAGTTTAGAATATTTTTTCAAAGATTATACTACGTGACAGATCTAACAAATATGGTTGGATGAAATTGTAGCATTGATAAACAATTTGAAAATCACGTATGATGTGTTAAACAAATAAAAGCAGACGATGTGTCAGACGCTACGCATAAAAAGGCAGCCTTTCTGACTTTCAATTCAGGGCTAGATATAACCAACATAGACTCAGGACAAGTTGAAAGTGCGTGCCACGGCAAGAGGCTTCAATCTCTCATCTAACAAGTAAATAAACAAACTTTCAGTTCGCGGTTAGAACAAACACAGACTCCTGACTTTAGTGTCTCAACAAGAGGCTTCAATCTCTGAACTTACAAACAAACAAACAAACGTTCAGTTCACGGTTATATATAGATATAGATATAACCAACATAGACTCCGGAATATTTGAAGTATGTACCTCGGCAAGAGGCTTCAATCTCTCATCTAATAAGTAAATAAACGTTCAGTTCACTGCTAGAACAAACATAGACTCCAGAATTAAATTGAAAGTATGTGCCTCGGCAAGAGGCTTAAATTTCTCATCTAACAAGTAAACACATATTCAGTTCATGATTCAAAATGTGTGTCCATAGAAGTAGATGAATGTTATTCAGGAATGAAAAGTCTAAGCTGCCCACATCGTCGATGGACAAATCATGCTTAGAGGGTCTATGGACAAATCATGCTTAGATATGTCTAATTTCGACACTGGAATAAGCAAATTAGAACCACGAGATTTGTAGAGTTACAGCTGGGATGCAGCTGTGTCCTCCACAGACACGTCACAAAGACAAGAAACCGAAGATTGAGTGGCCCGCTATATCTTGAGTGTAGATATGGAAAAATGGGGCTTCATAAATTCAATTCATTTATTTCTTTAGACAGATGCTATAGTAGCATACAAAGATTGCATGCAGAAATATGAAAGCAAATATACTTGGTTATTGTCCGCGATAGATTGAGAAGCTCGATACAAACGAACAGCCATAACTATTACCATCGATCCCTTCGCCTACCGTCAAAGTCGGATGTGCACAGTCATCTCTAGACTAAACTCTGCTGGAGATGTTTTATGATCATTGCCCTTCTGCAATAGAGATGCGGTGCGAGAAAAAAATCAACATTTATTTCGTATCTGTTGAAGGAGATTGAGAAATAATAGATTTAGTTATGATGCATTGAATCGTATTTAACAAAACTTTTGTTTCCTTGTCACGTGAGTTCTTTGCCACATGAGTTCCTTGCCGGATAAATCTTTGCGACGTGAGTTCTTTGCTATATGATTTCTATGTCACATGAGTTCGTTGCCATGAGTTCTATGTCACATGAATTTTTTGCCACATGAGTTCTTTGCCATATGAATTCCTTGCCATATGAATTCCTTGCCACATGAATGCCTTGCCACATGAATGCCTTGCCACATGAATGCCTCCACATGAATTCCTTGCCACATGAATGCCTTGCCACATGAATTCCTTGCCACATGCATTTCTTACCACATTAATTGCTTGATGCATGTGTTCCTGTTAAGATGCACATGATAGTTGTTAAAGAATATTGTAATAAAGACATATGTCCGTAGAAAACTGCAAGGTGTAGAAATACTGAATTTTTAAAATAAATTTTACCCCAAAAGACAAATATTCAGAAATGACAGTGTATATGGTTTGAACAGTCACGATTGTAAGACCGTAACTCTAGCCGTTCAGCCACATTCTTATGAACTAAGACAATCAACCAGCAACCAATGACATTGAATGACTCGTATTAAAACATTGCACTGAAAGAACTTGGTATAATAAACAACGTATTCAGTCACGAGTCACACATTCACAAAGCTACATCTACTAGTGATGAAACAGAAACCATGTCATGTGTCTGCCCATAGAGCAACCGTGTTGTCTCATCCAATGAATCTGTACTTCACTTGGATTTTGTAACATTTATCAATGTGTTCGGAACTCAAGACATAATCCGTATGTTGCAATGTTCGTATTTTTCTATACAAGGAAATAATGAACTCACTTATAAACAGTGTTGGCAATTGGTTGTAACTATTTATGACCAAAACTGTAGTAAAATGTGATGGTACTAAAATTCAGAGAGTATGTTTCTGTCACGCAAAAAAAACAACCCCAAAATGTGTATGTTTAACATGTGTATCGCTTAAATGTATGGAACCGCAACGGTACAAACGTTAGATAAATCATTGGCTTCCAATACCGCTGGAGAGAGAACTCAAGAGTTCGTGGTGACAGTATTCCTTGAACCACAACCTCCAATAATTGTTCTGGAAATACTCCTTGATGGACGTGCCCGTGGTTTAAAAAGGTTCGTTGCTTACTGACAATTAAGAGATTCAACAAACTATGCTATATATGCTTCGAATATTTTAATAGGAACGCCATATCACTGTTTTGCCCCGACAAAGCGCTACTGGTCGATATGTTGGTTTTAGTTGCTTAATTGACGATGTGAAACAACGAAACTACTATTTATTGCAGACATAATTAGTATAGGAGCCGCATTAGCGTAGTGGTTACTGTTTCATAGTCTGAGAGCCCAACATCTTCTTCTGCGGTCGTTCTATGTAGTCTGAATGTGTCATGTCATTATTTAAAACTTGGCTGCACTTTTTACGTCTTCGGCCAGAGACATCCAGGTCAATCATGGTTCTGGGTCCCTTTTGGGGACACATGTGATGGAATAGAAAGCTCACTCAAACTTCCTTAGTCGCATCTTATAACATTCATGGCACATTACAGAGGTTCCTATTAATTGATTCTCTTTCATAACACATATAACACACCTATAAGTCTAACAGTCACATGTTCATTGGTTGCACATATGTTGATCAATGCAAATATTATGGGTTGCACACGAGTCTAACGAACTAATCTTGATATATTGCACATGGGTCTAGCAGACTAATATTAATGGATTGCGCATGTGTCTAATAGATTAAGTTTGATGTGTTTGAGTCTAATGTTGATGGATTGCACTTGCGTCTAATAGATTAATGTTGATGGGTTGCAAATGGGTGTAACAGTCTACTGTTGATGGGCTGCACATGAGTCTAAGAGACTAACGCTGATGGGTTGCACATGGGTCTATCGCATAGCAAGTGTTAGTATAATGTTGAGTTAGCAAGGGCTACTACGTTGACTCTGTCTATGGAAACTACTACTATATCCTTGTGGAAAGTAAAGGCGTGAAAAGTATTGTTGTCAACCTTAAGTATGTCGTCAGTCAACTAAATATATCAGCTACATGGAGAACATCGGTAGTAAAGAAGAACTACCAAGAAGAACTATCAAAATCGGTCATTCGGGTCTTGTTAACCTTTCTGTACAGAGTTCTTTATACTGGAGACCGGTCACGGCTATTTCGTGGCTATGGACAGTACTGCAGGCCTTTCAACAGAATTAATTTAGGCCATGTTCGTTACGTTTTTGATTATTGTTGGGCTTTTGATTTAGTCATTATTTACATACTTGGAGTCGCATGCCAAAAATAGCCAAGGCCAACCAATAAATTCACGCAAATCTAAAACTAGTTCATATTTACGTTTTATAATTTAGTTACAGATCTATATTGCCAAACAGTAACGGCTGTATGCAAATTTCCAAATACACGCCAATTACCAGATAGTTCCAGATAATGCATGGCTCCAAAAATGGTCAACTTCTAAGCTGTGTAAAAATGTCCCGGCACAAATATTAATTTAACTACTTTCAAACAAGCCAAGTCTCAATCCACTGTCGCGAACGATGCCCACTTGTACCTTCCTAAGCATACTCATAGAGTCACCTAAAATGCAGACCATTGATACCTTCTGTGTGTCTATCAACGCAACGCAAATGTCCTGGTCGCCGCCATAATCTCCATGTCCATGCTACTCGTAGTCACAGCAAAGGTTCCACTCTCCTCCCTGATTGTTTTACCTGCGCACTGAGCTGTAAAGACCCAAGCACTGCGAACATGTCTAATCACAGATCCATCAGTGTATATAATCGCATCCCCCTCTTTGATATTCTCACTGACCAAAGCTTGCTCCACAGCCGTGGGACACCATCCTCTGAATTCCCTGTTAAGTATTATTACTTCTCTCAAACATGTTTCTCAAACTGTGGGTAGACCTATCCATTCCGCATCTGCTGCTACCATCTTGCAATACGCACACGCTTTGTATGACATCCTCAGCACTTCCCTCTCTTAAGTCTGCTACCTTTAACTTTCTGTATTTCGGAATGCAATGGGTATTCTTTGTACCCATGTATTTGAAGGTACGCCCAAGCACGGCAATACTGTAATAACGTAATACAGTAGTGCAGAATTTACGTATAAGCTATATAAGCTATAGCTTAGGGCCCCCACTTTCCTGAGCAATTGTCATATATACTTTAATATATTGCAGCATCATTTGATCCAATGCCGCACGTCGGAAAAGCTATGGGCTATATCAAGTCTAAATCCGACCCTTATTACATTTTTTAAAGTTATTACCAAACATTTTAGATGATCAATGCAATAATACAACAAAAAATGTGTTAAGAAATCACAACATTTCTAATAAATCAACAATATAAAAATGGATAAAATGTTAAGTTTAAAGCCAGTTACATTTAAAAATGGTCAAATTTTCGCCATAAATTGGTCAATGTGGCAACCCTGCATTACACCTGATAGGTGAGTAAGAGATGATTGCTTTAATTTACTTTACTTTTCCAAAGTACGAGTATGTATTACTTGAATACCGTATGTATTACATTACTCCAAGAACTGTATCGATAAAGTGCTATAGAAATCGTACATTCGGAGAGGAGAATTTGAAATGTTACACAGCGACAGAACGTCTATCAAAACCGACTCACCGCTACTTGTGGAAGCTGTCATGATGGGAGCCGCCCCTTGTCCCACCCCCTGGCCACTGCCCGCCTCCATCGCTAGACAAATGGTATGTTTCCCTGTCAGTTACTTCCCTCTATTCGTTGGGTCATCATTTCTGTAAGTACAATAAAGACAGGTCAATATTATACCAATATTCTGACTTGTACTAATTACAGTCAAATTACTCAAACACACACAGAAAAAACACAATCGGAAAAGACAACAGATTCCATCCTGCCAGACAACACACAAAATCGATGCGCTCGTTATAAAAGTACGCAAAACCAGAAACAAGTCATCCCTATAAATAGACATTAATTTCAGGAAGTCTGTCAGAATTTGTTTGCTGTGTAAAACCGGCTGGTTAGTTTTTGAAGTGCGTAAACTGGAAAAATGAATAAATTATACGTATTTATATTAAGGGTAAGATACATATAGGTGCTCAGTGTCTTTGAGCAGGATAAACTGTATAACACTTATATTTCTCATTTGCGATGTGTTTCAGCTGCGCAGTCTTTGAGTGAGTTTGCAACTGTAGTATAAATGTGAGACCGTAGAAATATAGAAGACCTTCCGACAGAATTTATTAGGACCCAGTTAGTTATGTTTTTGATTATTTTTGGACTTTCTGTTGGTGACTATATATATACTTGGAATCGTCTTGGTTAATTTTTAGATGCCAAGTATGTAAATAGTGAGCAACCACAATTCCAACAATAATCAAAGACGTAACAAAATGGATCCTAATAAATTATGTTGGAAGGTCTTTATGAAGACGGTCATGGATGTACTCATTTCCGTATGTTAGGGTTGTGATTTTTTTTAAATGTCTCGTTGAACCGGGAATTGAACTTTGAATCCCTTGATTAGAACGCCAATGCCCTAACCACTGAACTACCGTTCCCCCTGTAGTCTATATAGGTGCGACATTACAACGGTCAGAAATGGTGGCTGCAGAGTAAATACTGGACACTTTTGCTTTCTTCTTTGATTTTGCTCTCATACTCCCTGAGATGATAAGGACGTAGTTCAGAGAGTGGAATGATTGGATGCAATTGTTACATTTTGACTGCGCTTTCTGCGCCTTTTGGTCTAACACATCTGACTTCAGTATTGCTTTGTATCACTTAGAAAACTATTTTTTATGATGTGACAACCAATCCCCCCCCCCATAACACATGATTAGTCCGCATCTGACGACATACATGGTAAGTAGCAGTGTCACTTTTCTTTACTTACTTTTGAGACTCCGATAGCACACAGACGAAGCTAAAACTAACACAATGACTGCCACTGGGAACAAGAGTAAATAGTTTGCTAATTAGGAGTTTGGCCATTATCATTGACTTTGTGTTGTCTGAGTCCGTTAGGAGTTCGGCCGCTATCATTGACTGTGTGTTGTCTAGAGTCCGTTAGGAGTTCGGCCGCTATCATTGACTGTGTGTTGTCTGAGTCCGTTAGGAGTTCGGCAACTATCATTGACTGTGTGTTGTCTGAGTCCGTTAGGAGTTCGGCCGCTATCATTGACTGTGTGTTGTCTGAGTCCGTTAGGAGTTCGGCCGCTATCATTGACTGTGTGTTGTCTGAGTCCGTTAGGAGTTCGGCCGTTATCATTGACTGTGTGCTATCAGAGTCCACTCCGTGTTCAGTCGTTATCATTGACTGTCTATTGGTGGGCCCGAAAGGGGAGCAAAGAATAGCAAAAATATGACCTGGCATTCACGTCGTACGGTGCACTGGCAGCCGTATCACATAGAGTGTCACTTGTTACCAAATATGCTGAAGTTGGATGTGTCAGAAAGGGGTAGATATCGCAATCTTGCTATGTAAACTATGCTACAATTCATTCCGTTATCTGGCTATATCTTGCGAATCTGTGGAAATCTGAGAACGAATGCAGAATAAGAAGAACAGGGGAAGAAAAAGATCATCAATGACCTGAGAAAAAGGGGCATCTATGTGTACAGTATAATTCCTCTATAGCGCATACGGTTTTAACAAATGCCCCTATTAAACAAACACTTATCAATATCGCTATTTAACAAACATCAAATTTCCAAATCGTATTCATTCGTTATTGTTAACTGTACATTTGGAATTTCTGTTCTTGCATACTAATTCATTGGTCCTGACCAATTTGTTATAATGGGATTCGACTGTATTCACAGGACGGGGATTTAAAATGCTCTTCCGCATGGTTCTTGGTTACACACTTTCATACACAACACGGCATGCAGTGTGTGTACTCTCTGTATTGTGTAGCTGGGACTTAAGTTATTTCCCTACTCCAACCACACATAACTGACTGGTTTGCCCCCCACCAGAGACTATAACGGATAACTAATACACAGAGTGGTGAGTGCAGTGTGGGTGGGTATGGCGGTGAGTGATGTGTGGGTACGTGACGCGGTGAGTGCAGTATGAGTGGGGTACGCAGAAAGACTAAAGAACAATTTGATTTCTGGTTGTCGTTAATGTGGAAATACAGAGCAATAGCAGCATGTATAAAATAACAGCAGCGTCGATACTAGGAATTTTGGCGCTCTGGACAACATCAAAGGCAGAAGAGGTCTTTATCAAGTAAAAAAAAACAAAAAACACCACACTAGATATCATCATCGGTTGAGACGGTTCATATCCATTGATGAATCCGTTCTGTTTGTTTGTAGTTGTTCCTTAACAAAGGCCCTTTTTTGTTGTAGTGTCCACAACATTTTTGATTTATCATTTTACGGTTATTACAATTTGTATTTATTAATTAGATTTCTATAAATTGGGGATTGGGCTTCTAGTTTGGGGTTGCACATAATAGGACCAGTGATTCTTCTTGGTTCTTGATTAGAAGCTGGCTTCATAGCATGAGGGGCATTCCCATAAGTGCCCCACCCTCTGTTCCAGCAGCCATTCCAGTGTATGTAGACTCAAGAGTCCCAGTCAGGTGTTGATTGTGTGATCGTCGGGACTTTCAAAAAAAATATACTTTTCTTTCCCTCTCCTCTACATACTCCCATTTCTAACATTCTCTAATGTGGAATCACTGTCTTCTTGTCAGGTTTGTCGTAGGAGACGACTAAGGGAATTTGGGGGCTAGTCAGCCTGACAACTGTGAAAAAATCATCATTCCCCGTGCATGTCATCATGAATGACGACGTCTATACGAAGAGATGCAGGCCAACGGACATTGTACCTTCGTTCTTGTGTATCTTAGGAGTCTAAGCGGCGGGGGAATGTTAGATGTGCCATCACTGCAGATGGGTTCAACAATTTGATAGAAGAATTGATCAGATGGTTAACCTAGAAGATATATATCGCTTCTGTACAGAGAGTGATTGATGTTGACTTGCTGCCTCACTGGACCGCCTCTGACAAATGTTGATGGTCATGCAATACTCCCTCACTGGGACCGCCTCTGACAAATGATGATGATCATGCAATACTGCCTCACTGGACCGCCTCTGACAAATGTTGATGATCATGCAATACTGCCTCACTGGTACCGCCTCTGACAAATGTTGATGATCATGCGAATACTGCCTCACTGGACCACCTCTGACAAATTGTTGATGATCCTGTAATACTCCCTCACTGGGCTGCTTCTTTTCTTGCGTTCATAATTACTCCTTAACACATGCATGCATTTTCAGACAACAAATACTATACGTGTCCGGGTAGCGAATTTGGTTATTAGCTGGTGGGGGAGAATGTACTTTTGTCAGGAAGCTACGGGCAGCCAAGTTAAATAGGATTATTACATCATCATCATCATCAATAGTAATATTTCTCTTACTTATCCATGTTGACATTACTTGATCAATTTGTCGTTTTACACTTACTATATAATTTGTCCATATATTTAATCTGGTAAACTTGTTTCGACTAAAATACGAGTTTTAGATGAACAACATGAATTTAACATACTAATATTGCATCTAATCTAACAAAACATCTCTGCATGTGGTTGCGTCTGTGGGTCTCACCAATGGCCCACTAGACATACCATCCATTCAACAGAGAACCTTAGTGGATGACATGCCGTTATATTGAAGATTATCTTCTTATAGAAGCTTCATGGCATGTCATCTATACAGTTAACTATTTGTATTGTTGTTGATAATGTTTTTCATGCTTGCCTGAATATATATGTATGCTCCCTCTGTGGTTGGGAGGGAGCCAGAGATGTACTGTGCAGCACTGAGGAGGAGGAAACTGACAGCACTGTTTTTCCTATGGCTGAGGCACATCATAGAGGCACAGTGACTCGGTAGTCATATAGGTGGCGGGTGATGAGAACAGTGAACCTATCTTGGTCTACAGTAACTAGGCGCAATGCATAGATTGAAACCTACCTTCCTGGAATGTGTGATAGTTTATCCTCTGGCTCTGTACCGGTGTGGGACCGAAAAACCACAGAATTTTCCAGCAATAATATGCCATCTAATTGGCATTAGGTCAAAGGACATGAGCCCATGGACCGCTGGATCAGCAACGAACCAACCAAACCATAATAAATATCTAACTTATAAGCTAATATTTAATTTAACAATTAATCTAACATACAATCTAGAATATAATCTAATATTTAATCTAACAGCTTATTTTATATCAATATTTCTGGTTTTAATGCTATTGTATATACTTAATATTCCAGGTGTATTGGTTCCATGTGTGTGCATCATAATATGTTTTTGACAAATCTTACAAGTTTACATTACTGTTTTATATTTTTTGCTGTTATATGTGTCGTATGTCTTGAAGAAAGGAGGGTTGGGACAAGAAGGTTGGTGTGAATTTTTTTTTTAATTCTGAAATTATAAATAAAGTTACAGATTGATTTTATTTTTTTTTTTTTTTGGTGGGGAGGGGGGATAATATTTCATATAAATAACTAACGGACGTGATAATAAAATTTTAAAAACTATATTTCAATATAAATAACTAACAGACGTGAAATAAAATAAGAGAAATACATATTTAAAAAATGCGTACAAATAACTATCCATTAAAAAAAATATCTGTACAAATTAAAAACATCATTTTGACAGATTTGGGAGCCATTGAAAAAACATCTGGTTTTACAGGGAAACAATTCTTTTTTTTTTTAAATGAACCTAAATGCGTACCAAGGTATTGATATATATATATTATATATATTATATTTATTATATATATAACTATATATTATTAAATATATATATATATATAGATATATATATAATATATATATATATACAGGGCCGGTCTAAGGCAATTGCAACACTATGCGGACGCTTTGGGCCCCGCACTTCATAGGCACATAAATTCATATTAGAATTTATTTTATTATCCTCTTCCCTACCCAGACTGGGCCCCCGAGCAATCCGTTTCGCATTGGGCTCCGCAATTGTTAGGGCCGACCCTGTATATATATATATATTAATATATATATATTATATATTATATATATATATATACTTAATATATATATTATATATATATATATTATATATATACACAAACAGTTTGTGTCCATTTGTCTCAATCGTAAAATACTCGGATTATGGTCAATTAAATACTCCGTCAGTTGTACAATCCTGTGGGACATCGGTTATGATTCTTCAAAAAGGATGTTATTTGCATTTTTACGTGATTTTCAATTGATGAATTTGTGTATACGTTGTGTCGACAGAGAATGAAAAATACTGGAACAGTTTAAAATGTGTCACATATTGAAAGGATGATACCCCTATACGTATTGTCGCGACTATATTTAATGACGAGGGGATTGCTTTAAGGCACTAAAAAA